>CM033477.1:17546664-18071176 GCA_019447015.1 Hymenochirus boettgeri
GTATGTCTTTATACAACCTCCACTACTATGTTCCTGCTAGATTTTGTTACAATGTAGAGATTTTGTTATAATGTAGAGATTTTGTTACAATGTAGAGATTGTTATAATGTAGAGATTTTGTTATAATGTAGAGATTTTGATACAATTTAGAGATTATTTTATAATGTAGAGATTTTGTTACAATGTAGAGATTGTTATAATGTAGAGATTTTGTTATAATGTAGAGCTTTTGTTATAATGGAATGAGAACGGATTTTGTTATAATGTATGGGTTTCCATAAATAGCTTAACAGGAGCTGTTAGTGAATTGAGTGAAGGACAGAAAAAGGTTAACGTTGAGAGATCAAGTTCTTCTCCCCCCTACACAACGTGGACCATGGTCAGTAACTGCTTTTAGCTCTTGTAGATTCTCAATCAGGGGAAGGAAACGTAAAACGAGGGAGTTCGAGTTTCCACCTGAAATGTGACCCAGGGCTGATTATGTGGAACGGGCCCAGTGTAAAATGCTCAATAATTGACCAGTCCTGCCTGTAAGTGATACATGGAAACCCAGTGGAAGTCAATCAATACCAGGGGATTAACAAGATCTTCTCTGACCTATCAATCAAAAGGGGCGTAAAATTAGCCTGACCATTGACACGGTGAACCCATCCAATATCTATTTCCATGGCGAATTCCTGGTAACGTGTAAACAGCGTTGTGGCGTTTAATATTGTAGATGAGTTTAAGCCATGGAGGAGGTAAATCTGACATTCATTTTATTAACCTTAAGCCAGACGCGTCCAGAAAATTGTTGGTTTATGGCGAAAATCGCAGATGTTCTTAAAGGGAAGGATTCACAAAATCTTTAGTAAACATATAAATGTTTTTTTTCTCATTCCTTTAAGGAAAACTAAACCCATTTTTTTAAATCCAATAATCTGAAGAAATACCCCCCAAAAAATACCAATAGTTTGTAACGCTCCAAACTAGAGATGACTGAACTTCCGAACATCCAGTTCGATTTCGGATTTCCAAACCAATAAAAAAGTTTAGAAGTTCAAAAAAATGTTAAAATCCAAAATCAAACCCATTAAAGTCAATGAGGAAAAATAGTCTCTGAAAGGTAGAAATAGCGATGGTAACTTACTGTACATGGCTCTGGGACCTGGGGAATGGTCTGGGGAACACGGACATATATCCAGGACTTGAAATGAAGTCACTTCCTTCCGAGATTTCAAATTCGACAATTATCCTGAAAATTCAATATTTATTTGGGAACATTTGATATTTCTAGAATCTGTCTCTGAATCTCTTGTTAATTATTATAGGAATCATATTAAGGGGAACTATGGCCAGCAAAAAAAAAATTCCATCTTTTATAGGGTAAGTACACCGTAAAAATAACTGGATAGCTGTGACTTTAGGGACACTATAAAGGTTGGACTAGATGGACGTATGTCTTTATACAACCTCCAATACTATGTTACAATGTAACTGTTATATAGACATTATGGGTAGGGTATAAAGGTTGGACTAGATGGACGTATGTCTTTATACAACCTCCAGTACTATGTTACTATGTAAATGTTATACAGACATTATGGGTAGGGTATAAAGGTTGGACTAGATGGACGTATGTCTTTATACAACCTCCAATACTATGTTACTATGTAACTGTTATACAGACATTATGGGTAGGGTATAAAGGTTGGACTAGATGGATGTATGTCTTTATACAACCTCCAATACTATGTTACTATGTAACTGTTATACAGACATTATGGGTAGGGTATAAAGGTTGGACTAGATGGACGTATGTCTTTATATAACCTCCAATACTATGTTACTATGTAACTGTTATACAGACATTATGGGTAGGGTATAAAGGTTGGACTAGATGCATATGTCCTTTAATACAACCTCCAATACTATGTTACTTGTAAACTGTATATACATTATGGGTAGGGTATAAGGTTGGACTAGATGACGTATGTCTTTATACAACCTCCATACTATGTTACTATGTAACTGTTATACAGACTATGGGTAGGGTATAAAGGTTTGGACTAGATGAGTATGTCTTTATACAACCTCCAATACTATGTTACTATGTAACTGTTATACAGACATTTGGGTAGGGTATAAAGGTTGGACTAGATGGACGTATGTCTTTAACAACCTCCAATACTAATGTTACTATGTAACTGTTAACAGACATATGGGTAGGGTATAAGGTTGGACTAGATGGACGTATGTCTTTATACAACCTCCAATACTATGTTACTATGTAACTGTTATACAAGACATTGGGTAGGTATAAAGGTTGGACGGATGGATCTATGTCTTTATACAACCTCCAATATATGTTACTATGTAACTGTTATACAGACTTATGGTAGGGTATAAAGGTTGGACTAGATGGACGTATGTCTTTAATCAACCTCCAATACTATGTTACTATGTAACTGTTATACAACATTATGTAGGGTATAAAGGTTTGGACTAGTTGGACGTATGTCTTTATACAACCTCCAATACTATGTTTACTATGTAACTTGGTTTTTTTAATACAGACATTATGGGTAGGGTATAAAGGTTGTGCTAGATGGACGCATGTCTTTATACAACCTCCAATACTATGTTACTATGTAACTGTTATACAGACATTATGGGTAGGGTATAAAGGTTGGACTAGATGGACGTATGTCTTTATACAACCTCCAATACTATGTTACTATGTAACTGTTAGACAGACATTATGGGTAGGGTATAAAGGTTGGACTAGATGGATGTATGTCTTTATACAACCTCCAATACTATGTTACTATGTAACTGTTATACAGACATTATGGGTAGGGTATAAAGGTTGGACTAGATGGACATATGTCTTTATACAACCTCCAATACTATGTTACTATGTAACTGTTATACAGACATTATGGGTAGGGTATAAAGGTTGTGCTAGATGGACGTATGTCTTTATACAACTTCAAATGCTATGTTACTCCCGTAATGCAACGATTTACAAAGAACCAACTCCTATAATTGTACAGCCTGTTGCATTATTATAGGAAATCCAAACTCTTGTGTGTTGTGAGGCAGAACATACTGATACTCTTCTAATAGTAATAATTATCTAAATAGCCAATTATTCTAGGCTCTGCTGCTCCCTTGCTGTGCGATCATGCCTTTGCACACATAACTTTGCACACACAGCTAAAAATTGGCACAAAATATAGGTGCCTTAGTGCAATAAGCACAGCGCCACCAGGTGGCCTTATGTTTTTTTACCGTACTCCTCATTAGTTCATGGTTCCAGTGACCAATCCCCACGTTCTAATGCTTTTTATTTCCCTCCCCCTCTTTCCAGTTTGATTGTGTCCCTTTTATCTAAACCTTCGTACACACATCAGATAATTTTCGAGCGATTTGCCCGACGGACGACCCGTGCGAAAAGGAAGCTGCAACGATCTTTTAAGACAGCGATCCACAACTATTCTCGGCTTTTTCCAACAATCTGCCTGGCGGATTCATTCTGCCGATAGTCGTATAGTGTGGCATAGTCGGCAGATTATCGGTAGACTGTGATGTAAGATTGAATGAAATGCACATTTCGAGATCACGTGATATAATGAACGTCAGTTAATCGCTGAACTTGGTCAGGCACATTGTGCGATCTGACGTGTGTACGCACCTTTAAAGGGGCCATCTGTTTCCAAAGGGATATAAAGAGACCCCAGAGAGAGGCGATTCTTCCACTGGTCTGGGAGTGAAATCCTGTGACAAGGACTGTTATCATTTTCTTTGCCAGCGCCTAGGGAATGTGAAAATCAATGGTTTAGTTTGTTGATTGTGTCTGGGTAATGGTCAGATACCCATAATGCTTACCTAACAGGCAAACAGCAGTCAGACAAATCCCTGGATCAAAACAAATTTAGCTATTTCTAGATCTGGTCCAGGTGGGCGGTAGGAGTAATGTTCCCTACCTACCTGTAAATTATAGAGGTAATATTTTTAACTTGCTTGTCCTTGGGGGCTTGTCTTTTAAATCACTTTCCTGATGTGTTTAATAGCAGAAGGAGAACAGATTTTCCCATAGATGATAATATAAATTGTTTAATAAAACGTGCCCGTTCCTCTCCATAGTGGGGAGCCAGGCGATATGTGGCTGACAGCTGTGCGTTAGCAAGCCCTGCAGTGAGTACAGTCCGTACATTATATGGTTGATTAATGTCAGTGAATGGGGACTCAGATAATGGATTATGCAGTTTCCCCCCCCGATCTCGCGTCTTCATTGCAGATCCGTATTGTTTCTGCTTTTCATTCCTGAGCATCTGCTTATTTCCTTGGGGATAGTTAGGGGCTATAGATCGGAGATATTGGAAATAAACGGCCACCTCGCTAAACCCGGTAGAATCTCTCGCTTTGTATTTAGACAAGGACAGAGGAAATGTGGATGAACAGACGTCACATGACTTGTGGCAATTCAAATGGTTTTTATGGTAACTGGTGTTTTTTATTACATCTACCGAGAATATTTTCTGTCTGTATTGTCTTCTCTTTATAGGTTATGGAAAGGATCTATTGATTTCTGGCATTTGTTTTTTAAATTGAAATGGGATTTGGCAAGGTGGTAAATTGAATGGGGCGGGGGTAATGATGGCTACATAGCATTGTAGCATTGATGGTAGTATACCGATCAGTGATTGGACTTGATCTAAAGAGGGTGTTACATGGCTCGGCCAATCAGTTTGAACGTTAAAGGGCAAGTCCAGCCCCAAAAGGAAAACTTACATACAGGTAAATCACCCCCCAAAACCCTAAACGGTAATAGTTTGAAACCTGAAAGGTGTAAGTCTAACCTGAAATCCTGCACCTGTCCTGTTGCCCCTGTTTCTGCTTCCTGGTTCTTCCAATTAGTAACTGTCAGTTATGGATTTGACAGTTGACATCACAGCCAATGACTGAATGTTAATCCCCTGTCTGCCTCTTCTGAGCATGCCCAGGCTCAGTACAGGCTCAGTACAGGTTTCTAAATGGCTCAGTTTCGAGGCATCCAGAAGCATAGCAGGCATACAGTAATGAATTCATAGGACAAACTATGATATATCAACATATTTTAAAGAGGCCATTCTTTCTAAAAGATGTTCTTATGAGGGTGGAGTTGTCCTTTAAACATTTTAATGATCAATGTGTGTTCTAGTAGGATCTACCAGTGAATAACCATAAAGACATGCTGATAGGTTGTATGAGATAAATTAATGTGCCTAGATTGTAAGCTCTTCGGGGCAGGGCCTAATGTGAATGTTGGCGCTATATAAATCCACAATAATAATAATAATGTTATAAATTAATTAAATCTACTTGGATTTCCACGTCCATTTCTTGGTTAATTTCACATATAACAAATAGTATAGTAATAGTACAGTATGGTAAAGTATAGTACAGTATTTGAGGTTGAATAAAGACATATGTCCATCCAGTCCAACCCATCTAGCAACATCTTCTGCCTAACTGTTGATCCAGAGGAAGGCAAAAAAAACACCAAATTTATGAAAGGGGAAAAAATTCCTTCCTGACTCCAAGTGGCAATTGGAAATTTCCCTGGATCAACTCTACTTTTTGCTATCAAACAGTAACTTCCGCCAACATATCCTTGCTATTGATAGACAACTCATCCTTCAGCTTTTTTTATTAAACTGACCAATGAACCTGCCATAACAACGTCCGTACTGGAAACAGTTTCCATACTTTACCATCTCCACAGTGACAAACCTTTCCCAACTCTACTTTATGTATCAATACCAGTAACTGTAACATTCCTTGTTTGTAGAAACTCATCCAGCTTTTATTAAACTGACCAATGAACCTGCCATACAACGTCCACTGGAGACAGTTCCATAGCTTTACCGTTCTCACAGTGAAAAACCCTTTCCCAACTCTACTTTATGTATCAATACCAGTAACTTGTAACATTCCTTGTTTGTAGAAACTCATCCAGCTTTTATTAAACTGACCAATAACCTCCATAAACAACGTCCACTGGAAGACAGTCCCATAGCTTTACCGTGTCTCACAGTGACAAACCCTTTCCCAACTCTACTTTATGTATCAATACCAGTAACTTGTAACATTCCTTGTTTGCAGAAAACTCATCCGTTTTTTTAAACTGACCAATGAACTGCCATAACAACGTCCACTGGAAGACAGTTCCATAGCTTTACCGTTCTCACAGTGACAACCCTTTTCCAACTCTACTTTATGTATCAATCCAGTAACTTGTACATTCCTGTTTGTAGAAACTCATCCAGCTTTTATTAAACTGACCAATGAACCTGCCATAACAACGTCCACTGGAAGACAGCCATTCCAAGCTTTAACCGTTCCACAGTGACAAACCCTTTCCCAACTCTACTTTATGTATCAATACCAGTAACTTGTAACATTCCTTGTTTGGAGAAAACCCATCCAGCTTTTTATTAAACTGACCAATGAACTGCCATAACAACGTCCACTGGAAGACAGTTCCATAGCTTTACCGTTCTCACAGTGACAAACCCTTTCCCAACTCTACTTATGTATCAATCACCAGTAACTTGAACATTCCTTGTTTGTAGAAACTCATCAGCCTTTTTATTAAACTGCACAATGCCATACCCTCCATAACAACGTCCACTGGAAGACAGTTCCATAGCTTTAACGTCTCACAGTGCACAACCCTTCCCAACTTTACTATTTATGTACAATACAGCCTAACTTGCAACATTCCTTGTTTGCAGAAACTCATCAGCTTTTTATTAAAATGACAATGAACCTGCCATAACAACGTCCACGGAAAGACAGTTCCATAGCTTTACGTTCTCATAGCTGAAAAACCCTTTCCGAAATTGAAGCCTAAAACTTTTTTCTTCAAAGTCTTAAGGGATGTCCTTGTGTCCTCTAACATGTTCTATGCGTGAACAATGCCCCCAGATAGCTTTATTGTATGGCCCGTTTTAAAGGGACATGTACCCCCCAAAACATTATCACCCCCAAACTACGGAAAACCCCTAACAATTGTAGCTGTAGTTTAATCCTTTATCTCACATCCCAGCTCCTATGCGATTCTCCTGATATAGTCCGTCTCCCACGCCCCCCCCCCAATTTCCCAAAAACTGCCCACCAGGAGGATAGCAGAGTCCATATAGGACTCTGCCTCCTACCTGGCCTCCGGGAGAATTTTGGCATGCATACTGCAGCCCTTCTCCCCCTCCCTCCCTCTCCGGATTCCCTCCCCCTAGCATTAATCCCCTTTGATATAGCCTTCCCCCTGGTCCCCCAGCCCCAACCGCATCATTTTTATTTTTAGAAAGTGCCCCAAACTTTTACTTACCTCCCCTCTTTCCTCCGCTGCACTGAATGACCGGCAGCTGCGTCCGTGATTGGCTGCCGCTCATTTACTTTATTGTATTTTAATACTATACCGCGCTGTGTCCCCAAGTGGCGCTATATAAATAAACATATACATACATATATACAACATACAATTCTTTTTTAGCATAAAGAAAGTGTTAAAAATAAAGAAGTGGATGGCGGTATTCACAATTTATTTTTACTTACCTGCTGCATTGCATTCTTCCATTTAGGCATTTGCAGCAATGAAAGAGTGACCTCTAGCGAACATTAAGAGACGTAGCAGTTTGTAGTGGATTGCGTGCAATAGCCACTGCCTGTCACTTTAAAGGCAGAAAGTCAAATTATAGATAATTGCCTCTCGACGTGGGTAATTTTTTTTCTCCCTGCGAGGATAACTGAGCTCCCTACCTATTGGATTTATCTGGATTCTGTGTTTATTGCTAGAGGAATGTATTGTTTTCCCCCCCTCTCGGTCCTGATGTGATTATTTAGCCTGCGGATTGGTTGGTCTCCCAAACAGCAGCCAAAGATAGATAATCTTTCCCGTATCAGCAAGTAGCCTACAGCAGGGATTTCCGGCTTTGCTCCTGCGCTATGATTGTTCTAGTGGAAGCAGGTGTGGGAGTCACAAGCCCAGGAGCAGAAATCGCTTCATGTGTAATAAGCCAGCCATCTCCGGTCAGCCGGAGCTCATCTTGCAAAGACATTCCCCCATTCATTGGCAGCCGAGCACGTTCCCATTGTATTTAATAATCCTCAGTGTCACCTCCATTCCTTTCAGAGCAGAGGGTTACAGGCGAGATGATTTCACATCACCGGTCTTGGGGCTTCGAGGGATACGATCCAGGAAGGCGCGTGCCTTGGTTTTAATAATAAGCTGATACATGTTCATACAAAAATGGGATGTTTTTGCTAATAATACCCTTTAAACATGGCTGCCCTGCATGTTTGTGACATCCACACGGAGACGGCTAAAAGTTTTGTTAATACGCCGAATATGTTTAGATTAAAAGAGAAGTAGAACAATTCTACATATCATGGGGAGGCTCAAACAGTGCTCAAAAGTTTGGTTACTGTAGATTAATAGTACAGGCCAATCAGATGTTTAAATAGAGTGAACAGTAAAAAGCTAAAATCTGATTGTTTACTGTAGATTAATAGTACAGGCCAATCAGATGTTTAAATAGAGTGAACAGTAAAAAGCTAAAATCTGATTGGTTACTGTAGATTAATAGTACAGGCCAATCAGATGTCTTACTAGAGTGAACAGTAAAAAGCTAACATCTGATTGGTTACATTAGATTAATAGTACTGACCGATCAGATGTTTTACTAGAGTGAACAGTAAAAAGCTAACATCTGATTGGTTACTGTAGATTAATAGTACTGACCGATCAGATGTTTTACTAGAGTGAACAGTAAAACTCCGAACACAAAGCTGATTGTTTACTGGAATTAAGAGGACTGACTGATCAGATGTTTTTACTAGAGTGAACTGTAAAAAGCTAACATCTGATTGGTTACATTAGATTAATAGTACTTGCCGATCTGATGTTTTACTAGAGTGAACAGTAAAAAGCAAACATCTGATTGGTTACTTTAGATTAATAGTACTTGCCGATCAGATGTTTTACTAGAGTGAACAGTAAAAAGCTAACATCTGATTGGTTATTTCTTAGTAGCTCACAGGTGGCCCGGAAATGTACCTAGTATCAGTACAATCAAAGGAGCCCCTTGGTGCACTTTATTGTATTAGACCAGGGAGGTTGTACAGAGTTATCAACTACTTTAATCTGATCCAACCTCTCATTACACAAACCTCTCATTATTAATCTGATTTCTCAGCAGGAGATAAGGTACATTTTACACTGAAACACTTCCCTTATTTAAATGAATGGGCTGGGCTTCTGTGAATATTCTCTTAAATCTCAAACTATTACTGCAGACACCTGTACGATCTAATGTCTGTAAACATTACTCGGGTCTGTAAACATACTGGGGCTGTAAACATTCTGTGTGTTGTAACATTTACTTGCGTCTGTAACACATATTACTCGCACCTGTAAACGTTCTAATCGCCCCGGTAAACATTATCAGTCTGTGGCATTACTACTTATGTTCGAAAAACCGTACTAATGTACTGCGTATGTAAAACATTACTCGCACCGTAAAACATTACGTCGCGTCTGTAAACAATATGACCTACTTTGATTACGTCTGTAAACATTTATCTGTCGTTAAATAGTACTCGCGTCTGAAACATTACTTCCAGTTTGTTAAACATTACTGCGCGTATGTAAAACATTACTCATTCTGTAAAACTATTACTCACATTGCTACTCGTGCTTAAACATACTCGCATCTGTAAAACATGTACTAGTGTGTAAACATTACTTTGTCTGTAAACATTACTCGCATCTTGTATACCACATTACTCGTCGTCTTGTAAACATACTCATGTCTGTAACTTAATCATGCGTAAACATATTTGTGTCTGTAAACATCTCGCATCTGTAAACATTACTCACGCCTGTAAACATTACGCACGCTGTAAACATTACTCACATCTGTAAACATTACTTGCATCTGTAAACATTACTTGCATCTGTGAAAATTACTCATGTCTGTAAACATTACATCGCTCTATCTGATGTCACGCTTCATGTTGCACAAAGTGTGAAAATCGCTAGGGAAAGGACATTGCCATTTCACTTAAGTAGTAAGCACCAGGAATAACCAGACACAAGCATTTTCCACAATGAATACAGTAACATTCTCTCTTGTGAACCACTGTAAAAGTAAATTTCTTTCCATGGTAAATGTGACCTAAAACAAAAAAAAACAATTTCCAATCTATAAAACTTTCAGTCCTCAAGTTTATAAACTTGACTTGTCGTCATGGCTGCAAAAGTTCCTGCACATCCTAGTGAACACACTTTAGTTATGTAAATACAACTTTCTCCCATTACATGGATAAAAAAGGAGATTATACTCATGCAGTAACGGACTACTTTCTTTATGCAGGAGTATATTTCTTTAAATTACTCTTATCGGTAAAAAACACACCCAGGGCTATACGTATTCACCCTATGTATTTCTTCACCATGTAGGTTACTTCAACAGTAACATGGTTAGTTTTTTCCACTGCACCACTAGAATACATTTCATTATATTAAGAAGAAATACTATGTCCTCAAATGTATTTTGTTCCTGATGTAAGGTCCAGAAACCGTTTTGAATAAAATGATTGGTATGTGCATTTCTAGAGGGACTGTGTGAAAGTCTATAAAATCTTTACTTCCTCCCCAGTGGTACAGACATGCTCAGTAAGTTTCAAATCAGGAAGAGAGTGAAAAAGTTGTCCAATTAGAAGAAACTTGTATCTACCTGGACTAAATCCAAACGGTCACGGTTATTGGCTACAAGCTAAATTTAGGATTCTAACATCCTCCATCCAACGTTTGTGTTTCCTGCTGTGATCCATGGGTAATTGTTCCCATTATGTTTATTTCCCCCAATTTCTATTGTCGGTAACCATAACATAATCTGGCACTAACCATTAGAATAGACCAATTCTATCTTCATTAGAATATATGAATTATAACGGGAGCTGCCATGCTTTAGTTTTGTATGGGGCCTCACAAGAAAGACCCTTAGGGAACCTTTTGCCCAGTTCTCCTTCTACCAGCCTTGTTTGTCTATTTCATCCATTTTAGTGCTTTTATGAGAAGGTTGAACTTACCCCTGTGGCTGCCAATCTGGATTGCCTCGTGGATACCATATAGTTTCCCTGCCACCAGGTAAACCCACTGGTCCATACGCACAAGCTTCGTGCAACCAGTGCTCCTCCCGTTTCCAGTTCGGGAGGGGGTGGATCAGGACCTTGCTGCACTGATGTTCCTTGGCTTCTCTATCTCGGCTATCTCACCTTTGCTGCGCAGTAGCAGCTGGGCATTTTCCTCAAACAAGCCCCGAGCACTGGAACGCAGGTTATGTGTGTTTGGTCGTGTCGACCTCACCATTGTCCAAGCAGGCGTCTTTCCACTACCTGCTGTGCAGACGCTCTCTGAGGCTTTGGGATTTTTTCGCTGCACACGGCTCTTCGGTTTTGACTTTATCTTTTGGCCTTGATTTTTTGTTTGGTAGACAGTCCACAGGGTAATAAGGCCACAAAAAGGTCCCCCAAGTCTTTAAAGTTAGCTGGGCTCCTGACAGGGCAACAACAAGACAGCCAGAGGGCACAGTTTTGCTCACCAGAGGGCCTAGCTGCATTGGGAGGAGAAAGGCAAAGATCCAGAGCTGGGTAAACAAGGAAGTGTGAGGAGCCGCTTCTTTCACTTATGAAATCTGCTGCTCTTCCCCAGCGGCGTGTCCGTAATGATGGGTTGCTAATAGTGGGTGGTGAACTCATTTCTTTCTCAACTGAATGGACGGCGGCAAGGAAAGGTCGGACTCGACTCTCTGGCCGCACTGGTTTTGTGGACAACGTATTTACTTAATTTCCGGTTCTTTAGGGCGCTGAGTTAAGGCAGTGTCTATTGTCTTCGCCGGCGCCTGCTCCCTGTAGTTGTTTATGGCTTGTTCGAGGAGAACATTTGCGCTGCCTTTTAGCGGAACATTGAAGCTGGGTACTTCGTTCTTCCTAGCTCGCACTGGGGATGAGGAGTCTTTCGTTTCATTGGGTATCGAAGGACGGAACTTTAAGCTCGGTGGTTCGGTGCTTGTTAGCGTGCAGAACAGACACCTTCCGATGGAGTTTGTCTCTAGATGCAAGGGCGTAGGGCGATGTTCCACTCAGTTTCTTTGGGGATTTTTGGCGCGGCTTAGGGCACCTTTGGATCTCCCTTTCTGATCCTGCTTCTTGGGGGACCGTCACTGAGTTCTTTTTGCAGCCACACGATTCCCTCTTGCTTTCTTTCCTGCGTGTCTGATAAGTGCAGTGGAGGGAAGCAGAGGTAACTTCTTACCGTGCAGCGCTTCCCTTTTAAGGATCTTATTGTTGGAACTTCTGCAGTCCAGTATGGAGATCAGGCTCTGACCTTTGTGGATGCATGTTATGACATCAATGTCCCAGTTTCACAGTCTGCTGAAGACGACTCTGATCTCTTCAGATCCTTTCCTGCGCTAGCATCTTCACGCATTGAAGCTGTACAACATTTTTGCTAGCATGTAAACCCCCCCAATGCTTCTCTGGTTGGGGGAGTGATCGTCTGTACAATGCCCCAGTTTCAGCCTCTGCATTTTCTGGAGGAAGAACTTGTTTCCAATGCCCCGGAGGATACGAGCGGGAGGACACTTTATGAACTCTGGATTCATTCGAACAGCCAGGAGACTTCACGATGGCTTGAGAGGTCTTTTTGGTGCCACGGTAAACTTGACCTTTTCTTTCTTCATCGTGCCTCATTGTTTGTGAATAAATTAGAAGGCGGTTCCGTTTTTCATCTTTGACGTGTTTCCGATGCGCATGACCCAAATTTTTATGTTAGGCGGTACAGGGGAAATAAAATTGGTCGTTCTTTTCCAGAGATTGCAAGAGAGTCTTTAGGGGAAACCTTGGGCATTAGCAGGACCGGATTGGAGACTTTCAGCCTGCTTCCTGACTCTTGGAAACCAACGTGAAAAGGCTCTGGAACTTGCACAGCTGTCAATATTTTCTTTAAGCTTGTGGTTTCAGGACCATATTATTACGTTCTTTTGCCTTTCTCCTTTTAGATTGGAAAAGAGGTATGGCGGTGTGTTGCGAGATCTCAGGATCATGGACTTTCTTCCTTGAGAAGGGACGCTCTTATCTTTAACTTTTTGACTGTGATGTGCCTGATGGCTTCTTCTGAAGCACAAAGTTTTTTTATCACCAGAAGAAATCATTTCATGGCCCCTTTCCCCTTTCTTCAGTTTTACAAGAGGCCCGGTTCCTTCACACCAAGCTCTCTTGTTTGGTGTTTTTCTCTTGATGGGGAGTCCGCATTCGAGTTCTGACCATGTACCCGAGCTCTGCTTTGCAATTGAAAAGATGGGTACACAACCGATGCAGGTTTTCTTTCTGACCACCGGCTTCTTGTTGGCTGGACAGAATTGGTTTCTTGACCAGGATTTTATCATGTGGCAATCTCAGCTGTTCGTTGACGAGATCCTGAATACTTTACCATCGGAGCATCAATGCTCTGCCCCAGTATCCTTTTATGCGCAAGGTTCCTTCAATTGGTTCTCGGTTTTCAGGTCCAGTGTGTCTCAGTGTCATTTAGGTCTTGTTTCTCTCCTTCTTGATCGGTAAGGGTAAAGGTTAGGTTTTGGGCAATCTACAGCTCCTCTTCATCTTGAGCTTTTTATGTCCCCGACAGTTTTAAGTGCGTCAGGGTGGATTCAAACAAAAACTTTTCAATTAGAATCTGTAGCCAAGATGCCCAAGGAGGGACAATAGGTTCCCGGAGAGTTGTGGACGGAGCGATTCTCTTTCTCCTGATTGATTGGTTTTCCAGGGACTCTAGGGTATTTAATGAAGACAGCGTTTCCATGTGGCTTTCATGGCTTTGAAAAAGGGCGGCATCATTATAGAAAGAGTTCTTTCTGAAAACTCGCATAAAGATGAATAGTCCTCAGTTCCAAATTTGGTCTTTCTGGAAGGTAATATCAGGAATATTGAAAGTATCTTCGGTTATAACAGTCTCTTGTATCTTTCAACCACTTCTCATTATTGATTACCGTCTTCTGGCATCAGGCACAAGTCTTTGCACTCCTTCCTTGTTAAATTCCCTCGCTCAGAGTCTTTCATAAAGTGGTTCAAATCCAGGAAACATCGAGCTGACCGTCAATCTTATATCTTTCACCTGAAATAAAACTTCCAGGTCCATGCGGTGAAGGCTTGGAAAGTAGTTTCTCTTGCATCTCCAGTTCTTCCATCTTAAGCCCAAGATTCACGCCCTGTTTTTTCTGTCCAGCGAAATAGGGGATCATGATGTCTGGCTCAGTCTGTGACGTGCAGTTGTATTATGAAGATACTAGGGTCAACCGGGGCTAAGATGTGGAGCCTCAATATATTTTCGGCACTTATTAAATTACGGTACTCTCTGTGGTTTCGCAACTTCTCCCGCAGCTGGTAAATAATCCTCTTTTTATAAGCTTAACGTTTGATATACACGTTCTGTTGTGTCCTCAGTTTGGCCTATTCGAGGGGAGGCCTTTTCTTTAAAACATCAGGAAATTCCTCTAAATTCCTTTGGCTTGGCCCTGTTGCATGACACGGAATCTACACAATGTCTTTCAGATTGTAGGTGATTTGATGACTGTGTATTGAGGACTGGGACTATCCTCTCCGGACCTGCATCGAGGCTTTCTCGTGCATCATCATGATGCCTTGGTAATGCTCTATGTGCTTCTGTGGACAGTTCTCTTGGAAGGCACTGACCAATAAGTGCGGACATCCCTATCGCCGCTCACAGTTAGCGAAGGTCTCCAGAGGAAGGCTGGCAATGTATACATTTGAAAAGAATCATACTGTGCTTGTGAGACATGTCTGTCTGGTGATGTACTGACATGTTGAGATGGATTCTGTTCATTTTGATGTTATTTGTCTTGCGGACTCTGCCCTGGACACAGTACAGATAATTTCTTTCTAGTGGTTCCTCTGAGCCACTGAGGTATCTGCTTCTTGAATCTCAGCGTTGCCAGACAGATTGAGGCGGTACCCAGGGCATCAGATAAAGGGGTGCCTAACTGCTCGGCGAGAATATGTGGTACTGTTCAGGGCTACAGTGACTGGCCCCTTCAATTGCTCTGGAGTCCTCGGAATGCTTTAATTGTTTTTTTCGGGGCCATGTCCGCTCTTAGAGAGGAGGAGCTGTGGCACTGGGTGAGATGTGTTTTCCACTTGAGAGGTTAGAGCGTGAGGACTCTGCAGACTCAAATCGGACAACAAGGTTTTCTGGGATTTGTATCTGTTGGACTACGTTTTACTTTGTGCTTCTGGGCTAGAGGTTCCAGTGGGCGAATATCAGGAGAGGCATAAAATGCTGGATCTGACATGCTCCCAAGGAAAATGCCAGTGTTATGCTGTTGTGGTTATACGGTAGTTCTCAAGTTTGGCATGAGTGCGAGATGGGGTAGGGAGCTGTAGGATGGGGACCGGCCTACCGACCGGAGCTGGTGAATGACTGGCAGGAGGCTGAACGTTGTAATACTGTTCTGGTGTTCTAACTGGGGGTCTCTGCTTGGCAGTAGGTTTGATTCTGTTGACTGTAATGTTGTGTACTTTGTCATATTTGGTAGTGTACGTCTCTTGGCTATGGTGTCGCTGTGGCTGTTCATAAGAACTCATTCTAGTTGCCTGGTAGCCATGCATGGCCGTACGCTTGACCTGCGTTGGGTGCGGCCATGCGGTCAGTTGAGGGTTGAGGAGCAGTGCAGCTCTTGTAGGAATGGGCAACTTGTGCCCCGTGGCACTGAGGAGTAGGTGGAAGGGTGGGAAAGTCGGTTGAAGTGGGAAGTCTGGGAAAAGAAAGGGGAGAGGATGCCACACTGGTTGTGTACTTTTTGCCGGGTATCTGGCATAAGACAGGGCCCTGCTGTTGTGAAGGGTGCATTGATGAAGAGAACGGAATGGATTCTGCCGGCTGATTCTTGGTAGCCCTTCCTTCCCCAGAAGTCTTTTTTATTCATTTTCTTCATACTTTGCCCCACTTAGCATCTGAGACTGCCCAGTTCTGAAGCCCGTCCTCCCCTGTGTATGTCCAGGTACACGTTCCCTCTGAAAACTAGCAAAGGAGACCCTGCCTTGCAGCTGCTGAACGTTCATGTTCTTGTCCCTCGGAGATATTTCTCCCCTGCGCTGTTTTCGTAGCTTGACAGGACGTCTGGGCGTAAAAGCTTTTGGTCACCTGCCTTGTGACGCTCGCAGTTGAGGGCCGATGACTTTGATGTCTGTAATTCTCCAGGCGTGATGAATCCTGTGATGTTGGTTGGGTAGTTCTGGTTGCCATGGAAACCACACCTTTCCCGAAAAGACTGCATGATTGGGTTGGTTATCGTAATGAGAAAAGACCGAAAGGGAAAGAGTCAGATACAGTGATTTTCTCTTTTTCTGGTATCAACCCAAACTATCTAACACCCCGGTAACGCCGAGCTCGTCCCAATAGGATGCCCCCCCCTCCTTTCCAACACTGCACTACAATGAATCTAAATCACATGCGATTTGCTTTGTTCAACCTCATCCTATACGAACAGGAAGGCACAGCAAGACATTGGTCTCCGACACTGGAAGGTACAGGCTGTGATTCATGAGTAATTATCTGTGTGACCTTGGGAATGTCACATGGTCTGTATTGACTGTAGACTCCAACGTCTCGTTGTGCTGGAAAGATCATTCCCTATGTCACCCGCACGTTGTAATAATCAGGGTTACATTTTAATAAAATACGGGTTCTAAAGTCTATGTTACTATAGTAACTGTGTGGTTTGGAACCCGAGATAAGACTGTGGCCAATGTTATGAAACCCACCGCTACCCCCCAGGTCACCTTCAGCCTCAATGAATAATCTGAGATCTGTAATGTAAAGGGAAACATAATGGAAACAGAGAAATACTAAATAGAAATGGACCAATCAGAGAAAACATTGAAAGACCGAATATGCTAATAGTTTATTTATGGTTTATTACCAATCAATAATGACCGGTCAGTATACCGTATACATAGAATGTATGGCCCAGATGATGGGGTTGGAGAGGGATAGAACCAAAGTTATCAACTGAAAGCAGAGTCAAAGGCTGAATATTTTTCCTTCTGTGATAATACAATGATACAAACTCACAAGAGCCCAGCTCACCATTCACACTGTAAATCAACTTGTAACCTAGGGACTGTTAACGCTCCTTCACCGCCTCACTACAGGTAAAGCCATAGGACTGTACGTTTATAGCACTATAATAAGATGATAGAAAACGGAGTCCGATATCAAACGGCATTCTTTATGTGTGTTACTGAGTGGATGTGAGAAAAATAATACAATCTGTCTATATTATCTGTCTGTCATCTATCTATCATTCATCTATCATCCATCCATCTATCTATACATTTATCATCGTCTGTCGTCATTATCTACTCTATCTATTCTCATCACTATCTATTATCCATCATTCTATCTATTATCTCATCTATCCAACTATCTCCTATCTATTATTATGATCTATGGTCATCTCTCTCTGTCTATCTCTCTGTCCGTCAACTATAATGCCTCTGGTCTGCCTCTCTCTCTATTATTCATCCATCTCTCTATCCATCAATCCACCTTTCTTTCTACCTAAAATTCTTAATCTTCCATCTGTCTATTCAAATAGATGTATCAATTGCCTGTCTGTCTGTCTATCTTCTACAATCATCAACTATGTACTATAACATGCATATCCTATCTAATAGCTATAAGATCATCAGAGCGTATCGACGAGCGACTATGTCTAGCTTAGTATCGAGCGCAGGGAATTCTATCACAGGATCTACAATGTAGATCAATTTATCTAAATATCTAGCAAACTGGCTAAGAGCTATGACAACTATACCTATCGACAATGATCGACAAACTATCTACATATCTATCTATCTACATATTTATCTATCACATTAATCTAAATCTATTACTATCTACTATCTATCTATCTATCTAGTCTATCTCTATCTATATATCTATCTATCTATCAATATCTACTATCTATCTAATACATATCTATCTGTCTGTCTTATCTGCCTTTCTATCTATCTATCTACATCTCTCTTCTCTATCTATCAAACAAAGACCCACATCCCCTTTATATATACCTTGTAGCCATTTAAGATCCTGTTAGATCTAACCTGGGTCGTTCCTTATTAGCCGAGACACCTACCCCCCTTTCTCCACTAAGTGGTCCCATCTCACCCCCCCACCATTGGCTTGCTCCTTCCAGTGATTTGTGCCAGGGAATATCAGCAGACTCATTCATGATCTATGTTTTGAAGCTGCACAGAAGGCGCTTTTGTGGAACCGACGCCTGCATACAAATGAGTTCGCGGAATGTGCGAGCCCTTAATGCTGTAGAGCTCTCAACATCACGCGGCTGTGGGGAACGATGCTGGCAGTAGTTAGGGGGCTGATTGCTTGTTTGCCAGGCAGGATCTACCAACTGTATCAACAGTGACCTTAAAATGGAGAAAATTAGATGACTAGGGGTCTGTGGACAGGCAAGGGGGAAGGAGATTTAAAATATAGCAAAGCTCATTAAAAATGTCTATTCAAAATACATTATGATGGAGGGAATGCTGGGAGTTGTAGTTTTCAAACATCTGGACTTTGAGGGTTTATAAATATCATCTTATCTTTTATCAACTACTTTATGCTTTCCCAAAAATGCTCAATAGAGACATTTTCCCTAATTGTCCTTTCAATTCTTTCCTGGCTTGCCACGTGATGTGCTAGAAGCCCTTACGGCAGGGGGAAATGATTGAAACTCCGAAGCCCCCACCCCACCCCCCCAGATCTAATGGTAGTGATTTTGTCAGAAAGGAGTCGGGGAAGGAAAGCAGGAGGATTAAAAGGAAAGAAAAAGGCAACAAAAATCAATTAATATCCCATGCACATATGAAAAATACAAATCCCTGGATGGGTACGTCAAGAGCCTTTCACAGCGAGGATCTGGCTAACCAGCCCTTTTATAGCCGCTGTGCGCGCTTTCTCACAAAAGGTGGGGCATGAAAAAAACAAGCCCCCCCTCCCCTCACGGAATATCCAATCGACGCCTTGCAAGGACGTACAGGGGTTAATAACAATGGGTGTGGCTAGAATTTACTGTATAGACAAGGGGACAGGAAAATGGCTTTCTGTGTACTGTGAACAGAAGTGTTTCTCTCTGTATACGTAGATTATATCCATTGATCTAAGCGGGGCAAGACATGGACGATTTCCTTATAAAAAAAAAAAAACAATAAAGGAATTTCATAGCTCAAATATCCCTTAGTGGAGACACGATCTGATGATGGATCTCATAAGATGTGAGCCTTTAAGGATAAACTAAAGCTAAAACATAAATGAGTCGGAATGGATTTATAATCCCTAACTAGCCGAGCTGTAACTGTCACATCTGTAAAAACTCCATTGCGGGGGAAATCAAATGGATGTTGCAGGTTTATGGCACTTCTGCAAGCCTCCTGCTAGTGAGTAACAATTGGTTTTCTAACTGCACCAAGCATGCGTGAACTCTGTATTAGCCAAACCAAATTCTCCATTTGATTCATGTTATAAATTATAAGATGTCAAGGTAACCCGAGTATGGAGGGTCCTAGCTAATTAACTTGATTGCATTGCGCTCTCTCCTTGCATTGGCTAGCATTACAGGCTTTCACCACCATGGCTTTTATAGGCAGAAAGTGACTCTCCAAGCAGTGCTTTATATTAAAATATTAAAGGCATAAGACCTCCAATTAAAGGGATGGGTTGCCCCAACTGAAATTACATGCAGTAGAGGGTAGTTATTGTTTGCAAGTAAAGCAAATCCCTTCTGTTTGAAACAAATCTTGTCTCAACTGGATTGTGCCATATACTGGTCACACGAAAAATCGAGTCACAGGTCAGTCACTTTGTCCAATCTGGCGGGTAGTTTATCGATCTGATTGTTGGTCTAATGCAGGGTAGTGATAAAGGGAGTCAATCCCATTAGTACCAATGAGATCAGTCCCTTTTCAATAATGTGTGTAGTAGTGAAATGAACGGTTGTACAGATCTAAAATTCCCTTGGGGAGCGAGTGTTTCTGTCCTGAACAATCTTCCCCATCCTTAAAAGACAATTATACTCCCCTTGTTCCTCTTCTTCCATGCTGCATAGTAACCCATGGTGAGGAACTAAACCAATCACATTCTGCGATGTGGCCATGGAAAGCCACGCTCTGCACTTGGAAGGGGGTGAAAAATGTGAGTATACGGTTAATTTCCTTTGATTATAGGGAGACCATCTCGGACGTGTGGATCCACTTCAGGTGACAGACAGAATCTTACAGATTGGTACAGTGTCTCCATTGACCTGGTGCTACAATCTCACCCAATTCGACATTCCTCCGATGTTCTGACAACTGCTTGGCCTGATCATTCTGTGATCATATTACAAACGTAATGATTCGGTGGAAAACATTGTGGGGAAGTCTGGAGGTAAAACTGCTGCTCCCCATTTCATCTCAGACCGAAATCTAATTGGTGTAATGTTGAGGCAGGGAATGGACAGATTAAGACTTTCTCCGCAGTGTGGGATCGTTTTAAACAGTGTGGAATGGCTGCAATGGGATTAGAACATATAAGGGACAGGCAGCAAGCAGGGAATATAGTGGAGGATTGCAAGTCATGTCTATAAAGGTTCTAATGTTCAGTGGGAATCTAAGGGAAGGTGTCACTTGTTGTTTATCAGGCCTTAGTGAACATATCAGTCTGTATTGTAATCATAAAAGTTTGGCCTTGACTATAATGCTGCAGTAACCAATCAGATCTTAGCTTTTTACTGTTCACTTTAGTAAAACATCTGATTGGCCTTACATTAATCTACAGTAACCAATCAGATCTTAGCTTTTTATGTTCACTTAGTAAAAAAATTCTGATTGGGCCATGTACTATTATCTACAGTAACCAATCAGATGTTAGCTTTTACAGTTCACTCTAGTAAAACATCTGATTGGCCTGTACTATTAAGTCTACAGTAACCAATCAGATGTTAGCTTTTTACGTTCACTCTAGTAAAAACATGATTGGCAAGTACTATTAATCGACAGTACCAATCAGATGTTAGCTTTTTACAGTTCACTCTAGTAAAACATCTGATGGACCTGTACTATTAATTACAGTAACAATCAGATGTTAGCTTTTTACAGTTCACTCTAGTAAAACATCTGTTGGCCTGTACTATTAATCTACAGTAACCAATCAGATGTTAGCTTTTTACAGTTCACTCTAGTAAAAAATCTGATTGACCTGTACTATTAATCTACAGTAACCAATCTAGATGTTAGCTTTTTACAGTTCACCTAGTAAAAATCTGATTGGCCTGTACATTAATCTACAGTAACCAATCAATGTTTAGCTTTATGTTCACTCTAGTAAAACATATGATTGCCTGACTATTAATCTACAGTAACCAATCAGATGTTTGCTTTTACAGTTCACTCTGTAAAACATATTGATTGGCCGTTACTATTAATCTACAGTAACCAATCAGATGTTAGCTTTTTACAGTTCACTCTAGTAAACATCTGATTGACTGTACTATTAATCTACAGTAACCAATCAGATGTTGTTTTTACTGTTCACTCTAGTAAAACATCTGATCGCAAGACTATTAATCTACAGTAACCAATAGAATGTTAGCTTTTTACGTTCACTCTAGTAAACATGATCGGTCAAGTACTATTAATCTAATGTAACCAATCAGATGTTAGCTTTTTACAGTTCACTCTAGTAAAACATCTGATTGACCTGTACTATTAATCTACAGTAACCAATCAGATGTTTTACTAGAGTGAACAGTAAAAAGCTAACATCTGATTGGTTACTGTAGATTAATAGTACAGGTCAATCAGATGTTTTACTAGAGTGAACTGTAAAAAGCTAACATCTGATGGCTCCTGTGTGCCATATCTCCATCCCTCCTGGAGGAGGAGCGACCTAAGGCGAGCAACATTTGGACAGGAAGACAGCCACTACTCTGGGGGACATGGATGGACATGCCCATTAGTGGGATTAAAAAGTTTCTTAACCTTAACATACTGATTAGAATTACTGGTATTAATACATATAATGTCGTTTTGGTTGGTATAACGGGATTACTATATAATATTGGTAATTGACTTGGTATTAATACATATACTGTAGGTCTGGTTGGTACGGGGGGGTACTATATAATATTGAGAATTACTCGGTATTAATAATATATGTAGTTCGGGTTGGTACAGGGAGTACTATATTTATTGACGATTTCTGGTATTAATACCATATACTGACTGTAGTTCTGTGTTGGTACGGGGGGAATACTATTAATATTGAGAATTCACTGGTATTAATCGATATACTGTAGTTCTGGTTGGGTACAGGGATACTATATAATATTGAGCATATACTGGTAATAGGCGGGGTTTAATACATTATACTGGTAGTTCTGGTTGTTACGAGAGACTATATAATATGAGAATTACTGATATTAATACATATACTGTAGTCCTGGTGGGTACAGGGATTCTAATAATATTGGAGAATTACTGGTATTAATAAACTATACGTAGGTTTGGTTGGAACGGGATACTATTTAATATTAAAAATATTACTTAGTATTAATACATATGCTGTGTTCTGGTTTGGTACGGGAGTACTATATAATTGGCGGGTATTGAGAATTATGACTGGCATTAATACAGATACTGTAGTTCTGGTTGGTAAGGCGGGGTGGACTATTATACTATTGAGAATTGAACTGGTATTAATACCTATACTGTAGTTCTGGTTGGTACAGGGAGAATATAAATATTGAAATTACTGGTATTTATCATATACTGTAGTTCTGGTTGGTACAGCGGGATACTATCTAAATTGAATACTGGTGTTAATACATATTCTGTAGTTCTTGTGTTACAGGATAACTATATAATATTGTAGAATTACTGGTATTAATACATATATTCAGTTCTGGTTGGTTCAGGGATATATATATTATTTAGAATTACAATTAATACATATACTTAGTTCGGAGTGGTGCGGAGACTATTTAATATGAGAAATTGGGTAATATAATATACTGGTAGTTTATGGTTGGTACAAGGATACTAGAATTATTGAGAATTACTGTTATTATACATATTAATGTAGAATCGGTTGGGACAGTGTACTATATAATATTGAGAATTACTGAGTATTAATACATATACTGTAAGTTCTGGTTGGTAATAGGAATACTTTTTAATGAGAATTACCTGGTATTATACATAACTGTAAGTGTCTCGTTGGTACAAGGGATATCAAATATATATTGAGAATTACTGGTGATTAATACATATGACTGTAGTGTCTAGTGGTAACGGGAGACTCTATATAATATGAGGAATTACTGTTATTAATACAATTACTTAGTTTGGTTGGTTGCGGAATATTATTAGTGATTGGAATTACTGGTACTAATGACATATACTGTAAAGATCTGGTTGGTACAGGGTACTATATTTAATATTGGAATTACTGGATTTAATACATATACTGTAGTTCTGGTTTGTATAGGAAATCTTTAAATGAGAAAGACTGGTATTAATACATATACCTGTAGTTCTCGTTGGTACAGGGATACTATATAATATTGAGAATACTGGTATTAATACATATACGTAGTTCTAGTTGGTACGGGGATACTATATAATATTGAGAATTACTGGTATTAATACATATACTGTAGTCTGGTTGGTACAGGTATACTATATAATATTGAGAATTACTAGTATTAAACAATATACTGTAGTTCTTGGTTGGTACAAGGAACTATATAATATTGGAATTACTGGTATTAATACATATACTGTAGTTCTGGTTGGTACAGGTGATACTATATAATATTAGAATACTGGTTATTAATACAATACTGTAGTTCAGAAAGTGTTCCTGGATCAATCAGAAACTATATAATACTATAAAATACGAAGTTTACTGGTATAATACTATTACTGTAGTTCTGGTTGGTACAGGTATACTATATATGAGAATTACTGGTATTAATACATATACTGTAGTTCTGGTTGGTACAGGGAATTATATAATATTGAGAATTACTGGTATTAAAACTATACTGTCATTTCTGTTGGACCAGGGATACTATGTAACTATGAGAATTACTGGTATTAATACAATAGTAGTTATGTTAGTACAGGAGTATTTTACTATATAATAGCTTGAGAATAAGGATTATACATATGACCGTATATACTCGAGTATAACCGAGTTTTTTCAGGCTGAAAATCACCTGAAAACTCAGACTCGGTTTATACTCGAGTCACTCACCTTTGAAGATCAGCATCCTCCTCATTCCGGCAGCAGCGTCCTCTCATTCCGGCAGCCGCACGATCAGTCCATGTACTGGCGCGCCGGCCGACGTCACTGCCCAGCGCCAAGCCCGGCGCCAATCAGTGACGTCAGCCGCGCGCCAGTACATGGACTGATCGTGCGGCTTTATACAACCTCCAATACTATGTTACTATGTAACTGTTATACAGACATTATGGGTAGTAGGTATAAGGTTGGACTAAATGGACGTATGTCTTATACAACCTCCAATACTAGTAAACTGATATACAGACATTATGGGTAGGGTATATAAGGTTGTACTAGATGGACGTATGTCTTTATACAACCTCCAATACTATGTTACTATGTAATGTTATTACAGACATTATGGGTAGGGTATAAAGGTTGGACTAGATGGACGTATGTCTTTATACAACCTCAATACTATATTACTATGGACTGATATACAGACTTAGGGTAGGGTATAAACATTGGACTAGATGGACGTATGTCTTTATACAACCTCCAATACTATGTTACTATATAAACTGTTATACGAACATTATGGGTAGGGTATAAAGGTTGTACTAGATGGAGGTATGTCTTTATACAACCTCCAATACTATGTTACTATTTAAACTGTTATCAAGACATTATGGTAGGGTATAAAGATTGACTAGATGGATATGTCTTTATACAACCTCCAAATACCTATGTTACTATATAAACTGTTATACAGACTTATGGGGTAGGGGTATATAAGGTTGTACTAGATGACGTATGTCTTATATACCCTCCAATACATTGTTACTATGTAACTGTTATACAGACATTATGGGAGGGTATAAAGGTGTGCTAGATGGACGTAGTCTTTATACAACTTCAAATGCTAGGTACTACCTCCCGTAATGCAACGATTTACAAAGACCAACTCCTATAATTGTACAGCCTGTTGCATTATTATAGGAAATCCGAACTCTTGTGTGTTGTGAGGCAAACATACTGATACTCTTCTAATGTAATATATCTAAATAGCCAATTATTCTAGGCTCTGCTGCTCCCCTTGCTGTGCGATCATGCCTTTGCACACATAACTTTGCACACAGCCTAAAATTGGCACAAATATAGGTGCCTTAGTGCAATAAGCACAGCGCCACCAGGTGGCCTTATGTTTTGTTACCGTACTCCCCATTAGTTCATGTTCCAGTGACCAATCCCCACGTTTCTAATGCTTTTATTTCCCTCCCCCTCTTTCCATTTGATTGTGTCCTTTTATCAAAACTTCGTACACACATCAGATATTTTCGAGCGTTTGCCCGACGGACGACCCGTGCGAAAGGAAGCTGCAACGATCTTTTAAGACAGCGATCCACAACTATTCTCGGCTTTTTCCAACAATCTGCCTGGCGGATTCATTCTGCCGATAGTCGTATAGTTGGCAAGTCGGCAGATTATCGGTAGACTGTGATGTAAGATTGAATGAAATGACATTTCGAGATCACGTGATATATGAACGTCAGTTAATCGCGAACTTGGTCAGGCACATTGTGCGATCTGACGTGTGTACGCACCTTTAAAGGGGCCATCTGTTTCCAAAGGGATATAAAGAGACCCCAGAGAGAGGCGATTCTTCCACTGGTCTGGGAGTGAAATCCTGTGACAAGGACTGTTATATTTTCTTTGCCAGCGCCTAGGGAATGTGAAAATCAATGGTTTAGTTTGTTGTTGTGTCTGGGTAATGGTCAGATACCCATAATGCTACCTAACAGGCAACAGCAGTCAGACAAATCCCTGGATCAAAACAAATTTAGCTATTTCTGATCTGGTCCAGGTGGGCGGTAGGAGTAATGTTCCCTACCTACCTGTAAATTATAGAGGTAATATTTTTAAACTTGCTTGTCCTTGGGGGCTTGTCTTTTAAATCACTTTCCTGATGTGTTTAATAGCAGAAGGAGAACCAGATTTTCCCATAGATGATAATATAATTGTTTAATAAAACGTGCCCGTTCCTCTCCATAGTGGGGAGCCAGCGATATGTGGCTGACAGCTGTGCGTTAGCAGCCCTGCAGTGATACAGTCCGTACATTATAGGTTGATTAATGTCAGTGAATGGGGACTCAGATAAGGATTATGCAGTTTCCCCCCCCGTCTCGCTTCGTTTGTTGCAGATCCGTATTGTTTCTGCTTTTCATTCCTGAGCATCTGCTTATTTCCTTGGGGATAGTTAGTGGCTATAGATCGGAGATATTGGAAATAAACGGCCACTCGCTAAACCCGGTGGTAGAATCTCTCGCTTTGTATTTAGACAAGGACAGAGGAAATGTGGTAGAACAGACGTCACATGACTTGTGGCAATTCAAATGGTTTTTATGGTAACTGGTGTTTTTTATTACATCTACCGAGAATATTTTCTGTCTGTATTGTCTTTCTTTATAGGTTATGAAAGGATCTATTGATTTCTGGCATTTGTTTTTTAATTGAAATGGGATTTGGCAAGGTGGTAAATTGAATGGGGCGGGGGTAATGATGGCTACATAGCATTGTAGCATTGATGGTAGTATACCGATCAGTGATTGGACTTGATCTAAAGAGGGTTGTTACATGGCTCGGCCAATCAGTTTGAACGTTAAAGGGCAAGTCCAGCCCCAAAAGGAAAACTTACATACAGGTAAATCACCCCCCAAAACCCTAAACGTAATAGTTTGAAACCTGAAAGGTGTAAGTCTAACCTGAAATCCGCACCTGTCCTGTTGCCCCTGTTCTGCTTCCTGGTTCTTCAATTAGTAACTGTCAGTTATGGATTTGCAGTTGACATCACAGCCATGACTGAATGTTAATCCCCTGTCTGACTCTTCTGAGCATGCCCAGGCTCAGTACAGGCTCAGTACAGGTTTTCTAAATGGCTCAGTTTCCATGAGGCATCCAGAAGCATAGCAGCTACGTAATGAATTCATAGGACAAACTATGATATATCAACATATTTTAAAGAGGCCATTCTTCTAAAAGATGTTCTTATGAGGGTGGAGTTGTCCTTTAAACATTTTAATGATCATGTGTGTTCTAGTAGGATCTACCAGTGAATAACCATAAAGACATGCTGATAGGTTGTATGAGATAATTAATGTGCCTAGATTGTAGCTCTTCGGGGCAGGGCCTAATGTGAATGTTAGCGCTATATTAAATCCACATAATAATAATAATGTTATAAATTAATTAAATCTACTTGGATTTCCACGTCCACTTTCTTGGTTAATTTCACATATAACAAATATATAGTATAGTATAGTAATAGTACAGTATGGTAAAGATAGTACAGTATTTGAGGTTGAATAAAGACATATGTCCATCCAGTCCAACCCATCTAGCAACATCTTCTGCCTAACTGTTGATCCAGAGGAAGGCAAAAAAAACCCAAATTTATGAAAGGGGAAAAAATTCCTTCCTGACTCCAAGTGGCAATCGAAATTTCCCTGGATCACTCTACTTTTGTATCAATACCAGTAACTTGCAACATTCCTTGTTTGTAGAAACTCATCCAGCTTTTTATTAAACTGACCAATGAACCTGCCATAAACGTCCACTGGAAGACAGTTCATAGCTTTACAGTTCTCACAGTGACAAACCTTTCCCAACTGTACTTTATGTATCAATAACCAGTAACTTGTAACATTCCTTGTTGTAGAAACTATCCAGCTTTTATTAAACTGACCAATGAACCTGCCATAACAACGTCCACTGGAAGACAGTTCCATAGCTTTACCGTTCTCACAGTGACAAACCCTTTCCCAACTCTACTTTATGTATCAATACCAGTAACTTGTAACATTCCTGTTTGCGAAAACTCATCCAGCTTTTATTAACTGACCAATGAACCTGCCATAACAACGTCCACTGGAAGACAGTTCCATAGCTTTTACCGTTCTCACAGTGACAAACCCTTTCCCAACTCTACTTTATGTATCAATACCAGTAACTTGTAACATCCTTGTTTGTAGAAACTCATCCAGCTTTTTTAAAACTGACCAATGAACCTGCCATAACAACATCCACTGGAAGACAGTTCCATAGCTTTACCGTTCTCACAGTGACAACCCTTTCCCAACTCTACTTTATGTATCAATCCAGTAACTTGTAACATTCCTTGTTTGTAGAAAACTCATCCAGCTTTTTATTAAACTGACCAATGAACCTGCCATAACAACGTCCACTGGAAGACAGTTCCATAGCTTTAACCGTTCTCACAGTGACAAAACCCTTTCCCAACTCTACTTTATGTATCAATACCAGTAACTTGTAACATTCCTTGTTTGTAGAAACTCATCCAGCTTTTATTAAAACTGCACAATGAACCTGCCCATAACAACGTCCACGAAGACAGTTCCATAGCTTTATCGTTCTCAGTGTGAAAAACCTTTCCGAACTTGAAGCCTAAACCTTTTTTCTTCAAGTCTTAAGGGATGTCCTTGTGTCCTCTAACATGTTCTATGCGTGAACAATGCCCCAGATAGTTTATTGTATGGCCCGTTAAAGGGCATGTCCACCCCCAAAACTATAATCCCCCCAACTACTGGCCCCACCATGTATGTGTAGTTTAATCCTTACCATCACATCCCAGCTCAATGGTTCTCCTGTAGTCCCCCCCCCCCCCCCAAAGTCCAAAAACTGCCCACCAGGAGGATAGCAGAGTCCATATAGGACTCTGCCTCCTACCTGGCCTCCGGGAGAATTTTGACATGCGTACTGGCCCTTCTCCCCCTCCCTCCCTCTCGGATTCCCTCCCCCTTGCATTAATCCCCTTTGATATAGCCTTCCCCCTGGTCCCCCAGCCCCAACCGCATCATTTTTATTTTAGAAAGTGCCCCAAACTTTTACTTACCTCCCCTCTTTCCTCCGCTGCACTGAATGACCAGCAGCTGCGTCCGTGATTGGCTGCCGCTCATTTACTTTATTGTATTTTAATACTATACCGCGCTGTGTCCCCAGTGGCGCTATATAAATAAACATATAATACATATATACAACATACAATTCTTTTTAGCATAGAAGAAAGTGTTAAAAATAAAGAAGTGGATGGCGGTATTCACAATTTATTTTTAACCTGAGGCTAGATTAGGACCGCACACACGCATTCCGCCTGCTTAGCAATGAAACTGCATCCATTCAATGCCTATTTTAACTTACCTGCTGCATTGCATTCTTCCATTTGGCATTTGCAGCAATGAAAGAGTGACCTCTAGCGAACATTAAGAGACGTAGCCGTTTGTGTAGGTTGCGTGCAATAGCCACTGCCTGTCACTTTAAAGGCAGAAAGTCAAATTATAGAATTGCCTCTCGACCGGGGTAATTTTTTTTCTCCCTGCGAGGATAACTGAGCTCCCTACCTATTGGATTTATCTGGATTCTGTGTTTATTGCTAAGGAATGTATTGTTTTCCCCCCCTCTCGGTCCTGATGTGATTATTTAGCCTGCGGATTGGTTGGTCTCCCAAACAGCAGCCAAAGATAGATAATCTTTCCCGTATCAGTCAAGTAGCCTCAGCAGGTTTCCGGCTTGCTCCTGCGCTATGATTGTTCAGTGGGAAGCGGTGTGGGGTCACAAGCCCAGGAGCAGAAATCGCTTCATGTGTAATAAGCCAGCCATTCTTGGTCAGCCGGAGCTCATCTTGCAAAGAATTCCCCATTCAGTTGGCAGCCGAGCACGTTCCCATTGTATTTAATAATCCTCAGTGTCACCTCATTCCTTTCAGAGAGAGGGTTACAGGCGAGATGATTTCACATCACCGGTTTGGGCTTCGAGGATACGATCCAGAAGGCCGTGCCTTGGTTTTAATAATAAGCTGATACATGTTCATAAAAAATGGGATGTTTTGCTAATAATACCCTTTAAACATGCCTGCCCTGCATGTTTTGACATCCACACGGAGACGGCTAAAAGTTTTGTTAATACGTCCCGAATATGTTTAGATTAAAAGAATAGAGTAGAACAATTCTACATATCATGGGGAGGCTCAAACAGGCTCAAAGTTTGGTTACTGTAATTAATAGTACAGGCCATCAGATGTTTACTAGCATGAACAGTAAAAAGCTAACATCTGATTGGTTACTGTAGATTAATAGTCAGGCCAATCAGATGTTTTAATAGAGGAACAGTAAAAAGCTAAATCTGAGGTTTACTGTAGATTAATAGTACAGGCCATCAGATGTTTAATAGAGTGAACAGTAAAAAGCTAAAATCTGATTGGTTACTGTGATTAATGTACAGCCAATCAGATGTCTTACTAGAGTGAACAGTAAAAAGCTAAAATCTGATTGGTTACTGTGATTAATAGTACAGGCCAATCAGATGTCTTACTAGAGGAACAGTAAAAAGCTAACATCTGAGTGGTTTATTAGATTATAGTACTGACCGATCAGATGTTTTACTAGAGGGAACAGTAAAAGCTAAACATGCTGATGGTACTGTAGATTAATAGTACTGACTGATCAGATGTTTTACTAGAGTGAACAGTAAAAAGCTAACATCTGATTGGTTACTGTAGATTAATAGTAATGACCGATCAGATGTTTCTACGTAGTAGTGAACAGTAAAAAGCTAAATCTGATTGGTTACTGTAGATTATACGATGTTAATACAGATGTTTACTAGAGTGAACAGTAAAAGCTAACATCGATTGGTTACGTAGATTAATAGTACAGGTCAATCGATGTTTTACTAGAGTGAACTGTAAAAAGCTGCATCTGATTGGTTTACTTAGATTAATAGATAGTACTTGCCGATCTGATGTTTTACTAGAGTGAACAGTAAAAAGCAAACATGTGATTGGTTACTGTAGATTAATAGTACTTGCCGATCAGATGTTTTACTAGAGTGAACAGTAAAAAGCTAACATCTGATTGGTTACTGTAGATTAAGTACAGGTCAATCAGATGTTTTACTAGAGTGAACTGTAAAAAGCTAACATCTGATTGGTTACTGTAGATTAATAGTACAGGTCAATCAGATGTTTTACTAGAGTGAACTGTAAAAGCTAACATCTGATGGTTACTGTAGATTAATAGTACAGGTCAATCAGATGTTTTACTAGAGTGAACTGTAAAAAGCTAACATCTGATTGGTCTACTGTAGATTAATAGTACAGTCCATCCGATGTTTTACTAGAGTGAACTGTAAAAAGCTAACATCTGATTGGTTACTGTAGATTAATAGTACAGGCCAATCAGATGTTTTACTAAAGTGAACAGTAAAAACGCTAACATCTGATTGGTTACTGTAGATTAATAGTACAGGCCAATCAGATTGTTTTACTAGAGTGAACTGTAAAAAGCTAACATCTGATTGGTTACTGTAGATTAATAGTACAGGCCAATCAGATGTTTTACTAGAGTGAACTGTAAAAAGCTAACATCTGATTGGTTACTGTAGATTAATAGTACAGGCCAATCAGATGTTTTACTAAAGTGAACTGTAAAAAGCTAAGATCTGATTGGTTACTGTAGATTAATAGTACAGGCCAATCAGATGTTTTACTAAAGTGAACAGTAAAAAGCTAAGATCTGATTGGTTACTGTAGATTAATAGTACAGGCCAATCAGATGTTTTACTAAAGTGAACAGTAAAAAGCTAAGATCTGATTGGTTACTGTAGATTAATAGTACAGGCCAATCAGATGTTTTACTAAAGTGAACAGTAAAAAGCTAAGATCTGATTGGTTACTGCACATTTATAGCAAAGGCCAAACTTTATTATTACATAAGACCTATAATGTTCCTAAGGCCTGATAAACACAAGTAGACACCTGCCTTAGATTCCCACTGACATATAGACCTTTATAGACATGAATCTTGCATCCTCCACCTATATTCCCTGCTTGCTGCCTGTCCCTTATAATGTTCTAATCCCAAATTGCAGCCATTCCACACTGTTAAAAACGATCCCACTGCTGAGAAAGTCTTAATCTGTCCATTCCCTGCCTCAACATTACACCAATTAGATTTCGGTCTGAGATGAATGGGGAGCAGCATTTTTACCTCCAGACATTCCCACAATGTTTTCCGACCGGATCATTACGTTTGTAATATTGATCACAGAATGATCAGGCCAAGCAGTTGTCAGAACATCGGAGGAATGTCGATTGGTGAGATTGTATGCACAGGTCAATGGAGACACTGTACCAATCTGTAAGATTCTGTCTGTCACCTGAAGTGGATCCACACAGTCCGAGATGGTCTCCCTATATCAAAGGAAAATTACCGTATACTCACCTTTTCACCCCCTTCCATAGTGCAGAGCGTGGCTTTCCATTGGCCACATCGCAGAATGTGATTGGTTTAGTTCCTCACCATGGGTACTATGCAGCTATGGAAGAAGAGGAACAAAGGGGAGTATAATTGTCTTTTAAGGATGGGGAAGATTGTTCAGGACAGAAACACTCGCTCCCCAAGGGAAATTTTAGATCTGTAACAACCGTCATTTCACTACTACACACATTATTGAAAAGGGACTGATCTCATTGGTACTAATGGGATTGACCCTTTATCACTACCCTGCATTAGACCAACAGATCAGATCGATAAACTACCCGCCAGATTGGACAGAATTGACTGACCTGTGACTCGATTTTTCGTGTGACCAGTATATTGCACAATCCAGTTGAGACAAGATTTGTTTACAAACAGGAAAGGGATTTTGCTTTACTTTGCAAACAAGTAACTACCCCTCTACTGCATGTAATTTATCAGTTGGGGCAACCCATCCCTTTAATTGGAGGTCTTATGCCTTTAATATTTTAATATAAAGCACTGCTTGGAGAGTCACTTTCTGCCTATAAAAGCCAGTGGTGGTGAAAGCCTGTAATGCTAAGCCAATGCAAGGAGAGAGCGCAAATGCAATCAAGTTAATTAGCTAGGACCCTCCATACTCGGGTTACCTTGACATCTTATAATTATAAACATGAATCAAAATGGAGAATTTGGTTTGGCTAATACAGAGTTACGCATGCTTGGTGCAGTTAGAAAACCAATTGTTACTCACTAGGCAGGAGGGCTGCAGGAAGTGCCATAAACCTGCACAAATCCATTTGATTTCCCCCGCAATGGAGTTTATTACAGATGTGACAGTTACAGCTCGGCTAGTTAGGGATTATAAAATCCATTCCGACTCATTTATGTTTTAGCTTTAGTTATCCTTAAAGGCTCACATCTTATGAGATCCATCAATCAGATCTGTTCCACTTAAGGGATATTTGAGCTATGAAATTCCATTTATTGTTTTTTTTTTTTATAAGGAAATCGTCCATGTCTGCCGCTTAGATACAATGGATATAATCTACGTATACAGAGAGAAACACTTCTGTTCACAGTACACAGAAAGCCATTTTCCTGTCCCTTGTCATATACAGTATAATTCTAGCCACCCATTGGTTAATTAACCCCTGTACGTCCTTGCAAGGCGTTCGATTGGATATTCCGTGAGGGGAGGGGGGGCTTGTTTTTTTCATGCCCCACCTTTTGTGAGAAAGCGCGCACAGCGGCTATAAAAGGGCTGGTTAGCCAGATCCTCGCTGTGAAAGGCTCTTGACGTACCATCCAGGGATTTGTATTTTTCATAGTGCATGGATATTAATTGATTTTTGTTGCCTTTTCTTTCCTTTTAAATCCTCCTGCTTTCCTTCCCCGACTCCTTTCTGACAAAATCACTACCATTAAGATCTGGGGGGGTGGGGGGGGCTCGGAGTTTCAATCATTTCCCCTGCCGTATCAGGGCTTCTAGCACATCACGTGGCAAAGCCAGGAAAGAATTGAAAGGACAATTATGGAAAATGTCTCTATTGAAAGCATTTTTGGGAAAGCATAAAGGTAGTTGATAAAAAAGATAAGATGATATTTATAAACCCTCAAAGTCCAGATGTTTGAAAACTACAACTCCCAGCATTCCCTCCATCATAATGTATTTTGAATAGACATTTTTAATGAGCTTTGCTTATATTTAAATCTCCTTCCCCGCTTGCCTGTCCACAGACCCCTAGTCATCTAATTTTCTCCATTTTTAAGGTCACTTGTGATACAGTTGGTAGATCCTGTCCTGGCAAACAAGCAATCAGCCCCTAACTACTGCCAGCATCGTTCCCCAAGCCGCGTGATGTTGAGAGCTCTACAGCATTAAGGGCTCGCACATTCCGCGAACTCATTTGTATGCAGCGTCTGGTTCCACAAAAGCGCCTTCTGTGCAGCTTCAAACATAGATCATGTAATGATGCTGCTGATATTCCCTGGCACAAATCACTGGGAAGGAGCAAGCCAATGGTGGGGGGGTGGAGGATGGGACCACTTAGTGGAGAAAAGGGGGGTAGGTGTCTCGGCTAATAAGGAACAGACCCAGGTGTAGATCTAACAGGATCTTAAATGGCTACAAAGAGGAGTATATATAAAGGGGATGTGGGTCTTTGTTTTGATAGATAGAGAGAGATGTAGATAGATAGATAGGCAGATAGACAGACAGATAGATATGTAGATAGATAGATATGTAGATAGATAGATAGATAGATAGATAGATAGATAGATAGATAGATAGATAGATAGATAGATAGATATGTAGATAGATAGATATGTAGATAGATTGATAGATAAATATGTAGATAGATAAATATGTAGATAGATAGATATGTAGATAGGTTGTTAGATAAATATGTAGATAGGTTGATAGATAAATATGTAGATAAATAGATATGTAGACAAGTTGATAGATATTTAGATAGATTGATAGATAAATATGTAGATAGATGGATAGATAGATAGATGGATAGATAGATATGTAGATAGATAGATAGATAGATAGATAGATAGATAGATAGATAGCTATGTAGATAGGTTGATAGATAAATATGTAGATAGATTGATAGATATGTAGAAAGATAGACAGACAGACAGGCAATTGATACATCTAATTTGAATAGACAGATGGAAAGATTAAGAATTTATATAGAGATAGAAAGAAAGGTGGATTGATGGATAGAGAGATGGATGAATAGATAGAGAGAGAGGCAGACAGAGGCATATAGATTGACGGACAGAGAGATAGACAGAGAGAGATAGACAGATAGATAAATAATAGATAGAGATATGTTAGACAGATAGATGTTGGATAGATGGATGAATAGATAGATGATGGATGAATAGATAGATTGATAGATGAATAGATAGACAGACAGATAGATAAATGTATAGATAGATGGATGGATGAATAGATAGATGATAGATAGATAGACAGACAGATAGATAGATAGACAGATTGTATTATTTTTCCACATCCACTCAGTAACACCATAAAGAATGCCGGTGATATCGGACTCCGTTTTCTATCATCTGTATATAGTGCTATAAACGTACAGTCCTATGGCTTTACCTGTAGTGGGAGGCGGTGAAGGAGTCGTTAACAGTCCCTATGTTACAAGTTGATTTACAGTGTGAATGGTGAGCTGGGCTCTTGTGAGTTTGTATCATTGTATTATCACAGAAGGAAAAATATTCAGCCTTTGACTTCTGCTTTCAGTTGATAACTTTGGTTCTATCCCTCTCCAACCCCATCATCTGGGCCATACATTCTATGTATACGGTATACTGACCGGTCATTATTGATTGGTAATAGAACCAATAAATAACTATTAGCATATTCGGTCTTTCCAAGTGTTCTCTGATTGGTCCATTTCTATTTAGTTATTTCTCTGTTTCCAGTATGTTTCCCTTTACATTACAGGAGTCTCAGAGTATTCATTGAATGGGCTGGAAGGTGACCTGGGGGGTAGCGGTGGGTTTCATACATTGGCCACAAGTCTTATCTCGGGTTCCAAACCACACAGTTACTATAGTAACATAGACTTTAGAACCCGTAAGTTTATTAAAATGTAACCCTGATTATTACAAACGTGCGGGTGACATAGTGAATGATCTTTCCAGGCACAACGAGACGTTGGAGCTTACAGTCTAATACAGACCATGTGACATTCCCAAGGTCACACAGATAATTGACTCATGAATCACAGCCTGTACCTTCCAGTGTCGGAGACCAATGTCTTAGCTGTGCCTCCTTGTTCGTATAGGATGAGGGTTGAACAAAGCAAATCGCATGTGATTTAGATTCATTGTAGTGCAGTGTTGGAAAGGAGGGGGGGGCATCCTAATTGGGACAGAGCTCGGCGTTACCAGGTGTTAGATAGTTGGGTGATACCAGGAGAAAAGAGAAAATCACTGTATCTGACTCTTTCCCTTTCTGTCTTTTCTCATTACAGATAACCAACCCAAGTCATGCAGTCTTTTCGGGAAAGGTGTGGTTTCCATGGCAACCAGAACTACCAACCAACATCACAGGATTCATCACGCCTGGAGAATTACAGACATCAAAGTCAGTCGGCACTCAACTGCGAGCGTCACAGGCAGGTGACCAAAAGCTTTTACGCCCAGACGTCCTGTCAAGGCTACGAAAACAGCGCAGGGGAGAAATATCTCCGAGGGGACAAGAACATGAACGTTCAGCAGCTGCAAGGCAGGGTCTCCTTTGCTAGTTTCTCAGAGGGGAACGTGTACCCTGGACAATTCACAGGGGAGGACGGGCTTCAGAACTGGGGGCAGTCTCAGATGCTAAGTGGGGCAAAGTATGAAGAAAATGTAATAAAAAAGACTTCTGGGGAAGGAAGGGGCTACCAAGAATCAGCCGGGCAGAATCCATTCCGTTCTCATTCAATGCACCCTTCACAACAGCAGGCCCTGTCTTATGCCAAGATACCCAGGCAAAAAGTACAAACCAGTGTGGCATCCTCTCCCCTTTCTTTTTCCCAGACTTCCCACTTCAACCAGACTTTCCCCACTTCCACCTACTCCTCAGTGCCAGGGGGCAGCCAAGTTAGCCATTCCTACAAGAGCTGCACTGCTCCCTCCAACCCTCAACATGACCGCATGGCCGCACCCAACGCAGGTCAGCGGGTACAGGCCATGCATGGCTACCAGGCAACTAGAATGAGTTCTTATGAACAGCCACAGCGACACCATAGCCAAGAGACGCTACACTACCAAAATATGACAAAGTACCAACATTACAGTCAACAGAATCAAACCTACTGCCAAGCAGAGACCCCCAGTAGAACACCAGAACAGTATTACCAAACGTTCAGCCCCAGTGCCAGTCATTCACCAGCTCGGTCGGTAGGCCGGTCCCCATCCTACAGCTCTACCCCATCTCCACTAATGCCAAACTTAGAGAACTACCAGTATAACCAACAACAGCATAACACTGGCAATTTTCCTTTGAGCATGTCAGATCACAGTCATTTTATGCCTCTCCTGAATATTTCGCCCACTGGAACCTCTAGCCCAGAGTCACAAAGTAAAACTATGTCCAACGATAAAATCCCAGAAACCTTGTTGTCCGATTTGAGTCTGCAGAGTCTCACGGCTCTAACCTCTCAAGTGGAAAACATCTCCAACACAGTCCAACAGCTCCTCCTCTCTAAGAGCGGAATGGCCCCGAAAAAAGCAATTAAAGCATCTCCGAGGACTCCAGAGCAATTGAAGGGGCAGCACTGTAGCCCTGAAAGTAGCACATATTCTGCCGAGCAGTTAGGCACCCCTTTATCTGATGCCCTGGGGACCCCTCAATCTGTGCACGCTGAGATTCAAGAAGCAGATTACCTCAGTGGCTCAGAGGACCAACTAGAAAGAAATTATCTGTACTGTGGTCCAGGGCAGAGTCCAGCAAGAGCAAATAACATCAAAATGAAACCAGAATCCATCTCAACATGTTCAGTGACATCACCAGACAACATGTCTACCAAGTCAGATGATTCTTTTCAAAGTATACATGCCAGCCTTCCTCTGGAGACCTTCGCTAAACTGGTGAGCGGCGATAGGGAGTGTCCGCACTTATTGGTCAGTGCCCTTTCACAAGAGGAACTGTCCACAGAAATCATAGCATTACAAGACGCCATTGATAACGAGAAAGCCGAGAAGGCCTGGATAGATTCCCCTGTCCTCAATAACGAGTCATCAAAATCACCTTTAAATCTGGAAAACAATTGTGTAGATTCCGTAGTCATGCAAACATGGCCAAGCCAAGAGAATTTAGAGGAATTTCCTGATGTTTTAAAGAAAAGCCTCCCCGAAGAGGCCAAACTGAGGGACAACAGAACGTGTTATAACGTTAAGCCTTATAAGAAAGAGGATTATTTACCAGCTGCGGGAGAAGTTGCAGAAACCACAGAGACTACAGTAAATTTAAGTGCCGAAAATAATATTGAGGCTGCCACATCTAGCCCCGGTTACACTAGTTCTTCTAATACAACTGCAAGTACAACATGTACAAAGACATCAGATCCCTTTGGCTGGACAGAAAAAAACATGGCGGAATCTTGCTTAAGATGGAAAGAACTGGAGATGAAAGAACTCTTTCCAAGCCTTCACGCGTCGGACCTGGATAAAGGTTTATTTCAGGTGAAAGATAATAAGATTGACGGTCAGCTCGATGTTCCTGATGTGGAAACCACTTTAGAAAATGACTCTGGCGAGGGATTTAACAAGGAAGGAGCAGAAGACTTGGCCTACACAGAAGACGGTAAAGTCAATAATGAGAAGTGGTTGGAAGATACAAGAGACTGTTATACCGAAGATGACTTTCAAGATATTCCTGATATTCCTTCTCAGAAAGACTCAAATTTGGAACCTGAGGACTATTCATCTTTATGCGATTTTTCAGAAAGGAAATCTTTTCTATATGATGCCTCCCTTTCAAAGCCATTGAAAGACATGGAAACGCTGTCTTCAATTAATACGCCTGAGTCCCTGGAAAACCCAAGCATCGAGGAGAAAGAGAATTCAGCTCCGTCTCAACTCTCCGGGAACTCTATTGTCCTCCTTGGGCCAGCTGTGGCTACAGAGTCTAAAGTGAAAAGTTGGTTTGAATCCACCCTGACGCACATTAAAACTGTCGGGGACATAAAAGCCAAGAATGAAGAGGAAGCTGTAGATTGCACACCTGAACCTTTAACCCTTCCAGATGGAGAGAAAAAAGACCCTAAAGTGCAAGAGAAACAGCTGGACCTGAAAACCGAAGAACCAATTGAGAGGAAACCATTGCGCAGTAAAAGGATTCAGTGCAGAGCATTAGATGCGTCCGAGTCGGAGAAAGTATTTCAGGATCTCGTCAACGAAACAGCTGAGATGCCAAATGAGAAAATCCTGGTCAAAGAAACCAATTCTGTACCAGCCAACAAGACACCGGTGGTAGAAAGAAAACCTGCACGTATGTGTACCCGATCTTCAATTGCAAAGGCAGAGCCTCGGGTACATGGTCCAGACTCGGGAATGCCGGATCCCCATCAAGAGAAAAACACCAAACAAGGAGAGCTTGGTGTGAAGGAAACGGCCTCTTGTAAAACTGGAAAGAAAAGTGGGAAAGGGGCCATGAAACTGATTTCTTCTGGTGATAAAAAAAACTTTGTGCTTCAGAAGAAGTCATCAGGCAACATCACTGGTCAAAAAGTTAAAGATAAGAGCGTCGGCCTTCTCAAGGACGAAAAGTCCATGATCCTGAGATCTCGCAACAACAAGCCAGACCTCTTCCAATCTAAAAGAAGGAAAGGCAAAAGAGGAATAAATATGGTCCTGAAGAAACCAGCAAGCTTAAAGAAAATAATTGGAAACTGTGCAGTTCCAGAGCCTTTCAAGTTGGTTCCAAGAGTCAGGAAGCAGCTGAAAGTCTCCAATCCGGTCCTGCTAAATGCCAAGGTGTCCCCTGAAAGATCTCTGCATTCTCTGAAAAGAAAGCCAAGCTTTATTTCCCCTGTACCGCCTAAAAAGAAAAATTTGGTCATGCGCAGGAAACACGTCAAAGAGGAAAAATCGGAACCGCCTTCTAATTTATTCAAAAAAATGAGGCAGATGAAGAAAGAAAAGGTCAAGTTGACCGTGGCACCAAAAAAGACCTGCAAGGCCATCGTGAAGTCTCCTGCTGTTCGAATGAATCCAGAGGTTTGCATAAAGGTGTCCTCGCGCTCGGTATACTCCGGGGCAGTGAAAACTAAAGTTCTTCCTCCCAGAAAGGGCAGAGGCCTGAAACTGGAGGCAATTGTACAGAAGATCACTTCCCCCAACCAGAAGAAGCATGGGGGTGCGTTTACATGCTTACAAAATGTTGTGACAGCTGGTACCAATGCAGTGAATATGCTAGCGCAGGGAAAGGAGCTGAAAGAGATCAGAGTCGTCTCAGCAGACTGTGAAACTGGGACAGTGAGTCAGAACAATGCACTCACAAAGTCAGAGCCTGATCTCCATACTGTGAACTGCAGAAGTTCCAACAATAGATCCTTAAAAGGGAAAGCGCTGCACGGTAAGAAGTTGACCTCTGCTTCCCTCCACTGCACTAGCACACACGCAGGGACAGAGCAAGAGGGAAATCGTGTGGCTGCAAAAAGACTCAGTACGGTCCCAAAGAAGAGGATCAGAAGAGGGAGATCCAAAGGTGCCCTAAGCAGCGCCAAAAATCCACCAAAGAAACTGAGTGGAACATCGCCCTCCGTCCTTGCATCTAGAGACAAAGCTCCATCGGAAGGTGTTCTGCACGCTAAAAAGCACCGAACCACCGAGCTTAAAGGTTCGTCTTCGATACCCAATGAAACGAAAGACTCCTCATCCCAAGTGCGAGCTAGGAAAAGAACGAAGTACGCCAGCTTCAATGGTTACGCTAAAAGGCAGCGCAAATGTTCTCCTCGGAACAAGCCAATAAAACAAACTACAGGGAGCAGGCGCCGGGCCAGAAGACAGAGCACTCCATTAATCAGCCCCAAAGAACCGGAAATTAAGCTAAAATACGTGTCCACAAAACCAGTGCGGCCAGAGAGTCGAGTCCGACCTTTCTCGCCGTACATTCAGGTTGAGAAAAGAAATGAGTTCACCACCACTTGCACCATCATTAACACGGCTGGGGAAGAGAGCAGATTTCATAAGGAAAGAAGCGCTCCTCACACTTCCTTGTTTACCAGCTCTGGATCTTTGCCTTTCTCCTCCCAAATGCAGCTAGGCCCTCTGGTGAGCAAAACTGTGCCCTCTGGCTGTCTTGTTTGTTGCCTGTGCAGGAGCCCAGCTAACTTTAAAGACTTGGGGGACCTTTGTGGGCCTTATTACCCTGTGGACTGTCTACCAAACAAAAAATCAAGGCCAAAAGATAAAGTCAAAACCGAAGAGCCGTGTGCAGCAGAAAAAATTCCCAAAGCCTCAGAGAGCGTCTGCACAGCAGGTAGTGGAAAGACGCCTTGCTTGGACAATGGTGAGGTCGACACGACCAAACACAATAACCTGCGTTCCAGTGCTCGGGGCTTGTTGAGGAAAATGCCCAGCTGCTACTGCTGCAGCAAAAAGGTGGAGATAGCCGAGATAGAGAAGCCAAGGAAACATCAGTGCAGCAAGGTCCCTGATCCACCCCCTCCCGAACTGGAAACGCAGGAGCACTGGGTGCACGAAGCTTGTGCTGTATGGACCAGTGGGGTTTACCTGGTGGCAGGGAAACTATATGGTATCCACGAGGCAATCCAGATGGCAGCCACAGGGGTAAGTTCAACCTTCTCATAAAAGCACTAGAAATGGATGAAATAGACAAACAAGGCTGGTAGAAGGAAGAACTGGGCAAAAGGTTCCCTAAGGGTCTTTCTTGTGAGGCCCCATACAAAACTAAAGCATGGCAGCTCCCGTTTATCAATTCATATATTCTAATGAAAGATAGAATTGGTCTATTCTAAATGGTTAGTGCCAGATTATGTCATGGTTACCGACAATAGAAATTGGGGGAAATAAACATAAGTGGGAACAATTACCCATGGATCACAAGCAGGAAACACAAACGTTGATGGAGGATGTTAGAATCCTAAATTTAGCTGTAGCCCAATAACCGTGACCGTTTGGATTTAGTCCAGGTAGATACAAAGTTTCTAATTGGACAACTTTTCACTCTCTTCCTGATTGAAACTTACTGAGCATGTCTGTACCACTGGGAGAGGAAGTAAAGATTTTATAGACTTCACACAGGTCCTCTAGAAATGCACATACCATATCATTTTATTCAACGGTTTCTGGACCTTACATCAGGACAGAAATACATTTGAGGACATAGTAGTTCTTCTTTAATATAATGAAAATGTATTCTAGTGGTGCAGGGGAAAAAACTAACCATGTTACTGTTGAAGTAAACCTACATGGTGAAGAAATACATAGGGTGAGATACAGTATAGCCCTGGGTGTGTTTACCGATAAGAGTAATTTAAAGAGAATTATACTCCTGCAATAAATGAAAGTAGTCCGTTACTGCATGAGTATAATTCTCCTTTATCCATGTAGATGGGAGAAGAGTTGTATTTACATAACTAAAGTGTGTTCACTAGGATGTGCAGGAACTTTTGCAGCCATGACGACAGTCAAGTTTATAAACTTGAGGACTGAAAGTTTATAGATTGGAAATTGTTTTTTTTTGTTTTAGGTCACATTTACGCATGGAAAGAAATTTACTTTTACAGTGGTCACAAGGAGAGTAATGGTTACTGTATTCATTGTGAAAATGCTTGTGTCTGTTTATTCCTGGTGCTTACTACTTAAGTGAATGGCAATGTCCCTTTCCACTAGCGATTTCACACTTTGTGCAAAACATGAAGCGTGACATCAGATTAGAGGCGAGTAATGTTTACAGACATGAGTAATGTTCACAGATGCAAGTAATGTTTACAGATGCAAGTAATGTTTACAGATGTGAGTAATGTTTACAGGCGTGCGTAATGTTTACAGGCGTGAGTAATGTTTACAGATGCGAGTAATGTTTACAGACACAAATAATGTTTACAGACATGAGTAATGTTTACAGACATGAGTAATGTTTACAGACGTGAGTAATGTTTACAGATGCGAGTAATGTTTACTGACATAAGTAATGTTTACACACTCAAGTAATGTTTACAGATGCGAGTAATGTTTATAGGCGCGAGTAGTGTTCAGATGTGAGTAATGTTTACAGACATGAGTAGTTTTTACAGACGCGAGTAATGTTTAGACGTGAGTAATGTTTACAGACGCGAGTAATATTTACAGACACAAGTAATGTTTACAGACATAAAGTAGGCAATGTTTACAGACGCAAGTAATGTTTACAGGTGCGAGTAATGTTTACATACGCAAGTAATGTTTACAGACATAAGTAGGTAATGTTCACAGACATGAGTAACGTTTACAGGTGCGAGTAACGTTTACAGGTGCGAGTAATGTTTACAGACGCAAGTAATGTTTACACACACAAGTAATGTTTACAGACCCGAGTAATGTTTACAGACCCGAGTAATGTTTACAGACATTAGATCGTACAGGTGTCTGCAGTAATAGTTGTAGATTTAAGAGAATATTCACAGAAGCCCAGCCCAGTTCATTTAAAATAAGGGAAGTGTTCCAGTGTAAAATGTGACCTGATCTCCTGCTGAGAAATCAGATTAATAATGATGAGGTTTGTGTAATGAGAGGTTGGATCAGATTAAAGTAGTTGATAACTCTGTACAACACTCCCTGGTCTATACAATAAAGTGCACCAAGGGGCTCCTTTGAGTTGTACTGATACTAGGTACATTTCCGGGCCACCTGTGAGCTACTAAAGAAATAACCATTGTCTTCTGTGAAATGGATTACCATGGCTGTGTACACACGGGCAGACTTTAGCCAACAATTTCTGTCGCTAGACCTGGAGATCCCTAAACCAATCAGTGGTCTGATGGTCAGGGACAGATTTTGGTTTGAGCAATCCTGTATTATGTTGAAGGCCACAGCCTTGACCATGATTTACTGGCAGGGCCAACTGCCTGGAGCGGTTGGTTGTAGCAGTAATTACAGATGATGTTTCAGCCAGAATAACGGCGGCAAAAGTCGATTGGTTAGAAATATCAGCTCTGTGTGTACACAGCCTTAACGCACACACGGTACAATTATGCACCGATCTTTCAGACAGACAGACTACTGATAAATAAGTGCTGCAGCCGACATTTTGGCGCAACCGTACACGTGTCCCATTGAAGACCTCATGATTGCCCGAAATTTACCGGCATGTCCAATCGAACTTTCTTATGGCAACTTGAATTTACCATGATCTGGAGGGGTGCGGGCTAGACGTCCCTAAATGATGGGCTCCCCCCATAATGTTTCCCATATTGCTGTCTAACTGGCGTTTTCCTACTGCCTATTAAAGGTCTTAGGGAGCATTGGGATTCCAACCGCCTTTCTGTACAGGTGGAAATGAATGAATGAAAATCCAAGCTGAGTTTGGAAATCGCACGCTACCTGACACTAAATGGACAGTCCATAAGAGATAATGATTAGTACGGGATTACACGGCCACGGTTGGGGAGATTTATATGCGCCGTGTTTTTAATTTATCGAAGGAAGCGTCGACAGCTTGCAAGAGCGCTCATTGACTTGCAGATAATATAACGTAATGCTTCCTTCAGACATCACATAGCTACATATCCTGCTGCTCAAACAACTGGAACACTACAGAAAACATAGCCCCTTATGGATGGGAGGGGGAGGTTCAGGGAGATCTAGAGTTAAAGCTAATTATTGTCATCACATGAGCTCCCTCTGCAGGTGAAGTTGTAGAAATGCAGGGAGCCAGCAGCACTGATCCATAAATACACATTGTTACTGTTTATGTCAGGGATGTCGAACTTGTGCCCTCCAGATGTTTTGAAAACGGCAACTCCCAGCATTCCCTGTTCTGCATGCCGTATGGTTTATCATATTCTTTAGTTATGAGATCATACCATATGATCTCATAATGATATGGTGAGCTAGTGCCATTCTTATTGTGTCTGTTTGTAAATATCCCTGTGAGTGGAAGCTGTCCTACTGATACTCATAGCTGAGGCTATCTATATACTGTAGTGTAACTGCTCATCCTAATAGATCTTATCAAATGGTGTAATATTGAAAGGTGTGGATATTCTGATAAGGCAAGCAGTATGGTAGCTTCAGGGGTGCCCCTACCATGCAGTAAACTGAAACATTTGCTCAGGGCACGCCCCTGTGGAATACTTAAAAGGCAGTTAAAAAATATTCTTCCTTCCTGCATTTCAGCACCAGTCCACCGATCAGTGTTGTCAGCCCTCCACTCCACCAGTCAGTGTTAGTCAGCCCACCACACCCACCTCCACAAGCCACGCCTATGTTCCCTGATGAAGCCACGCCCACTTCACGTGTCATCACCCTTCTGCCTATAAGCAGCATTTAAAAGTTGTTTTCGGTGTCAAAAACCCTAGGAACACCCCAGGGTAGCTTTTAGGCTGGGTACACCTGGAGGGACAAATTGTCTGTCGGTTCCATAGGGAACCGCATGATTGATCGGAATTTACAGACATGTCCAATCATACGAACTATTGAGGTCGGTCAAAAGTGCCGTGAATCAGAGGTTCGGCCAAAGATATCTGCTGATGTGTACCCAGCCTCAGAGTGAAGAGGAATGCATGCGGAGATGGAATGTTTAGGGTACAAAGGCTTCTGTTCTCCAGGTGTAGAACTCTCAGCATTCTCTGAATGCCCTCTGCTGTTGCAGGGTTTGTAGAGGAATGCTGGGAGTTGTAGTTCTCAAACCTCTATAAGGCTACTGGTTGCCTATCCATAGGATATACACAGCATTGGACCCGGTGAGGTTCCTTTCTGTAATGGATGTAGTCTCAGCACTGATCTGTTTTCAGGACTGTGATTAAATCACAAATGACAAAGAAAACGCAAATGGGGATTTGACCCTATAAATTGCGGTGCCAGAGAGAGAGAGAGAGACGATCGTATCTGCTCCACTAGGTGCAAATTAAAGGAAAGCTTCATGTAAAAAATGAAAACCTCCCCAATCAATTCTAGCATTGTAGACAATGCGATGCAGGCACCGGTCCCTCCCCCTTCATTCTGGTTCCTGAGTAATCAACGCTCATCTACCTGCATTACCGCTGCCTTGTTCCAGCACTAACAGCACGGTCTGATTGAGGAAAAATAGCTTATTACCAGCATAAGACCCTCGGAACATTCAGCATAGCAACTAGCCAATCAAAAATCAGTTTATATACAACCAAGTAGGGGGTTGAATTGTCTGGCAGAATAGCAGTAATTGGTAGCCCAAAACCCACTTGGGCAGAAATGTTTTAAACCATAGTTCCCCTTAAGTTAAAAGTCACCATATTCTAAAAGGCAAAATGTTTGACTAGGAACCAAGAATGTTTGCAAGGTCCCTCACCCTCAAATGAAAAATTATATAAAATAAAATAGCACCGAAAAATCACAATAGTTAGAAATCTGAAAGATGTAAGACTAACCTGTGATGCTGCAAAATGTACTTCTCCTCCTTCGCTCTGTCTCTCAATTTCCTCCTCTTCAAGCTATCCAAGCAGAGTTACAGCTTGCACATGCTCAGATAGCATAGCATTTAGTCATTGGCTGGAAAGTCAACTGTCATATCCATGACTCACAGCTGCTACCTGGAACACCCAAAATATTAGGCAGCATTTTAAGTTAGTCTTACATCTTTAAGCTTTCTAACTATTGGGGGTGTTTGCCTATATACAATTTTTCATTGAGGGGTGGATAATTGCCCTAGTTGTGTGCCCTGGTTTCTATAGTGGATTATAAAATAAATCTTTGATTCTGCATTAGTTCAAGTGATTTTCCACTTAATAGAGGCCTTAACTGTCCCTGGGAAAATCTTCCAGTCCGGTCACTGACGCGATAACGGAGTCACCGGGGCTAAGGGAATCGTGGGAAAGAGACGGCCCGAGCAGAACAAAAGGGCATTGGACTATTAATCCCAGGGCGAAAGAGCACTGCCTGCGTCTAGGTGGGAAGGCCAGCCTCAAGCTATCCACATACATTAGATAACTGTCATTTGCAATGATAATATCGTTCCAGTGACGACAATCACTGTACAGACAGGCAGTAGCCGAGCGGCCTGCAGAGAACAAAGGAAAAAACATTATTACCCTGCATCATTCAGAAATCCAGCGATACAGATCACACAGCACAATTATCTGTAGATTCCGGGAAAACAAAATACATGCTCTTTACAATCAATGCCTCCTCCAAGATGGAGACCCTGGGACAGATCCTGTCTTGGAAGGACAGGGTAGAGACCCTGAAATTGAGTTTTTTTTATGAGATGAATAGATTTGTCACTGTTTGAAAAGGGATATCTTACTTGCTGAACACAGCCAGTACAAATCTTTCACAGTTCACCCCTCCTTATCCCCGTACCGGTGGTACAGACATGCTCAGTGCGTTGTAGTGAAAGATTTTCTAAATGGGTGTAGGAATCACTTTGAAAGGCATATATATCATTTTAATCAGCACTCTCTAGACTATTAATCAGGAAAAATTAATCAGTCTTTTCCTGATTAAATTATTATATTGTATCTGGATATTACCCACACTACAGGATGGGGATCTGGGAAGGGTTTTTTTCAATTCCATGATGAGGTAACAATGAGATTGTGATTCTCCTTTCTGCCTTACAGGTGTGTCCCAAGTGCCAAAGGCCAGGAGCGACTGTGGGTTGCAGCCACAAGGGATGTGAACAGAGCTACCATTTTACTTGCGCGATGGAAGCAGGTAAGTCAGCCAGATAACTTGCGATGCATTGTGGGTAGCGCATCCATGAGGTTATTTTTTTATTTATTTATTTTTTAATGGATGAAGAACATTCATCCTTTGCATATTTCAGCATGAAATCAATGATTTGCTACGGGTCTCTCATTTTCCTCCGTTATCCAAAGAGCAATCCATATGGTAGGTCCAAATCATATAAGTTAAAAATACCTAATTATATAAATAATAGTTAAAGGATATCTTTATTCTAAAAAAAAACGAATTTTCAAAAACGTTTCTAATTTTAAATCTGAGCTGTAGATTCGGAGAAATCATCATTTGAAATCACGGCATTTACAGGGAAAGACCTGTCACCCCAGAACAGAGTTCCCTGTAAGATGTGCACCCGTGCACGCAAACAGCTCTGCAGGCCCACGCACACAAAAATCTGCTGCTGGAATAAAAGTGCTGTGGTATGGGGCGCACAAAATTTTATTTTATATGCGCACAGAAAATATATTTCTGTGCACACAGAGGATTAAAATTATAGAGAACATTGCTACAGAAACGATAATGTTCCCCATCCCTGACCTCTTACTAGGATCTTTGGCTGCCTGCCAGCACACTTTCTGCAACATTTAAGAGAATCAACAGAGAAAAGAAAGAAGGGGGGAGGGAGGGGGAGATGTGTAAGCAGAGCAGTGTCTATAGTGAGGCTGTGCAGAACCTATAAGTGTCGCAGACACTACAAGGAGGCAGTGAGTAAGGGAGGATGGAGACAATTAGGAACACTCACTAAACATTAATAATTTAATGACAAAGCAAGCACAGATAAACATGTACCACCATTTTACTTCTCTCACATTGTAGTTTCATAAAATGTGACCCTTTAATATTTTACAGCTAAATTGTCTCCATTTCTAATTATTGTGTAATAAATTGATGTTCCATAGTAAAATATTAAATCCTAAGGATACATTGCAATCTAGTCTCACCCCTGATAGCAGCAGCATTACAGTGAAATCTACACGTGCAGGTAACTAATGCAGGGATGTCAAACGTGCAGACTGAAACTACAACTCCCAGCATTCCCGAATATTTGGAGTTTGGCTGAGTTTCCCTGAACTAATAGGTGATAAATTGTTATTCACTAGAAAGTAATCAGACTATGACACAAACCTGCACAATAGAGACCTGTACACAGTTCGCCCGACTATCGGTAAGTGTATGGGCGTTCAGTTGGCTGAAATGGCTGTTAGTGCCCGACCAAGCAACCATACAATTACCGTTAGTTGACCAGAATGTCCGTTTGTACCAACTGGGCATGTGTGTCTGTGTGCTGATTACAGAGGTGATTATGACATGTTAATTCACATTGTAGCATTAGTTCTGCAGAGAAATTTTCCTTTACCTAAAGTTTACTTTGTGTCCAAGATTTCAGCCAGATCCATGTTGTCAATGATCCAGTGCAGGTTTTGATGAGCTATTTATACCATGTGTCATTTCTTGTCAATGAAAAGTAGAATTCAGTGGGAGTGTGTGTGTGTGAGTTGGGGGGGTTGTTGGGTGTGGAGATGACAGGTAGCCAGGGATAGACCTGACAGCACTGGACGAGCGATATATTCTAGAGCCAGGTAGCCAGGGATAGACCTGACAGCACTGGACGAGCGATATATTCTAGAGCCAGGTAGCCAGGGATAGACCTGACAGCACGGACGGAGCAAAATCTAGAGCAGGTAGCCAGGGAGTAGACCTGACAGCACTGGACAGCGATATATTCTAGGGCAGGTAGCCAAGGATAGACCTGACACAGCACTGGACGAGTGAATATTCTAGGGCCAGGTAGCCAAGGATAGACCTGACAGCACTGGACGAGGTGATATTCTAGGGCCGGTAACCAGGGATAGACCTGACAGCACTGGACGAGTGATATATTCTAGAGCCAGGTAGCCAGGGATAGACCTGACAGCATGGACGAGCGATATATTCTGGGCCAGGTAGCCAGGATAGACCTGACGCACTGGACGAGGGATATATTCTAGGGCCAGGTAGCCAAGGATAGACCTGACCGCACTGGACGAGCGATATATTCTAGGGCCAGGGAGCCAGGGATAGACATGACAGCACTGGACGAGCGATATATTCTAGAGCCAGGTAGCCAGGGATAGAACTGACAGCAGTGACGAGCGATATATCTAGGGCCAGGTAGCCAAGGATAGACCTGACAGCACTGGACGAGCGATATATTCTAGGCCAGGTAGCCAGGGATAGACTGACAGCAGTGGACGAGCGATATATTCTGGGCCAGGTAGCCAAGGATAGACCTGACAGCATGGACGAGTGATATATTCTAGGGCCAGGTAGCCAAGGATAGACCTGACAGCACTGGACGAGCGATATATTCTAGGGCCAGGTAGCCAGGGATAGACCTGACAGCAGTGGACGAGCGATATATTCTAGGGCCAGGTAGCCAGGGATAGACTGACAGCACTGGACGAGCGATATTTCTAGGGCCAGGTAACCAGGGATAGACTGACAGCACTGGACGAGTGATATATTCTAGGGCCAGGTAGCCAAGGATAGACCTGACAGCACTGGACGAGCGATATATTCTAGGGCCAGGTAGCCAGGGATAGAGCTGACACCACTGGACCGGCAATATATTCTAGGGCCAGGTAACCAGGGATAGACCTGACAGCACTGGACCGGCAATATATTCTAGGGCCAGGTAACCAGGGATAGACCTGACAGCACTGGCAGAGCGATATATTCAGGGCCAGGTAACCAGGGATAGACCTGACTGCACGGACGAGTGAAATATTCTAGGGCCAGGTAACCAGGGATAGACCTGACCACACTGGACCGGATATATTCTAGGGCCAGGTAACCAGGGATAGACCTGACAGCACTGGACGAGCGATATATTCTAGGGCCAGGTAACCAGGGATAGACCTGACGCAGGACGAGTGATATATTCTAGGGCCAGGTAGCCAAGGATAGACCTGACAGCACTGGACGACGATATATCTTAGGGCCAGGTAGCCAGGGATAGAGCTGACACCACTGGACCGGCAATATTCTAGGGCCAGGTAACCAGGGATAGACCTGACAGCACTGGACGGAATATATCTAGGGCCAGGTACCAGGGATAGACCTGACAGCACTGGAGAGGCGATATATTCTAGGCCAGGTAACCAGGGATAGAACTGACTGCACTGTACGAGTGTTACTTAGGGCCAGGTAACCAGGGTAGAATGACAGCACTGGACGAGTGATATATTCTAGGGCCAGGTAACCAGGGATAGACCTGACAGCACTGGACGAGTGATTTATTCTAGGGCCAGGTAACCAGGGATAGGACCTGGAAAGCAACTGGAGAGTGATAATCTAGGGCCAGGTAGCCAGGGATAGACCTGACAGCACTGGACGAGTGATATATTCTAGGGCCAGGTAACCAGGGATAGACCTGACAGCACTGGACGAGTGATATATTCTAGGGCCAGGTAACCAGATAACCTGACAGCACTGGACGGTGATATATTCTAGAGCCAGGTAGCCAGGGATAGACCTGACAGCATGGACGAGCGATATATTCTAGGGCCAGGTAGCCCAAGGATAGACCTGACAGCACTGGACGATGATATATTCAGGCCAGGTAGCCAGGATAGACCTGACAGCACTGGACAGCGATATATTCTAGGGCCAGGTAGCCAGGATAGACTGACAGCACTGACGATCGATATATTCTAGAGCCAGGTAGCCAGGATAGACCTGACAGCAGTGGACGAGCGATATATTCTAGGGCCAGGTAGCCAGGATAGACCTGACAGCACTGGACGAGCGATATATTCTAGGGCCAGGTAGCCAGGGATAGACCTGACAGCAGTGGACGAGCGATATATTCTAGGGCCAGGTAGCCAAGGATAGACCTGACAGCACTGGACGAGTGATATATTCTAGGGCCAGGTAGCCAAGGATAGACCTGACAGCACTGGACGAGCGATATATTCTAGGCCAGGTAGCCAGGGATAGACCTGACAGCATGGACGAGCGATATATTCTAGGGCCAGGTAGCCAGGATAGACCTGACACACTGGACGAGCGATATATTCTAGGGCCAGGTAACCAGGATAGACCTGACAGCACTGGACGAGTGATATATTCTAGGGCCAGGTAGCCAGGATAGACCTGACAGCACTGGACGAGCGATATATTCTAGGGCCAGGTAGCCAGGGATAGAGCCGGACACCACTGGACCGGCAATATATTCTAGGGCCAGTAACCAGGGATAGACCTGACAGCACTGGACCGGCAATATATTCTAGGGCCAGTAACCAGGGATAGACCTGACAGCACTGGACGAGCGATATATTCTAGCCGGTAACCAGGATAGACCTGACTGCACTGGACGAGTGAAATATTTCTAGGGCCAGGTAACCAGGATAGACCTGACACCACTGGACCGGCAATATATTCTAGGGCCAGGTAACCAGGGATAGACCTGACAGCACTGGACGAGCGATATATTCTAGGGCCAGGTAACCAGGGATAGACCTGACAGCACTGGACGATGATTTATCTAGGGCCAGGTACCAGGGATAGACCTGACAGCACTGGACGATGATATATTCTAGGGCCAGGTAACCAGGATAGACCTGACCACTGGACGAGGATATTCTAGGGCCAGTACCAGGATAGACCTGACAGCACTGGACGGGATATATTCTAGGCCAGGTAACCAGGGATAGACCTGACAGCACTGGACGAGTTATTTATCTAGGGCCAGGTAGCCAGGGATGACCTGACAGCACTGGACGAGTATATATTCTAGGCCAGGTACCAGGGATAGACTGACAGCACTGGACGAGCGATATATTCTAGGCCAGGTAGCCGGATGACCTGACAGCACTGGACGAGCTAATATTCTAGGCCAGGTACCAGGGATAGACCTGACAGCACTGGACGAGCGATATATTCTAGGGCCAGGTAGCCAGGGATAGACCAACAGCACTGAAAGCGTATATTCTAGCCGGGTAGCCAGGGATGACCTGACAGCATGGACGAGGATATATTCTAGAGCCAGGTAGCCAGGGATAACCTGACAGCACTGGACGAGCATATATTCTAGAGCCAGGTACAGGGATAGACCTACACACACTGGACAAGCGAATATTCTAGGGCCAGGTAGCCAGGGATAGACCTGAAGAGCACTGGACGAGGATATATTCTAGGCCAGGTAACCAGGGATAGACCTGACGCACTGGACGAGTGAAATATTCTAGGGCCAGGTAACCAGGGATAGACCTGACAGCACTGGACGAGCGATATATCTAGGGCCAGTAGCCAGGGATAGACCTGACACACTGGACGGCAATATATTCTAGGGCCAGGTACCAGGGATAGACCTGACAGCACTGCACAATATATTCTAGGCCAGGTAGCCAGGGATGACCTGACAGCACTGCGACGAGCGATATATTCTAGGCCAGGTAACCAGGGATAGACTGACGCACTGACGAGTGATATTCTAGCCAGGTACCAGGTAGACCTGACAGCATGGACAGTGATATATTCTGGGCAGGTAACCAGGATAGACCTGACAGCACTGGACGAGTGATTTTATTCTAGGGCCAGGTAACCAGGGATAGACCTGACAGCACTGGACGAGTGATATATTCTAGGGCCAGGTAACCAGGGATAGACCTGACAGCACTGGACGAGTGATTTATTCTAGGGCCAGGTAGCCAGGGATAGACCTGACAGCGCTGGACGAGTGATATATTCTAGGCCAGGTAACCAGGGATAGACCTGACAGCACTGGACGAGTGATTTATTCTAGGGCCAGGTAACCAGGGATAGACTGACAGCACTGGACGAGTGAATATTCTAGGGCCAGGTAACCAGGATAGACCTGACAGCACTGGACGAGCATATATTCTAGGGCCAGGTACCAGGGATAGACCTGACGCCCTGGAGTGAAATTTCTAGGGCCAGGTAACCAGGGATAGACCTGACTGCACTGGACGAGTGAAATATTCTAGGGCCAGGTAACCAGGGATAGACCTGACAGCACTGGACGAGCAATATATTCTAGGGCCAGGTAACCAGGGATAGACCTGACAAACTGGACGAGCAATATATTCTAGGGCCAGGTAACCAGGGATAAACTGACAGCACTGGACGAGTGAATATTCTAGGGCCAGTAACCAGGGATAGACCGACAGCACTGGACGAGGAAATATTCTAGGGCCGGTAACCAGGGATAGACCTGACACACTGGACGAGTGATTATTCTAGGGCCAGGTAGCCAGGGATAGACCTGACAGCACTGGACGAGTGATATATTCTAGGGCCAGGTAACCAGGGATAGACCTGACAGCACTGGACGAGTGATATATTCTAGGGCCAGGTAACCAGGGATAGACCTGACAGCACTGGACGAGCGATATATTCTAGGGCCAGGTAACCAGGGATAGACCTGACAGCACTGGACGAGTGATTATCTAGGGCCAGGTACCAGGGATAACCTGAAAGCACTGGACGAGTGATATATTCTAGGGCCAGGTAACCAGGGATAGACCTGACAGCACTGGACGAGTGATATTTCTAGGCCAGGTAACCAGGGATAGACCTGACAGCACTGGACGAGTGATAATTCTAGGGCCAGGTAACCAGGGATAGACCTGACAGCACTGGACGAGCAATATATTCTAGGGCCAGGTAGACCAGGGATAGACCTGACAGCACTGGACGACGATATATTCTAGGGCCAGGTACCAGGATAAACCTGACGCACTGGACGAGTGAATATTCTAGGGCCAGGTAACCAGGGTAGACCTGACAGCACTGACGAGTGAATATTCTAGGCCAGGTAGCCAGGGATAGACCTGAAGCACTGGACGAGTGATTTTTCTAGGGCCAGGTAACCAGGGATAGACTGACAGCACGGACGAAGTGATTTATTCTAGGCCAGGTAGCCAGGATAGACCTGACAGCACTGGACGAGTGATTTATTCTAGGGCCAGGTACCAGGGATAGACCTGACAGCACTGGACGAGTGATTTATCTAGGGCCAGGAGCCAGGGATAGACCTGAACACAGTGGACGAGTGATATATTCTAGGGCCAGGTAGCCAGGGATAGACCTGACACACATGGACGAGTGATATATTCTAGGGCCAGGTAGCCAGGGATAGACCTGACAGCACTGGACGAGTGATATATTCTAGGGCCAGGTAACCAGGGATAGACCTGACAGCACTGGACGAGTGATATATTCTAGGGCCAGGTACCAGGGATAGACCTGACAGCACTGACGAGTGATATATTCTAGGGCCAGGTAACCAGGGATAGACTGACTAGCACTGGACGAGTGATATATTCTAGGGCCAGGTAACCAGGGATAGACCTGACAGCACTGGACGAGTGATAATATCTAGGGCCAGTAACCAGGGTAGACCTGATAGCACTGACGAGTGATTTATCTAGGGCCCGGTACCATGGGAAGACCTGACAGCACTGGACGAGTGATATATTCTAGGGCCAGGTAACCAGGGATAGACCTGACAGCACTGGACGAGTGATATATTCTAGGGCCAGGTAGCCAGGGATAGACCTGACAGCACCGGACGAGTGAAATTCTCAGGGCCAGGTAGCCAAGGATAGACCTGACAGCACTGGACGAGCGATATATTCTAGGGCCGTAGCCAGGGATGACACTGACAGCACTGGACGAGCGATATATTCTAGAGCAGGTAGCCAGGGATAGACCTGACAGCTGACGAGCGCTATATTCTAGGGCCAGGTAGCCAAGGATAGACCTGACAGCACTGGACTGCAGTATATTCTGGGCCAGGTAGCCAGGATAGACCTGACAGCATGGACGAGCGATATATTCTAGGGCCAGGTAGCCAAGGATAGACCTGACACACTGGACGAGTGATATATTCTAGGCCAGGTACCAGGATAGACCTGACAGCACTGGACGAGCGATATATTCTAGGCCAGGTAGCCAGGGATAGACCTGACAGCAGTGGACGAGCGATATATTCTGGGCCAGGTAGCCAGGATAGACCTGACAGCACTGGACGAGCGATATATTCTAGGGCCAGGTACCAGGATAGACCTGACAGCACTGGACGAGGCATATATTCTAGGGCCAGTAGCCAGGATAGACCTGACAGCACTGGACGAGCGATATATTCTGGGCCAGGTAGCCAGGATAGACCTGACAGCACTGGACGAATATATTCTAGGGCCAGGTAGCAGGGATAGACCTGACAGCACTGGACGGCTATATTCTAGGGCCAGGTAACCAGGGATAGACCTGACAGCACTGGACGAGCGATATATTCTAGGGCAGGTACCAGGATAGACCTGACGCACTGGACGAGTGAATTCTAGGGCCAGGTAACCAGGGATAGACCTGACCACTGGACCGGCATAATTCTAGGGCCAGGTAACCGGGATAGACCTGACAGCATGGACGAGCGATATATTCTAGGGCCAGGTAACCAGGGATAGAACTGACTGCACTGAGAGTGATTTATTCTAGGGCCAGGTACCAGGGATAGACCTGACAGCACTGGCGAGTGATATATTCTAGGGCCAGGTACCAGGGATAGACCTGACAGCACTGGACGAGTGATTATTTCTAGGGCCAGGTAACCAGGGATAGACCTGACAGCACTGGACGAGGATATTCTAGGGCCAGGTAACCAGGGATAGACCTGACAGCACGGACGAGTGATTTATTCTAGGGCCAGGTGCCAGGGATAGACCTGACAGCACTGGACGAGTGATATTCTAGGGCCAGGTAGCCAGGATAGACCTGACAGCACTGGACGAGGATATATTCTAGAGCCAGGTAGCCAGGGATAGACCTGACAGCACTGGACGAGCGATATATTCTAGAGGCCAGGTAGCCAGGGATAGACCTGACAGCACTGGACGAGCGATATATTCTAGGGCCAGGTAGCCAGGGATAGACCTGACAGCACTGAAAGCGATATTTCTAGAGCCGGTAGCCAGGATAGACCTGACAGCATGGACGAGCGATATATTCTAGGCCAGGTAGCCAGGATAGACCTGACAGCACTGGAGAGCAGATATTCTAGAGCCAGGTAGCCAGGGATAGACGACAACACTGGACAGCGATATATTCTAGGGCCAGGTAGCCAGGGATAGACTGAAGCATGGACGAGGATATATTCTAGGGCCAGGACCAGGAAGACCTGACGCACTGGACGAGGTGAATATTCTGGGCCAGGTAGCCAGGGATAGACCTGACAGCACTGGACGAGCGATAATTCTAGGGCCAGGTAGCCAGGGATAACCGACACGCTGGACCGGCAATATATTCTAGGGCCAGGTAACCAGGGATAGACCTGACAGCACTGGACGGCATATATTCTAGGGCCAGGTAGCCAGGGTGACCTGACAGCACTGGACGAGCGATATATTCTAGGCCAGGTACAGGGATAGAATGACTGCACGTACGAGTGATATATTCTAGGGCCAGGTAACCAGGGATAGACCTGACAGCACTGGGAGTGAATATTCTAGGGGCAGGTAACAGGGATAGAACCTGACAGCACTGGACGAGTGATTTATTCTAGGGCAGGTAACCAGGGATAGACCTGACAGCACGGACGAGTATAATTCTAGGGCAGGTAACCAGGGATAGACCTGACAGCCATGGACGAGGATTATTCTAGGGCCAGGTACCGGGATAGACTGACAGCCTGGACGATGATATTCTAGGGCCAGGTAACCAGGGATAGACCTGACAGCACTGGACGAGTGATTATTCTAGGGCCAGGTAACCAGGGATAGAACTGACGCAATGGACGAGTGAATATTCTAGGGCCAGGTAACCAGGGATAGACCTGACAGCACTGGACGAGCAATATATTCTAGGGCCAGGTAACCAGGGATAGACCTGACTGCACTGGACGAGTGAAATATTCTAGGGCCAGGTAACCAGGGATAGACCTGACGCACTGGACGAGTGATATTCTAGGGCCAGGTAACCAGGGATAGACCTGACAGCACTGGACGAATATTTCTAGGGCAGGTAACCAGGGATAGACCTGACAAACTGGACGAGCAATATATTCTAGGGCCAGGTAACAGGGATAGAATGACTGCACTGGACGAGTGAAATATTCTAGGGCCAGGTAACCAGGGATAGACCTGACAGCAATGGACGAGTGAAATATTTAGGGCAGGTAACCAGGGATAGACCTGACAGCACTGGACGAGTGATTATTCTAGGGCCAGGTACCAGGGATAGACCTGACAGCACTGGACGAGTGATATATTTCTGGGCCAGGTAACCAGGGATAGACCTGACAGCACTGGACGAGTGATATATTCTAGGGCAGGTAACCAGGGATAGACCTGACGCACTGGACGAGTGATATATCTAGGGCCAGGTAACCGGGGAAGAACTGACAGCATGACGAGCAATATATTCTAGGGCCAGGTAACCAGGGATAGACCTGAAGCACTGGACGAGGATATATCAGGGCCAGAGAACCAGGGATGACCTGACAGCACTGGACGAGTGATATATTCTAGGGCCAGGTAACCAGGGATGACCTGACAGCACTGGAAGAGTGATATATTCTAGGGCCAGGTAAACCAGGGATAGACCTGACAGCACCGGACGAGCAATATATTCTAGGGCCAGGTAACCAGGGATAGACCTGACAGCACGGACGAGCGATATATTCTAGGGCCAGGTAACCAGGGATAGACTGACGCACTGGACGAGCGAATAATTCTAGGGCCAGGTAACCAGGGATAGACCTGACCGAATGGACGAGTGAAATTCTAGGGCCAGGTAACCAGGGATAGACCTGAAGCACTGGACGAGTGAATTTTCTAGGGCAGGTAGCCAGGGATAGACCTGACAGCACCGGACGAGTGATTATTTAGGGCCAGGTAGCCAGGGATAGACCTGACAGCACTGGACGAGTGATATATTCTAGGGCCAGGTAACCAGGGATAGACCTGACAGACATGGACGAGTGATTATTCTAGGGCCAGGTACCAGGGTAGACTGACAGCAGTGGAAGAGTGAATATTCTAGGGCCAGGTAGCCAGGGATAGACCTGACAGCACTGGACGAGTGATATATTCTAGGGCCAGGTACCAGGGATAGACCTGACAGCACTGGACGAGTGATATATTCTAGGGCCAGGTAACCCGGGATAGACTGACAGCACTGGACGAGTGATATATTTAGGGCCAGGTACAGGGATAGAATGACAGCACTGGACGAGCAATATATTCTAGGGCCAGGTAACCAGGGATAGAACTGACTGCACTGGACGAGTGAAATATTCTAGGGCCAGGTAACCAGGGATAGACCTGACAGCACTGGACGAGTGAAATATTCTAGGGCCAGGTAACCAGGGATAGACCTGACAGCACTGGACGAGTGTTTATTCTAGGGGCCAGGTAACCAGGGATAGACCTGACAGCACTGGACGAGTGATATATTCTAGGGCCAGGTAACCAGGGATAGACCTGACAGCACTGGACGAGTGATATATTCTAGGGCCAGGTAACCAGGGATAGACCTGACAGCACTGGACGAGTGATATATTCTAGGGCCAGGTAGCAAGGGATAGACCTGACAGCACTGGACGAGCGATATTATTCTAGGGCCAGGTAGCCAGGGATAGACCTGACAGCATGGACGAGCGATATATTAGGGCCAGGTAACCAGGGATAGACCTGACAGCACGGACGAGTGATATATTCTAGGGCCAGGTAGCCAAGGATAGACCTGACAGCACTGGACGAGCGATATATTCTAGGGCCAGGTAGCCAGGGATAGACTGACACACTGGACCGCATATATTCTAGGGCCAGGTAACCAGGGATAGACCTGACAGCACTGGACGGCAATATATTCTAGGGCAGGTAACCAGGGATAAGACCTGACAGCACTGGACGAGCGATATTCTAGGGCCAGGTAACCAGGATAGACCTGACGCACTGGACGAGTGAATATTCTAGGGCCAGGTAACCAGGGATAGACCTGACACACTGGACGAGCATATATTCTAGGGCCAGGTAACCAGGGATAGACCTGACAGCACTGGACGAGCGATATATTCTAGGGCCAGGTAAACAGGGATAGACCTGACAGCACTGGACGAGTGATATATTCTAGGGCCAGGTAGCAAGGATAGACCTGACAGCAATGGACGAGCGATATATTCTAGGGCCAGGTAGCCAGGGATAGAGCTGACACCACTGGACGGCAAATATTCTAGGGCCAGGTAACCAGGGTAGACCTGACAGCAATGGAACGGCAATATATTCTAGGGCCAGGTAACCAGGGATAGACCTGACAGCACTGGACGAGCGATATATTCTAGGGCCAGGTAACAGGGATGAACTGACTGCACTGACGAGTGATTATTCTAGGGCCAGGTAACCAGGGATAGACCTGACAGCACTGGACGAGTGATATATTCTAGGCCAGGTAACCAGGGATAGACCTGACAGCACTGGACGAGTGATTTATTAGGGCCAGGTACCAGGGATAGACCTGACAGCACTGGACGAGTGATATATTCTAGGGCCAGGTAACCAGGGATAGACCTGACAGCATGGACGAGTGATTTATCTAGGGCCAGTAGCCAGGGTAGACCTGACAGCACGGACGTGATATATCTAGGGCCAGGTAGCCAGGATAGACCTGACAGCACTGGACGAGCGATATATTCTAGAGCCAGGTACCAGGGATAGACCTGACAAGCACTGGACGAGCGATATATTCTAGGCCAGGTACCAGGGGTAGACTGACAGCATGGACGAGGATATATTCTAGGGCCAGGTACAGGGTAGACCTGACAGCACTGATAAGCGATATATTCTAGGCCAGGTAGCCAGGGATAGACCTGACAGCATGGACGAGATATATTCGAGCCAGGGTGCCAGGTAGACCTGACAGCACTGGACGAGTGATATATTCTAGGCCAGGTAGCCAGGGATAGACTGACAGCATGGACGAGTGATATATTCTAGGGCCAGGTAGCCAGGGATAGACCTGACAGCACTGGACGAGTGATATATTCTAGGGCCAGGTAGCCAGGGATAGACCGACAGCACTGGACGAGTGATATATTCTAGGGCCAGGTAACCAGGGATAGAACCTGACAGCACTGGACGAGTGATATATCTAGGGCCAGGTAGCCAGGGATAGACCTGACAGCACGGACGAGTGATATATTCTAGGGCCAGGTAACCAGGGATGACTGATAGCACTGGACGAGTGATATATTCTAGGGCCAGGTAACCAGGGATAGACCTGACAGCACTGGACGAGTGATATATTCTAGGGCCAGGTAGCCAGGGATAGACCTGACAGCAGTGGACGAGTGATATATTCTAGGGCCAATTACTTTTACAGTGGTCACAAGAGAGTAATGGTTATGTATTCATTGTGAAAATGCTTGTGTTGTTATTCTGGTGCTTACTACTTAGTGAATGGCAAGTCCCTTTCCACTAGCGATTTCACACTTTGTGCAAAACATGAAGCGTTGACATCAGATTAGAGGCGATAAGTTTACAGACATAGTAATGTTCACAGATGCAAGTAATGTTACAGATGCAATGTTCAGTGGAGTAAGTGCGTAATGTTTACAGGCGTGAGTAATGTTTACAGATGCGAGTAATTAAGCAAAATTCATGTTTACAGACATGAGTAATGTTTACAGACATGAGTAATGTAAGACATGTGGTTACAGACTGAGTAATGTTACAGAGGTGCGTAATGTTTACAGATGCGAGTATGTTAGACAAAATAATGTTTACAGTACAGTGAGTACTGTGTTACAGACATGAGTAATGTTTACAGACGTGGAGTAATGTTTACAGATGCGAGTAAGTTTACTGACATAAGTATTTTACACAATCAAGTAATGTTACAGATGCGAGTAATGTTTATAGGACGCGAGTAGTGTTCAGATGTGGTGAATGTTTACAGACATGGTAATTTTTACAGACGCGGTATGTTTAGACGTGAGTAATGTTACAGACGCGAGTAAATTACAGACACAAGTATGTTTACAGACTAAAGTAGGCATGTTTACAGACGCAAGTAATGTTACAGGTGCGAGTAATGTTACAACGCAAGTAATGACGACATAGTAGGTAATGTTCACGACTGAGTAGTTCAGGGCAGTAACGTTACAGGTGGAGTAATGTTTACAGACGCACGTAATGTTTACACACACAAGTAATGTTACAGACCCGAGTATGTTTACAGACGAGTAAGTTTACAGAATAGATCGTACAGGTGTCTGCAGTAATAGGTGTAGATTTAAGAGATATTCACGAAGCCCAGCCAGTTCATTTAAAATAAGGGAAGTGTTCCAGTGTAAAATGTGACCTGATCTCCTGCTGAGAATCAGATTAATAATGATGAGTGTTTGTGTAATGAGAGTTGGATCAGATTAAGTAGTTGATAACTTGTACAACATCCCTGGTCTACAATAAAGTGCACCAAGGGGCCCCTTTGAGTTGTACTGATACTAGGTACATTTCCGGGCCACCTGTGAGCTACTAAGAAATAACCATTGTCTTCTGTGAAATGGATTACCATGGCTGTGTACACACGGGCAGACTTTAGCCAACAATTTCTGTCGCGACCGGCTGGAGTCCCTAAACCAATCAGTGGTCTGATGGTCAGGACGATTTTGGTTTGGCAATCCTGTATTATGTTGAAGGCCACAGCACTTGACCATGATTTACTGGCAGGGCCAACTGCCTGGAGCGGTTGGTGTAGCAGTAATTACAGATGATGTTTCAGCCAGAATAACGGGGCAAAAGTCGATTGTTAGAAAATATCAGCTCTGTGTGTACACAGCCTTAACGAACACACGGTACAATTATGCACCGATCTTTCAGACAGACAGACTACTGATAAATAAGTGCTGCAGGACATTTTGGCGCAACCGTACACGGTCCCATTGAAGACCTCATGATTGCCCGAAATTTACCGGCATGTCCAATCGAACTTTCTTATGGCAACTTGATTACCATGATTGGAGGGGTGCGGGCTAGACGTCCCTAAAGATGGGCTCCCCCCATAATGTTTCCCATATTGCTGTCTAACTGGCGTTTCCTACTGCCTATTAAAGGGCTTAGGGAGCATTGGGATTCCCACCGCCTTCTGTACAGGTGGAAATGAATGAATGAAATCCAAGCTGAGTTTGGAAATGCACGCAACCTGACACTAAATGGACAGTCCATAAGAGATAATGATTAGTACGGGATTACACGGCCACGGTTGGGGAGATTTATATGCGCCGTGTTTTTAATTTATCGAAGGAAGCGTCGACAGCTTGCAAGAGCTCATTGACTTGCAGATAATATAACGTAATGCTTCCTTCAGACATCACAGTAGTACATATCCTGCTGCTCAAACAACTGGAACACTCAGAAAACATAGCCCCTTATGGATGGGAGGGGGAGGTTCAGGGAGATCTAGAGTTAAAGCTAATTATTGTCATCACATGAGCTCCTCTGCAGGTGAGTTGTAGAAATGCAGGGAGCCAGCGCACTGATCCATAATACACATTGTTACTGTTTATGTCAGGGATGTCGAACTTGGCCCTCCAGATGTTTTGAAAACGGCAACTCAGCAGCCCTGTTCTGCATGCCGTATGGTTTATCATATTCTTAGTTATGAGATCATACCATAGATGAGTGAGCTAGTGCCATTCTTATTGTATCTGTTTGTAAATATCCCTGTGAGTGGAAGCTGTCCTACTGATTACTCATAGATGAGGCTATCTATATACTGTAGTGTACTGCTCATCCTAATAGATCTTATCAAATGGTGTAATATTGAAGGTGTGGATATTCTGTAAGGCAAGCAGATGGTAGCTTCAGGGGTGCCCCTACCATGCAGTAAACTGAAACATTTGTCAGGCACGCCCCTGTGGAATACTTAAAAGGCAGCAAAAAATATTCTCCTTCTGCCATTTCAGCACCAGTCCACCGATCAGTGTTGTCAGCCCTCCACTCCACCAGTCAGTGTTTAGTCAGCCCACCACACCCACCTCACCAGCCACGCCTATGTTCCCTGATGAAGCCACGACACTTCACGTGTCATCACCCTTCTGCCTAAGCGGCATTTAAAAGTTGTTCGTGTCAAAAACCCTAGGAAACAACCAGGGTAGTTTTAGGCTGGGTACACCTGGAGGACAAATTGTCGTCTGTTCCATAGGACAGCGCTAATTGATCGGAATTTACAGAAATGTCCAATCATACGAACTATTGAGGTCGGTCAAAGGCGTGAATCAGAGGTTCGGCCAAAGATATCTGCTAGATGTGTACCCAGCCTCAGAGTGAAGAGGAATGCATGCGGAGATGGAATGTTTAGGGTACAAAGGCTTCTGTTCTCCAGGTGTAGAACTCTCAGCATTCTCTGAATGCCCTCTGCTGTTGCAGGGTTTGTAGAGGAATGCTGGGAGTGTAGTTCTCAACCTCTATAAGGCTACTGTTGCCTATCCATAGGATATCACAGCATTGACCCGGTGAGGGTTCCTTTCTGTAATGGATGTAGTTCTCAGCACTGATCTGTTTTCAGGACTGTGATTAATCACAAATGACAAAGAAAACGCAATGGGATTTGACCCTATAAATTGCGGTGCCAGAGAGAGAGAGGAGAGACGATCGTATCTGCTCCACTAGGTGCAAATTAAGAAAGCTTCATGTAAAAATGAAAACCTCCCCAATCAATTCTAGCATTGTAGACAATGCGATGCAGGCACCAGTCCCTCCCCCTTCATTCTGGTTCCTGAGTAATCAACGTCTCATCTACCTGCATTAACCGCTGCCTTGTTCCAGCACTAACAGCACGGTCTGATTGAGGAAAAATAGCTTATTACCAGCATAAGACCCTGAACATTCAGCATAGCAACTAGCCAATCAAAAATCAGTTTATATACAACCAAGTAGGGGGTTGAATTGTCTGGCAGATAGCATAATTGGTAGCCCAAAACCCACTTGGGCAGAAATGTTTTAAACCATAGTTCCCCTTAAGTTAAAAGTCACCATATTCTAAAAGGCAAAATGTTTGACTAGAACCAAGAATGTTTGCAAGGTCCCTCACCCTCAAATGAAAAATTATATAAAAAAAATAGCACCGAAAAATCACAATAGTTAGAAATCTGAAAGATGTAAGACTAACCTGTGATGCTGCAAAATGTACTTCTCCTCCTTCGCTCTGTCTCCTCAATTTCCTCCTCTTCAAGCTATCCAAGCAGAGTTACAGCTTGCAATGCTCAGAAGCATAGCATTTAGTCATTGGCTGGAAGTCACTGTCATATCCATGACTCACAGCTGCTACCTGGAACACCCAAAATATTAGGCAGCATTTTAGTTAGTCTTACATCTTTAAGCTTTCTAACTATTGGGGGTGTTTGCCTATATACAATTTTTCATTGAGGGGTGGATATTGCCCTAGTTGTGTGCCCTGGTTTCTATAGTGGATTATTAAATAATCTTTGATTCTGCATTAGTTCAAGTGATTTTCCACTTAATAGAGGCCTTAACTGTCCCTGGGAAATCTTCCAGTCCGGTCACTGACGCATAACTGGGAGTCACCGGGCTAGGGAATCTGGGAAAAGACGCGCCATTGAATCAAGTGAGAAAAGAGTTTTAAGTCTGCCAGCAGAATTCGCCGTCGCGCCGAGCAGAACAAAAGGGCATGGACTATTAATCCCAGGGCGAAAGAACTGCCTGCGTCTAGGTGGGAAGGCCAGCCTCAAGCTATCCACATACATAGATAACTGTTCATTGCAATGATAATATCGTCCATGACGACAATCACTGTACAGCAGGCAGTACCGAGCGGCTCCAGAGAACAAAGGAAAAACATTATTACCCTGCACATTCAGAAATCCAGCGATACAGATCACACAGCACAATTATCTGTAGATTCCGGGAAAACAAAAACATTCTTTACAATCAATGCCTCCTCCAAGATGGAGACCCTGGGACAGTCTCTGTCTGGAAGGACAGGGTAGAGACCCTGAAATGAGTTTTTTTTATGAGATGAATAGATTTGTCACTGTTTGAAAAGGGATATATTACTTGCTGACACCAGCCAGTACAAATCTTTCACAGTTTCACCCCTCCTTATCCCCGTACCGGTGGTACAGACATGCTCAGTGCGTTGTAGTGAAAGATTTTCTAAATGGGTGTAGGAATCACTTTGAAAGGCATATATATCATTTTAATCAGCACTCTCTAGACTATTAATCAGAAAAATTAATCAGTCTTTTCCTGATTAAATTATTATATTGTATCTGGATATTACCCACACTACAGGATGGGGATCTGGGAAGGGTTTTTTTCAATTCCATGATGAGGTAACAATGAGATTGTGATTCTCCTTTCTGCCTTACAGGTGTGTCCCAAGTGCCAAAGGCCAGGAGCGACTGTGGGTTGCAGCCACAAGGATGTGAACAGAGCTACCATTTTACTTGCGCGATGGAAGCAGTAAGTCAGCCAGATAACTTGCGATGCATTGTGGTAGCGCATCCATGAGGTTATTTTTTTATTTATTTATTTTTTAATGGATGAAGAACATTCATCCTTTGCATATTTCAGCATGAATCAATGATTTGCTACGGGTCTCTCATTTTCCTCCGTTATCCAAAGAGCAATCCATATGGTAGGTCCAAATCATATAAGTTAAAAATACCTAATTATATAAATAATAGTTAAAGGATATCTTTATTCTAAAAAAAAACGAATTTTCAAAAACGTTTCTAATTTTAAATCTGAGCTGTAGATTCGGAGAAATCATCATTTGAAATCACGGCATTTACAGGAAGAGACCTGTCACCCCAAACAGAGTTCCCTGTAAGATGTGCTGCACGCCAAACAGCTCTGCAGGCCCACGCACACAAAAATCTGCTGCTGGAATAAAAGTGCTGTGGTATGGGCGCACAAAATTTTATTTTATATGCGCACAGAAAAATATTTCGTGCACACAGAGGATTAAAATTATAGAGAACATTGCTACAGAAACGATAGATGTGCCCCATCCCTGACCTCTTACTAGGATCTTTGGCTGCCTGCGCACACTTTCTGAACATTTAAGAGAATCAACAGAGAAAAAAAGAAGGGGAGGGAGGGGGAGATGTGTAAGCGAGCAGTCTATAGTGAGGCTGTGCAGAACCTATAAGGTCGCAGACACTACAAGGAGGCAGTGAGTAAGGGAGGATGGAGACACTTAGGCACTCACTAAACATTAATAATTTAATGACAAAGCAAGCAAAGATAAACATGTACCACCATTTTACTTCTCTCACATTGTAGTTTTCATAAATGTGACCCTTTAATATTTTACAGCTAAATTGTCTCCATTCTAATTATTGTGTAATAATTGATGTTCCATAGTAAATATTAAATCCTAAGGATACATTGCAATCTAGTCTCACCCCTGATAGCAGCAGCATTACAGTGAAATCTACACGTGCAGGTAACTAATGCAGGGATGTCAAACGTGCAGACTGAAACTACAACTCCCAGCATTCCCGAATATTTGGAGTTTGGCTGAGTTTCCCTGAACTAATAGGTGATAAATTGTTATTCACTAGAAGTAATCAGACTATGACACAAACCTGCACAATAGAGACCTGTACACAGTTCGCCCGAATCGGTAAGTGTATGGGCGTTCAGTTGGCTGAATGGCTGTTAGTGGCCCGACCAAGCAACCATACAATTACCGTTAGTTGACAGAATGTCCGTTTGTACCAACTGGGCATGTGTGTCGTGTGCTGATTACAGAGGTGATTATGACATGTTAATTCACATTGTAGCATTAGTTCTGCAGAGAATTTTCCTTTACCTAGTTTACTTTGTGTCCAAGATTTCAGCCAGATCCATGTTGTCAATGATCCAGTGCAGGTTTTGATGAGCTATTTATACCATGTGTCATTTCTTGTCAATGAAAAGTAGAATTCAGGGGAGTGTGTGTGTGTGAGTTGGGGGGGTTTTTGGGTGTGGAGATGACAGGTAGCCAGGGATAGACCTGACAGCACTGGACGAGCGATATATTCTAGAGCCAGGTAGCCAGGGATAGACCTGACAGCACTGGACGAGCGATATATTCTAGAGCCAGGTAGCCAGGGATAGACCTGACAGCACTGGACGAGCAATATATTCTAGAGCCGGTAGCCAGGGATAGACCTGACAGCAGTGGACAGCGATATATTCTAGGGCCAGGTAGCCAAGGATAGACCTGACAGCACTGACGAGTGATATATTCTAGGGCCAGTAGCCAAGGATGACTGACAGCACTGGACGAGTGATATATTCTAGGGCCAGGTAACCAGGGATAGACCTGACAGCACTGGACGAGTGATATATTCTAGAGCCAGGTAGCCAGGGATAGACCTGACAGCAGTGGACGAGCGATATATTCTAGGGCCAGGTAGCCAAGGATAGACCTGACAGCACTGGACGAGTGATATATTCTAGGGCCAGGTAGCCAAGGATAGACCTGACAGCACTGGACGAGCGATATATTCTAGGGCCAGGTAGCCAGGGATAGACATGACAGCACTGGACGAGCGATATATTCTAGAGCCAGGTAGCCAGGGATAGACCTGACAGCAGTGGACGAGCGATATATTCTAGGGCCAGGTAGCCAAGGATAGACCTGACAGCACTGGACGCAGTATATTCTGGGCCAGGTAGCCAGGGATAGACCTGACAGCAGTGGACGAGCGATATATTCTAGGGCCAGGTAGCCAAGGATAGACCTGACAGCACTGGACGAGTGATATATTCTAGGGCCAGGTAGCCAAGGATAGACCTGACAGCACTGGACGAGCGATATATTCTAGGGCCAGGTAGCCAGGGATAGACCTGACAGCAGTGGACGAGCGATATATTCTAGGGCCAGGTAGCCAGGGATAGACCTGACAGCACTGGACGAGCGATATATTCTAGGGCCAGGTAACCAGGGATAGACCTGACAGCACTGGACGAGTGATATATTCTAGGGCCAGGTAGCCAAGGATAGACCTGACAGCACTGGACGAGCGATATATTCTAGGGCCAGGTAGCCAGGGATAGAGCTGACACCACTGGACCGGCAATATATTCTAGGGCCAGGTAACCAGGGATAGACCTGACAGCACTGGACCGGCAATATATTCTAGGGCCAGGTAACCAGGGATAGACCTGACAGCACTGGACGAGCGATATATTCTAGGGTCAGGTAACCAGGGATAGACCTGACTGCACTGGACGAGTGAAATATTCTAGGGCCAGGTAACCAGGGATAGACCTGACACCACTGGACCGGCAATATATTCTAGGGCCAGGTAACCAGGGATAGACCTGACAGCACTGGACGAGCGATATATTCTAGGGCCAGGTAACCAGGGATAGAACTGACTGCACTGTACGAGTGATTTATTCTAGGGCAGGTACCAGGGATAGACCTGACAGCACTGGCGAGTGATATATTCTAGGGCCAGGTAACCAGGGATAGACCTGACAGCACTGGACGAGTGATTTATTCTAGGGCCAGGTAACCAGGGATAGACCTGACAGCACTGGACGAGTGATATATTCTAGGGCCAGGTAACCAGGGATAGACCTGACAGCACTGGACGAGTGATTTATTCTAGGGCCAGGTAGCCAGGGATAGACCTGACAGCACTGGACGAGTGATATATTCTAGGGCCAGGTAGCCAAGGATAGACCTGACAGCACTGGACGAGCGATATATTCTAGAGCCAGGTAGCCAGGGATAGACCTGACAGCACTGGACGAGCGATATATTCTAGAGCCAGGTAGCCAGGGATAGACCTGACAGCACTGGACGAGCGATATATTCTAGGGCCAGGTAGCCAGGGATAGACCTGACAGCACTAGATAAGCGATATATTCTAGAGCCGGGTAGCCAGGGATAGACCTGACAGCAGTGGACGAGCGATATATTCTAGAGCCAGGTAGCCAGGGATAGACCTGACAGCACTGGAGAGCAGATATTCTAGAGCCAGGTAGCCAGGGATAGACGACAACACTGGACAAGCGATATATTCTAGGGCCAGGTAGCCAGGGATAGACGAAAGCACTGGACGAGGATATATTCTGGGCCAGGAACCAGGGAGACCTGACGCACTGGACGAGTGAAATATTCTGGGCCAGGTACCAGGGATAGACCTGACAGCACTGGACGAGCGATAATTCTAGGGCCAGGTAGCCAGGGATAGACCTGACACCACTGGACCGGCAATATATTCTAGGGCCAGGTAACCAGGGATAGACCTGACAGCACGGACGGCAATATATTCTAGGGCCAGGTACCAGGGATGACCTGACAGCACTGGACGAGCGATATATTCTAGAGCCAGGTAACCAGGGATAGAATGACTGCACGTACGAGTGATTATTCTAGGGCCAGGTAACCAGGGATAGACCTGACAGCACTGGGAGTGATATATTCTGGGGCCAGGTAACCAGGGATAGAACCTGACAGCACTGGACGAGTGATTTATTCTAGGGCAGGTAACCAGGGATAGACCTGACAGCACTGGACGAGTATATATTCTAGGGCCAGGTAACAGGGATAGACCTGACAGCCTGGACGAGTGATTATTCTAGGGCCAGGTAGCCGGGATAGACCTGACAGCGCTGGACGAGTGATATATTCTAGGGCCAGGTAACCAGGGATAGACCTGACAGCACTGGACGAGTGATTTATTCTAGGGCCAGGTAACCAGGGATAGAACTGACGCATGGACGAGTGAATATTCTAGGGCCAGGTAACAGGGATAGACCTGACAGCACTGGACGAGCAATATATTCTAGGGCCAGGTAACAGGGATAGACCTGACTGCACTGGACGAGTGAAATATTCTAGGGCCAGGTAACCAGGGATAGACTGACTGACTGGACGAGTGAAATATTCTAGGGCCAGGTAACCAGGGATAGACCTGACAGCACTGGACGACATATTTTCTAGGGCAGGTAACCAGGGATAGACCTGACAATACTGGACGAGCATATATTCTAGGGCCAGGTAACAGGGATAGAATGACTGCACTGGACGAGTGAAATATTCTAGGGCCAGGAACCAGGGATAGACCTGACAGCAATGGACGAGTGAATATTTAGGGCAGGTAGCCAGGGATAGACCTGACAGCACTGGACGAGTGATTTATTCTAGGGCCAGGTAGCCAGGGATAGACCTGACAGCACTGGACGAGTGATATATTCTAGGGCCAGGTAACCAGGGATAGACCTGACAGCACTGGACGAGTGATATATTCTAGGGCAGTAACCAGGGATAGACCTGAACGCACTGGACGAGTGATAATATCTAGGGCCAGGTAACCGGGATAGAACTGACAGCACTGGACGAGCAATATATTCTAGGGCCAGGTAACCAGGGATAGACCTGAAGCACTGGACGAGCGATATATCAGGGCCAGAGAAACCAGGGATGACCTGACAGCACTGGACGAGTGATATATTCTAGGCCAGGTAACCAGGGATAGACGCTGACAGCACTGGAACGAGTGATATATTCTAGGGCCAGGTAACCAGGGATAGACCTGACAGCCCGGACGAGCAATATATTCTAGGGCCAGGTAACCAGGGAAGACCTGACAGCACGGACGAGCGATATATTCTAGGGCCAGGTAACCAGGGATAGAACTGACTGCACTGGACGAGTGAAATATTCTAGGGCCAGGTAACCAGGGATAGACCTGACCACTGGACGAGTGATAATATTCTAGGGCCAGGTAACCAGGGATAGACCTGATAGCACTGGACGAGTGAATTTTTTCTAGGGCCAGGTAACCAGGGATAGACCTGACAGCACCGGACGAGTGATTATTTAGGGCCAGGTAGCCAGGGATAGACCTGACAGCACTGGACGAGTGATTATTCTAGGGCCAGGTAACCAGGGATAGACCTGACAGACATGGACGAGTGATTTATTCTAGGGCCAGGTAGCCGGGTAGACTGACAGCAGTGGAGAGTGAGATATTCTAGGGCCAGGTAGCCAGGGATAGACCTGACAGCACTGGACGAGTGATATATCTAGGGCCAGGTAGCCAGGGATAGACCTGACAGCACTGGACGAGTGTATATTCTAGGGCCAGGTAACCCGGATAGACCTGACAGCACTGGACGAGTGATATATTTAGGGCCAGGTACAGGGATAGAATGACAGCACTGGACGAGATATATTCTAGGGCCAGGTAACCAGGGATAGACACTGACAGCACTGGACGAGTGAATATTCTAGGGCCAGGTAACAGGGATAGACCTGACAGCACTGGACGAGTGAAATATTCTAGGGCCAGGTAACCAGGGATAGACCTGACAGCACTGGACGAGTGATTTATCTAGGGCCAGGTAACCAGGGATAGACTGACAGCACGGACGAGTGATTTATTCTAGGGCCAGGTAGCCAGGGATAGACCTGACAGCACTGGACGAGTGATTTCTTCTAGGGCCAGGGAACCAGGGATAGACCTGACAGCACTGGACGAGTGATTTATTCTAGGGCCAGGTAGCCAGGGATAGACCTGACAGCATGGACGAGTGATATATTCTAGGGCCAGGTAGCCAGGGATAGACCTGACAGCACTGGACGAGTGATATATTCTAGGGCCAGGTAGCCAGGGATAGACCTGACAGCACTGGACGAGTGATATATTCTAGGGCCAGGTAACCAGGGATAGACCTGACAGCACTGGACGAGTGATATATTCTAGGGCCAGGTGCCAGGGATAGACCTGACAGCAGTGACGAGTGATATATTCTAGGCCAGGAACCAGGGATAGACCTGATAGCACTGGACGGTGATATATTCTAGGGCCAGGTAACCAGGGATAGACCTGGCAGCACTGAACGAGTGATAATTCTAGGGCCAGGAACACAGGGATAGACCTGACAGCACTGGACGAGTGATATATCTAGGGCAGTAACCAGGGATAGACCTGACAGAGTGGACGAGTGATATATTCTAGGGCCAGGTAACACAGGATAGACCTGACAGCACTGGACGGTGTATATTCTAGGGCCCAGTAGCCAGGGATAGACCTGACAGCAGTGGACGAGTGATATATTCTAGGGCCAGGTAACCAGGGATAGACCTGACAGCACTGGACGAGTGATTTATTCTAGGGCCAATATCGGGCAAACTAGGTATAAATGGGAGTTATTGGTGATAATTTTTTGCTTTGTTTACCCCTATGTCCGTCCCATCCCTGGCTCCCAGATAACATGGGGGTTCAGTATGCTTTTTTACTTAAATTGTTACATTGTGTTAACGCAGTTAAAACTGTGACAACCATTATTTTTCGGTGCTTTATGTCCGCCCCCCCCCCCCCATTGGGGATTAGCTCAAAAGGAATAAATCCTGCTGCAGTATTTAGGAAGTGCTGAGATCAGACATTTTACTATTTCACATCACGCACCATCTTTATTGCTCCCAAAACATTCATTGACATTTTTCACGCCAAAAAGAAATTAACATAGGATCTCTAAAGATGGAAAGCGGGAAGAAATATGACAGGAGGGACAGACAATGTCTTTTAACCCTGTTAGCATCCAATATACTACGGGCTGGTAAAAAAGGGATCTATTAAAATGACACTGTCCCTTTAATGATGAAACTGCAGTTTTTTTACTGATGTTTTTGTGACATCAGTCCTTCAAAATTATAAAATCTTAAAGGAGAACTCCACTGCTGAAATACATTTTTAAAAATGAAAAGTACCTGGGGCAGGGAGGGACGATTGGTTATTCCTACCTCCCAATATAAATTTGTTGAGGAGCATTAGGACAGTTTTCATCTGCCAGGTTAGTTTTCCAGGCTTTCACACTGAGAAAGCCTGGCAGAAGCAGTTTACTTTGTGCGTCGAGGTACTTTTAATTGTAACTGATTTATTAAAAACTTTAAATGCACCTTTAATATTGGAAGGCTCATTTCTAGTTAATTCAATGCATATACTGCATGGCCTCACTAGGATACACACAGTCTGCATCATGGAAATAGCTATCCAGCAGGGTGGGTTTATGGTGGTTTAATATGGATGGGGGTGCATCTCTATAGCCAACAGGATAATGATAATGTTCCATGCTACATAAGCCTAAAGCTCAGGGTTAACCATATTTTTCTGATTTATACCCAGAGCAGATACATTGAAGTGATTTCTACAGTAAGATGGAGCTTTACGCGGTGAAACAAATCACTGGCTCCCGTTTAACCATTTGTTTCTGGGCGTTAAGTCAGGAGCACCAATCAGATTTGAGCTTTTTTGCAACTGGCCAGTAAAAAAAACTATGATCTGATTGGTTGATACAGACTAGGGCAGCACTGTGGCTCAGTGGTTAGCACTGTTGCCTTGCAGCACTGAGGTCCTGAGTTCGATTCCACCCTTGGACACATCTGTAAGCAGTTTGTATGTTCTTCCCGTGCTTGCGTGGGTTTCCTCCGGGCACTCTGGTTTCCCCCACAACCATAAAGACATACAGGTAGGTTGTATGTGTACATAAGTGATTAGATTGTAAGCTCTTCTGGGAAGGGCCTGATGTGAATTGAGTAAATAATTGTAAAGCGTTGCAGAATACATAGCGCTATATAAGAAATAAAATACATACAATGCACTGGCTTACTTTCGCATGCCTGTTAAGTAAGCCCCAGTGTGTTTTAGTCTAAGCTTCTCCTTAGACTAAATGGGCCCCTGCTTTCTAGAAGGGGAAACCACGCTGGGCTCCCTGTAAATAACTGTCCTTTGTTTGCCAAGTCCACGTCATGTGCTCTTTTGAAGGTGAATCCGCCCCTCCATTTCAATGGGATAACCTTGTAATGCGATGCAGCTGATTGTGTCTGTGCATCTGGAAACCAGTGGGGGTAAAATCTGGATGTGTTTGTGTCTTGCAGGGTGCTTACTAAGTGAAGAGAATTTCTCCCTAAGATGTCCCAAACACAAGGTAATATATCGTTCTCATAAATAATCCCCAACCAACACATAATACAGCCTTGCGTAGTGATGCAAACTCCTTAGCTTTAATTAGCACAGACAATAAGAAATGAATGGAATGTGAACCTGATTGGTGCAGGTAAAGACTTTCCTATTGGACAATGCAGCAGGTAAACGCAAAATGATTTCTGATGTTAACCTGGATCCCATTTATTGTATAATTACCACTTCGGTAAGATCGGACCAGGTGGAAAATTTTCCTGGCGACCCAAATCTGAAGAAAGATCAAGGCCTCAAGGAGGGGAACTTCGAGGGGTTCTGCCTCGATCGGAATAACTTCTGCTGATGTATGACTTGCTTTAAAGGGGAAGTTCAGTGCAAATACATAGGCTTTTCAGAAAAAAGAGCAGTATTTTTTTCATCCCGATGACCTTAATTTGCCAATTCAACATTGTGTCTGTGTATAAATAAATGCAACTGAAATACTGACTTCCTGTTTGCAGGACCCCTAATAGAGACCGTTATGGTCTTGTCCTTGACCCAGCGCCTGGGTTGATTCAGTTGCTCAGTACAGATCTGAGCATCTTTGACCCATCCAACAGCCAATCAGTAGAAATTACTGTTAGGAACATTCCAAGGAAGTGGTGCATTCTGGGAAGAAGAAGGACCATTAGAACCTAAAATGTCAGCTCACTAATGTCAACAGCAGGGAACAGCAAAGGGTATGAAATCAACTGATTTTTCAAAATGGGAGAGAATATGTAGAATAACTAAGAAGGCATTACACAAACTAACAATTTAACCAATATTGATCATTTCCACTGAACTGTCCCTTTAAGTGTTGTACACACTTGGGATCCTGGGGGCCGATCACATGGCAGGATTGTTGGGCGAAACGGGTGCTCATACACATCGTGCGTTGCGGGCCGACCCCCATGATTGCACATTAGTCCTCTTGTCCTATCTGGTCACTGATCTGTATCTGTCAGAACCAGGCAAACTGTAAAATACGGTAAATTATCAGTGGTGTATCAGTAATTAGAGAGAAAGGAAACTGGTGAGTTTCGTTCTTTCATCTGCGGAACTTAGTGAAATTCTGAAAATCCGATTCTAACCCAATTGAAAATGGAATAGGCATTTTACTGTTTGTATCCCAATGGTCCAATTAAAATTCCACCTAGTAATATTCTATCCAATCAGGTCTAGTGTGCGAAGGAGGAGATGGACCCACCTTGAGACTGTGTACAGCAGATACTGCTACTCTCTATCAACTATGTGGTCACATGCATTGCTGCTGTTAATGCTGAGATTTGGCTCAAATCACCAGGGAACTGTAATTTCTACTGTCACCATATGGTGGCAGTGTTGATCCACAAAACTCTTTAACTCTTTATGGTTAGGTTAATTTTTTTTTCTCTAGTCAGGTTTTTAAAAATACCAGTGCAGATTTCTGTAATACCCTGGGCCCCCCAACAGGTGGATGCAGTGACTTATAGTTCTGCGAGAGCTTTGGTGGTTAAACTTGTTTGACTCTGCATATATGTTGTAGCCTGCTGTCCTGTTATTTCATGTACACTGCATGGAAAGAAGATGGCAGATCAAAGTTACACCTGTGTAAAACAAGTAAAAACTCTCTCCCTGGATAAAGCCTACTGAGCATGTCTGTACCGCTGGAAAGGAGAGGTAAGGAAATAAAGATTTTACCTATTTCACACAGGTGTGTATTTGGTTAGGAATTGCTTTGGAAGACTATCCCTTCAATCAGAGCATTCTGAGCTAAAAATGTGTTTTATGCTATAGTTACCCTTTAACAATTTTGCAGTCCCACACCTTAAAAACCAGGTGTTCTCCATTATTACCGTCCCTATATTGGTTTTGCTATTTACACAATTTGTTACCTGGTTCTTGTCTTAATTTTATTTTTAATCCAATCTTCCATTTCAGAAGCACCTGGTGTAATCATCTGTCCCACCACCGTCACCAACATCTCACCCCAAGTTCTTTTGTTCACCTCTCAGCACCGCCGCCACGTTCCTGCAGGTGAGAGAGGCAAGGAGGCCCAAGTTGTCGGCCATCTTTAAACCTAATATGGAGCCTCAGCTGCTGCCTGGACCGTGCGGGAATGGAGAAAGCCCCCCTGCCCAGTAGGCAAATTCTGGCTTCCAGCAGTTACAGAAGATCAGAGAATGCAGAGAGAGAGAGAGATATGGGAATCCTGGAAAAGAGGCGGGAATGGAGTGACAAAAAGACAGATCAGGAACGCAAAGAGCAACAAAAGGTTTAGGGACAGCAAAGCTCAGGCTTTTACCATTTAATTCAGTCTATTGCTATATTTTAAACCCTCCACGGACAGCCTCTAAATCCGCACTTCTTAAACTTCCCATTAACTTGCGCTGTCCTGAAGTTGCCCGTAGACCTCGGCGGAGGCCGAAAGTGTTAAAATGGAGATCTAATCTTTACAGTATTCCTGTTGAATGTAGGTAGTTATATTGTCATGGATCAGAAGAGGCAAATGAATGTGCAACGTCGTTGCCCTCGTGTTCGGATAAAGGACAAATTCATTGGGTTCGTCTTTGAAACCCCCCCCTCCCCGTTTGTAGTGTTCCAATACTCCAGCCCACAGACACGAATGCAGGTCTCTAATCTGAGCATTGAAATGGAGCTGGGAATGGGACAGTTTTGGAACTGTTTGTACACGCAGAGACTGCTGGGAGGCCATTGTAAGGCTATGTAGGGGACAAGCACAGAGCATGGAATCAACGGCCTTCAAACATCTCCAGCAGATCTAAGCAGGTGGCAATGTCATGCAGACATGTAGTGGGCTACCAGCCGCCTCCATTATTGTTACTTTTAAACCGTTTCCACTATTCTAACCGTACATGTTCTGTCTTGTCCTCCTGTACCTGCCGTCAGAACAGACCAGCTAATTGCGGACTAGTTGGCAAGTATATAGCATTACCCCAGATATCAAATCACCAGATGCCCTTACACCACCAGTGTATGGAAAGGGACCTACAACCCAGGACACTAATTGGATCTCAGAGCTCAGCTGCAGTGGAGACGTCCTGATGGTCAATTCTAGGACATTGACTGCTCATCATCTCGTGCTGTTTTTCTTTCTCAGTTTACCTTTGTGATTGACAAGTGACCTTCTAAAATGGCCCACGAAATCATTAGCCGCACCCACCATTGCTTTATGCCGGCACTATTCCATTTGTATATGTAAGTGGTGCAAAGTGTCAGTCACACCGGACTGTATTCACAAAGTCAGGTAATGAGATGTCAAGTTACCACTAATCCCCATCCTTTTCTTTTCGCCTGTGGCCAGTTCAGGGTAAAACCCCTGGTGTACATACAAGTGTTGAGGGTTGGAGTGTGGATAATGCCTCATTTTCTGGTGTGCGTGTATATATATATATGTGTATACATATGCATATATATAATATATGAAGACTGTAAATGTTTAACCCATTGGCTGCCAGAAAGACCTACAACGCTCTTCAGGTTGAACGTGCTTCTGGCAACGGACAGGTTAAAACTAGTGTCCTTTTTAGTAAAAAAACAAATTGCTTCACACTGAAGATTGTGTGTAATGAGCTTTCTAAAAGATGTTTATTTTCTTTAAGAGTAAAAGAGGCTGTTGGGGAATGTGATTAAAAACTACAAAGAAAAAAAGGACTGGCCTCATTTATTTACTGGTCTTTCTCTCTTGAAGCATTTATAATCCTTTTTTAACCATAGCCATATTGTTGGCAGTGGTGTGGTTGAACCACAACACTAAGGATTCTGGGAGCAAGATGGCTGCACTTTGGCTCTATATATAAAAAAACCCAAAAGACGTCATTGGGAAATAAAACCAAAAGAGACATTCGGCAAAGCCCAAACTACTTTTATTTGCCTTTTTCCATATAAAAGAAAATTATAAATATATCTATATAAATCCTCTGTACAAAACATTTCAGACCTAAGAAAATAAAGTAAGGAGCAGTATTTCGATTGCAAGAATCCTCCTTAGAAATATTTACACAAGTAGCATTTCCCCCATACCGGCGAGCTTGTGTTGTGTGCAGCCGTCAATATGTGTGACCTCATCAGTCCATGGCTTGCTATCGACAAGAAGGGAAATTATTTACCCTGCAGGTAATAGGGGGCTTATCTGCCAGAATAATATATAGTGCATTATGCTTATTAAACCCGATTAGGTGAACTTAATGTTAAACAGAGACACAGATTGTCCCCTTACCTCCAGGGTCTCATTAGAACACTGAACATGAAGCAGAGGACATTGCATTAATGTAATGGCAACACAAAGTAGGAAATGGACAGATAACTGTTAGAATTAGAACGGGTACTCTTGATTAAATTGATAGTCTGATACTGTGGAATCACTATCTGATTAACAACCTACCAACTCAACTGACAGATGATCTACCATTAATGCTGTGTAAGTGATGGACACTTAGCAAGTCAACAGACAACGCATTTCACATCAATGTTTTTATACCTACATGACAATCAATGAATTTGTCAGATAAATCTTGCCATGTACAAACCAGTAAATTGGCACCTAGAGGCATAGTCACTAAATGTTATCGTTGATGTACAACACAGTTGTACATTTGCGACAGCTCAGCCGTACAGTACCATGTGGTAGTAAACGAACACAATGGTATTGTATATAGGCGATGGTACAATCGCATTCGTAAGCGAGCGTCGTAAGATTGTTAAAGGGGCGGTACTTAGCGATACTGCGCTTTTATCAATAGGGCCCCTATAAAACTTTGATATCCTGAAAAAACAATATTATTTTACACTTGACCTTATTTTTAAAATGCCTTTAAGATGTACATATTTCAAATAATAAAAGCACATAGTATATCCGTATTTTACAACGCTGTGTAAAATAACAATATCGTTATTTGGCGATAAAGAAGTTTTATAAATTCCGTCCCCATAGTTGTGGCCATGCATGTTCCGCTATTCTTTTAGTGGACAATAATTGCCCCGTGTAGGGTGGCTGTGAATAAAATCGGGCCGGACAACATTTTGTGCAATGAATATTATCTCCTGATATTGATTCATGTATGGCTAAGTCTTAGCAATGTAAGAAGACACATTGGCATTGTATTCTGCACTACTTTAGTACATTCAGGCCATCCCCTGCTACCTGATGTCTTATTACATAACCAATCTTTCTGTTTTTTTCTATTTATTCTCTTGTTATATGTAGGAATGAATATCCATAGATAACCTCCCGTCAGACTGTTCCTTTAACAGGACAATACACAACATAAAAACATTCCCTTCCTTTAAAAACAAGAATGAAAGCTAAAATGTAAATGAGAATGATAGATTGTATGGATACAGATAACAGATCCCCAACTGATCTTGTCCTACCAGATCATCTAGGAGTGCGGATGTGTGGTCTGGAGGTGGGCAAGTACAGGGGGGAAGCTTAAAAATGTCCTGACTGCCCCAGATAGCTGAGCATGTCCTTGGCCCACTCTGGAAAGGCTAAAAACCCGCTGAATTAAATAATTTATCCAAAATGCTGTCAATGGTGAGAGATACAGCCATCTGTTAGTTTTAACAATTTACACAGGGTCTTTTATTTTTTAGCTTTAGTTCCCCTTTAAATAACCAGTAACATAAAGACAATCAGGGAGATTCAATAAAAGTTCTTATCGTTTAAAATGGTGCTAATTTTGCCCCAACCAATCAGATCTTATGTAACATTTGAAAGCTAACATCTGATTGGTTGGGGCAAAATTAGCACCATTTTAAACGATAACTTTTATTGAATAACCCCCATTGTATACATTGTAAGGGCCTTCAGAAGCAATATGGCAGCTCCTGTTTATATTGGTAAAACGCAAAAGAGCAGAAAGGAAATGTACAAATATGGTAATATACGGTATGGTGACGTGCCCTTATATTTAACCATTCTGGAAAATTAACTGAGTATATGTTTGTATTTGAAGCGCTTCTAAAGCTTGATGCCTTCTGTTTCCCTTTAAAAAAAACAACTAAAGTATAAACAAGGCTGAATGAATATTAGAATTTAGTAATAACTTGACAGCTCAGGGAGGAATATGGATGGGCACTTGCCAAGCATGCAGTGGCGTAACTAGAAATCAATGGGCCCCTATCAGTGCTTCATCTACAGTGGTTTTCTGTGAGGAGGCTGTATCTGTCATAGGAAAAACAAGATGATGGGGCCCCTTGGCTCATGGGCCCCCCTGCGGTTGCTCCCCTCTAGTTACGCCCCTGCAAGCATGTGCAACTAGGGGACATAATTATAAACCCCGATTTATAAATACTGCCCTATGACCCTAACTGGAAAATCCCCCACAGTATTCATTCAGGCTCATTTATAGCTTATTTGTCCTTTAAGTAGCAGGTACATTCTGTTAACTGTTTAATGGGTGAGAGTTTTGGTCTGAGATGGCATCAGGCCCTGGTCCCCAGAATAACCTACGGTATTGGGATTCGTGTGCTGGTTTGGTTTGTGCTGTTGGACAGCCAGAAGTGACTTTGAACCTGTCACCACATTTGATAGTGTCATCCAGTTGGGCTCCAGCTCATAGTTCTGGTCTGTAGGTTGAATTGTCTCCCTGCTGAAGCACCAAGCACGATGAGGGTCCGTATGGGATCTCCTGATATAGATGTAGTACACTGTACTACTAATCTGCCTGTGTGTAATGTGCCGAGATACAGTTGTTGTAGTTCTTCAGAGGGTTGAACTGGGTGCCAATAAGATCTAGGTCAGTGCAGGGTAAAGATGGGTTTACGGGACAGATACCCCCTATGTAGAGGTTACTGTGGTTCCACTGCCCAGTGCCAGGATAAATTGATGGCAATCCTGCAGAGTCCGTTTGTCTCCAAGCTTCTCCAAGGTACGGGCAGCCTCGGATAACATGCTCACCCGCTGCCCAGGAGCAGATAAGAAGGAGGGGGGCAGGTAACGGCAGGCAAGAAGCAGGGCTTCAGCATGTTCCCGGGAAGTGGGGTTCATCTCTCGGGTGCCTGCTGGGAATAGAGACAAGCTGGCTGGTCACTGGACTGCGATGGGAATGTCTTTTGATTCTTTTCCACCACATACAACAGTTGCCATAAATATATTGTTGCTGATTGAAAACATGTTGGTATATTTAATATAAACACACATTGCAGGGGGGTCTTAAGGTTATCGGTTATCAAATTCAGCTAACTTATAGCTTTACAGAGTTTACGGATCTTACCTTTAAAGGATAACTTCACCCTAAAACATAGTTTCAGTATGTTATAACACACAAACTGCTGACTAAAACAATGTATCACTTATCTTTCTAGGTGATTCCTAACCAAAGATACACAGTCAAAAATGCCAGTACAGAAAAACCTTACAGTTACTGCCTCCTCCCCTAGCTCAGTGAACTCAGACATGCTCAGTGTGATTTAACCAGGAAGTCAGAATTCTTCAATCCACCACTTTGTATCTTCCTGTGCAAACAGGAAGGAAGAAGTAAAACTGAAAGTAACTGGCGAGCTCTATATAGTTAAAGATTTCTTTTGTTAGGAATTACCTAGGAAGCCAAGCCATAGATAGATATCTAAAGCAGATGGTGTAGCCGAGAATTGATCGGTAAGTACTAATTTAACTACACACCACCACCCTGTGCCATCTATTTTGAGTGGATTTGAGCCAATTTGATTCGGACAATTTTGAAAAAAAAGAAACTGGACCATGCCTGCCTTATTCTTAAACATGCCCAATAGGATGTGGCTACTTGCAGCTCTCCAGATGTTTAAAAACTACAACTCCCAGAAACCCTTGGCTGCAGATGCTGTGAGTTGTAGTTTTCAAACATCTGAAAGGCCGCAAGTTTGACTTCCCTGGTGTAAAGTATAATGATGGCATCATGTGATCTTTGCGATCAGTGCACACATTTCTATCTCAGATCTCACTACCTGCTTTTCCCAGTTACAGGCTGTAGGGGGCGATGCTCCCGGAGGAGAGAGAGAGACGGAACAGAGTTTAGGCCATATTCAATAAACTTCTGATACCATAGGTTATCGTAAAGGAATGTGGCCATACATTATGAACGTTTGTACCATACCATGCGCTAGTAGACTACTGCTATTTTATTGTATGGTAATTGGTAAATATGGCCCTTTATTCCTTTTCATTATCAGCCGAATCAAAATATCAACACGTGTTCAGTTCTCTTGCCAAAGGAAAAGATGGCGAATCCTCGTATTGGCGCTGTACCATAGCTGTATATACACGGGGGAAGGGCAGGAACAGAAAAACAAAGAAAAAAAATGTACACGGCAAATTTGAAAAATAAAATTTAAATACTTCACAATGGATTTGGAAGTCAAAGAATCTCCAAAACCCAAAAAACTATAAACTAAGAACTAAGACGGTTGACTGGGGGAGGGACTTTCAATGCAGTTTGGCCTGTAAGGTTTTGCAATGTGTTGCCCTCTGGCCCTTGCAGGCTAAAGAGGGTGAATAAGTTCTCCTGGGCAGCCCCTGGCACAGTCTTGCTCGGCCTGAGATAAAAGTCTCTGTGCTGTCATGGGAGATGAAGGCCCTGGAGAAGTAGAACCCTTGATAGCGGGCAGGGCTTTTCTTTAAAGCGATGGAAGTTTACTGACAAGGCAGAGTCGGAAGGGTTACACTGCACCTGACCAGACGTACCAAATCTGTGGACAAAAGAGAAACAGCTTCGGTATCACAATCTCCCTCGGCCATTACACTACCTGTTCATGGCCACAGGAAAATCAAGATTCCAGCTCTGTGGCAGTTGTGAGCTTTCTTGTCCATGTGGCCACATTAAAGGGACACTAAACCAGATTTTTTAAGTACATAAAATCTGTATCTATTATCCACATGGAGGTGAGAACGCTTATTCCCACCTCCCTGGGAACAATAGAACACTGCCCAGGGAACACTGCGGAAATTACTGGCGTTCCAAAATACAAATAAGTCTGTTTAGTGTTCCTTTAGAAGAGCCACAATTTTGGGGCTGCAACTTGTAGCTCTAGTGTTGCTGTAACATTAATAGACACACTACAAAGAAATTGTATTCTGCCAAGTGCTTGTTTAGTCTAATACCAGAGAATGTCATGATCGTACCAACCTGCTAGTAAGGGGTGCATTCAAAAGTAATTTGCCCCCATGCATGTGGGTGCATTGATAAAGCAGCATTACCACTCTAGCAGATTTCAGGTGAATTCCCTTCATTACCAGGGATTTTGTTGTACATCCCATTAGTGTGTGACCACTGCACCAATAAGTAAATAAAGTTTCAATGCCAAGAGAATGCCATCTGTTTACCAATACCCCATACCGATCGCCCAGGTATTAACCACTGTTTATATCTGTTAATGTTACAGTGTGTTTTATTCTAATGAAAGCACCATGCATTATCAATATACAGCAGACATTTAGCAAGATTTGGCCATTAACCCATTACGTGCTGTGTCTTACAGCTTCAGTAACCAAAGAAAAGAGTTTATAGCACTGGCAGCCCTACCGGTTACAGCAGGGTAAGGGTTAATATCCAAGGCATCGTGGCCAGGCCCTAAAGCTAAGGTCAACACTACTGAAGCCGTTGTAACTTTCTCACCTTCTTTGCTAGATGGCGCTACCCTTCTGCGCAAACTGCGATCTAGCAGTTGATGTGTTCGTGTTGGGCTGGCTCCTGCCATAAGCCGTGCAGTGGCTTCATGGAGGAAAACCTGAAAAATAAAAAAAAAAAGTCAAAAGAACAATTCGCATTGGTTGGAATGGGTTATGACAGCTGTAAAGGGAATCCAACCCCCTGCATTGCACCATGGTTATTATAGAGCATAGGGCATATATTATACTGAGAGATTTTTAATGCATTAGCACAGTCACACATGGCTGAGAGAGATTGATAATTCATGTAACAGCTCAGGGCAGATATTTACCTTATTACTGTTTACATGGGATCCCGTACTCTATGGCGTATATTTATAAAATGGCGTTATTGGTACATATACAGCTCCATAAGTAAATACCGACAGGATCAATATACCAGCATCACACACCATTATACTGAACCAATAGAAACTCCTTAATGTTAAAGGCCAATGTAAGGTTAACAGGCTTTGCATAACAACATAATATTTATGGCCTCTTTGCAACCAATCAGAACATTTAATCTAGACATCTGAATGCTGATTGGGTGCAATGGGATATTAATGGTGAAATGTAAAAGTCACTTGGCTATTTGAGCAGGATTGCAGTCACATCACCAATGTATGTGTTCTCTCATTAACATCCCAGCGGACAAGGGCATCAGTTGCTTACCCTGCGCATGGCGGGGCGGAAGGACTGTGCCAGTCTCCGTAGACTGCTCAGATCCAGCTGGAATCCCCTGAGCTCATGAGGAGGTGCTGGATGCACGAGGCTGGGTGGCTGCCCAGGGGGATTCTGTTGCTGCTGCCAGATATTTGTCCTGGTCACAAGCAGTAGGTCACTTATAAGAAGCTGCACTGCCTGTAACAAGAGAAACAGAAGGGACTGTAATAGTGAACAAGAGACATCAGATAATGATACACGGCCAATGCGAATCCTGCAGTCCATTCTGCTGTAATACTGCCCCCTACAGTGCAAACAAGATCCTTCAACAGGGAAATAATTCTGATCAAACATGTTTCAATACATATGATAAATTCCACCTTGTTAACATTCTTCCCTGTTTGATTGGCTCAACTTGATGATGTCACAATGTGGCATGAGCAGTATTGACCAACCAGCATTCAAAATTAGTGTTTTAATTGTTATTTTTAGATGGGGGTTAATAGAGCTGGAGGTGCCACTTGGGTTGAGTAAGATACCGTGTAAAGATTCACACGATGTATTGTAATAAATACACAAAGTTATGATAGAAGAAACATACGTTGGAAATAAAAACACCAGAAACTTTACGTATTGACAATATCCCTCTGATTGGGCTTTAAATAGCTCAGGTAATGACAAATAAACAAGTGTGAATAGCGTCTGTTGTATTGCAGGTTTGTTGCTGGTTCTGTGTTACACTGCAGATACATTGCACACTAGATATAGCACATGCAATGCAACTACAATGCACTACAGCCACAGCTCCATCACAGACAGGACACGGATTGAGTGCAATGGGATAAATTGTAAATTTCCGACTGCTACTGTAAATATACGATAACGGGCGTAAATGTACGAGAGTGATTGTAAATCTACGACCACGTTTGAAGTTTTATGATCCACTACAGAATACCGTTGCGTTTATTGCCACATGGTATTCTACGGACAAACGTTCGTACATTAACATTTGCCACGGTCGTACAGTAACTTGCCATATCGCTGGTTTATAAATTTGGCCCCATGTACCGTAGCCACATTTTCTCCGTGCCACTATTCTACAATATAAGCCTCTTCCCCATGCTCATACCTATACCCAATATGGCGGCTCTGTGTATCGCACCGATCAGAACCATTTTGTTCTGGCCATCCAATCATAATTTACCAAAAGTATGACAAGCTCTTCCTAACCCACCTTATCCATGTTGCTGTTGCTGGAAGGACCCGAGTTCAAACTGTCCCGAAGGTAGCCACTAGCCTTCTCGCAATGGCCCAAGCTGACCTGACTACTGTCCTGTTTTCCTAGATAAGCTCGCACAGCCCTGAAGACATGGAGAGCTGCTTTGGGCAGAGGATTCCTATGGTGAACAAGAAAAACTTTTATAAAGATAACATGCGTGTCAACATGCCATAGTTACATACAACATTGTAATTCAAATCTCAGCACGTCAGACATTGTAGAATTTTTAGGCTTGTCACTTACTCTGAGGCATGAAGAACCTTTGGCATGTATTCTACCACCGGGTACAGTCTCTGGGCAGCCTCATCATCTCCCTGTAACCAGTTAATAGCTACAATAATCAGAGAGGCCCACCATTTGGCAATCGGGTCTGTCCCTGTGTACACAAGAAAAAACAATATTAATTGGGTACACACATTCGCGATAAAGGGACAATCCTGTCGGTACCGATGGCATTGGCCCAATGTCTACGGCCGAAACTATAGTCAACGTTCCGTATCAGCAGCTGTTATTTCAAACAAAAGATTTCCCTTGGCCACGGTCGGCCCCCTGTAGCTGCGAACGTAGGGAGTATGGCAGCCACTTTCTATATATAAACTGCGTGTAGCCACATCTTTCAATCTTGCAAATTCTGTCTGCCATCTTTGAAGGGTTGGTACAGTGTGTACCCACTTCGGAATGGATCACAACAAATGCATCCTAGATTTCGTACAGCAAGTAATCAGGTTGAATAGAATTGTCTCACCTGTGACAGCAGCCATACTGGAGCTGATGGAAAAGGTGTGATTGGGCACAGCTGCAGCATCTGAGCAGCCATTGAGCAACTGCAGATATTCCAGAGCATCGGAAAATTCCCTGTTAGACCCAAATCAGGAGATAAGTCAGAAAGGGAAGGTGTAGCATAGAACAGGTAAGACTAGACCTCGTATCTACGTCACTTACCCTTCACCCTCTGCCAATGTCTTGTTCTGTTCTGGCTGGGCCACACAATAAAGTGCCTTCTCTAGGAGGTGTTCCCGAAAAGCCTGCGTCACCTGGGCCAAAGGGTCCACTGGGAAAAAATAAAATATAATTAGTGGCAGCAGATGGTCTAACAACTGGGCCTTGAATAACCTGTGAACAAGGAGAGGCAGAATAGGAGTAACAAGCATTTGTCTGAATATCGGTTACTCAATACACTCGATAAATTACCCCCTTCACTATTATTCTAATCATCTAAATAATAATTATCTTCCTGATAATATTGCAAAGCAAAAATCCCAGAAACCCCATTTCCTGACCACGTCCTACGAGCAGGAAACAAAGCACAGTTGGGAGCTTTATACTAGGAAACATGGAAGCCACAATACATTAAAGTAACCACAACTGTTTTATAACATCCAGTCTAATGTTTATCACTTCTTTCTATGTTACCTGCGCTGCCGGTTGTGCTGTAGATAGTATCACGAGAGGAACTCCTTACACTCCAGTCTCCATCCACGAAAAAACGATGCCCCAGAGGGTGGCACAGCCACTGCATGGCGGGAGGGATGGTAACGCTCTGAGCCAAGCACACCTGGCGGGCACTGCACAGAAAGAAGCGCTGAGGAGAAAGAGAGAGAGGAAAAGATTTCAGGATCCTGGTAGGTAGAGAGGACAGAGATGCATGCAGCAGGAAATGTGAATCATAGAGTTGCAGTTAAGGAAAGAGCAGCCAGTGACAGACGAGCAAGATGACTTCTGCAAGTCAATGGTATCGGTCCAGACTATAGCACAGTTTGGATTGGGAGGCCCATCAATGATCATGTGACAAAGGTGAACATTAAATTTCACTCACCGCCAAAAAGTGAAACCGGCTGTGTAAACTAGCCTTGACCCTCAGAGCGGAGCCTACATAGATTTCTGCCAGCGTTGACTCAGATATGGTATTTCCAGCACAGTCTGCAAGATTAACCGCACTCAGCGCCATATTGATGGCAGACAGATGGCCTCCAACATGCTTTCCTGTCAAAAGATGTACATATATATCATTGTCTTTTTATAGATTGTCCACCGCATCATTAAGGAGGTACTACCAGCAGGTCTTCATTTTAAAAATCTGTCCTGTTGTACTGAAGATAATAGCAATATAAACACCCTACACCCTATCGTACCGGTCATTTGGAGCTGGTGTAGTCGATGATAGACAAGAGCAGCTTCTTTGCAGCTCTTCCTTACGTCATCCTTCAGCTGATGGTCCCTCCGGAATCCTCCTGCCCTTGCTGCCAACCAGCGACCCACCCACAGACGCTGCAGGACGAATCGAATCCCACTCCACATGAGACTGCAGCACAGATCTAGGTTAGTGGTGGGAAGGGGCCTCCCTAGAGCTTTGAGAGCTGTCCAAAGATGCAGAGATGCTTGTGCAAAGTCACCCTGGAATATATGTGATAATTAGTTTAACATCTTGTAACAGGTACTTAAATAACCTTTTACTACACTCTAGATGGGAAACACTGAGCATGCCTGAGCCAGTGGCTTAGGAAAGAGGAGGGGTTATGACAGTAGAAAAGTTGACTTCACTAAGATGTATGTCTAGTTTACTTGTGAAGGTGACTGATATACTTTAATCAGCAGTTTGTTTCTCTACCATCATAAGAAATTTCTACTTACCCGAGACAGGTCGACATCCGCTTGTTTGCGATGACACCAGTAGAGGGCAGAAGATTCTGAGTGCAATCGAGTCACTGGTTCCCCATAAATAAAGAGCCTTATGAAAACCCCAAGAACAATGATGAGGTTGATGGGCCAGAGGAAAGTTGACGGTACCAGCCAGCCGGACCAGAATGAGGAGTCTGCAAAGTAACAAAATGATCAAAGGCTTAACCCAAGACAATGTAATGTGAGATGCAGAATACAACAGGAAACGTGAAGGGAGCATGGAGGGACCTTAGTTCTTTTAAGCTCTCAAGGGTACTTCCTGTGGTTTGAGTGTTGACATTTTGCAAGCACTGTAGCAGACAGAGTGAATCCAATGGGTTGTGTGTGACCTACCGGAGGATCCAACTCCCAACATGCTCCTTCCACCGCCATGGAAACTGCTACCATCTACGGACTCCTGGCTTCTGGAGCCTCCCATAAAAAGGGAAAGGGGGTTGATCGAAAGACAAAGGAAAACAAAAGTGCAGAGCGCCATGCGGGATCGATCGAGCATCCCTGTACTGGGAGAAGATGGAACTTCCTGCTTGACTTGAACCTACATAAGAAAGGAACATATGGGTAGAAATGAAATGGGATAATGGAGGAAACATTGGTTGGTTTCCATGTCAAGGAAGGTGCTCAGAGGAGATTCTCACCTTGGCTTCGTCGTTAAATGGACTGTCTGGCTCTGAGTCACTGCTGCACTGGGAAAGGGGGCTACCGCTGTGTGATGGAGACCCTGCGTCTGAGGGAGGAGGCGTGAGAACCTCCATCATTTCGCCCTTCATTCCATCTGTAATAACACCAGTACCAGCCACCAAATCTTTCAGTGTATCTGATGAGACACCAAAGCGAATTTAGCCCCAATTAAAAGCAATTCTACTAAACGCAACTAAATGTAAACTACGACCAGGCACAGACACCCGTATGCAGCATAGAACAGGAAGTGAAGGTCTTACTGTTTTTCTGGGCGGCCATTTTGAGCATCATGTTTTCCTGCTTCAGCTTGACGTTGTTCTGTTGCAGAAAGCGAATGTAATCGATGGCCTTTTTTAATACTGCCGACTTGTTCAACTGTCATAGCAAATAAGAAGCATATTAAAGCCAGTGTACAGAATAGGTATTAGGTGATCTTTTATTATTTACTATGTGGCCTATCAAGCTTATTGGGGGTTACTAAAACCTTCTTAAAGACCACGTGTGTTTGCGTTTGCTCGGACGCCGTTCGTCAATCCGCCATGACAGATCAACGAGTGAAGCCCAAGGGAGCGCATAGACGCGCGTGACTATCGATTGATACGATCATTCGCCATGCGGGTGTTTTATTGGCCGTCCTATCGGATGTGTGTATGGACCTATTGATATGGCAGTAGTAAAGATGGCCGTCTGTAAAGATACAGAGGATTTTGTTTTTCCACTTTGGGTTTAGTCTTGTTTTTATTTTTGTGCATCCCACAAAACCTAAGGCAGGTCCCAAACGCCCCTCATATGTCTAGGGAAAGCTGTCAATCACAGTGGAGGGTGTGACATCAGCACAGATTCTATTTAAGGTTTCCAGGGGTAAGAGTGTAAATGTGATGAGATAATTGACATCTTTATACCTTCGCTTCGGTCCCAGAGACCAGGTCCTTGAGTTCAATGATCTTGTCGTTGATGGACGATCGATAGCGCTTCTCTATGGCATTGTGCGCTGTGCGTTTTTCCCCTTTGCCATTCAGCATGGCCATCTTACCGTTGGCTGCAATACGATTAATGGGCAGTTTATCCGCATCTACCATCAGTGGCACTGTAGTTAAAATGGCTCCACCACTTACTAGAGCCTAAAAAAAAAACAAAAAACATAGGTCCTTAAAAAAAAAAACATCAATTGTGGCAGAAACCAGCAAAGATTTATCGGCCCAACCAACTGATACACTGGAGAATCGGTCGATTGGGCCACAAAATGTGCCCGTGTGCACCCAGCCTTACGTTCCATCCATAAACGATATAAATGCAATGTCCACATCATATGAACTAGCAATGCTTAAGCACTAGTAAGACTAAAGCAAATTTAATGCACCAGGGCCGGACAGAACAGCGGATGACAGCAACCGCACTGACACATGGGATTCTCGCCCGGAACGCTGGTTATGGGAAATTTGAAGTGTGCACAGAGCGTTAGTCACTAACTAGTTAGAACTAGCTGACCCTAGCAATCGGTTTCTAAAAAATCAGAACTGTAGAGCTAAACAACAAATGAATTTTGCAGCTGCAGATAGCACTGGCATAACGTCGCATCTTTTGTTGCATTAGCCCCAAAATAGGATTCTAAGGGCCACAAAATGAAAACCACCGTCTACATTAAACTACTTTACGCACCATAACAACATTTGACACCTACAACAGGAGTCGCAGTTTCGCAATACATTCGGGTGATGCAGAACAAAGATCTTCTTTACCCTTGGAGGAGCGAGGAGGAAAAGGCGATTCAGGAAGCAGCCTTAAGTCGTTGGCTGTGACGTCATAGCCTTGACGGACAGCTGCTTCCATGCACCGGAGCTGGCGAGGATAAAGAGGATCTTTCTTCTGCAAGGTCCCTGAGGTTTTAGGGGGTCCAGGTTATGTTGTTTGGGCGTGGGGGGGAAATATCTAAAACCACCTCAGTAGGTGTTTTCTTTCCTCACCGGCATTTGAAGAGGCGTTGTCTGTATGGTGGTGTTTGTCGCTATAGAAGATATCCCAGAAGTCTTCACTCCAGACAAGACTCCACTGTCAGTTTTCACAGCAGTGAGCAGTAAAGAGTCGGTTTTGATGAAATGAGGCTGCAAAATGACCTGGGGATTTAGAGCAGAGAAGAGGGGACATGTTAGTCCCTGATAACTTTATGTGAGGAAAGTCTCGGCTGAAATTCTTTACCCACCGGGACCTGCTGGATCTGAGGTGTCACTGTGGAAGCACTGGTGGCAGTCAGGAACTGCTGAGGGGCAATGGTCTGCGTGTGGATGGTGAGGGGCTGCTGCAACGGAGAGGGAGATTGGGCTACCTGCTGCTGTTGCGATGTTGCAATACTTTGCAGCTGTTGCCCAGAAACACTTGAGGCTGGTTGGCCGGTGATGTTCTGCAGGGATTGTCCAGTGATGCTCTGCAGCTGCTGGACACCTTGTCCTGCCACATTCTGCATTAATTGTCCTCCTTGCCCTGGTATATTTTGTGCCACTTGCCCAGTCTGCACGGTATTATTCTGCATTATCTGGATGGCCGGGCTGGAAACCGTCTGCAAGGGCTGCTGTCTGACCTGTGCAGCGACCCCCAGCTGTAGCGGTTGATTCATGATGCATTGTGGGGTAGAAATGGTCCGAGGGACTGCTCCAATCCAGCAGATTAGCCACACGAAACAAGGAACACAGAGAGAGAAAACAATGTATAAACCAAACACAAAACCAAATTTCCTAATTAACTAGTAATTACAACTGCGGTCAGATTGTATTTCAGGATACTGTGTGCCCTGAACCGGTTCAAGCTAAAACAGGATTGGTTGCTGGAGTGAACCAATCATTTCTAATCTCCCCTATTATTATCTGTGGCCGCCCATTTACAGTGAAAGTCAGTGCTTCCTGCTGCCCCCCCCCCCAGTTGTTCAATAAATCACCCTTCTTACCCGTGTATGATCCCTGGTCCTGGTATCCCCCTAAAACTGTTTGACCACTGAACGGGCTCTGTGCTTGGGCCACAAAGCTCTGTCCAAACACCATGTTCTGCAGCTGCTGTGGTGCCGGTTGGCCCTTGGCTTGGACCTGCTGTGTCGGTGCACCGATCTGCATGGGCTCTTCCTTTACCATGTTCTGTGCTGCTGGACTGATCTGTTGCCCCAGGGTGTCCTGCGGAGAGGTGGCCGTCTGTTGCCCTGGGAAACTGGGCATGGGCAGTGAAAACATCTTTAAAGAGGGAGCGCTGGAAGGAGCCGCCAGCAATCCCTCCAATGAGCTCAACGCTTCTCCCCCAGCGAGATCCACAGTGGGTGTGCCATCTTGCATGTGACCGCTGGCCGCACTGCAGGGGACTCCATCAAACAGACCTTGGAAGTCATTGTCACTGTGGTGGATCAGTTGGAGCATGTCTGATGGAAGAAGCAAACAAGCAGGATAGAGATACAATGAGAATGGTAAATAAAAGGGGCGATACAATAAAAATAATATGTAAAACTCAATCAACCTAGAGATAAATGGGCTGGTGGACGTCTGTTTAATTATTAACTGTCGGGTCAGACACAACAAATTCACTTCCAACTGGATGCAAGAGGAATCACCAGAGAACTGCAAATGGGCACCACCTATTTCTAGGCAACAACAGGCCACACACAAGATCCCAGTTTTTAAATAAAGCCTAATACTGAACGGCCATCTTTATTTCCCATGAGGCTCTGCACTAACTGTAGTCAGGTCTCAGATCCCTCGATACCTCGCCTGGCTCCTGCTGGTTCATTGGTGCTTTCAAGTCCACTGTATTCGGTTTTCGAACAATGGTAAATTCCTCGTAGCCATCTGACACCCCAATATAAACGCCAACGTAAAGAAGAACTAAACTTAAATTTGCTGCAACAGCCACGTCTGTAATTAACAGTACTATGGAGAAATAATCTGTAAATGTGCAGCCCCTCCTCCCTAAAGAGTAACAATTGGTTTTCTCACTGCTCAGTGACCAATCACAGAGAGGCCACAGACAGGTCAGCCAATAGTTAGTTGACAGCTTTGACGGGGGACGGAGGAGACTAGAGAATTCACTAAATTCTATATAAATTAAGATCTATGGATAAAAGTCTTAGTTGCAGCATTTCTTATAATCTCCCATCTACAGATCCCTAACCAGGGTACAATGAACGAGAAACGTACTGACTTCTTCTGTCCACTCAGCTAATTGCTAAGATACATTCAATGGAACAAGATACAAATATAATAGAACATGGTTTAAGGGTTTGTAAATATTCTAAAACAGATTTTAATATTCTAAAATTCTAATGTGAGAAAATCCTTCGGCAACAAAACCTATGGGAGGAATCTAGACATTTCCATAAATTTCTAAATGTAATCTAGATATTTCCATACATTTCTAGATATAATCTAGATATTTCCATGCATTTCTAGATATAATCTAGATATTACCATACATTTCTAGATATACCAATCTAGATAGTTCCACACATTTCTAGATATAGTCTAGATATTACCATACATTTCTAGATATACCAATCTAGATAGTTCCACACATTTCTAGATATAATCTAGATATTTCCATACATTTCTAGATATAATCTAGATATTTCCATGCATTTCTAGATATAATCTAGATATTACCATACATTTCTAGATATAATCTAGATATTACCATACATTTCTAGATATACCAATCTAGATAGTTCCACACATTTCTAGATATAATCTAGATATTTCCATACATTTCTAGATATAATCTAGATATTTCCATACATTTCTAGATATAATCTAGACATTACCATACACTTCTAGATATAATCTAGATATTACCACACATTTCTAGATAGAATCTAGATATTACCACACATTTCTAGATAGAATCTAGATATTACCATACATTTCTAGATAGAATATAGATGTTTCCGTACATTTCTAGATATAATCTAGATATTACCATACATTTCTAGATATAATCTAGCTATTCCCATACATTTCTGGACATAATCTAGATATTTCCATACATTTCTAGATGTAATCAAGATATTTCCATTCCTGTTTTTTTTATACATAATCTAGATATGACCATACATTTCTGGACATAATCTAGATATTTCCATACATTTCTAGATATAATCTAGATATTTCCATACATTTCTAGATATAATCAAGATATTTCCATTCCTGTTTTTTTTTATACATAATCTAGATATGACCATACATTTCTGGACATAATCTAGATATTTCCATACATTTCTAGATATAATCTAGATATTTCCATACATTTCGATATATATCAAGATATTTCCATTCCTGTTTTTTTTATACATAACTAGATTAGACCATACATTTGGACATAATCTAGATATTTCCATACATTTCTAGATATAATCTAGATATTTCCATACATTTTTAGATATTTCCATACATTTCTAGATATAATCAAGATATTTCCATTCATTTTTTATACATAATCTAGATATGCCCATACATTTCTTGACATAATCTTGATATGCCCATACATCTGTAGACATAATTAGATATTTCCATACATTTCTAAATTAATCTAGATATGCCCATATATTCCTAGACATAATCTAGATATGCCCATACATCTGTAGACATAATCTAGATATTCCATATATTTCTAGACAATATGCCCATACATCTGTAGACATAATCTAGATTTTTTCATACATCTTCTTCTAAGATTAGCTCAGTTTACCGAGACATTTCGCTTAACACAGAGTCAGATAGAGACTGAATGGGTCCTAGACCCTTAAATGTATAAATAATAATAATATATTTATATCCAGGTAGGCTAATAAGGGATGTCAAACCGGCCCCGTCATTTCTTTGTTACGGAAAGTTACACTGTAATACATCACAATGTAAACGACACAATCGGATACACAACATGGGGTTTACAAATTGTATCCACCACAATGTCAGGATAACGATATTCACTGTTTGGCGGGAAGAGCAATCGATACGGATGAAACAAAGGAGAGGGACTGGGGGGGCATTCTGGTTAATAATAAGATTAAATAAAGATCTCTGGTGGTAACATTGTAATAAAGGTAAATTCTAACATGTATATATATATATATATATTAAATGGGGGGCATTTAAAGGTGTAGTTAACACATGGTGCAGCCTCCCAGCAAAGGTGTTAGGAACACAATCAATTAACAACCTTGGATAAACAAACTTGCCCAGTAGATGAAAGGAAGTAAACCACCGCCCTGCTACCTAATGTGATATTCCCCCAGAAACACAATCTCCCCTATTTTCCAATCCACGACATAAATCTCATTCCCACTCTCTGCTGGGCGACAACTTGGGGGGGGGTATATATATAAATAAACTAAATTAACTATCTAATGACTTTGACAGTGCCGAACATGAGATTAGGGGCACCTGCCTATCAAGAGGTTCTGCAGCAGCAGGTGGCATAAAGTGAACTAGGATAAATATCTCCAGCAGTAGAGGAGTTAAACCAGACAGACTCAGTATCAGCAGGACAAAGTTTTGCTGCAGGTGCCGTGTCATTAACCCTATCCCTCCTGTGCAAAGTGCAGGTCCCTGTACCTTCAAAAGTGCACTCCATGGTAGGGGACGAGAGCAGCCAATATCTCCCGAGATCCCTGCGTCTCTCTCTCTCTCCCCTTCCCAATTCCCTGGGCACCCACCATTCAATGCGCCCAAGATCTTTGAATTACTAAAAGTGCCAAGAAAGTCTGAGAGTGACATTCCTACACCTCCCTTTTTTTCCCATTCAGCCCGACCTCCCTCTCAGGAAGGAGTTAAAGAGTTGAAAGAGCCCGAATCACAGGCTTTGAGATGAGGTGATTCTTCTGAGCCAACCAGAGAAAGGGAAATCTCGCCTTGCTATGTAAGACGGCCCATTCCTGGCCTGGGACTGAGGAAGGATAAAATCCAGTAGTTCATTAAGGTTACTACCGTTCATTCACGTTTCAACCTTTGCAGAGTTACTATAGGACAATCCCAGCCAATAACCCATCACCTCTGGACTGGACACATGGAAGGTCTAATCGGGCCCATTAAACTGCCAACAAAGACGCCGCTGTTCTAAAGGAATCACATCCATATGTGCTGCGGGCTACAATTGTTATTTTTCCAGGTTTTTCCAAGAAATAGGATTGGCTGAGCATTTAGCAAGAGACTTATGGGAAAAAAATGTCCCATGGGTGTACAAAGGGTTAAACCAGTAAATCCAGAGATTTGTCAAAATGAAATGAAATATAACATTTAAAGGGCAACTAAAAACCATTTTAAGGTTGTTCTTCTTAAAATGCAAACCAGGGGTGTATCAAGTGCTACATAACATGCAAAGTAACTTAACTTGTCCCTTTAAATCCAGACATAAATATATAGGAAAGTTTACTTATCATATTCAATATTAATATCGATACACTGGGGATTATCACAAGGTGCAAAACTCTGCCCATGCTATTAACTTACTGCATGGATGGGCAACCAGTAGCTCCTGTGTTTTGAAAACTACAATTCCCAGCATTCCCTGCAAGCACTCTGCATGTGGGTAATGCTACTGGTTTCTTATGATTCTGTTAGTCATGTTTTAACGATCTTTACAGTGTGTACCCAGTCTATAACTCACTTCATGTTTTCCATGGTCCTTAAAGGGAAAGTTCAGTGGAAAATATCATTATTTATAAAATTCTCAGTTTATATTATACATACTTAGCTATTCTACATATTCTCTCCATTTTGAAAAATTTGTTGAATCTATCCCCCTTGCTGTTCCCTGTTGTTCACATTAGTGAGCTGACATTTCAGGTTCCAATAGTCCTTCTTCTTCCCAGAATGCACTTCCTTGGAATGTTCCTAACAGTAATTTCTACTGATTGGCTGTTGATTGGCAACTGAATCAACCCAGGCGCTGGGTCAAGGGCAAGACCATAACGGTCTCTACTAGGGGTCCTGCACACAGGAAGTCAGTATTTCGGTTGCATTTATTTATATACAGACACAATGCTGAATGGGCAGATTAAGGTCATTGGGATGGGAAAATACTGCTCTTTTTTCCTGAGAAGCATATAAGTTTGCACTGAACTTCCCCTTTAATGAGATAAGACCTGGTTAAAGGATATTCCCAGCCATATTATACCCACCCCACCTTCCAACCCCCCATTAGAGTACCCAGGGGGAGGACCTGAACCTTTAGGCTGGGTACACTAGGAGGGACTTTTTGTCCCGACCGAGAGCTTTCTACGAGCGAGCATTTGGCCGGGACAAATGTCCGCCGGTCGCGGCAAATTTCGGCCGCGGACGAATTTGCAAACGTTTGATCGATCGGAATTTTCCGACATGCCCGATCGTTCGTTTGTCCAATCCGGATGAACGATCAATGTCGGTCACGGCTGCCCGCCCCACACCAACCAATATTTTTGACGATCGACCGAAAGTGCCATGAATCAGTTGGTCGGCCGGAAATATTGGCTGGTGTGTACCCAGCCTAAGGCCCTCAAACCTGTGCTTACAATCTGGATCACCCCCATCCCTGAGCCCTGAACTTGACCAGTGGAATGATGCGCTTCTTGCAAAACCCATAGACAGTATCGTCCCTTTATCGTTAGTGTGTGTAGAGCATTTCCGAACGTTCACAAATGCCTGAAAATTTCCCTCGGCCGTCTCCCTGTATTAAAGTATAGGGAGTTGGCCGTATAGGGAGTTTTCTGGCCACGGCTGAGGGAAATGTGCTGTCCCCAGCATTCTCCCTATGCTTTACATATTCTATGTTCGGAAAGTCTACGGGGAAGTGGAAAAAACGCAATGCATAAAAACGCAACACAAACACATAAAAACGCTTTGAATCGCAATGCAATTTACCGTGTTTTTTGTTGTGTCGTTTGAATGAGGCCTTAGCGTGTGTTTCTGCACATCGAATCGCTGTCATATTTAAAGGGGCAGTGCAGGGTTTGGGGTTTTATGAAAGGTGCCAGATCACACATTCCCATCAGGGTGTCACCCTGTCCCTGTGACATGGATTTAATTGCCCAGCACAAGGTCTCTTTAACCTGAAACTGCCAGAGCAACAGCAAACTGCTCTTTAAAGGGGCTCGTCCCAAAGATACATGATTTCCATGTAGGTGGTAGGAGTCTTTAAGAGTTCATCTGATAAAAACCAGAAGTGCAACATATTCTATTTCCCTGTGAAAGGTCACGTGTGTCCTCACAGATATTAGGCTACATGTTAAACATCCTTTAAAATACACGACTATCCCAATTTCGCAGACTATTCATTTTACACTATAATTCCTGATCCTATACCTGCCGATGGGTTAAAGTTCAGCCCTGACTTCCTGTTTGCAGGACCCCTTCGCCACTAGTGACTACACAGGACGATGAACTGTTGGTCGGGTCGAGAGACCACACGATCGGCCACGGTTTTCCAACTCCTCCTTTCGACCATACGGCCAAACGAAAGGTCAGACAATAGTCGTGGACCACCACAAAAGCATTTTTCCCCCCGATCGACCGCTCCACTGAAATATTGGTTGATCGCCCTGTAAAATTGCATGGTGTGTACAGAGCCTAATAGAGTTGGTTATGGTCTCAGTCCCTGGGGTGATTCAGTTGCTCAGTAGAGATCTGATCAGGTTTGAACCATCCAACAGCCAATCAGTAGAAATGACTGTAACATTTCGAGGAAGTGGTGCATTCTGGGAAGAAGCGTGACTTGCAGAACCTGAAAAGTAGCATAGCAAAGGGTATTTCAAATAGAAGAGAATAATTATATTTTCCTTTGAACTTCCCCTTTAATTTATTGTGAAAAGCTACAGGGGGCATACAGAACTGTATTTACTTTTAAATAATGGGTGGCTACCAGAATCCTTACTACCTTTTATACAAATGAATTGATATATTTCAGCCAATCACACGGATGAGCTGTTAAACAAAACACAGGAATACATTTCACATAGGAACTGTATCATCTCTTATTGGTCAACTACAGTAAGAAAAGCTCAATTCTGATTGGTTACAATGTTTGGTTATTACTATAAAGCAGGGATGTCAAACTTGAGGATGTTTGGATTTAGATATCCTTCTATTTTATCACTATGTATGGAATATGGGGGTCATTCACAGAGTTCTAATTGTTAGCTATCAGATCGCTTAGCCCCAAAAACCGTATTTGTGACCGATATAGAATAGGGCGACAAGGGCCACCACTAAAATCTATACTTACCTTCCACACACCCCCAAAACCCAAGATCATCGTGGCTGCAACCAGCAAGGAAGACGGTACCAGGGGAAGACCGTGGCAGAGAGAAGTATAAGGGGGGTGGAGATGGTAAGTATAGATTTAAGCAGTGGGGACTTTTAAAAGGCTTCTGCCTCTCCAAACTTTCTGGGCTTATTACTGCACATGCTCATATGAGGCAGGGAAATCTCATTCGGTCGATGGCTAGGATGGCAACTGACATTTCCATGACTGACAGTCACTAACTGGAAGCACCAGGAAGCAGAAGAGGGGTTACAGAACATCAGGCAGCATTTCAGGTTAGTCTTACATCTCTAAAATTGCTATATTAGTTTTTTTGATTCGAGGAGTGGACTTGGCCACTTATTGGGTACACAGTACCAATAAGTGGCCAATCTCGTCTTTCATTTGCTAAATATTGGTAACAAGCTCCTCGTTAAAAGAAAGATGAATACAGAACAGTTTAGCCTGCCTCCCGCTGTTGTTTAACTACAAATCCCAGCAGCACCTGAAAGCCCTGACCTTTACTATGAATATTTTTGGAGCAAGACCAAGTATTATAACTGCCCTGTCAGATCTAATGGCTAAAGGTGGGTACACACGTCACATATCTCTGCAAGATCCTGTCTGCCATTTCTTAAAGATCCTGAGTGTTCTCCCTACACACATCATATACACATCATATACACATCATATACACAGCATATACACAGCATGTACACAGCATATACACATCATATACACAGTATATACACACCATATACACATCATATACACATCCTATACACAGCATATACACATCATATACAAAGCATGTACACAGTATATACACACCATATACACATCATATACACATCATATACACATCCTATACACATCATATACACAGCATATACACATCATATACACATCATATACACAGCATATACACATCATATACACAGCATATACACATCATATACACACCTCCTTACAACCTCAATCCACAGATCTACACATCATTACACAGCATAACACATCATATACACATCATACACACCACACATATACACATATATAACACAACCATATACACACATCATATACACAGTATATATCACACTACATATACACATCATATACACATCATATGCATAGTACACATCATATACACACATCATATACACCATCATATACACATCATTACACCACATATACACAGCATATACACAGCATATACACACCATATACACATATCCAAGCATACACACATATACACCCATATACACATCATATACACATCATATACACATCATATCACACCTATAACACAGCATATACACATCATATACAAACCATACACATCATATCCACACCATATACACAGCATATACACATCATATACCAGCATATACACCCCATATACACACCATATCCACATCTATACACACCATATACACATCATGCACAACACCATATACACTCATATACATAGCATATACACATCATATACACACATATACCAGCATATACACATCATATACACACAAGACACATCATAGACCACACCATAGACACATCATATACACATCATAACACTCATATCCACAGTATACCACAATATACACAGCATATACACACCATATACACACATATACACATCATATACAACATCTATACACATCATATACACACAATATCACTCATATACCACATATACACATCATATACACACCATATACACTCATATACAACATCATTACACAGTCATATACACATCATATACCACCATATACACACCATATACACATCATATACACACCATATACACATCCTATAACACATCTATACACACCTATACCACAAGCTATACACAGCATATACACAGCATATACACATCATATACACAGTATACACATCATATACACATCATATACACATCCTAGACACAGCATATACACAGCATATACACATCATATACACATCATATACACAGCATAACACATCATACAACAGCATATCACAAATCATATACACATCATATACACAATCATATACACAGCATGTACACATCATATACACATCATATCAAACATTACACTCATGTACACAATCATACAGCATATACACATCATATACAAAGCATATACAACATCATATTACACCACCTATACACACCATATACACATCATATACAAAGCATATACACATCATGTACACATCATGTACACGGCATAGGGAGAACGCTCTGGACTGTGTCTTTTCCACGACTGCGGCTAACTCCCCTAAAATAAAACTACCACAGCCAAGGGAAATTTTCAGTCTTTTCTGAATGACCTGGAGGCCAATGGGATCTGGGAATATCGTCTGATCCGACGTTATCAGCGCTTTCCCGTTACTGTGTGTACGAATAGAGTACACAGACAGAAGCAAATGTGTGAATAAAAATTCATTTAAAAAAAAAAATTCTGACTGGGATGTTAAATCTGCAGCTCTCCAGATGTTTGGAAACTACACCTCTCAGCATGTCTTGGTTGCAGAATGCACCTAAGGCATGCTGAGAGTTGTAGTTTTCAAACACTATAGTCCAGGATCACTCTAACACACTGCTGTTGCCTGTCCTGTCCGCTCCAGAGTCAAGAGGAAAATCCACATGCAGAACAAACCTGGAGGAGCACAGACTTGTTTTATCAATAAACCGCTGGACCACATGTGCCGTGTGCTCCTCCAGGTTTGTTCTGCATCTGATTTTCAAACACACATACAGACATTCCATCACCTTTCATGTATGATATAAAACACGCACTACATGGGAACACACATTAAGGGCTCGTTCACACTACGAACGGACAAAAGTTTTTTAATAAAATATCAAATTTGTATTAATAAAATGTAATGGCTCATTTAATAAAATCAGATTTAATTTGTGAACTAAAGTGGCCCAGATTAGTGGCAGCTCACTAATAACCACGTGTCTTGTGGCTGGATAACTGCAGTTCTATGTACTGTCTGCATCCGTGGCTCATTCACACAATGTGCGTTTTGTGCCCTTTTTTTTGTTGTTGGAACGTTTGCGTTTTGAAAAGGGAAAGAATTTTTTCCCCCCCATTAAATCCATTTCAATGGTCCGACTATTTACGTTTGCAAAAACCTACAGGAAAAATAGAAAAACCTACAGGAAAAGCACAAGAGAGCGCAATGTAAGAAATGCATGCGTTGTTTGGTGTGCGCTTGTGTTGTGTAGCGTGAACGGGACTTCAAGGTCTCAATATGCCTTCAGCTAAAGAGTCTCAGCAGCGATACTCCATACTAAACTATTATTGATAGTGTGACATCTACCAATATATATCCCTGTTCTCTGTTAATCATTGTTTAATATTAATATATTCGTTCAGAGCGCCAATCCCAATGCAAACCAAACAAGTAAGGCAATGACCGAGAGTAACCCTAAGCTGTGACATCAGGTTGGGGGAGGGGCACTGGAGCTGAAGTAGCAGCCCATAGGAGTAGATAGGAAGTGGAGCCACATGGGGCAGTTATGCCAATGGAGGGGGGCACATCCTATTGCATCACAATAATAATAATAATAATAAAGGACTCTATAGGAAATTAATGACAATGATCATACGTTGCCCATTTATGATAATCTCCCGCAATCAAGGCCCAATATTTAAAGGGAACCCCCACCAACGCTTATTAACCCTTTGGGTGCCAGTGAACGGTGCATCTCAGGCAGGGTCCCGTGCATTTCACCCCCCTGGTGGGACACAATTTAACCCTTTCGGTGCTGGATGAGTTCTTGCCCTTCCTCCCTCCCCCACCGCTGCCCAAAGTATGTGAAATTCACCCACCATCGATGTCAGTGAAGAGCATGGAGTCAATGTCAGAGTTCTGGAGGGACAGAGAAGGGTCCAACTCATCCAGGGAGCTGCCATCCTCATCATCATAGCTCAGGCTGTCCATGGTGCTGCCCTGCTGTCTGCTCCCCACTGGGGAGGACCAGGGACTGAATGTAAGTTTCTCCTGACTGGGGGGTCAGTGTAATATCACCCTACCACCCAATAATTCATTACATCCAACAGGGACAAGTTCAGTATAACTGCAGCTCTAACCAATAACTGACTAAAGGGAGGGGAGGGACCTAGTTAGTAACTCCACCCCCTATAGCCCTACCTTCTCCCTTACACCCACAGACACTCCCTGTCCTCCTTGGATCTTCCCTTGTTGAATGACAGAGGAGGGAAGGGGTTAATTAACCCTTAAGGTACTGGACACATTGAATCACACAATGGCAGCTTGTAAATAGCCACACATCATGTAAAATTCAATGAACAATAGTGATTGACAGTCCTTACATGCAGCAGAATAAGCAGCCAGTGCCTAACGGCTGAAAGCTGGTGCAGAACTACAACACCCAGCAACCCCTTCTACCAGTTAACATGTCATAGTAGCAAAGGATGAAAAAGCACGGAAAGTTCGCTGTCCCAATATTGATCAATGCCGCACCAGACAACGAGTCCAGTGTTTAGCAGCTATTAAGAGGACTACAACTCCCAGCATCCCCTTTATGATAGTTACATAATCACAGTAGTTAAAACTGAAAATAAAATGAATTAAAGGCAACCCAGTTATTCTATTGGCAAACCACCATATCAGCTCAGTAGTTAAATTTAGCAATGAGGATCGTCTTTAGATATTTAGTAAATAGAACATTTCCAAAGTTCTGCAATTTTCCACCTTCTGTGGCTTGTCCCCCTGGTAGTTAAAACTGTTTGTCCCCCAATTCTCTATTGCAAAAAGCTTCTTCCATTTCCAATACTGATTCCCATTGATTTGCAAAAAGATGCAGAATTCTTGATTCTATAATCCTTTACCCCATTCTTTCCATATAGGATCCTGATGGCTTTATCTGCTGCAGACTGGCGTTGTTTCCTATTCTGCTATCCACTAGCCAACGGTCTCTCTCCATACACAGGTCAATCATTTGGCATTTCAATCGACTTGTCAGATAAAATTATTGACCGACCATTGATGTTTAACTGTATTGATTTTTTTTTTTAATGATTATCCAAGATTTGATTGACTATATTCGATATTGATCATTTTTGGTTGATCGGATGCAAAAAAAGAAATCGGTTTTGAAAGGATTCAATAAAAAAGTATTTTTTCTCAATCTATCTTACAAGAAATATTGATCCATGTATGGCTAACCTTTGTGTACACGCGGACAATATTCCCTTTAGGGAATCAGATTGATAGAGAAAGATTAATTAAAGCGGATCCATTTATTGGATCTTTTTGGGCTTCTCGACAGAAAGTTAACTTGCGGTGGGGGATCAGGTTGAAACACACAGCTTTGCAGTAATAACACTTCCATTATAAGGTGAAAGGTCAGCTCCTGACACACATTCATTTTGCACTATAAATACTTGGCATTGCATATGGTGTAATGTTATGTGTGCAATGTGCATTGTGGTGTTAATGTTTAACGTAACCCCAATGTCCCAGACAGATACTGATCAGGAAGAAAGACTGTTATTTGCCATATTTATTTTTATGAAGGCTTTCTCAAACTGTGTGATGTCTTAAAGCAGAGGTGCGCCTGTGTACTTTACGCATTTTGCCAACCCAAGTTTCATTAATCTAAAAATGATATTGATAATGAAATATAGTTAGCACTAATGCATTGAAGTTAGAGTCAATCTATATACAAGGGCAGGCATATATATACAGGGGGGGGGCGTACCTTCTGACATTGCTGGACCATTCATTTCGTGATTGACAGTCGATTGCAGAATCCAAACATTCCATACTAATGTACGGGCTGCATTACATTGATTTGTCATTAACCAGATTGTGGGTGGGAGGGGTTAATTGGCGAGATTGGCGTTTTCCTACCTCCTCCATGTGTCCGAACGTTCGTTTTTGGTGATAATCGGCCCGTGTATGGGCACTTTGTTGGCCGAAACGGCCGGTCGTTCTGAGATCCTCCCGGCCGGTCGGGCAACTATCCCCGACTGAACGGCCGTTTCGGCCAATAAAGTGCCCATACACAGGCCGATTATTGGCCGAAATGAACGTTCACACACATTGTGCGTCATGGGTTGCGACCCACGATCGCACCTGTGTACGAGGCTTAAGGGTAGGGAGCAGCATGGGAGGTTGGAGGAAATTTGCATCTTAATTACAATGAATGAAATATAGTAATTATAATTGCTTATCAAGTAATAATATTGTTATAACCTACCCCAGTAGTGGATTTCTATGGGGGGAACTGTAAGATTATAGACTTATAACCTACCCCTGTAGTGGATTTCTATGGGAGGAACTGTAAGATTATAGCCTTATAACCTACCCCTGTAGTGGATTTCTATGGGAGGAACAACTGTAAATTAAAGGGATATTAGAAGTTACCTTGGAGTTCCATGCCCTGTATAGGAGGTACTCAGTCTATGGCCTTGTGCTTTTATATGGTCACGGAACTCCTCGGTGGCTTCTAATATATAGAAGTGCATTATCCATTACACTCATTGTGGGATTATATTCCTACCAATCATAATCTTTAGTATAATACTGTAATATTATTATTGTTATTAGTAATACCATAATAATAAATAATAATAACATGCTTATTATTTCCATTATAATTCTGTTTAAAACTAAGGGACAAGTTGTGACTGGCAGTGAAGGGGTTAATTGGGACTGGTTTCCCACTTACTCCCCCTACGGGCGCCTCCCCGCAATTACCATGCTCAGCAACCTACACAGCAACAGACGCACCGAATCTAGGAGACCCCTCATGAATATTAACTTACTTAGAGCAGCAACAAGGAGACAAACAGGGCGTGGCTTCGCGTGCAGGTTTGGTTGAATTCGCACAGGGTAGAACGAGCGGTTTTGTCCAATGGGAAGGCGAGATCCGTGTGGGGTGAGGAAGCGTCACCAGCTGTTTGCTCTGATTACATCATGTGGTTCTGTTTGATCACGTGTCCCACTTAGGAACGTCCGGGTTGGTCACATGGTTGGGTTGAACATTCCATTGCCCATTCTGGGTGTGAGGGCGGAAGTAACAATTTGAAAATGGAAACAGAATTAACAGAGAGATCCTGGGCAGGGAGTTTTGGAATGGTTCCTTGTGTTAAGTGTCAAACTTTATCCCATATATTATATGAGTCCCATTTGACACTTAACAAACTACAACTCCCAGCATGCCTTTGTAGCAGAATGTGTGCAATCTGTACGTTTGTGATTTAAGCCTCATAAACACGCCCAGCGCACATAGGACCAATGCACGACCCCTGATCGCATTCACATGCGTGGCAAAATGCCATTTCGGGCAATAATCACACGTGTGTATGCAATCGGGGGGGGGGGGGGGGGGGGGGGGGCGGAGTTGGTTGATCCGCCATCCCCGACCAAACACATACAAACACGCGATTGTCGGCCATTCGTCATATGTGTCTTGCGCTTGGGGTCACCAGGGGTCGCGTGTGTGTACGGACCTTCACTCACATGTCCAAGGCAGTCATTATGATTCAATGTCTGCTCTCTGTTTCCATGCGCTGTCATCACAGTCACAACGCATGTGCTGCGAAGTTGTGCTCATGGACAAAACAATCACTGCTTTTGGAGGCTTGAGAACAAGGAGATCCAGCAAGTCTCAGGGGGGAGGATTTAAACAGACTATACAGCACATCCAAGATGTCAGCAACTGTACTCCTTAATAGGAAAATAAATAAGGGGGGAGGAAAAGATTTTTTAAAGCTGCTGCTTTCAATTTAACTTAACTTGCGTTTACAGTGTACTTATCCTTTAAGCAGTGCATGGTAATAATACCCTCCTCCTTCCAGTAGATCCATAAAGATTGTGAGATCCCAGCCAATAAGCTGCCAATATAAGGATAGAAAATATAAATGGAAATTATCTAAAAGATTCTGTACAGACAGGCAGCCTGGCAGTGAGCGAGCAGTGATCTGTGTAGAGATGGAGGTGAAATGGGGAACTCCCACAACAAAAAGGGTCACTCCACAATATCGTTAATAGATCCATCCGGATGGATCATTTCAGATATCCCACCCCTCCCAGATCTTCCAGGAGTCTCCCTCGAATTGGGGCGGTCTCCCACGCTCCCTCCCCAATCTGCTGCGACAGAGGAGTCCTGAATATCCTCCCCGTCATGCCCCCTTTTCCATGCCCCTGAACCGCCCATGTCACACCCACAACCCAGCCTCCTCCCACCTCGCCTCGTCCACGACATGACGTAAATGATGTCACGCCGAACCGCCACGCCCCCCTCCCCGCAAGTACATAGTGGCAAGGTGTGATGTCATTTATGGTAGGAGGATGTACATACTCTCTACACAAGGATTAAATCATGGGGTACCGTCAGATAAATTGTAATGTAAGAATACTATGTCCATTGTGGGTACGTTTACATAATATAAGTTAATATGTAACTTAGATACCATTCTAAACAGTTACGTGGACATTTGTATGAATTCTAAAAGTAAGGTTTAATGACAACAGCAGCATAGTATAGTTTAAATTTGTACTTGAAAATACATTATTAAGTATTGCAGGACAACCAAAGAAAGAATACATGTTGAGTTAACTGGTTTATTGGACGTATTTGTACATATTTCCACTACAGTAGTACAAGTCAGCAAAACAAATTGCTTTCAGTCAAACAGACAGACATGAAGAGGAAATAGAATATTGTGGGTAGAATAAGAACTCCAGTAGAGTTTCTAAAATATTTATACTGTTCCACAGATGAAACCTAATAAACAGGGAAGGGGAATGACAAATAAATTATTTTTTTTTTTAACATTAAGAAACTACAATTAGTGTTTGCATGTATAAAATATAAAATAATTTAACACAAATAATATATCTGTTAGTTGCAGCCCTGTTAGGGGGGTCATTCTTAGGATTTTCAAAATGGACGCTTGTTTTGGGTGTTAACTGTCGGAGTCACCGACCCAGACCAGACTAGCAGCAGAGGAGACCAAAAAAAAAAAGGCTCTTTGTGCTACAAGGTAAAGATTTCCTGGGACAGATTTATTTCTTCTTTACGTGATGCAACCACATCAAAATGAGAGGTAAGACGTAGATTGCTGTTTTTTTATGTCAAGGTACTCTGGTTCTGAATTCAGTGTTGTTCTGAGGCTTTAGTTGCCCTTTAAATTTATTTTCCCTAATGCCCGCATGCAAATGGACACATACTTATTTGCAGCTACTTCCTGCAGTAAACCCAACAGTCTGGTTCCTCCACTATTTTCCCATCATCCTTTTAGTGGTTACTTTGCTCCAGTTTAAGAGTTAGGCTCACATATTTAGTAGTTATACCACATGTTTAATCTGTATATATCCAGCTGCAGGATTCCTAACTTTAGTATCTCCTGTGAAGTTGGGTCCAAAGGTATTTTGTATGATACAGGTTCCTGCACATTTCTAATCCTTAATACATGGTCCAATATTCTTCCGATCGGATTTGCAATTGTCCGAAACGATCAAAAATCTGATTGGAAGAACTTATTGAATATCCCCACCTTGCACTGGCGATCTTCTGTAGGTTATCGCCGATTGGTCTATCGAAAACTCAAAAAAGTGTCTTCGATAATCTCAACGAATTGATCGGAAAATTGATGCAGTGCGTGGGGGGCCTTTACCTTAAAAAACAACTGGGAAAAACAGTGCTTATTGTGTCTGTCCAAGTCTGAAAGTGAACTGTATATATACCACAGAAGAGGATAACATCTAAAAATGACCTGGATTCAAGGGGCAACAGAATGCTGGGTATATTTAGCCAGTGCTTACCTATAAACCAATTAATTGAACGGACTCCTTTTAGAACTTATATATTCATAACATAAACATCTATATATCTATGGGTTAAAGCATCTCTAAACGGGACATATGCTGCATTGCGGCCTTCTAAATGTTCGTACACACGTGCGATCGCGGCGGACGATATGTACGAACGTTCGTTTCGGGCGATAATCGCCCCGCGTATGGCCGGTCGATCGGGCAGCGTTCCCCGACCGAACGGCTGTTTCGGACGATAAAGTGGCCATAAACGGCCCGATTATCGGCCAAAACGAACGTTCGTACATATCGTCCGCCGCACGTGTGTGCCAACCTTTAGTTCCTCATCCCATGAGACAATAGAACATGAGCTCATACCACACCATAGAGTGTGGAGGTTTGAAGATAGAATGACTGACCCCTCCAATATGGTATTGGGTTATCTCTATTGCGTCAACATTATGGTGACCGGAAGATTAGATGGCGTTTGTGTAATTCATTACAGAGTAGTAGGGCACATTTGTTTCCTCTTGTAAAACTGAAATAGCTCAGAGGTAAGGAAGATGTGCAAATGTTGCATTTCAGGTATACACTACTATATATACTGTATATCTATATATATATATATATATATGTATTTATGAAAAGAATGTTTCCTATTCTTAATGATGTGGCATGCACCCAATAGTGTATCTCCATGTAATGTATGGACATAAATTTACAAGGACGAGAGGAAATTGTTCCTTTAATAGGCGTTGGGGCCTTTACAGAATACTGTGATCGTCTTTACTTGTAGCAAGGGTATATCTTGTTCTTGTGTTTAGGTGACAGTGATCTAGTAAGACCTAGAACTGTCCTGTACTAGTCTGATGCAATGCTCGAGTTCCCTGACCTAGAACCAGACTTTCTGTTTAAAATTGCCCTTTTTTTAATAGATGTAATAATCCCTTTCTAGGATTAGCTAATTAACCTGGAGCCCCTCACTAGTAAGAGATGTAATTGCAAAGCTTTATGGCAACAAGGCAGTCTGGAGCCAACTGGTCACAGCTGGAGGAATGGGTGTTAAAGGACTATCCCACCTTAACCACAGTTATCTCCATGCTGTAAAGTGCAGCTCACATATCGACTTTATCATGAGAAGGCCTCCTACTTTGCTTCAAAAGCTCAAGACTCAAAAATGCAATGAGATGTTTAGCTTAATCCACAGTGCATTCAGCATGTGTACAGTTATGTTAAAGCTTGTCGGGCAACTAAGACCTAATGGGTAGGGGTAGAGATAAACCATTATAACCTGGAATTCCAGCCACTGAGACAGTGGAGATGCAAAGTGTGATAGTAGAACATTAAGCCCGTTTACTACAGTGCATGATGGGAGGGGGAATGTAATAAGATGCTGTACAGAGATGAGAGGCTTTATTACAAAGCGAAGAGGGTATCCTCAGAGCGTTCCTGTTTCTTTTTGCTGACAGGATTGGTGAGAGGTGCAAGTTCCCCTGCAGGTGGTGACGGCAGATCTGGGAGCCTCTCTACAGCCTTGGCGCGTTCTTCTAAGAACTTGTCAAACTCTGCAAAGTGGAGAGAATACAAGAAAAGAGTTACCAGAAGTTTCCTTTGGCCTTGCAAGAAGGACATTCGGTGTTCCTGACTGTTTGACAAAGACCTAAGAGATCTAACCAGCTTCTGTCACTATTATAGGATTGTGGTTAATAACGTGGTTATTAACGTGATTAATACTTTCTCTTGTGGTCTACAGAGCTTGTTCATTGTCACTAGCTAGTGAGCTAGTCAATGACTTGATTTTCCCACACCTTTCCTTCAGTAAAACATCATTTTCTAGTCTGTTGAAATGAACTATTATTAAAGCAAAGATTCCTTACTGGAGGATTGAAATTTGTGTTCAACAGTCTGCATTGAGATGATCTGAATTTCCAGAAGGGCCAGTCATGGTTTGGTCACTCCACACCAGCTATAGCTAGTTAAACACACTAACGATAAAGCCTCGATACTGTTGGATCCTGGGCTTCATTGGCAGTTTGTGTAGCCTCTTTCCCCAACAAGCAAACAGCCACTGAACATTCCTTGGCCTAGGGGTTGTTCGGGAAAGACCTAAAATTTCCCTCAGCTGCGGTAGTCTCCCTATACTGGAGTTGGCCATGGTCGTGGGAAACACACGGTCCCGAGTGTCCTCCCTATGCTGTGTATATGCTGTGTATAGGGAGAATGACTTTGAAAAATGACAGACAGGATCTTGCAGATTGTCATCTTTCAAACATCTGGCATGGGTGTACCCACCAGCTTTAGGCATCTACACTGCAATGGGAGTGATGGCAAAATACAATGTTAAATGGAGCACCAGAGGTCAGTGATTACAACCATAACAAGTGGACTTTATTAAAAAAAAGATCAAATTCCTACCTTTAAAACGACGCCAGGATCATGCGTCTAGGTGCAATCTATGCAAATGTATAGCAATATAAAGGGTGGTGTTTCCAGCTAGCACTGTGAGCTGCGGCATTACCAGAAACTTTGCTCCACCCCAATGCCTTAGGTACCAGCATGCCCACTTGTATACTACTGCTGTAACAGAGTATAATCTTCTGCATCATAATCCCTGCCCCAAACTTCTCAATAATGTTTAAAGCTAGCCACAAGCCTGAACAGAAAAAGTTTTCTTTCTTCCCTATAATCAAGATCCAGAGAAGCTAGAGACATCATCCTAGACAAGTTTTAAAGGTATGGGAGAGCTATTTTAAATAGGACACAGTTACACGTAAGTGTTACATTCATGGTAGTTTAAATCCGAATTTCCATCAGTATGTTTTGTTACTGTACTTGTTGAATTGCTCCATAAGTTCCATATCTAAATCAGGGGAAACCTTGATGATTATATAGGATTTTTCATATGGTAAGATATTATTGATCAGAGCTTTCCATCCCCGTACGGATGGGGACGTAGGGGACATCCATTTTAAAACAATTTAAAAGCAAAGAATAAAGTTTCCCTTACAAAGATTAGCGGATATTTATTCCACATGCCACCATATATTACAGCCAAAACACAAGTGTCTCCTCTAAAGGGACCAAGGGTTCTAATAACGTTCCAGGCACTCCCAGTATTTTAGCCCAGTAGGTGTGAATGGAAGGGCAGTATCAAATACCAGTCTGCATTGAGTTCTTTACATTTTGTGCATAGAATATCCAGTTATCTGCCCATACGGCAGGTTAGTTTGGTGTAGTATATTAAGCTGTATAAGGCGATTATTCACCGCTGGGGAGACTTTGAGATGGGAGTCTGCCATTTCTTCCCAGTCATCCTGGGGTAAATTAGGTTAAATTTTAACATTTTAAATGTTTAAATGCAGCCAGGGAATGCTGGGAGTTGTAGTCTGCAAACCATCTGGCTGCAAATTTTATATGCCTGGTTTATACCAACTAGGATTTTTTAAGGTTGAGATTGCATAAACACAGACACATACCTTCACTTGTCACGCCTTCTTCTGGTTCATCTCCCTTCTGGGGGAAAAAAAGCATTATTTTATTATAGATGAATGATTACAGTAAGACTGTTAGTCTATGTTAATTTAAAATGATATGAAATAAAACTGGTTTTCTGTAGTTAAAGGAATAGTTCACACTGCAATAGTGAACTGTCCCTTTTCTACATTGATTGAAGCCCTTGAGGTTAAGGAGCTATGCCTTACCTCCTGTTCTTCAATCAATGGTTAGATAGCCAGGAACAAACTTCAGAAGATCTTACCTTTCACGCGATCCAGCGGGGCCGCTCTGACAGTTCCCGACTGCTTCCTGCTTCTGTTACACTATAACGCACATGCCCGATAATGCGCGTTATAGTGTAACAGAAGCAGGAAGCATCGGGAACTGTCAAGCACCTCGCTGGATCGCGTGAAAGGTAAAACCTTCTGAAGTTCGTTCCTGGCTATCTAAACATTGATTGAAGAACAGGATAGGAAGGCATAGCTCCTTAACCTCCAGGGCTTCAATCAATGTAGAAAAGGGATAGTTCACTATTGCAGTGAACTATTCCTTTAAGTATTCATGAGCTACTATACCACATACTTAAAGGAGTGCTAAACCTAAAATGCAAACAACCCTGAATGGATTCTATAATCCCTAACTAGCAGACAGCTGTAACTGCCAACTCTGAAATGAGTAGCATTGTGAAGAAATCATCTATAATAATGCAAGGCATTTCCTGATTTCTGTAGCCCTCCTTCCTATTATGGTAAGTGCTTAGTATTTATTAACCTGCAGAAAATGCTGCTCATTTCAGAGATCTACAGCTGTGTGTTGGTTTGCAAATTATAGAATTCATGCATGGCCATTTATACTTTAGCTTTAGCTCTCCTTTAAAGAACAATTAAAGTTGCTTTGCAAGAAAAAATTACCCATTAAATATATTTTATACAGATGCGCTACTGCAGGGCCCCGGGGGGACCCAACGCGCTTGATTGATGGCCGGACCTGACACCACCCCGTTGCCGAACCGGGAACCCCCGGCAGGGGATCATGGGCCCTCCAGACGTCGTCCTATCGTTCTGCCACTGAGTTTATATCATACCATGTTACCGCAGTTTAACTAAACCATAATCCTCTATAGGTCCCGTTTAAATGCATATTGTATAATTAACCCCACAATCCGTGTTTCATTTTTAATAAAGTTTTATCTACTTGTACCCGTTTATAATAACTTTTCAAATCCCGTAGACATTTTACGTTTTGTGCCCAGAACGTACAGGCGATGTGCTCTCCGCACTTTCAACACAATGTTGAATGAGAACATGCTAGTATAATGCAAATATACAGCATAATGAAAAGTATAAAATGATCTCACCACGTCTGTACCAAGCCAGGCCTCTATATCATCCATGTCAGAGGGCTGAGAAACTGGAATCTATTGCAAGCAGGGAAAGCCAAGAAAACACATCCAAAAGAGCAGAGAATGGAGGATGAAAAAAAAAAAAGGGGGGGGGGGGGAGGAAGGATAGACATGAAAAAAAGGAGTGGGACGAAAACAATAATAAGTAAAAAAAATGTGCAGAAAATAACAAATGCGCAAAAAAATTAAAACGTAAATCTTAACTTAAAGGTTAAAACAAAAGCGGGGAAAGGTGATGTAACTATGGGGTACGAACAGGGAAGGGCAACATTGAACGGACTACAGAAATGAAAATCCCTCTGCAAGCTAAACTCCCAGAATGCCTTGGGACTGACACCAATGAGAATCCTTTTTTAGGAGGTTTACAGTTAGTATGTTACATCCTGTACATGGGGATTAACTTCCTGGTGTCAAAACACAAGGATCTGATTACTTGAATTCTTCTGGCCATTATAGTTACTATGGGTGACTTTGGTTTATAGTTTGGGTGGAAAATGTCTCAGGGAACTATTTGTTTTGTCTAGAAAATTATGAGGCGATAACAATGCAGCAAAATCCCCCCATGTACAGAATGTTGAAAACATAACGTGCGAAGCTGAGGCAATAAAAGGTGTAAACATTTGCCCGTGCTATTTATTTGCAGAAACCAATCGGATGTTAGCTTTTTACTAGGTTACGATACTTTGGCCTGATTGACAGATGTTTATGAGGTTTTGGTCAACTGGGCCAATTGTGCGGTCTTCAATTCACTGCACAATGGGTCATACAGAAATTTTGGCCACGTTTGATTTGCAGGCATCAAGCGATATTTTGGCTCTGCCGACCGGTTGAAAACAACAATCTGTCAGATTGAAATATGGGCCTGTGTGTGCCCAGCATAATAGCACAGGTAATCATTAGCTTCTTATACTGTATCAGCCCCTGAAATGCTGTTAAATGGGGTTGCTGTAGATTCTTGTGTACACTATAGTCAGTGATTTATCAGGCCATGCGTTAGTACTGGTTTATTGGTGCATAAAGATAAATATATGAGTGATTATGATATTTCATATGAGAAAATGAATATTCACCAGTAAGGCCAATGCTACCTACTCCAGTCACTGTCTGGGGACACTGTTACCTGTATCGGATTTCCTGCTTCCCAGTCAGAAGCCTCCGATTGTGTTTACGCTTGTAGATAACAAGGTGAGAAGGGATCGTACTACAGACCAAAGGTGAACAGGAAGAGATCTTGTCACAGCGTAAAATCCGCTACTCTGGAGACCGTGGACATTGATTACTGTCAATGATACAGCTCTCTGCTTCTTCAATTCACTTATCACTCTGGGATTAACCCCTTGGATTCAGGCTAGAAATCTAAACAGGATTCTAACAAGACAGGACCTAGCAGAACTCGTCACTTTCAATACAGCCTGAGTTAAGGTTTTTTTTTTCTTTCTATCAATGGATCTATTTACTTTCTAATGAATGAAGGCATCTCCCACACACATGGAAATAAAAATATACAAAGACGGAATGTTCAGCACACACTGTAGATTCTAATGGCCCTGCTTAGCCATCAATAAAGAAGCAAAGTGCAAAATAGCCCACCCCTTATTGGTCACCTAGTTCCGCTACTAGATGATCCACAAAACAACCCCAGTTAATAAGGTCCAAGAAGAAATCTGAGAACCCTCCTTTGCACATCTGTATTTCTACATGTTAGATGGTGCAGACACACTGTTTATTGTTTCTATCTACAGTATAAGGGGATCTCCAGTGTTACTGGCCCAAATCTGTGCATGTTGGCAGGATGCACAAAACACACACACAGGAGGGCCATTGAAGCTAATGATGTCCCAGCAGGAAGAGGGACCAAATCAATGAACTAAAGGCCTCTCTGCTGAGGGACCATTGTGGCCTCTAGGTCTGTGATAGATCAGATGTTTGGGGTTAACGAGAGGTGTAGGTCTGGAAAACAAGCATTATCTATAGACTGGCTAGACAATCAGTCTAAATTATTATATTTATATGAATAAAAGCTGGACCCTGACATTACACCATTCAGAAAATAATATTTAGGCTATTTCTAATGATCCATTCACATCAGGCCCTGTCCTGAAGAGCTTTCAATCCAAGTATATCACCCACACACCAATTCAAACACCAGCACAGGGAGAACATACAGAATTCTTGTAAATGTAGCCAAGGGAGGATCTGAACTAAGGACTCAGTGTGAACCACAAAATTCACTTCTGGTAGGTACTAATTATCTAGCACAGCAATCTGACAAGGAAAGATCAAGTGACATGACAGCTGCCCAGTTCTCTGTCCCAAATGAAAATAAACGACACAAAGAAAGTTGATGAAATGGGGGGGGGTTATTATTCTAGACATAGCTAGCCTGGTTATGAGCACACACAAGGTTAAACACATCATACAGGCCAGGAAAACTATAATTACGTGTTACTGTTAACAGGTAAAACCCAGCCTGGAAAATATGACGTAAAGGTTAACAGATTGCTGTATCTTTCGGAGAGATAAACACAAGTATCCATTGTCTTTGTTTTATTTGGAGAAAAGGGAAGTTTGTAAAATACAGGGGAGAATTAACTAGCGATCTTACTTATAATGAAGGGTGGTAAAATGTTATTAAAGGGTCACTATACTCATTAAAACAACTTTACATTTTATGAAACTACAATTTGAGAGAAGTAAAATGGTGGTACTCACATGTTTATCGGTGCTTGCTTTGTCATTAAATTTTAATGTATAGTGAGTGCTCCTAATTCCCCCACCTCCCTTACTCACTGCCTTCTTGTAGTGTCTGCGACACTTATAAGTTCTGCACAGCCTCACTATGGACAATGCTCTGCTTACACATCTCCCCCTCCCTCCCCCTTCTTACTTTTCTCTGCTGATTCTCTTAAATGTTGCAGAAAGTGTGCTGGCAGGCAGCCAAAGAGGTCAGGGATGGGTCACATATTATAATTTCTGCTTCTGGAGTGACAGGTCTTTCCCTGTAAATGCTGTGATTTTAAATGATGATTTCTCAATCTACAGCTCAGATTTAAAATCTGAAAAAAGTTTTGGAGTAGTGGGATTTTGCTGTATCTAAAAGGTACAATTATTGAAAATTTAATTTCATTCATTGAGATTTGCCTGGAGCCAGAGGGAACAATATAATCTAGAAAGCTGCTGTATCAGTTACCGTTCACCATGGGAATGTTCCATTCAGCAGGTGAACATACAGAACATCAGCTACGATGCTAAGCTAAGTTGGAGTTTCTTAGTTACGGAATATTGGCAAAATCACATCACAAATGCATGGTAACCTGGCCGCAGCCTAAGTGTACACAACTGGGAAGAGTCACCTAGTCACCTTTCACGTGTCTGGGACTTTGGAATCTGCTTTCTGTCTGAGAGTTTATGTTATAAAATAAAGACTTGGCAGAGGAATTAAGAGTGGTGTAATAACAGACAATAATTTATATGAGATATTATTACTGCTTGTAACCTTTACCAAACACGTGTAAATATAATGTTGGCAGCAAGAAAAACTATTGGGGTCTTAATAGAGTTCATATTCATATGTAGAAAGGTCTGTTTTTAAATTATGATCTTAAGTGATAATATCCCTTCAGGGTGTCCTATTGGGTGTATACTGGAGTACAAGGTAATGCATGTTTATATAATGTACATAACATTATGTAGGAAGTACTTGTGTTTTCCCATTCAATCAGATACAGAGAGGGAGCAGGTGAACAGTTAAATAATGACGCAAACAGGATTCCTGCACAGCTGTGGATATTTGATGACAATACCTGATCATTCACTGGTTCCATTCAACTGTATGTCTATTGTCCCATTCTGCTTGCACTCCAACTTCGAGAGCAATATATTATATAAAGCCCAAATAGAACCTTGTAGGATCATCAAGCTCTCTGTGTGATGTCTCGATCAATACTAAAGATATTTCTACACCTTAAAATCCAATTGGTAATATAATCCCACCACAATTTTGGGACATTAAGGTCTGTCTAGTCAAATTATTCAAATGCTGTTTGCATTACTCATATTACCCAGATGTGGTAAGATTGTACAATTAGATTGTAGGGTGTGTAACATTTAACAATGTTTAATAGAAACATTTAATAGAGCGTTTGTTTCATTACAAACGCTCAGGTGATTCCCCATGACTATTTTAAACAAGCTACGGCATGTTTTAATAAAATCCAATCATTTATACAGCCTTGCTGTTTCTCAGGGTGAGGCGGCACTATACCCGACAGGTTCGGACGGAAAAGCGTGCACATTTTCCCGTGCAATGTTTTCCACTTGCGCTGTGATTCACACAATGTTGCGCAATTGGAGCGCATGCGTTTCGCAAAAAAACTGGTGATCGCATGAGCTCCAATAAGCGGATCACAGCGCAACGTACCTAGTGTGGCCAGACCAACTGGCCAACACTAGTGTTGCGCTTTTTAAAGCGTGATCGGATGGCATTTTAAAACGCTGCAGTGTGGCCTAGCCCTCATATTCCTCTGCAGCTCTGCAGTGTCAGATCTAAATAAAGATCTGACAAGATGGAAGGCGTGACCAATAGCAGATAACTGGGTAGGGGGTACCCACAATCACTGTTAGCATTTTTTAGCATCTTTGGTCTTTATTGCAGGCAACCTTCATGCCATTTAATCATATGTCTGACAAAGATATGTCTAAAGGTGGCCATACACATGTGATTTTCATCGCAATGTGCCGTCAGATCACACTGGTATCTGTTGGCACATTGGGAAGGGAACTGCACACATGGAACCGACCAATCGTCCATATACGCTATGGGGATCGGTTAGCCATGCGTCCATACACGTGCCAGCTGTATCGGCTCTCTTTACTCTAAAGTAAATGGCAACAGATGGACATTTTCTGTCTTTCCCGACCAACCTTAATGCCGATTCGGCTCCTACACATTAGCGATATTAGACAATTTACCTAATATAGCTAATGTGTATTGCCACCTTCACTTATGCAGAACTGTCCAAGTGCTTATTCATATAAGTGCCAAGCAAACAATGTAAGTGGTATTGGTCATGGTATTTTATGGACATTTTATATTGGGCCTCAGTTTTAGTGGAACCAGCAGAGAAAGGAGAACACAACAAATATCCAGCTGTTAGGAGACCTTGCACTGCCTGTTTGCTGAGCATCAGACGGTTAGAGAGGGAAGAATCTGCTTGCTGGTGAACTGCTCACCATTCCTTGGGTGATCAACCATTTGTCTATGGGCTCCAGCTCTGGGTTTCCACCTCTATATCTCCTCTGCATCAAAACCAGAAAATCCAAGTAAAGAAATAAAAGAAAAGTGAAGTAACAGAAATAAAAGAACCGTTAAAATAAACAGCGGAAAGGGGATCAGGACTCATTGTAAAACCTGAACTGTACAGGCGCCTGGAAAACCCAGAACTGTAATGTCTGTGTGTTAAGCAAATAATGTATACAAACCTGATAGTGGGTCTTGCCAACTGAAATGGACAATCAATACTAAGAGCAAGATTTTCTGCAGCAGCTGGACGGTTGAAGGCTGCCTTTTGCTGGCTGACATTGAACGTGCTCTTTATCGGGTCTCCCAGCATTACTTAGAGCTGTCACTCCATAAATTCGGACACCCACTGTCTAGGTATGGGTTGTCCAATCTGCCACTCTATGGCTGTTACCAAGGTTACTAACAGTGGTAACCTTGGTCAGTAGGGGAGAAGGGGCTCTGTAGCCCAGCAACAGATTGAAAGTGGCAGATTTCCGATAACTGGTCTAGATGTCCTAATGAGCAGTGAATGACACCCCCCCTACATTTCAGTATATTATCTGAAATAACCAAGCTTGGTTCCTGTTGGAATTAAACCATTTAACAGAGGAAGACAACACACTTCCCTTTATTTGTAAGTTGAAAATAGGTCTCATTGGTCAGAGACATGAATATGGGATAACCTGATTCTTTACCGATAGTGACGGTTTACATATAGGAGGGACTGGGTTGCGTACGATTTCTACAGTAAAGACCAGGACATGTACTACACAGATAAGCGTCTGCACATTGTGAAAACAAACTGTTCCTTGTTTCTATAGAACAGACGGTCATCCTTCCTATAGAACGGAGGGACATCCTTCCTATAGAACGGAGGGACATCCTTCCTATAGAACGGAGGGACATCCTTCCTATAGGACAGACATCATTCCTATAGAACAGACAGACATCATTCCTATAGAACAGACGGACATCCTTCCTATAGAACAGAGGGACATCCTTCCTATAGAACGGAGGGACATCCTTCCTATAGAACAGAATGACATCATTCCTATAGAACAGACGGACATCCTTCCTATAGAACAGACGGACATCATTCCTATAGAACAGACGGACATCATTCCTATAGAACAGACGGACATCATTCCTATAGAACAGACGGACATCATTCCTATAGAACAGACGGACATCATTCCTATAGAACAGACGGACATCATTCCTATAGAACAGACGGACATCATTCCTATAGAACAGACGGACATCATTCCTATAGAAGACGGACATCATTCCTATAGAACAGACGGACATCCTTCCTATAGAACAAACAGACATCATTCCTATAGAACAGACGGACATCCTTCCTATAGAACGGACAGACATCATTCCTATAGAACAGACGGACATCATTCCTATAGAACAGACGTACAGATCCTTCCTATAAACAGACGGACATCCTTCCTATAGAACAGAGACGGACATCCTTCCTATAGAACGGAGGACATCCTTCCTATAGACACGGAGGGACATCCTTCCTATAGAACACGACGGAACATCCACTTCCTATAGAACAGACGGACATCCTTCCTATGAACACAGAGGGACATCCTTCCTATAGAACGACGGACATCTTCCTATAGAACAGACTGACATCATTCCTATAGAACAGACAGGACACCTTCCTATAGAACAACAGACAATCCTTCCATAGAACAGACGGACATCCTTCCTAATAGACAGACGGACATCCTTCCTATAGAACAGCACGGACATCCTCCTATAGAACAGACGGACATCCTTCCTATAGAACAGACGGACATCATTCCTATAGAACAGACGGACATCCTTCCTATAAGCACGGACATCCTTCCTATAGACAGACGACATCCTTTCCTATGAACGGAAGGGACTAGGACATCCTTCCTATAGAACAGACGGACATCCTTCCTATAGAACAGACAGTCCCATCCTTCCTATAGAACAGAGGGACACCTTCCTATAGAACAGACGGACATCCTTCCTATAGAACGAGGGACATCCTTCCTATAGAACAGAGGACATCCTTCCTATAGAACGGAGGCACACCTTCCTATAGAACATACAGTCCTCCTTCCTATAGAACAGACGACATCATTCCTATAGACAGACGGACTCATTCTATAGAACAGACGGACATCCTTCCTATAGAACAGACGGACATCCTTCCTATAGAACGGAGGGACATCCTTCCTATAGACAGAGGGACTCCTTCCTATAGAACAACGGACATCCTTCCTATAACAGACGACATCCTTCCTATAGAACAACGGACATCCTTCCTATAGAACGGAGGGACATCCTTTCCTATGAACAGGGACATCCTTCCTATAGAACAGACGGACATCCTTCCTATAGAACAACGTCACCTTCCTATAGAACGAGGGACTCCTCCTATAGAACAGACGGACACCCTTCCTATAGAACGGAGGGACATCCTTCCTATAGAACAGAGGACATCCTTCCTATAGAACGAGGACACCCTTCCTATAGAACACAGACATCCTTCCTATAGAACAGACGGACATCCTTCCTATAGAACAGACGGACATCATTTCCTATAGAACAGACGGACATCATTCCTATAGAACAGAACGGACATCACTTCCTATAGAACAGACAGACATATTCCTATAGAACAACGGACATCCTTCCTATAGAACAACGGACATCCTTCCATAGAACAGAGGGACATCCTTCCTATAGAACAAGGACATCCTTCATAGAACGGAGGGACATCCTTCCTATAGAACAACAGTCATCCTTCCTATAGAACAGACGGACATCATTCCTATAGACAACGGACATCCCTCCTATAAGAACAGACGGACATCCTTCCTATAGAACAGACGGACATCCTTCCTATAGAACGGAGGGACATCCTTCCTATAGAACGGAGGGACATCCTTCCTATAGAACGGAGGGACATCCTTCCTATAGAACAGACGGACATCCTTCCTATAGAACAGACGGACATCCTTCCTATAGAACAGACTGACATCATTCCTATAGAACAGACGGACATCATTCCTATAGAACAGACGACACATTCCTATAGAACGAACAGACTCATTCTATAGACACATACATCTTCCATAGAACGACGGACATCCTTCCTATAGACAAGACGGACATCCTTCCTATGAACAGACGGACATCCTTCCTATAGAACAGACGGACCCTTCCTATAGAACAGACGACAGGACATCATTCCTATAGAACAGACGGACCATCCTTCCTATAGAACATACGTGCACATCCTTCCTATAGAACAGACGGACATCCTTCCTATAGAACAAACGGACATCCTTCCTATAGACGAGGGACATCCTTCCTATAGAACAGACGGACATCCGTCTATATAACAGCAGTCATCCTTCCTATGAACAGAGGGACATCCTTCCTATAGAACGACGACATCCTTCTATAGAAACGAGGACATCCTTCCTATAGAACAAGGGACATCCTTCCTATAGAACGGAGGGACATCCTTCCTATAGACGACAGTCCTCCTTATAAACAGACGGACATCCTTCCTATAGAACAGACGGACATCATTCCTATAGAACAGACGGACATCCTTCCTATAGAACAGACGGACATCCTTCCTATAGAACAAACGGACATCCTTCCTATAGAACGGAGGGACATCCTTCCTATAGAACGGAGGGACATCCTTCCTATAGAACGGAGGGACATCCTTCCTATAAGCAACGGACATCCTTCCTATAGAACAGGACTACGCCTTCCTATAGAACAGACGGACATCTTCCTAATAGAACAGCGGAACATCTTCCCTATAGACAGACGGACATCTTCCTATAGAACGACAGACCATTCCTATAGAAAAGAACGGACATCATTCCTATAGAACAGACGGACACTCTCCTATAGAACAGACGGACCTCCTTCCTATAGAACAGACGGACATCCTTCCTATAGAACAACGGACATCCTTCCTATAGAACAGACGGACATCCTTCCCTATAGAACAGACGGCCATCCCTTCCTATAGAACAACGGACATCCTTCCTATAGAACAGACGGACATCCTTTCTAAGAACGAGGACATCATTTCCTATAGAACAACGGACATCCTTCCTATAGAACGAGAGGGACATCCTTCCTATAGAACGGAGGGACATCCTTCCTATGAACGGAGGGACATCCTTTCCTATAGAACGGAGGGACATTCCTCCTATAGAACGGACGACATCCTTCCTATAACAGACGGACATCCTTCCTATAGAACAGACGGACATCCTTCCTATAGAACGACGGACATCCTTCCTATAGAACGAGGACCATCCTTCCTATAGAACAAGAACATCATTCCTAGACAGACGACATCCTTCTATAGAACAGACGGACATCCTCCTATGAACGGGACATTCTCTATAAGAACAGCGGACATCCTTCCTATAGAACAACGACATCCTTCTATAGAACAGAGGGACATCCTTCCTATAGAACAGACGACATCCTTCCTATAGAACGAGGGACATCCTTCCTATAGAACAGACGACACCTTCCTATAGAACAGACGACATCCTTCCTATAGAACAGACGGACATCCTTCCTATAGAACAGACGGACATCCTTCCTATAGAACAGACGGACATCCTTCCTATAGAACGGAGGGACATCCTTCCTATAGAACAGACAGTCATCCTTCCTATAGAACAGACGGACATCATTCCTATAGAACAGACGACATCATTCCTATAGAAAAGACGGACATCCTTCCTATAGAACAGACGACATCCTTCCTATAGAACGGACATCCTTCCTATAGAACGGAGGACATCCTCCTATAGAACGGACATCCTCCTATAGACACGGAGTGACATCCTTCCTATAGAACAGACGGACTCCTTCCTATAGAACAGACGGACATCTTCCTATAGAACAGACGGACATCATTCCTATAGAACAGACGGACATCATTCCTATAGAACAGACGATCATCCTATAGAAAGACGACATCATTCCTATGAACAGACAGACATCATCCTATAGAACAACGGACATCCTTCCTATAAACAGACGCCATCCTTCCTATAGAACAGACGGACATCCTTCCTATGAACAGACGGACATCCTTCCTATAGAACAGACGGACATCATTCCTATAGACAGACGGACATCCTTCCTATAGAACAGACGGACATCTTCCTATAGCAACAACGACCTTCCTATAGAACAGACGGACATCCTTCTATAGACGAGGACATCATTCCTATAGAACAGACGGACATCCTTCTATAGAACGGAGGGACATCCTTCTATAGAACGGAGGACATCCTTCCTATAGAACGGAGGGACATCCTTCCTATAGAACGGAGGGACATCCTTCCTATAGAACGGAGGGACATCCTTCCTATAGAAAGGAGGGACATCCTTCCTATAGAACGGAGGGACATCCTTCCTATAGAACGGAGGGACATCCTTCCTATAGAACGAGGACTCCTCTAAAACGACGACATCCTTCCTATAAACAGACGACATCCTTCCTATAGACAGACGGACATCCTTCCTATAGAACAGAGGACATCCTTCCTAAACGGAGGGACATCCTTCCTATAGAACAGAGGGACATCCTTCCTATAGAACAGAGGGACATCCTTCCTATAGAACAGCCGACCTCCTTCCTATAGAACGAACGGCAATCCTTCCTATAAGACAGACGGACATCCTTCCTATAGAACGGAGGACAATCCTTCCTAAGAACGAGGACATCCTTCCGATAGACGAGGACATCCTTCCTATAGAACAGACAGCATCCTTCCTATAGAACAGGACATCCTCCTATAGAACGGAGGGACATCCTTTCCTATAGAACAGAGGGACATCCTTCCTATAGAACGAGGGACATCCTTCCTAAGAACAGACGGACATCCTTCCTATAGAACAGAGGGACATCCTTCCTATAGAACAACGGACATCATTCCTATAGAACAGACGGACATCCTTCCTATAGAACAGAGGGACATCCTTCCTATAGAACGAGACATCCTTCCTATAGAACGAGGGACATCCTTCCTATAGAACAACAGTCCATTCCTTCCTATAAACGACGAGGACATCATTCCTAGAACAGACGACATCCTTCCTATAGAACAACGGACATCTTCCTATAGAACAGACGACATCCTCCTATAGAACGAGGACATCCTTCCTATAGAACAGACGATTCATCCTTCCTTATGAACAGACAGACACATTCCTATAGAACAGACGACATCACTTCCTATAGAACAGACCGGAAATCCTTCCTATAGAACAGAGCGACATCCTTCCTATAGAACAGACGGACATCCTTCCTATAGAAACGGAGGACAATCCTTCCTATAGAACGAGGGACATCCTCCTATAGAACGGAGGGCAGGACATCCTTCCTATAGAACAACGGACATCTTCCTATAGAACAGACGGACATCCTTCCTATAGAAAGCGGACCTCATTCTATGAACAACGGACATCATTCCTATAGAACAACGGACATCATTCCTATAGAACAGACGACATCTTGCCTATAGAACAGACGACATCTTCCTATAACAGACGACATCCTTCCTATGAACAGCGGACATCCTTCCTATAGAACGACGGACATCCTTCCTATAGAACAGACGGACATCCTTCCTATAAACAGACGGACATCATTCCTATAGAAAGACGGACATCCTTCCTATAGAACAGACGGACATCCTTCCTATAGAACAGACGTGTACATCACTTCCTATAGAACAGACGGACATCCTTTCTATAGACGGAGGGGACACTCTTCCTATAGAACAGACGGACATCCTTTCCTATAGAACGGAGGGACATCCCTTCCTATAGAAGACGAGGGACATCCTTCCTATAGAACGAGGGACACTCCTTCCTATAGAACGGAGGGACATCCTTCCTATAGAACGGAGGACATCCTTCCTATAGAACGGAGGGAACATCCTTCCTAGAGACGGAGGGACATCCTTCCTATAGAACAGACGGACTCCTTCCTATAGACAGCGGACATCCTTCCTAAGAACGGACGGACATCCTTCCTATAGAACGGAGGGACAATCTTCCTATAGAACGACGGACATCCTTCCTATAGAACGGAGGGACATCCTTCCTATAGACGGAGGGACCATCCTTCCTATGAACGGAGGACATCCTTCCTATAGAACAGACGGACATCCTTCCGTGAACACGGACACTTCCATAGAACAGACGGACATCATTCCTATAGAACAGACGACATCTATTCCTATAGAACAGACGGACATCATTCCTATAGAGAACCAGACAGACACATCATTCCTATAGAACAACATACTCATTCCTATAGAACAGACGGACATGCCCATTCCTATAGAACAGACGGACATCCTTCCTATAGAACAGACGGACATCCTTCCTATAGAACAGACGGACATCCTTCTATAGAACAGACGGACATCATTCCTATGAACAGACGGACATCATCTAAGAACAACGGACATCCTTCCTATAGAACAGACGGACATCCTTCCTATAGAACAGACGGACTCCTTCCTATAGAACAGACGGACATCCTTTCTATAGAACGGAGGGACATCATTCTATAGAACGAGGACATCCTCTATAGAACGAGGACATCCTTCCTATAGAACGGAGGAGGACATCCTTCCTATAGAACGAGGACATCCTTCCTATAGAACGGAGGGACATCCTTCCTATAGACGAGGGACATCCTTCCTATAGAACGGAGGGACATCCTTCCTATAGAAACGGAGGGACATCCTTCCTATAGAACGGAGGGACATCATTCCTATAGAACGGACGGTACTCCTTCCTATAGAACAGACGGACATCCTTTCTATAGAACAGACGGACATCCTTCCTATAGAACGACGGACATCCTTCCTATAGAACAGACGGACATCCTTCCTATAGAACGGGGGACATCCTTCCTATAGACAAGGGACATCTTCCTATAGAACGAGGGACATCCTTCCTATAGAAGAGGAACATCCTTCTATAGAAACGACAGTCATCCTCCTATAGACAGACGGACATCTTCCTATAGAACAGACGGACATCTTCCTATAGACAGACGGACATCCTTCTATAGAACAGACGGACATTCCTATGAACCGACTCTTCTATAAACAGACGGACATCCTTCCTATAGAACAGACGGACATCCTTCTATGAAAGAACGGAGGGACATCCTTCCTATAGAACAGAGGGACATCCTTCCTATAGAACGGAGGGACCTCCTTCCTAAAACAACGTCATCCTTCCTATAGAACAGACGGACATCCATTCCTATAGAACAGACGGACACCATTCCTATAGAACAGACGGACATCAATCCTATAAACAGACGGACATCATTCCTATAGAACAGACAGACATCATTCCTATAGAACAGACAGACATCATTCCTATAGAACAGACAGACATCCTTCCTATAGAACAGACGGACATCCTTCCTATAGAACAGACGGACATCCTTCCTATAGAACAGACGGACATCCTTCCTATAGAACAGACGACACTCCTATAGAACAGACGGACATCCTTCCTATAGAACAGACGGCATCCTTCCTATGACAGACGACATCATTCCATAAACAGACGGACATCCTTCCTATAGAACAGACGGACATCCTTCCTATAAACAGACGGACATCCTTCCTATAGAACGGAGGACATCATTCTATAAACAAGGTACATCCTTCCTATAGAACAGACGACATCCTTCCTATAGAACGGAGGGACATCCTTCCTATAGAACGGAGGGACATCCTTCCTATAGAACAGACGGACATCATCCTATAGAACGAGGGACATATTCTAGAGAACGGAGGGACATCCTTCCTATAGAACGGAGGGACATCCTTCCTATAGAACGGAGGGACACCTTCCTATAGAACGGAGGGACACCTTCCTATAGAACGGAGGACATCCTTCCTATAGAACGGAGGGACATCCTTCCATAGACAGGGACATCCTTCCTATAGACGGAGGGACCTTCCTATAGAACGAGGGACATCCTTCCTATAGAACGGAGGACATCCTTCCTATAGAACGGAGGGACATCCTTCTATGAACGGAGGGACACCTTCCTATAGAACGGAGGGACACTCTTCCTATAGAACGGAGACATCCTTCCTATAGAACGGAGGGACATCCTTCCTATAGAACAGACGGACATCTTCCTATAGAAAGGACATCCTTCCTATAGAACAGGACGACATCCTTCCTATAGAACAGACGGACATCCTTCCTATAGAACAGACGACATCCTTCCTATAGAACAGACGGACATCCTTCCTATAGAACAGACGGACATCCTTCCTATAGAACGGACGGACATCTTCCTATAAACAGGACACTCCTATAGAACAGAGGACATCCTTCCTATAGAACAGACGGACATCCTTCCTATAGAACAGACGGACATCCTTCCTATAGAACAGACGGACATCTTCCTATAGAACAGACGGACATCCTTCCTATAGAACAGACGGACATCCTTCCTATAGAACAGACGGACATCCTTCCTATAGAACAACGGACATCCTTCCTATAGAACAGAGCGACATCTTCCTATAGAACAGACGGACATCCTTCCTATAGAAAACGGACATCCTTCTTAGAACAGACGGACATCCTTCCATAAAACATCGAAGAACAGACGGACATCCTCCTATAGAACAGACGGACATCCTTCCTATAGACAACGGACATCCTTCCTATAGAACGCAGGACATCCTTCCTATAGAACAGACGGACATCCTTCCTATAGAACAGACGGACATCCTCCTATAGAACAGACGGACATCCTTCCTATAGAACAGACGGACATCTTCCTAAGAAACAGAAGAACGACATCCTTCCTATAGAACAGACGGACATCCTTCCTATAGAAAGACGGACATCCTTCCTATAGAACAGACGGACATCCATTCCTATAGAACAGACGGACATCCTTCCTATAGAACAGACGGACATCATTCCTATAGAACAGACGGACATCATTCCTATAGAACAGACGGACATCATTCCTATAGAACAGACGACATCATTCCTATAGAAACAGACGGACATCTTCCTATGAACGAGACATCTTCCTATAAGACATACAGAACAACGGACATCATCCTATAGAACAGACGGACATCATTCCTATAGAACAGACGGACATATTCCTATAAAGACGGACATCATTCCTATAGAACAGACGGCATCCTTCCTATAGAACAGACGACATCATTCCTATAGAACAGACGGACATCCTTCCTATAGAACAGGACATCATTCCTATAGAACAGACGACATCATTCCTATAGAACAGACGGACATCATTCTATAGAACAGACGGACATCTTCCTATAGAACAGATGGACATCATTCCTATGAACAGACGACATCATTCCTATAGAACAGACGGACATCATTCCTATAGAACAGACGACATCATTCCTATAGAACAGACGACATCTCCTATAGAAACAGAGGACATCATTCCTATAGAACAGACGGACATCATCCTATAGAAGACGGACATCATTCCTATAGAAACACGGACATATTCCTATAGAACAACCATCATTCTATAGAACAGACGGACATCATTCCTATAGAACAAACGAGACATCATTCCTATAGAAAGACGGACATCATTCTATAGAACAGACGGACATCATTCCTATAGAACAGACAGACATCATTCCTATAGAACAACGACATCATTCCTATAGAACAGACGGACATCCTCCTATAAGAACGGACTAGACATCATATCCTATCTAACAGACAGACATCATTCCTATAGAAGACGGACATCATTCCTATAGAACAGGCAGACATTATTCCTATAGAACAGACAGACATTATTCCTATAGAAGACGGACATCATGACTTACTGTGTCCACTACAATGGGTAACAACAGCTCCCAGACTGTTTATAATGGTGTCTATGGTAATTGTTTTTGCTGTGACAATTGATCTTCCAGCAACCAATCCTATGGATGTAAAGCTGGGTACACATATTAAGGATTTATAGCACATGGAATATTCTTTGTACAGGGAGCTCATTGGGGTGGGCAGTGGCTGATAAAAGGTCAACAGGATCGGGCTCAGATCAGTACTGTGTGTACCCAGCCTCACAGTCCACACACTCTAATCCTCATTTTCCCTTTAAAACAGGACATGTCATATAACAGTTGATTAATGTTGCTATTATTGCTCAGAACCTACAGACTGTTGGCCCCTAGTGATTGGGATCAAGCACTGTTCTTCGCACCAAACGTAGCTTTGGTCGACACTTCGCCGTGACCGATCGCACGGTCCCCAACCACTAGTGGTTTTCCAGTGCATCGGATCTCTCGATTCCGGTGACATAAATCCATGCAATTTTTTTAGGCCCGATCGACCCATACACTGAAGGCGATCGGCCTGAAAAATTAGAAGGTATGTACCCAGCCTAAACAATGACAGCAAACTGCACATTGGCTCCTCAGCCCACAGAGGTTCAGAGTTTAATTCATCAGTCACATGCCCGTGTATAGAATAACTGTTCCACGCTATAAAGGAATTTGAACCCTGTTTCCACATACAGTATTTACTGTAGGAGACAGGTGTTAGCTGGCTGCATTATGATGTGGGCATTTCAAAAGAAACAGAGACATCTAGTGGCTTACTTAAGTATTGTGCTGCTGGATGTTTAATTCCCTGTCTACATTAAATCCATGCTATAACAGAAGCAAGTAGGGAAATCAGCAACTGCATCCAGAACCCACAGGTTTTCCCTAACATATAACTACTGAATGGGTAGAAAGTACATTGCCCACATACTTTCCCCACTGTATCACAATAACTACAGCACCATCTGTATGTAAAAAGACAGTGACTTCTTACAGATTACCTAAAAGGTAATAATCGCATTCGCACAAACGTGAGTTAACACGGGCTATTGGCTGGCATTAAAATCTGTAGCTAAATGTACCACAAACGGGATATTGAATCGCAAGCACCGGATGTGCGGGTGTCTTTTACGTAACCCGCACATCCAGAACTAATATGGAGGTTAAAGACTCGCTAACTGGTAGCGAACCGGTTAGCGCAACATTAACTACATAGAAATGCCCAGCTGTGCTGGCTAAATTGCCCTGTTTGAATCTCCATCTATATCACAAAGGGGCTTATTCAATATCAGGCGCAACATTTTGGCTGTGCTCTTCTCTGCAGCAAACCAATTTACATTCTACCTTTTTACTGATCTACAACAGCTGATTGATTGTTACGGATTAAGAACACAGAAAACATTGAGCACCTCCTACTGTACAAGCCCAAAAGAGTTAATTAAATGGATCTTCTCTCACCTTTCTGTGCGCTCTGGATCCTGAGATACTTGCAAAGAAATTGTACCGTGTGCTATTTATAGTGAAAGATTAAATATAAAAATGTTACTGGGAATTGCATACAGCCTTCCTGGGACAATACTAATTATTCAACTGATTTTACTAAAATTTTTTAAAGGGGTAATTATACTCACCTCCCCCTAGCTCTTTTTGGAAACTTTAAGTAAGTATTAATGCTGTTAGGTAAAGGACCCGGGTTGAGGACTTACCGATTTAGGTCCTCACCCTGGGTACTATGCAGCTATGGAATGGGTAAAGAGTGAGTATAATTCTTAAATTCTGTTCCTACCAAAAGATAAAGCTTATAAATGTACCAGTATTAATTTCATATGCACTTGTTTTACAAACACACAGTCCATGAGGTCACTGGTTCAAATCCCCAGACTTTTTTTGTTTGAATCCATTATTTTCCTAGCAAAAGATTAAGATTCTACACCTATTAGTGATGTAGTATATATGGTAAGTTAGGGGTTTAAGTAACACAGTGTGATGAGTTTGCAGGCTCAATTCCCCAGAATGTTTTCTGAAATGTTAATATTCTGTTTCTTACATCCATGCCAGCTAAAAATACAATGCAAAGATTACTTTTATTTTTTGTTTGAAAAGCAAAGGAATATATGATTGTTATGGACAGGAGCATTTAAATATGTTTACACAAAAACTGCATTGAAATCCCTGTTCTGTGTTTGTTTTGATTTTTTGAGCACTACAAAGCATGTGAAGTGTACTGCGACAAAGCCCAGCTAGGGTGGATTATGGGAGCTGACCCCACTACCCACAGGTTAATTTCATAAACCACCCAGCAGTCACAGCAAAGGAAAGTTGGGACTCAGTTTTTTGTATGTTTGTAAATGTGCTCTGTCTATTGGGACATGTTTTGGTCCTGTTGGACCTTTTTCAACAGTTCACCTGATGGCTTCTCTGCTCCATATTTTATTTTTGAGACCTGTAATGAAAGTCCTGCCCCTTTACACTACTGGTCAATCACACTAATTGCATATTTATAAATGGAAAAAAACAAGCAAGAAAAATAAATTGATCTTTAAATACTATTTCTATCAGTAAATCACATTGCAAACCACAATCTGTACCAGCTTCCCTACCAGGCTATTTACTGGGCTATACAATTTGCTTCACTGCTAGGAAAAGCAATTTAAAAAACAGTTGGCCCAGTGTGCAAAACAAAGGACACAGACCTTAAGGCAAAAAAACCCCACAGCATTTGATACAAATTACTCAGCAGTCGTAACTCACAGAAACATGAGTGATGACTCCATTTAATTAACTCTTCATAGCCTTTAAATAGAAATGAAGTTGATTTTTGGATGACGTTTTCCTTTAATTTATTGTTCTTAAAATGTTCTCCTCCCTATAGAATGGTCTGGACCACTCTCAGACATTGACTGTGAGATTTATTAGATTGGATCTCAACCAGAATAGGTCCAAGGTTATTAACAAGAGGTGCCTGTTTACACTATTCCTATGGGATATCCAGTCTAATACCTTGGCCCAGCTTGCCTTGAATCCTTTATAACCCACAATAAAGAACATGATCCCATCAACTATTATTTCTCGCCTCACCTTGTTCTCTCTTTTCAACATATTAACTTTCAAGTATTAAAAATAAATACAGGAAGTTCCAGTGTTGCATCTTGTGAGTGGAAGGAGGTTTTACATCTCAGTGTCTTACCCCTCCGATGTTCTGCTTCCGGACATCCAGAGCTGATGCTAACCCTCCCAGAGCCTGTGGGTCTTCATATTTTACACTAAAAACAGAATCAAGAGTTAAAACTCACAGAGGGGAACAGTAAAGTGTTTAAGCTTGCGATTGTTGGAAAAAATGGTGATAGCATACACTCCGAAAAGCTGATCACAGCTTTACCGACACCAGCACACCTAGTGTGGCTAGACAAATTAGACAACCCTAGCTTGCGCTTTTTAACACGCATTAAAACGGATTAGTGTGGCTTAGCCCTTAAACTCTAAATATAAATGTTCCAGTTCCCCCAAAATTCTATACAATTGCTATCATGCTTATCTTATACTACATTGGGATCGCTACAGAATAAAAGTGATGGTGTGGTCACTGCGAAGAAGAATTGGGTAGAAAAGGATCATAATTTTAATTGGATTGTTGTTTTAAGGTGGGTACACACCATCCAATATTTCGGGCTGACCGGCCAACATTTTGGTGTATCAATCGATCATCCTGAAATATTGGATTTCTTTTGGGAGTCCACAACTGACCATTTGTTCGAATCAGACAAACGGGCGATCGAACGCATTGGTAACCCCACGTGGTCATGGGAACGGTCTGCCACAGCTACTTTTGCTGCAACTGACATTGCTTCGTTCCGGCCGGCCGGCCGCTCGCTATTAGTTAGTGGCAGTTGGTCGGAACAAACACATCTCATGGTGTGTATCCAACCATAGTAATATAACCAATAGTTTTAGAAGAAATACCTTTGTGGTTCAATTCCCTATAAAGTTAAGACCCAATACATGAAATAACACACACTATAATACCCCACTCCTAACATATGTAAAGTGCATATACCTAACTTAACTGGGCGTCCCCAGATACCCAGTCCAGAAAGGTTCAATGGATTAGAAAGTCTCAAACATAAAATCCTATAGCCAGCGTTCCAGTTGGATAGTTGCAAATACACAGATAATCCCATAGAAGGCAACTCTGAGACTGAAGTAGTACTCGTTCACTCTAGAGCGCAGCAGAACATTGCGATTACGTGTATTCCACTGCATTAACGCACTACGCATGCCATTAATTGCAAAGCTGTGCATTAACGCACCCAAATGCTCCATGCAGTGCGTTACAATGCACTACATCACAGCGCTTTAATGTGAATGGCACCATTCATTTCTATGTGCACGCTCTAAACACAGAGAGGACAAGGAGCACTTTATTTCCCACACCGGGTGAAGAAGGCACGTGAGTGAACTGGCTAGCAGTATAGCCGCGGATGTCATTGCCGTTTAAATATGTGGTGTAGATGAGAGGAACAGATCCGTAGTTGCTTTCTATGGGATTATCTGTGTATGTAACAGAAATGATTATACAGTTGCTTTATGGATATTGCCATTACGACATTCAGAAGAGCAACGGTTGTAACTATCTATAGGATACTTGGAGGATCTTATGCCTTTCTTTGTGTTTCTTGTTTTTATTAGACAAGGCAGCTAGAAAGCTTAGGGAGAGTAAAAAGCCCTCCTCTGAGCATAAAAATGGAGAAACACCTTCTTATAACAGAAGGCATCTTGCAGTTTCATGCTATAGGAATAGCATTGCCCACAAAATCTAAGAAACAAGAAGCAATTTCTTACTCCCAGGTTACCCAGAGTAAGAGGTGGAGATATGCAAAATACTCCTTTATATCAATTAGCTTATGCATGTGTCCAGAACTGCTGGCTTAATAACATGCAATATAGCTTAATATATAGAGCCAATCATCTGACCTGCAGACATGACATGTTTTGGTCTTGTTAGATCTCGTCATTGCAAGATACAGATTCTTGTGGGCAGTGCTATTCATATAGTATGAGACTGCAAGATGCCTTCTGTTATAAGAAGGTGTTTTTATTATTGATCCCTAACACAATCTTAGTAAGGATAACACACAGCCATTTTTGTAACCTGAATAGTGCACCTAGTTATGCATTTACACAACTCTTTCTCGTGCTTCTCCAAGCTGCTCTGCTGCTAGTAAATCTTTATTTGGCACGGGACCCGTAGAGTTGAATGGGGTTCACATCAATAGCTGCAGATTATCATGGGAAGCAGGAAGGGAAGCCGTCTCAGTGATCAGTCTGTATTTTTTATGTTAAAGGAACCTAAAGCTTTTATATTAATGTCTTAGCTAGTGCATATATTTCTCATTACCAACAACAGTTTTTATATAAAGGATTTTTCATTTATAAGAACAGAATGGTAATGGTGAGATCTTTACATCACACTCACTTTTTCCGCTGATCAGCCAGGGTGTTGGTTCTTGTGTGTGCGAACATATCAAAGTCATCTTGTGGCTTGGTAGTGGGAAGATTGGAGCCGAGGGTGTTGGAACCTATGTCTGCAATAAAAAAAGTAGAAGAAAGAATACGGTCACTGTGAATTCTAATCTAATTATAAAAAACACTACAAATTTCAGTCAACACACAAGAAACATTTGAAATGAAGAGTACCTTCCACACACTATGGCAAATATGTTCCACAATCCTCTATGCATCCATCCAAATGCAGGTAAGACCACTATATAATCAGAATAATTAGTAAGGAACAAAGGCGGAAGCAGTCTATGCTGCAAAACAGGCTGGGTTTATTCGACCCACGATCGAGTGTCCTGATAAAGGGTCCTGCACCCAAAAAATGTGGCAGGACAAATAAAACCAGCCTGTTTTGCAGCATAGACTGTGCCCACCTTTGTTCTTTCCTTCTTCTCTTGTTCTAACTCGAGAAACATGCCCATGTGTGCATTAACTGTGGGGAACTGAAAGTCTCTCATAGCACATATCCTTACATTTTATGGCAAGCCCAAGTGACACACTATCTTTCACATGTTATGGTGTTCAGCTAAATTCCTACATTTTCCCTGCATGAAACTGAATGTGAGAAACCAGAGCTGAGGAACAATTTAATTTAACGTTAATATTAAATAAACTCTGTTCATAGCCTAATAATATGTCCTGTTTAAATTTCCTAATAAATGAAGATGCTGAATGTCAATGTTGGGCATGCAGGGGGATTCTGGGTGCTCTACCTTGCACTATAAATTATCAATGGGAATTGACTTACCAGTGCTGCCTATCTGGGAATTTAGTGTGGTTGGGGCTGTGTTTGCCAACATGGGACTGACAACTGCTGGCGACCCAGGGCCAAGATCAATCAAGTTATCTTCAGTGACCTCACTCAGGACCTGTGAAGACCATATAACCCCATTGTGAGAAAGAGGAAAACACAAGGAGAAATTTCCCAACATGCAATAGGAGAACGCACCATAAAAAACAAAGCACTACCAAAATCTGGGATTCATTTTGTAATAACTCTTCACAGAACAGATCAGGGTCCCATTTTGCAGATTTGCATAAATGCATTACATACAATCAAAGTGGCTGTTTTATTTTACTCCCCATTGAGATGGTTTTTAGAAAGTCTTACTGCACTCACTTCTATATCACTAACATAAATATATACATTAAATTAATAAGCTGTTAATTTGCCTCGACCAATCAGATGATACCTTTCTACTGGTCTACTACAGTTAGAAAGCATTCAGTAACATCTAATTGGTTGCTGCAGATAAGGAATATGGGCAAAATTTTACACCTCTTATAAAATAAGGCTTAAGGTCTTTCATACGCTGATTACCCTAAACATGTCATGTGACCTAATGTAAAACTGACCAATGAATAATAATGTACATTTGTATGTGCACACAAACAGATATGGCAGCGTATCTCTGGTTACAATCTAAATTCCTGGGGAAAGAGACAAATTTGTAGGAAAACCTATTTAATTGCACTGCTGATTTCCCCCGAATCCTCAGTGTTATAATAATGTATGGAACATTGGAACTGTATTAAAATAGTAACAAGCCCAGCAAAATGTATATCAAAATGTACATCATCAGGCATCACACATGGTGCAGACACATCTTATCCTCTCTACTCGCCCCCTAGTGGTAGGCTATTCCAGTAATCATTGTAGTAATGGAAAAATGACTGATAAGAGGTAACAACATTATAAGATAAGATCCATTTATTTAAAAATAACATACATTAAAATAAATAATGGCAAACTCACTCCATTTGTGTTCTGTGCAGAACGGCCTGACCTGTATCGTTCAAACCTGCAAAGTGAACAGAAAATGGATAAATTAACAACAGGAACAAAAACTTTCTATTTGTAGAAACCGAGTACATTATTCAAAGAATTACTATTCTATGTGGATTTTATTAATGCAACATTAAACAGCCTGCCAATCAATTTTCATCTAGACTTTCAATAATAATAATATTAAGGGACTTGTGTAATAAATAAATAAGAACAAAAGTTTGTTGTGCTATTAAATTGCAGTAATCAGATGTTTTCTTACAGCAGACAAGTAAAAAGGTAACATCTGTTACTTTTATACCATATTATATAAGCAGTAGCCAATATTATATAAGCAGTAGCCAATCCAATAAACTATCTGGGGCATTGTTCACCAGTAGAATATGTCAGAGGACACGTGGACATCCCTTAAGACTTGAAGAAAAAAGGTTTAGTCTTCAAGTTGGGAAAGGGTTTTTCAATGTGAGAACGGTAAAGCTATGGAAATGTCTTCCAGTGGATGTTGTTAGGCGAGGTTCATTGGTCAGTTTAATAAAGCTGGATGATGAGTTTCTACAAACAAGGAATGTTACAAGTTACTGGATTGATACATAAAGTAGAGTTGGAAAGGGTTTTCACTGTGAGAACGGTAAAGCTATGGAACTGTCTTCCAGTGGATGTTGTTATGGCGGTTCATTGGTCAGTTTAATAAAAAGCTGGATGAGTTTCTACAAACAAGGAATGTACAAGTTACTGGTATTGATACATAAGTAGAGTTGGGAAAGGGTTTGTCACTGTGAGAACGGTAAAGCTATGGAAAGTCTCCAGTGGATGTTGTTATGCAGGTTCATTGGTCAGTTTAATAAAAAGCTGGATGAGTTTCTAAAACAAGGAATGTTACAAAGTTACTGGTATTGATACATAAAGTAGAGTTGGGAAAGGGTTTTCACTGTGAGAACGGTAAAGCTATGGAAATGTCTTCCAGTGGACGTTGTTATGGCAGGTTCATTGGTCAGTTTAATAAAAGTGGAGAGTTTCTACAAACAAGGAATGTTACAAGTTACTGGTATTGATACATAAAGTAGAGTTGGGAAAGGGTTTGTCACTGTGAGAACGGTAAAGCTATGGAACTGTCTTCCAGGGGATGTTATGGCAGGTTCATGGTCAGTTTAATAAAAAGCTGGATGAGTTTCTGCAAACAAGGAATGTTACAAGTTACTGGTATTATACATAAAGTAGAGTTGGGAAAGGGTTTGTCACTGTGAGAACGGTAAAGCTATGGAACTGTCTTCCAGTGGATGTTATGGCAGTTCATTGGTCAGTTTAATAAAAAGCTGGATGAGTTTCTGCAAACAAGGAATGTTACAAGTTACTGGTATTGATAATAAAGTGAGTTGGGAAAGGGTTGTCATGTGAGAAAACGATTAAAAGCTATGGAACTGTCTTCCAGTGGACGTTGTTATGGCAGGTTCATTGGTCAGTTTAATAAAAAGCTGGATGAGTTTCTGCAAACAAGGAATGTTACAAGTTACTGGTATTGATACATAAAGTAGAGTTGGGAAAGGGTTTGTCACTGTGAGAACGGTAAAGCTATGGAACTGTCTTCCAGTGGACGTTGTTATGGCAGGTTCATTGGTCAGTTTAATAAAAAGCTGGCTGAGTTTCTGCAAACAAGGAATGTTACAAGTTACTGGTATTGATATATAAAGTAGAGTTGGGACAGGGTTGTCACTGTGAGACGGTAAAGCTATGGAACGTCTTCCAGTGGATGTTTGTTATGGCAGGTTCATTGGTCAGTTTAATAAAAACTGGATGAATTTCTACAAACAAGGAATGTTACAAGTTACTGGTATTGATACATAAAGTAGAGTTGGGAAAGGGTTTTCACTGTGAGAACGGTAAAGTTATGGAACTGTCTTCCAGTGGACGTTGTTATGGCAGGTTCATTGGTCAGTTTAATAAAAAGCTGGATGAGTTTCTACAAACAAGGAATGTTACAAGTTACTGGTATTGATACATAAAGTAGAGTTGTAAAGGGTTTTCACTGTGAGAACGGTAAAGCTATGGAACTGTCTCCAGTGATGTTGTTATGGCAGGTTCATTGGTCAGTTTAATAAAAAGCTGGATGAGTTTCTGCAAACAAGGAATGTTACAAGTTACTGGTATTGATACATAAAGTAGAGTTGGGAAAGGGTTTGTCACTGTGAGAACGTAAAGCTATGGAACTGTCTTCCAGTGGATTTATGGCAGGTTCATTGGTCAGTTTAATAAAAAGCTGGATGAGTTTCTGCAAACAAGGAATGTTACAAGTTACTGGTATTGATACTAAAGTAGAGTTGGGAAAGGGTTTGTCACTGTGAGAACGTATAAAGCTATGGAACTGTCTTCCAGTGGACGTTGTTATGGCAGGTTCATTGGTCAGTTTAATAAAAAGCTGGATGAGTTTCTGCAAACAAGGAATGTTACAAGTTACTGGTATTGATACATAAAGTAGAGTTGGGAAAGGGTTTGTCACTGTGAGAACGGTAAAGCTATGGAACTGTCTTCCAGTGGACGTTGTTATGGCAGGTTCATTGGTCAGTTTAATAAAAAGCTGGCTGAGTTTCTGCAAACAAGGAATGTTACAAGTTACTGGTATTGATATATAAAGTAGAGTTGATCCAGGGAAATTTCCAATTGCCACTTGGAGTCAGGAAGGAATTTTTTCCCCCCCTTAATAAATTGGTGTTTTTTTTGCCTTCCTCTGGATCAACAGTTAGGCAGGAAATGAGGATATTGCTAGATGGGTTGGACTGGATGGACATATGTCTTTATTCAACCTGTAGAAAAGGCCGCTAGAAAGCTTAGGGAGAGAGGGGCCAAAAGGAGCAAAAAGCCCTTCACTGAGCATAAAAGCGGAGTACTTTTTGCTCCTTTTGGCCCCTCTCTCCCTAAGCTTTCTAGCTGCCTTGTCTACTGTACGCCCAAGTCCTACACCATAGAGCCATGGATCTGTATCTTGCACTGACAAGATCGAAACACATCGTGTCTGCAGGTCAGATGATTGGCTCTATATATTAAGCTATATTGCATGTTATTAGCCTGCGGTTCTGGACAAATGCATAAACTAAGGGTCATAAAGGAGTATTTTGCATATCTCCGCCCTACTCTGGGAAACATGGGAGTAACAAATCACTTCTTGTTTCTTAGGCTTTGTGGGCAATGCTATTCATATAGCATGAGACTGCAAGATTTATTCAACCTCAAATACTATACTATACTAATCAAATGTAACCTTATAACAGGTCTACTGCTGTACAAATCTATTCCATAAAAATGCTCAGCACTGCAGAACTACAACTTCCAGGAGCATCAAGTTAGGGGGAAAATTTTGTCATGCAAAAAGGACATAACTAAAGGTGCAAGATAAACAGTTAAAATATATTTGCCACCGGAACAGCAATACTAAATCTAATACTCCTAAAGCTGAAGTTTGCCTGCACAGTGGAGAAAACATTCCATTATCCAGGGATCATTACCTTTCATATCGAAGAAAAACGTTATTTAAATCATCATTTACATGTAGAAGTTCTTCCGTGACCTCCTCGTTAGATACTCGGGAGATAAGTTCCACAATCCTCTGCTGCATGGCCCTGCAAGTCTTGTTTAGGTCCTGAAGAAGAAAACATATGGAAGTACAGCTCTGTGGAAGTACATGTCTATGGAAGTAAAGTGATTTGTAAATTCATAGCTATGGAAGTACACAGCTAAGGAAGTACACAGCTAAGGAAGTACACAGCTAGTCCCTCATAAAATAACCAAAATTAACTTTGTCCTTCTATAGTATTTGATGTAAGGCCAGTTTTTGTTTCTGGCAGAAAACTAATTTGCTATGATTGTAAGCCTCAATGAGATCCAATCCACCTGAAGGAATATAAACCATAGTAAAATAGTTATTATATAGATTACGGGTCTATTTACCGATATCTACAATGTTGTTCTTACATAATCTGGGCTGCATTTTTTTTGCAATGAAGTCCATGGCCTTAACCACTAAATTGAAATACACAAAATATATAAAGATGGGATAGTATACATCCATGCAACTAGTAACCAATTTAATATAGTACACATACAAAATAGAAGCCTGGTATACACCCAATTCTATTTGCTTACATGTTAATTCCCTTTATGGGGAATATATATAACAAAATATATAAAGATGGGATAGTATACATCCATTCTAAAGTGCAACTAGTGACCAATTTAATATAGTATACAGTATATACAAAATAGAAGCCTAGTGCACATCCAATTCAGTTTGCTTACATGTTTACTCTCTCTGTGATGCTGCTTTAAAAAGCCTGCCTCTAGCCCATCTTTATATATTTTGTGTGTTATAATGGGGGGTTTGACCAAGCCTCTGGGATTGTGTACTCCACCCAAGGTACGGTCATGTGCTCAGGTGAGTACTTATAGCAGAAGAGTTCGTCCCAAGGAAGCTAGCCACAATGCAGCAAGGACTTTCAGTACTGATAGAGTAGGACCCAGCTGAAAAAGCAAACGAAGTGGTGGCTGGGCTTAAAATAATTTGGCCAAATTACTGAACTAATTGCTGTTATTTATCCAGAGAGAATGGCGGGATTTTTAAAGCAGCACCATAGAGGGAATAAACATGTAAGCAAATTGAATGGGGTGTGCACTAGGCTTCTATTTTGTATGTATACTAAATTGAAATAGGTATACACAGCTCAGAACATAGTGAATACTATATGTCCTAGTGTAAAATAAAAGAATATTAGAAGTTACCATGGAGGTATGTGATCATATAAAACAACAAAAATGCAAGACTCTCTGGCTTCAAATATCTTTATATATTACAGTAGGGAGTACACAATTACCTACATGTCAAGTTTCCTATGTATTATCTCTCTGATGATTATAAAAATATAATTTACAGGATATTCATGGCTCTTGTGTATTACATGTAATTTCCATGAACTGTAGTAGATTTTTCACTGCACTGTGCAGGTCTGTGGTTTGTTTTTCTTACTCAAGTAGAATTATCTTCTCTAAGGCTAGGTCAGGGGTGCCCAACCCAGCCGACACGGAGGGCCGCATAAGCGGCACTGAGCAGGCCGCGGAAATAGCCCCGCCCCCAGAAAGCCCCTTTCCACGCCCACTCATGGCTCCATACAGCCCGCGGGTTAGGCTAGATACACACAGTTTATATTTTGGCCTCGCCAACCGGTCGCCAACATCAACTGAAATACTGGTCAGTTGGGTCTAAATATCAACCTGTGTGTACCAAGCCTAGTGTCTACCCTACTGGCTATGTCAGAGTTTACCTGTAGAAGTTCAAGGTCTGAAGGGTCTTCCTGCCCAGGGGTCATTTCTGTTAGCATTTCAGACATCACCTTTGTGTTTCCTCTCACTATATCTAGTTCACTCCTCAGCCGCCCAATCTGGAATACAGAACAATTGACGAGTTTTTAATTTGTTACAAAACAAAGCCAAGATGGAACTTTCACAAAACACCATCTTCTTAAATACAGAGACTGCTCTATACCTGGTCAGAGTTGGCTGTGATGGGTCCACCTACGTTCACTGGAGGTCCAGCAGGAGGGGTGTACTGTGGGGGTGCGGATGAGGAGTTGGAGAAGTTGCCTGTGCTCCCCCTGTGTTGGGTTTGAGACGTATTCATGTTTGTTGCGGGATCCACTTCTGGAACGCTCTGCCACACAAACAGAAGAAAAGAAATGTAACAGCAGGATAGATTTCCCCAGACAAGGTGAAAGAGGTTTGGCCCATCCCACTAGAGAGAGAGAGAGAGAGACCTAAAAACAGTAAAACTCAACAGAGAATAAAGATAAAACATATTTCTATAGATAATACATAAAACATCTAGATACAATATAGTAACAAGCTGGCCAGCTCAAACAAGATACAATATAGAAAAATATACAATTATTACAAAGAGCTCTATAATAAAAACACAGACTGAGTATCAATACAGTGTTACCGAAACAATAAAGCAATTAAGGGCAAGCAGATGAGAGACCGAAATAGCAGCTCCCTTTGCATCTACATAATAAGGGATCCTCCATAATAGTGAAGTCACCAAAGGTCCAAACGGTGTGCACACACCTAAACAATGCAACAGCAAGAAAAAGTGTAACAATACTACACCGCTATCTGGTCGTAGTGGGCGGTAGACAGCACAGTCCTTAGGTCCCCCGGACATGTAGAAGGGGACCTAAGGGACCGTGCCATCTACCGCTCCACTACGATCAGGTAGCGGTGTAGTTGTTGATTACACTTTTTCTTGACTCTTGCTGTTGTTTAGGTGTGTGCACACCGTTTGCACCTATTATGGAGGATTTGGACCATCTTCCAACTGGTTACACTGTGACCTCCTAATGTAGGGAGAAGGAAAGCAGTGAACGGACCTGCCTTGTATCTCACTGATAGTAACTAAACTTCCAACTGATTACACTGTCACTCCTAATGTTGGAGAAGGAAAGCAGTGAATGGACCTGCCTTGTATCTCACAGATAGTAACTAATCTACCAACTGGTTACACTGTCACCTCCTAATGTATGGAGAAGAAAAGCAGTGAAGGGACCTGCCTTGTATCTCACCGATAGTAACTAATCTACCAACTGGTATCACTGTCCTCTCCTAATGTAGGGAGAAGGAAAGCAGTGAATGGACCTGCCTTGTATCTCACTGATAGTAACTAATCTTCCAACTGGTTACACTGTGACCTCCTAATGTAGGGAGAAGGAAAGCAGTGAATGGACCTGCCTTGTATCTCACTGACAGTAACTAATCTTCCAACTGGTTACACTGTGACCTCCTAATGTAGGGAGAAGGAAAGCAGTGAATGGACGCCTTGTATTCACCTGATAGTAACTAATCTTCCAACTGGTTACGCTGTCACCTCCTAATGTAGGGAGAAGGAAAGCAGTGAATGGACCCTGCCTTGTATCTCACTGACAGTAAATATCTTCCAACTGGTTACACTGTGACCTCCTAATGTAGGGAGAGGAAAGCAGTGAATGGACCTGCCTTGTATCTCACTGGCAGTAAAATAATATTCCAACTGGTTACACTGTGACCTCCTAATGTAGGGAGAAGGAAAGCAGTGAATGGACCTGCCTCTTGATCTCACTGATAGTAACTAATCTTCCCAACTGGTTACGCTGTCACCTCCTAAGTAGGGAGAGGAAAGCAGTGAACGGACCTGCCTTGTATCCACTGATAGTAACTAAACTTCAACTGATTACACCTGTCACATCCTAATGTTGGAGAAGGAAAGCAGTGAATGGACCTGCCTTGTATCTCACAGATAGTAACTAATCTACCAACTGGTTACACTGTCACCTCTAATGTATGGAGAAGAAAAAGAGTGAAGGGACCGCCTTGTATCTCACCGATAGTAACTAATCTACCAACTGGTTACACTGTCCTCTCCAATGTAGGGAGAAGGAAAGCACTGAATGGACCTGCCTTGTATCTCACGGATAGTAACTAATTACCAACTGGTTACACGTCCTTCCTAATGTAGGGAGGAGGAAAGCAGTGAACGGACCTGCCTTGTATCTCACTGATAGTAACTAATCTACCAACTGGTATCACTGTCACATCCTAATGTAGTGAGAAGGAAAGCAGTGAATGGACCTGCCTTGTATCTCACTCATAGTAACTAATCTACCAACTGGTTACACTGTCCTCTCCTAATGTAGGGAGAAGGAAAGCAGTGAATGGACCTGCCTTGTACCACACTGATAGTAACTAATCTTCCAACTGGTTACACTGTGACCTCCTAATGTAGGGAGAAGGCAACAGTGAATGGACCTGCCTTGTATCTCACGGATAGTAACTAATCTACCAACTGGTATCACTGTCACTTCCTAATGTAGGGAGAAGGAAAGCACTGAATGGACCTGCCTTGTATCTCACGGATAGTAACTAATCTACCAACTGGTTACACTGTCCCTCCTAATGTAGGAGGGAGGAAGCAGTGAATGGACCTGCCTTGTATCTCACTGATAGTAACTAATCTACAACTGGTATCACTGTCACTCCTAATGTAGTGAGAAGGAAAGCAGTGAATGGACCTGCCTTGTATCTCACTCATAGTAACTAATCTACCAACTGGTTACACTGTCCTCCTAATGTAGGGAGAGAGGAAAGCGTGAATGGACCTGCCTTTTACACATGAAGTAACTAATCTTCCAACTGGTTACACTGTCCTCCTAATGTAGGGAGAAGGAAAGCAGTGAATGGACCTGCCTTGTATCTCACTGATGTAACTAATCTTCCAACTGGTTACACTGTACTCCTAATGTAGGGAGAAGGAAAGCAGTGAAGGGACCTGCCTTGTATCTCACTGACAGTAAACTTATCTACCAACTGGTTACACTGTCACCTCCTAATGTAGGAGAAGGAAAGCAGTGAAGGGACCTGCCTTGTATCTCACTGACAGTAACTAATCTACCAACTGGTTACACTGTCACCTCCTAATGTAGGAGAAGGAAAGCAGTGAATGGACCTGCCTTGTATCTCCATGACAGTAACTAATCTACCAACTGGTTACACTGTCACCTCCTAATGAAGGAAAGAAGAAAGCAGTGAATAGACCTGCCTTATACCTCACTGATACAGCACTTTATAGTGGGGACATGTTTATGCATTGGGACATGGTTAATGGTTAATTGATTTTTACAATCCCATATAGTGGGATTATCTAATATAGTCTTATTCACATAAATCTAAATTGTATAAATATTGCTATTTATCGTTCTAGGGATGCAGTGCTGACTGTAGAATAGAATCTATCTGTATTCCAAGTAACAGACAGGGAGAGTGACCCTGACTACCCCACCCCCGAAGTGGCAAGCAGGTGGGGGGGATGTTATGGCAAATATCATCATGAATAATGCGAATGGGGCTGGACACTAATATGCACTGTGTTCCATTTAACTAAACTTATGACACGCCATTCAGACATGTAGTCCCAATCCTATATAAACTGCACTATACAAAAAAGTATTTTGTGGAGGTTGGAGCTATTATCCATTATTATCTAGTATCTATTTGTCTCTTTTACTGTAAATAGCAATGTATGCTGTAAAGAAAACAGCTCTGACAAAATATACAGGATAGTCAGCAAGATGTTGCATAGAAATTCTCTTACATCGACTTACCCTCTGTGGTGTGTGTATCGGAGACAAAGCATCAAGATCTGCCATTGGAAACTCAATTCCTTTCCTCTTTAGCTCTCATAAATATGTACAACCCAGTAAGGTCAGGACTGCTGCGAAACGCGTCTGCCCAGGCTGCAACAAGAGCAGAGATGTGTAACTCTAAGCGTAGCCATCCAATGTATTACTAAAATGGGGCTGGATACTCAGGAACAAAGACCGAAAAAAAGTTCTCGGCCCCAAATTCAGGAATTTTAATATATTTAAAGAAAGTGTTAAAAAGTAAAGGCATTCTACCAAAATAAATATAAATCTGCCTTTAATTCGTCAATAAAATTATTTGCATGAGGGTACCTTTTCCTCTCTGTTATACTTTGAAAGTATCCTGTATGTTAAAACGCGCAGGTTAATTTAATAAAAGGTGCGAAATATGATAATGCTAATTCTGCGGCGACCAATTACATTTTTCTTATTGTAGTACAGCATTACAAACTTAACATCTAACTGGCTGCGCACATTAAGGCACAACACATATTTGCACCTCTTAATAAATAAGCCTGATAATCTAATTACAAATTATTTTTTATTGAGGGTTTGGAGTCTGATTACGTATTATTTCAGGAGGTAGCAAACAACGTTGAATACAGTACAGAGTCATCACACATCTGAAGGACAAAATAACAAAATGCAGTGAAAGTCAGACTATAATTATATTCCTTGTTGTGGTGGATTGATTCGTGATTGCATTACATCAGCATAACTGTGCTCCTTTTTTTAATGCCATTACCTTCTACAAAGTCCCAAGGAGCCTATTTTCATCAGTGGCAGGGTTGCTTTGTATTATTTATACCAGAAAAGTATGGCAAAAGGAGAAAACTTTAATGTTAGAGCAGAGCAAAGTGCTGAGCCACAATCTCTGAGCAAGTGATTCCAGCTCCTGCACTGACACACAGGATACCTGATCTGCATCTTTTCGCATCTTCAAATGATACCAGACACAAGCTACATAGGGGGTGGGGGGTTGATACTTATGACTATCCCATGAATTAAACATCATGCATCTGTGTCAGAAATAAAGCTTTTCCCTGGTGGTGCTGGTACAGTCCAGCTACGCCTGTCTCTGGCACAATCACAGGGAAGACCCTGCACTTCGGCACTGAGCTGGGAGACATCCCTTCCCCAAGAACCTGCGGCAAAATTCTAAAGTACCTGTTTCTTTAAAATTTAAATGTCCACAAAACAATGAAAACAATTCCCCTTAAATCTAGTATTCCTAGCTCCAATTTTATTATTTGTAAAAAAAAAAGTAATAGAAGTTGTTACAAATTAAAAAAACAACAATGGGCACTTGCTCCTACCTCCCATAAAATGATACGTTGTAAGAAAACTGTTTTTAGGGTTTAGTGGTTCTCTTAACCAGAGGTATAACTACAGGCCAACCCCAATGTCTTACACTGCCTCAAACAGATTCTCTGTCTTTGAACTGTAAAAAGGTTATGACGTGAGCATGTAATGGAGGTCGGACCCCATCTGTTTCAATCCCCCGCCAGACTATCTGACTCTCTGTAATGGCAAGCATGCTCAGTAATCCCTATGAGGAATTTCCCACCATGCAGTTCATGTACCAACTGTCACCAGCTACAGCAAAACCATACACAACAGAAGAGTTAATGATAATAAGGCAATGATGGACAGCTGAAATGAAAGATGTTTCAGATGGATATCTAAATAAATAGTGGACAGATCAACAACCAAAAATGCTACAGTGATAGTTACAGAAAAATTATAGTAATGGGCAATTAAAAAAACACCACATCCCTCAGTGTACAATATCCTTTAAGATAAAAAACAATAAATTAATTAAAAAGGCAGCGGTCAATCTACAAAAACCCTCTATTCCTTCAATACCACACTATCTCCTCACTCCCCTAATACCCCCCAAACCTCCTTCTCAACAATATCTCTATAATCTATCACTATATTTAAAGCAATGACCCATGATAAATGTGAACAAACAAAGGCATACAAAATGAACATTCAGTTAACCTGTTTTTTTCTTAATAAAATATATAACATAGAAAACTATTAGATCAGAAACAATATGTACAATCCAAGTAATAACCAACTGCAATATGATATCTTTGACATATGAATATGCCTTCCCAGCCCAACCACTATAAAAGATTCTCAAGAAAGTGCCCGATCTTTACTTACCTTCCCTCTCTCCTCTGCCGCACTGACCGGCCTTCTGCATGCAAGACACTGCAAGCAGGGGGCGGGGACCAGCAGTCGCGTCCGTGATTGGCTGAGAGGCAGCCAATCACGGACGCAGCTGCCGGCTGCTCAGAACGCGGGGGAGAGAGGGAAGGTAAGTAGAGTTCGGGGGAAATTCTTAAAATCTTTTAGAGCGGTTGGGGCTGGGGGAAGGTTATACTAATATATGGCCAAGGGTTTTATGGTAGGGGGAGGATCCAAAACGGGAGGGAAAGGAAGGGGGGCCAGCAGTGCGCATGCCAAAGTCTCCCGGAGGGGACACAGGAGGCAGAGTCTTATATGGACTCTGCTATCCTCCTGATGGCCAGTTTTTGGGACTTGGGGGGGGGTTTACAGGAGAACCATTTGGAGCTGGGATGTAAGGTAAGGATTTTATTACACTACAGTTGTTTTGGCATCCTGGTATCCAGTTCCAAACTGCTTCCTGATTATTTATGAGTTTATTACATCACCACTGCTCCATTTTACATTCTTTCTATACCCTGTACCTGGCAGTATTTGGGTCACCAGTTACAGTCTTTAAAGTGCCAACCTATTGGAGAACGTAAATCACCTGCTACGATCGCTAGTATGCGCCCTATAACTCAATCTTTCAGCTGCCGGATTGTTCGACCCAGAGGAAGCTCCCTAATGTTTGACCGTTCATTGCTACAACGTTTGGACCATTACTAAGTAACAAGGTATATAAATGAATTCATACATCAATTGTAACACACTTCGAATGCAAATGTTTAAGCCCATTAAGGTTCGTACACACGTGCAATCCAGGGCCACAATCATTAGTGATGGGCGACTCGACAGCTTAGCATAGGGTTGTAATTACAGTTATCAAACAATATACTGTTAAAAAGAATGGTTATTAGGAAAAGTTTTTGCTTTCTCGCATTTGTAGAGAAATACGGCTGTAACAACTGGAAATACCATATTCCCAGTCTGCGCTTCAGTCTCTAGAGCTCTTTGTTATTTAACTAACCAGACATCTAAAGCTCCTAAAGAGGAAGTGGATGACACAGCTCATTCTGGATAGCTGCTTTGTAATTATACCCAAATATCTGACTGCAATGCAAACTTCCTACCAAGCTGTTATTCTATTCCAAACTATGACTTCATACTCCTTGTTTAAAAGGACAAAGTCACTGCCAACAAAAAATGCTGGAAAATGTTAATGGCCAGGATACTAAATTGTATACAATTTTAGGCACAATGATGTCTGAAAGATGGGTGCCTGGGGGGAAAAAAAAGCTTAATCATTTAAAGAAAAATATTATTGTTTGCACAAATTAAAGGACAACTACACTGTAAAAAGTTTTAAAAAAAATTAAAATACCTGGGCAGGGAGGCAAGATTGATTATTATTGATTAACCCAACAATATTTTGTTGAGGATCTACGGCACATACAAATTTCATCTGCCAGGTTAGTGCACAAAGCAAAACAGTGCTGAAGCCAGTAGAAAGCCTGTCAAAGGCAGTTTTCTTCATGCTGGTGCTCTTTACAGAAACAAAATTGGGAGGGGTAGGATGATCAGTTCTACTCCTCTGCCCCATGTGCTATCATGTTACCATTTCTTTTAAAGCATTGCTAGTCAAAACAGATTTCTGCACAGATATGTCACCAGCAGAATCGGTGAAAAAAAAAAAAAGTCAACCAACAGGAAGTGACAAGTACAGGGAGCTGGAGGGACATTTCCAGCCCAGTAGCTGATTTCTGGATCCCTTAATAACAGGGAGAATCTTTGACTCTGACTAAGCACATGAGCCTGGCAGGTTAGACAGATGAAAGCAAAAAAACTGGTTTCATCACATAGGTTGCATTACTTTGATAGCTCTTAAAAATCAACTAAAAACAGACAGTTTAAATGGCCCTTTACCTAGCTTGCGAGCAGCATGTATTATTCCAGGAAGGTGGGAATAAGCAATCCTACTTCGCGTGTGAATTATATATATATCTGATAGATATAGCTGGAAGCTAGATCAAAAAGCCAGTTTACAAGTTTCACTGCCTGATCCTGTTTGTTTAATTGAAGAACGGAGGTAAGTCTTAGCTCCTTCACCTACCATTCTTCAATTTATATGACAAGGGGTAGTTCCTGAGTGAACATACCCTTTAATGACCGGTACACACAGTAAATATTCAGCCCAGTCGACCAATGGATAAAAATATTGTCCAAAATTTTAAATGATCACACCCAAAAATTTTTTAGCAATGTCTTCAGTCTGGGTAATTGGACATGTAGTTAAATTACATGCGATTCTGCAGTCTTCAATGGACTGGAAGATAGGTAGGGAAAAAATATTGGTGTGGTACCTCGCCAACTGACAGACTAGTGTTTGGTTTATGATTGGTAGGTCTGACAGCAGGAATATGGTCCTGGTCACCCCAGGTGTATAATGCCTTCAAACAGGTGGGTCTTTCTTTTTTGACCATGCCGATAGGCCTTGGTCACATGCTCCTTTGACTAAACTGACCTGTAACAAGATTGGCTAGTGACTTCTAGTGGGCAGTAAGTGGCTACTGCAGTAGCTCAGAAACTGAGCATGTGCAAGAAACATAACAGTCAGTGACTAAGGCACATGTTAATATGGCCGATTATCAAAATAAAAAGTGTATGTAGTACCGATTGCTGTATTTATGGAAAGGTTTTCTGTCTTCTGATTCAGTGTTTCCAGAAAAAAAACGTGATATCTGATTATGATCTGAACCCTTTTTATGAATCCTGTTTAAACAAACCTACCGTGTTATTTCCTAAACAACGCAAAAACCTATTCCAAGGTTTGTCACTGGTCATTAACTTATAGGTATTTCAGTCAGTGATAAGAAATAACAATTTGTCTTGAGCTCGAAGATCCCAGTAGACTAAAGAATTAGTTAATTAAGGCAGCACAGTACTGTAAATAGGCCAGAAATCTGGAGCACCACTGTCAGTGTGTCCATGAGAATGCATGTCTGACCCTAATCCCACTTATGCAGCACTGACTGCACTAGGGTAGCTGTTAAGGCACTGAATAGGCCATTACACAAAGCAGGAAAGGCTGGATTTAAATTCTGCACCCAGTCCATACATAAACATTAGTGGTACATGTTATAGCTGAGGAACTCCTCCTAGTGGGAGAATATGTGTTGTGAACCAAAACATTTTTGTTTTAGAATCTATAATCAAAACAAACAAGCCTAACAAAGTTAAATTATGAATGGAATATGTGTCCTTTATAGTGATCTGTGGTTAATTTGTATGTTTACGGTTCAATTACAACTTACCTGAATAAGAGCAAGCACTTTGTCCTGTACAATAGTAGGGGGATTGTTTTTGGGAGAAATGATCTTTACTAAGATGCCGTTATGAAACCCGGTGAGTCACTAGAATGTGGAAGCGATGACCACAATTCTTAACACAAGTTTCTAATACCTAAGAAGAGAAAAAGCAGTTGTATACGGAGCACAGTACGGAGCACAGTAATAGCCCCCGTAAGACATGTGAGTGGGGGGTAAGCACAGTACACAATGTCCAACTTAACATGGAACGTTTAACTTACTGTCAAGGCGAACATCACTTCTCGTAATTCCTATTACCGTTAAGTCTCTTCTTCAAGGCTCTGATGGCATCTTTGGACTAAACAGAAATACATTTTAATTCGGAAAAACAGAAAAGCCTAGGAAATGATATACTAATAAACAAATATGTCTTGTGGCCCACTCACAGTTATGAGGCCTCATTTAAGGTAGACCAGTCAGGGTGTCTTAGTAGACCTCACTAAACAATTCATGGCAACAGGAAATACCCAGAAGTCTCTATTCTTTATTTCTCTAGGTCTGGTGTTTAATAAGAAATTGTCCCTAGTAAAGATATTTACAACCTGTAACCCTTTGGCGGACACTTTTCACTATAAAAAATGTGCTTGAGCTTCCAATACAAAACACATGGGGGGTTAGAAGTTAGACACCTGCAATTTTGACTCAAACTTTCAAAAATTAGCCAGAGTCCCTAATCCAGTGTTCTCCCTAGCATCTTTTAGCCGGACGGCCCCCCCGGCTACTTTTTCATGCCACCTGGAAAAAATTCTGGGAGAGAACATAGTTGTGATTTACTAAAAAATGTACATGTAGGGTTAATAAGTGGTGCACGACTCCAAGGCCAGACAAAACTTCAGTCAAACTGCCAGGTCAAGAGCCCTTTCTAACATTCGCAAGATTATGTAAGGGGGTTAACTAACTCTTGCAAGAGTGACAGTCATGAAAGGGGTGTGGCAAACATGCATGCTTTGTATGTGGGTCACAAATTTCCCCGCCCTGCCCCACTGGCTACTTTTCATGCCACCCGGCTGGAAAATAATTCTGGGGAGACCACAGCCCTAATCCCAAGCTAAAGCCTAGCACTGATAGAATGGACCCACCAATTTGTCCAGGACACTGCCTGAAGACACAAAACAATGCTCAAGCTGCCATTTTTATGAATCTTAATATCTACAACATACTACACAAACCAAAAAAATACCACCAATAAAAATTTGATCTTATAACCTACATTATAGGTTGGGTCGATGCAACAAGAAGTCAATAGCAGTAACCAATCAGACAATCTTTTACAGTTACTGCAGTTTGATGACATCTAATTGGTTGTATTAATCACACAGGTAAATGTTATTGCATCAGCCCCATAGTTACTACCCAAATTGGGAAATGATAAGCCTACAGGAAAAGCTTTCTTCCGGATAGCAAGTGTCAGACAGTAGCCAGCCACTTCAATTTTAATGTCTGTAAATAACAATTTCCCAATGCTCAACAAGTTTTTAAAGAAAGAGCATCAAGCAGAGATAGAAGGCATAATGGACAGAATTACATTACAAGGTTCTGAGAGAAAAAAAGAACCATCCCTATCCATATATAAATAAATCAATTTTACAGAGATGCATTGAGTTTAGGAGCAACTACTTAGGTGGGGCTATATAACACAATTACACATAGGAAAGTTCTATATGTATGTGTGTATTATACTATAATTAAATCACCATAAGAAATAACACTATACAAAGTATAGTACTGACTATTCTACATGAATTACAAAACAAATGATATACAAAATAAAGTTAAACTTACTTTACTGGACCCCCCTAAGTTTGAATGGAAAATCAAAATGATAGGTTAAGCCACACCTCTAGGATTTCTACAGGGTCTCCATGTAGACATAAAAGGAAGTGGAATTTTACTAACATCCAATGAGAGGTTCTGATCTTACACTGTTAGCAAATCAAAAACAATCTTTTAGACATTGTACATGACAAGACAGGAAGTGTAAGGAAGTTCCTGTATACACTCAATTAGTGCTGTTTGTAAAACAATGGGACAGTCTTAGCTTATTAGAAAATTCTTCAGACTCTCACATTTACTCCCCCTCTCCCCCAAGAAAGTAATGAGACAATCCAGTTTCTGTTTGCTAGACAGGAAGTGATGTCGTAAATGATTAAATGACTTTGCATGTCTCTGAAAATACCCAGCATCTTAGTGAAATGGACAGTTTTCCCTTTTCTTCCACTATGATATACTATAGTTATTATATATAAATAACATATGTAGCTGTGGGGTACCTTCTGTTATAAAATGGCTCTACTTCATTTTATACTCGTGGGGAGTTTTAGCTCCTTTATCCAAACCTCTCCCTAACTTGTAAAGCTAATCAGAATCCTGTACTCCCAAGTCCGAACCCCATAGTGACTGTAAATCTGGGACTTGTGGTAAATACCAATAAGTATGAAACCTCGCATGAGAGCTCTGCCAGGACAAATGACTGTTGGTACAATAAACAGTGCCTGGTTAGCAATGATGTGACCGACTGATCATGGGTCCCATAGGGAACTGCATGCTCGGCCAGATTTACAACTGACCCGTTTGTATGATACGGGCGACTGAAATCGGTCGCGGTTGGCTGCCCCAATTTTAAAGGTGCTGTTTAGATTGCCTGGGTCTGTTCTCCACATAGAATATAGAAGGTCCACATAGACTGTCTATATCTAGCGGAAGGTAGTATAGGTAAGGGGATATATGTGTGTGTTTGTTGATTTAATATGATGCGATTGCTTGGGTTTTTTTCAGGACTTAAGACTCATTTTATTAGCCCCCCTGGATGTTTCCTGATGGTTTTTCGTGAGCACTGCATCTACACATAGTAAAACACACACAAATAATTTCCACTGTGCACCAACGGGCACACTTTTTCTAGTAATCTATTATACAGATGGGATTTCCTTCTACTGTAGGTTACTCTCGACATCTTTAACTCAGTTTGTCTTTGTTGCATAAATCAGATAAACCATAAATTAAGTCATTCCATTAATTGTAGTTAATGGTTAGAAAACTGGAAAAGACTGTGCAAAAAAAATGTTAGGAAGAACATTCAGAGAAGATCGGTAATGCAGGAGGCTCCCCAGACTACATTATCACAATTATATTAATAAACAGAATACCAAAAATGATCTCTATGGGGGGTATGTAATTAATATTAAGATTGAATATATTTCGTTCTAATCTGTTAGTGTTCTCACACATATCTTTTTGGTTCCCTGGAACCACTTACTTGCTAAAGAAACTGTTTTATTGGTAATTTCTGCCACTAAAATGCTCATTTTCCCCTAACCTATGGACACATGGTTATTCCAATGACAAGCTGTGGTATTCAGTTGATAAACTGGACTTGAAGTTAGTTCTTTATTGAGAGATCAGTTGGATGACTTAAACACTAAGTCCAGTGGATCTAATGAATACAATAGATAAACATGACTGGATGAATGAATATTACAGATATACCATGACTGATGTGAATATTACGATATACCGTGACCTGGATGATGAATATTACAGATAACCGTGACTGGATGGATGAATATTACAGATATACCGTGACCTGGATGATTCGATTGAATATTACAGATATACCATGACTGGATGAATGACTATTACAGATATAGCATGAACTGTATGGATGACTATTACAGATATAGCATGAACTGTATGGATGAATATTACAGATATACCATGACCTGGATGGATGAATGTTACAGATATACAATGACCTGGATGGATGAATTATACAGATATACCATGACCTGGATGGATGAATATTACAGATATACCATGACCCGGATGAATGAATATTACAGATATACTGTACATGACCTGGATGATGATATTTACAGATATACCATGACCTGGATGAATGAATATTAGATATACCATGACACTACATGAATGAATATTACAGATATACCATGACCTGGAAGGAGGAATATTACCGATATACCGTGACCTGGATGGATGAATATACAGATATACCATGATCTGGATGAATGACTATTACAGATATAGCATGAATGTAGGATGAATATTACAGATATACCATGACATGGATGGATGAATGTTACAGATATACCATGACTGGATGAATGAATATTAACAGATATACCATGACCTGGATGGAATTAGAACAATGACCGGATGGATGAATGTTACAGATATACACATGACCTGGATGGATGAATATTACAGATATACCATGACCTGGATGGATGAATATTACAGATATACTAATGACCTGGATGGATGAATATTACAGATATTTACCATGACCATGGATGAATGAATATTACAGATATACGTACCATGACCTGGATGTGAAATTACAGATATACCATGACCTGGATGATGAATATTAGATATCCTGACCACTGAATGAATATTACAGATATACCATGACCTGGATGGATGAATATATGATATACGATTATACAGTGACCTGGATTGGATGACTATTACCGATATAGCATGAACTGTATGGATGAATTTAACAGATATACATGACATGGGTGGATGAAGTTACAGATATACATGACCTGGATGAGATGATATACAGATATACGTACCATGACCTGGATGGATGAATAGTACAGATATACCATGACATGGATGGATGAAGTTACAGATATACCATGACCTGGATGAATGAATATTACAGATATACGTACCATGACCTGGATGGATGACTATTACAGATATACCATGACTGGTGGATGACTATACAGATATAGCATGAATGTATGGAGAATATTACAGATATACCATGACATGGATGGATGAATGTTACAAAATATACCATGACCTGGATGGATGATATTACAGATATACCATGACCTGGATGGATGAGTATTACAGATATACCATGACCTGGATGGATGGATATTACAGATATACCATGACTGGATGGATGATATTACAGATATACCATGACCTGGATGAATGAATATTACAGATTATACCGAGACCTGGATGAATGAATATTACAGATAAACGTGACCGAATGATGAATATTACAGATATACCATGACCTGGATGGATGAATATTAAAGATTATACCATGACTGGATGAAGAATAACAGATATACCATGACCTGGATGAATGAATATTACAGAATACCATGACCTGGATGAATGCAATATTACAGACATACCATGACCTGGATGAATGAATATTACAGACATCATGACCTGGATGGATGAATATTACAGACATACCATGACCTGGATGGATGAATATTACAGATTATACCGTGACCTGGATGGATGAATATTACAGATTATACCGTTGACCTGGATGGATGAATATTACAGATATTACCGTGAACTGGATGAATGAATATCACAGATATACCGTGACCTGGATGGATGAATATTACAGATTATCATGACCTGGATGGATGAATATTACGATATACCGTTGACCTGGATGAATGAATATTACAGATATACCGGACTGGATGAATGAATATTACAGATATACCATGACCTGGATGGATGAATATTCAGATTATACATGACCTGGATGATGAGAATGAATATTACAAGATATACCGTGACCTGGATGAATGAATATTACAGATATACTATGACCTGGATGGATGAATATTACAGATATACCATGACCTGGATGGATGAATATACAGATATACCATGACCTGGATGAATGAATATTCAGATATACCGTGACCTGGATGGATGAATATTACAGATATACTATGACCTGGATGGATGAAATACAGATTTACCATGACCTGGCTGGATGCATTACAGAGTATACCATGACCTGGATGAAGGAATATACGATATACCGTGACTGGATGGATGAATAATTACAGTAACATGACCGGAGAATTAATATTACAGATATACGTGACATGGATGAATATGAATATTACAGATATACTATGACCTGATGGTGAATATTACAGATATACATGACCTGGATGGATGTGAGAACCTTCACAAGCATTCCAATGACAAGTTTAGTAACTATTGCTGTATGAGGAGGGTAGATGTGAGCAACTTGGAAACCCCCCTGATGCTAGAGAGCACAGGAAATCTTTCCCCAGGACAATCAATAGCTATGTCGGGGGATTCACCTATGAACACGGTAGATTGTTGGCTGAAAGGACTGTTTATAGGGTTGGTTCACACAGGCGATTTTTGGCCCACCTGACTGATCACCACTATCAAACTGCTTGACTGGGACGAAAATAGCCTCGGTCCCAGCAAAATGCCGCTGCATCCGACAGTTCGCTACAACCAATTGCACGGCCCATAGGATAATGCACAATCAGCTATGATTTAACATTATTAATGACAAGGTAGACCACAACCAAAAATATTAAACTTTCAAACCTTTGTTCCTTTAGATAAAACCCTACCCCTCCCGCCATCTGATGAAGTTCTCCAGCTTCCCAGCCTTCCTGCCATCAAACATGCCCGTGATGCAGATGTCGCGGCCAATGGGTTTCTGACTGGGGTTTCCAAGCCAGCCACCCTGCCTAATAATCAACATTTAATGAGCCACCCTGCTAATAAACCAACATGTAGCGAGCCACCCTGCTAGTAAACCAACATGTAGCGAGCCACCCTGCTAATAACCAACATGTAGCGAGCCACCCTGCTAGTAACCAACATGTAGCGAGCCACCCTGCTAGTAACCAACATGTAGCGAGCCACCCTGCTAGTAACCAACATGTAGCGAGCCACCCTGCTAATAATCAAACAGGTAGCGAGCCACCCTGCTAATAACCAACACGTAGCGAGCCACCCTGCTAATAACCAACACGTAGCGAGCCCACCTGCTAATAAACCAACACGTAGCGAGCCACCCTGCTAAAACCAACACGTAGCGAGCCACCCTGCTAATAACCAACATGTAGCGAGCCACCCTGCTAATAACCAAAACGTAGCGAGATTGTGAAGTGAGGGCAGAGCAGAAACCTTCTTTACAGAAAGTGCAAGTTTTTGCTATGTGCTGGGCAGGAGACTATATTGTTGAAAAAAATGTGGAGCAGTCCAGGCCTTTCTACAGGGAGTTAAAGGCTGGTAGTTTATTATTTGTTAGTGGACATGTCCTTTAAATACAATATCATCCTCTACTATATGTAGCAATTACTAGAAAGCGTAACTTTACTTACCCTTCCTCGTTCTCATTAATAATGTCACAGATTTCCATGTTAAGTGTCCAGTCTTCACTCTGTAGGGAGCCTTCTGTAGCCTTTTCTGTTATAAATAATTAGAAAGTTAAAGGGGAAGTTCAGTGCAAATACATATGCTTTTCAGAAAAAAGAGCAGTATTTTTTCAGCCCAATGACTTAATCTGCCAATCAGCATTTTGTCTGTGTATAATAACTGCAACCGAAATACTGACTTCCTGTTGCTGGACCCCTATTAGAGACTGTTATGGTCTTGCCCTTGACCCAGCCACTGAGTTGATTCAGTTGCCAGTAGAGATTGAGCATGTTTGACCTATCCAACAGCCTCAGTAGAAAATTTTATTTTAGGAACATTCCAAGGAAGTGGTGCATCCTGGGAAGAAGGACCGTTAGAACCTAAAATGTCAGCTCACTAATGTCAACAGCAGAGGAACAGCAAAGGGTATGAAATCAACTGATTTTTCAAAATGGGAGAGAATATGTAGAATAACTAAGAAGGCGTTACACTAACTACACAATTTACAAATATTGATCATTTCCACTGAACTGTCCCTTTAAGAAAACCCTTAACAGATCACAGATTACTAGCACTAAAGGCCAAACTATAACTGAATCTAATAGTAAATCTCGTAATTACTTTCCATTGCAGTCATGTAGGGATCAGGCAAGTAAGATATTTTTTCATTGGCTGAACGAGCCTAAAGGTGCCCATACACCTATAAGATTTACTTACCCGACCGAGCACTCACCGATGCTCATCGATGCTGCCGGAACCGCTTCTCCCGATCTTATATTCGGCCAACATGCGATCGCAAAATCCCATTCATTTGCGATCGGATGTCGGACGAATGTAAGATCGGGAGAAGCGGTTCCGGCAGGATCGAAGGAACATCGGGTGGAGCGCTCGGTCGGGTAAGTAAAATCTTATAGGTGTATGGGCACCTTAAGTGTTGTCTAGGCAGACTAACCGACATTCACAGGAAGTGATTTGCCAGAAAGTTGAAAGACACCTGACCATGTATTAATGGTCACCTGTCAGAAATTGGGGGATTACAGAAGCCCAAATGTTGTATTTTTAAAGGATATTGTAACCCTGTGCTATTAGACCAATACCACTAATGGTCCAAGCCTGGCTATCCATTGATATATGTTCCAAATTAGATTGTTAAGATTGGGGGAAAATGTCACTATACAATAGCAATTTTGATTTTACTAATAAAAGTGTCACCCCCTCTGAGTCAGCTATACGAGAAAAGAATATGACTCCAGAAATAGTTGCAATTCAGCGGGAAATTACATTTAGTGATAGTGGCTGGAGTTGCAACTTTAGTATGAAAAATCTCTTACCAAAGCTGCACACTTCTTCCCTTGTGGTCTTACTGCATGGGTAAGAGTCACGTGACTGGTGTAGGCTGCCAGCAATAAGGGGAACTATCCCACTACCTAATTAAAACAATCCATTTTCTATTTTACCTTGCTACTGCTCCAATTGGAAGCAACACTGTGACACGCCTAGTAATTATGGTGTCTACAAAAAAGTTGCACAAGTAAGCTACTTCATGAACGCTGTAAAAATAACACATAGCATCCAAACTTTATACTGTATTTACATTAAGAGTATCTAACATCAAGGAAAATACATTATGTTGTAATGCTGAACCGCCCCTAAATTACTTAAATTGGAACATTAAGCATTTCTAAACCTTGTTGATCGCAGAAGTAGAAATAAATATAAATACGCATGGCCTTGACCATCAGATGGACATTGTAAATATTGTAAGTACTGGCCATAAAAGAGTATTGGAAGGGGAATCTCTCCAATACTCCACATCAGCCCAGATTGACTCACAATCAAAATATCGGATTATCGTGACAATATATCAGCAAGGGCTGCAGTGGATGATGGCAGACAAGCTTATGTGGCTATAGATGGACAATATTATCGGCCAATGGTGGACGATAATACAATCGTTCAAAATTTACGCCCCTCCTGATAACAAAATTGCCCTGATTTCATTTGCGGGCAACATACACAGAGATTATCAGATGATAATATTGCTGTGTCTATAGCCACCTTCAATGGACGGCATTGAAAATTTCATCCATGGTCTGTTCGCAGCTGATATTTGGGCCGGGCCGACCGGTTGAAATCATCGATCGGTTTGTAGGGTCAAAAATATCCTCCTGTCTTAGATCTGTGCTCTCATATATATATCCTTGCCTTAGATCTGTGTCCTATACTGGGAATTAACTATCTATCTGGACTGCAATGTGACTCTTAGCCAAACCTTATTATTCTGAACTTGTGTTATTATGTTAGCTTAAAGATACACAGAATTCCTGTCAACAGCTTCAAATGAAAACACTTTGGCTATGAAAATATTTGGTTAGATTTCACTGCAAAGGCCCATATTTTTCTTTCCTAAGCAGAAAATAAACAATCCCCCACACCTTTGGCAAGTTTTATAGAAATAAACCATGACACCACCCATTGTCCATCTCAGTGCAGATCTAGACCAGATCCATTCTAACCACACCGGTCAGACCAAACCCTGCCCAGCCCCACAACTGAAATATTTAACTAGTGTGGAGGTACCTCCCTTCACCTACCTGCCAAAAATCACTAAATGCCAACTCAGTTGTATAATTATTGCAATTGACAATTCCTGTACAACAATTGTATAAAATTCTTACAATCTTCACACAATTGTGTAACATAGGGACCTGTCTAGGTAGCCAGCAATGATTACAGGACAGCACCACACCTCCTTAATTTTAAAGGGTTCTTCCATAGATCCATGAGTGTACAATGAAATTGCACCAATAATGAAAATGTCAAACACACACACTGTAAGGAAGAACAGTTACCATATCTTTCATGAAATCTTTACTAGCTAATAAACATCTGCTTTTAGAGCATGGTGTTACTGTCTGCTTGCGCTGAGATCCGTGCAATCCACAAAAAATGTTGATCGCATGCCTTCTGAATGGATTGCAATGTAACGCAGATCAAGTGGCCGTGAGGTCATATAAACAATCAGTTCATAAGACATATCATGATAATTGGTGCTTTACTATGTCATCAGTTATAATTGTTGTTGTCTATGTCTATGAATACACAAGAGACATGAATTGTTTCATTAAAAGTACAAGTATGTTTGTAAGAGTAACACAATTCTGTACACATTCCTTAACATGCAGGGAACAGTTTTAATTTCCATTATACGATGGAAAGGGGAAATGTGAAGAAAACAGAGAAACATTCTTCTACTTGTTTTTTAGTTGAATTGATTTTTCCAGTCATGTAGGTACCAAGACATATCGTACCTATAAGTTCTGGGGGGTTTAACTGAACATCTTGAGAGATGAATTTACATGACCTCAGGCTTTATTATACACGGCCCAACTAAGCAAAGAAATAAACAATAAAACCCCCGCAGGACATACAACATAATCTATGACGCGCCAATTGAGTTCTGTTGGCCGCCAATGATCCACAATTCTGCTCACATCCCGATTGGACAATGATTTTCAACCTACCAATCAAGACTTTCATTTTAAAGGTACGAAATCGATGGGCAGTTTATTAATTGGCACAGTGCAGAGAGGTTGATCCGTTTTTTTGAATATGACAAACAAATGTATGCGTGCAGGGCAGTCCTATAAAACTGGAAAATTGTTCCTACTCATTAGATCCTCATCGTTATGCACACAACATGTAATGGCAACATTAAAAAGTATGAAATTCGGCCAGTTGTCACTGTCGTCAATTTAAAGAAAAACCTTAACGCATATGGTTTTCTCAGGGGCTCATTAACACTAGAGCGCGTTAAAAAAGAAAAAGCATTAAAAAGCAATGGCGCCGTTCACATAAAGTTAAGTTCACATCAAAATAAGCATTTTGGGCGTAACGCACAGATTGCCATTGAAAATAATGCATGTGTGTGCGTTGTTAACCGCAGCGGAACAATGCACGCACACACAAACGCGATGTCTATGTTCCACTGCGCTATAGTGTGAATTGAGCCCTAAAAGGAAACTGAACCCGGAACTCGAATGCGGACTGTGTGCTAGAGATCTTACATATAAATAAAGATTTATTTAACTATGACACATGTTTTAAAATGATGTCTGAACGTAATAAGAACGAAGGGGAAAAAGAATTCTATGGAGTTCAGGAATGATAGAAGAAAGAAAGAAAGATAGATGATAGTAAGATAATAGATAGATAGATAAAGCTAGATAGATAGAAGATAGATAGATAGATAGATCATAGAAGATAGATAGATAGATAATAGATAGATAGGTAGATAGATTCATAGATAGATGAGGTAGATAGAAAGAGAGAGAAGAGAGAGAGGAGATAGATAGATAGATAGATAGATAGATAGATGATAGATAGATAGGATGATAGATAGATGAGAAGATAGATAGATCAGATAGATAATAGATCAGATAGATAGATAGATTAGATAGATAGATAGATAATAGATAGATAGATCATTAGATAGATAGATCATATAGATACGATAGATAGATAGATGATGATAGATAGATAGATAGATAGATAATAGATAGATTAGAATTATTATATATATATAGATAGATAGATAATAGAAGTAGATAGATAAGATAGAAGATAGATAGATGATAGATAGATTAGATAGATAGATCATAGATAGATAGATAGATAGGAATGGGATAGATAGATGATAGATAGATAGATAGAAATGAGATAGATTAGATATATTATATATATAGATAGATAGATAATAGATAGAAGAGATAGATAGATCAGATCGATAGATAGATAGATAGATAGTGTGATTAGATAATAGATAATAGATAGATAGATAGATAGATAAGGAAAGATAGGGATAGATAGATTAAGGATAAGATATGATGATAGATAGATAGATAGATGATGATAGATGAGATAGATTTGATTGGATATATATATATAGATAGTAGATATAGATAGATAGATGATAATTAATCATAGATAGATAGATAGATCGAGGATAGATAGATGATACGATAGATAGATTAGATAGTAGATAGAGGATACGATAGATAGACTTAGATAGATAGATAGATAGATACGATAGATAGATAGATAGACTTCACGTTGAATTTCTTTCTTTTTTTTTGTTTGGCAAAACTGTTTGCCCTTGCAGCCTGTGGCAAGATATTTCCAGGGCCATATTCCAGAGGGACAGTTGCCGTAAACTGCTATTATTAGGATTTACGGGTCCCCAAGCATAAACAAACCTCCAGAGGTGTTAAAGTATAATTGTGAAAAATTTCAATCAGTCCTAATAGTCTTTTATTTGCCTTTGCAACACTCTTTGACATTAAAGAGTCACGCTGCAAGATTCTCGACCCTATTAAAAAGGCTTTCCAGTCAACAAAAGATTCCCTGTTGGGCGTACAAGGATATTCTGCATCACTGGCTTTTTGACTCCTTCCCACAGTTGACAAATAATCACCGCAGAACAATCATTATTTTTATTTCATTTTAAATACTCGTCGCAAGATTTAAATAAAAACGTTAAGTGTGTCGTGCAGCCGTTCTATTGAGAGGCGAAACCATGTGTGTGAAATTGTCAAATAAAAATGAAATATTCATTTCTGACCAGCAAGGGAGAGTGTTAATTACCAGAAAGAAAGACTGTGGTTAAATTTTCGAGAATTAGCTATTTAAATACAGGGGGGGGGTGTTAGAAAAGTAATTTCTTGTGCAACACTCACGGAGTGTAGAATGAGCCTCTAATAGCAGGTTCGCGCGATTAAGAGTTCACTGAGTTTCAATATAATTATTTTCAAGCTGGTCTGAGATACCAAAAAAAGCAATCTGGGGTGAATGTAGGGTTCACAAAACTCCCTTTACTATAGGGAATTGGCTTTGGTGGGTTGTGAGTTTAAAAAGCGACACTGAAGGCCAAGTGTAGCTTTTTTCTTTTACAGAAATGGTTTATGAACTAGTTTTTTTAATATATATATCCACAATTTCCGTTAGTATAGGGCAACTCCAGGGTTATGCACAAAATTCTCTTTATTCAAACTACTAACGGCCATAATGGCAACATTTCGGCTTTGGGGTGGGAGCCTTTATCAAGCCATCTGGCAAACGTTGGCCCACTATCAGGGCGAAATCGCATTATTGATCGGGTACTTTTATACGCCGAAAGGAAATAGTTGCGTGAAAAGGCGGAATAGAACAGCGCCAGGTTAGCGATGTTCCGAGGCGCATCGTGTTCTATTCGAAAATAAAGAAATTGTTGATATTGAAATAAACCTGGAGGTGCTCCTTACATATGGAAATTGTATATGATCATCACATTATATAGAGGGACGATCGGGACATGGCGGTCTAATTACGAGGCTTCAATGGGACATTGTGAACAGTCGTGGCAAAAATTCACCAAAACAGCGAGCGGTCTGGAGGTCACAATAACACAATTTTTTACGATCAATAGTCTGTCTAGGGAATAGCTGGTGTCGTTAATAGGAGTAAGATAGAAGTGGGGCCAAATGATGTAACGGCAAAAAAAGGCCAATTCGCTTTATCGCTAAAGTCGTGTGACGCAACTTCTCCTAGGTAACTGCAGGGTCTCCTGGCCTACGCAGGTGAAGAAATGTGTCAGTCCGAAACCTTCTCTGGAGACTTTATATCTTTATATCGGGACTGTAGGTGGGTGACTGTTCATCTAAAGGTCTGTGTGGAACCAACTTTACCAGTCTACGGAATAATTTAATCCCAATTTCCATGTGTGTTTAATCCTATTTGAGTCTAATTTCTGTGCTGCTAAGTTAAATGTTTGGGGATGGTGAAGATACTGAACTGTCATACATTAGTTAGCACGTCAAAAAGTTCACACTGTGGTCTTTAATGAAACTACACCCCTTTGCTTTGTAAAAACAATTGGTGTTGGGGTGGGAGTAAAGTACAGAGGACTGTCTGGAACGGCTGAGGCATGAAGCTTAGGACATTTGCTTATTCAGGGGCGAGCGAGCGAGCGAGCGAGCGAGCGAGAGCAGCGAGCGAGCAGGCGAGCGACGAGGCGAGCTGCGAGGCAGCGGCCGAGCGAGCAGAGAGCGAGGAGAGCGGCGAGCGAGCGAGCGAGCGAGCGAGGAGAGCGAGCTGCGTCGGCTAGCGAGCAGCGAGGCGAGCGAGCGAGGCGAGCGAAGCGAGCGTTTCGAGCGAGAGAGCGAGCGAGTCGAGGCGAGAGCGGCGAGCGATCTAGCGAGCGACTAAGCGCAGCCGGCGAGGCGAGCGAGCGAGCTCAACGTAGCTATGCATCTATGTATCTGATGATTCAGCTATCATATATCTTCGATCATATATTATCTGATCGATGTCTATCTATCATTATCTTAGTTATCTATCTATTCTTGTATCTACAATCTATCTTCTGATCGTGTAATCTACTACTATCCAGATCTGATCCTATCTTAGCTATCTGATCTATCTATCGTATCTATAATCTATCTACTATTATCTATCTATCTGTTACATCTGATCTATCGATCTATATCTCTATCTCTGATTATCTATAATCTATCTATCTAGTGTCTATCTTCTATATCTATCATTATCTTCTATCTCTCTCTATCTCTCATCTAATTGATCTATCTATCTTATCTATCTTCTACTAGTATCTATCTCTATCTACATGGGGCCCAAGACGATGGAAGTGAAATCGTGCGATGATATGTACGATAGGTCAATATCGTGTATAAATGTATAAAGTTAATGTGAAAGATATGTCTTATGCGACTAGCGTTGGAAAGACACATAGTGTTTATCCTAAATCAGTTTGGACGCCGAAAAATTTTATCGATACGATTTGTACTCGTTTGTGGTGTATGAAGGATCTACCACAAACGTTACAGAATGTTGACGATGTGATGTGTAAAGAAAGTCTAGTTTAGTGGGTTGGTTGACATCCTTATAGGAAGTAGTCATGTAGTGGTATACAGGAGAGTACAGACCAAAATGAAGGTTGAAGTACAAGTCACTTATATCCAAACCAAAAATTATATAACTCCACCCGTGACACACCAACAACAAACGAAACTCGTACGAACACAGGAAAAGAACGTTCGTCTACCGTCACCTTCCGATCGCTATTCAGCATATGTACCACCAAACAAAATGCATCATTTATGGCCAGCGTACAACACAATCAGGACTCACATCTAAACCATACAAATAAATGTTATTAATTCAAGAGGATTAATAAAAAACAAATTTAACATTGTGAGATACACGACGTCATTTACATGCAGTACAACTATGAGCTATGCCTGCATCTTTGCAACTATTTAAGTACGATACAACAATATCTCTTCAGATTGCGATCTAAGAGCAGCGTAGCGAGAGAGCGAACGACGACGCAGGCGACGAGCAGCAGCGGAGTGCGAGCCATGCATACAAAGCGACGCGTAGCTAGGCGAGGGTGCAGGCGTGCGGCAGCGACGCGAGCGAGCGAGCGAGCAGATCGAGAGCGAGTCGAGCCAGGGCCGCAGCGCGATGCGAGCGAGTCGAGCGGCGAGCGCTGAGCGGGAGCAGCGGAGCGCGTGAACGCAAGAGGAAGCGACGGAGAGCGAGAGCGAGGCAGACGCGAGCGAGCGAGCGAGACGCTGAGAAGCGGCGACGCGCAGAGACGGCTGAGCGAGCGCAGCAGCGGAGCGGCGAGGAGAGAGCAGAGAGCGCAGCGAGAGAGCGAGCAGGAGGAGGCGAGCGAGCGAGCAGAGCGAGCGACGACGAGCTAAGAGGCGAGGGCGGCGGCGATGCGAGCGAGCGAGAGCGAGGAGCAGCGAGCGCAGAGCGACGGTCGAGCGAGCGAGGCGAGCGACGAGAAGAGCGAGCGAGCTAGGCGAGCAGCTTAGTGCCCAGCCAGCAGCAGCAGTCGAGAAGCGAGCGAGCAGCGAACTAGCTCAGCGAGCGAGCGAGGAGCAGCGAGAGCAGCAGCGAGCGAGCGAGCGAGCGAGCTAGGAGCGGCGCCGGCGACGCGAGTCAGGAGCGAGCAGGAGCGCGAGCAGATAGCACGTAGGAGTGGAGGCGAGCGAGGAGCGAGAGCAGCAGCGAGCGAGCGAGGAGCAGAGCGAGCATGCGAGCGAGCGAGCGAGGGAGCGACGAGCGAGGACGAGCGAGCGAGCGCAGCGAGAGGCAGCGAGCGAGGGCGAGCGAGGGAGCGAGAGCGCAGCGAGGCGAGCGAGGACGCGAGGCGAGCGAGCGAGCGAGCAGCACGAGCGAGCAGCGTACGAGCGAGCGAGCGATCGACCAGGAGCGAGCGAGCGAGCGAGGAGCGAGCAGCAGCTAGCTCAGGAGCAGCGCAGCCGACGCGAGCGAGCGAGACGAGCGGATGCGAGCGAGCGGAGGTAGCGAGCGAGGAGCGAGCGAGCAGCAGCGAGCGAGCGAGCGGCGGAGAGGGGCGGCAGCGTGTTGGGGGGGAGTCGAGCGAGCGACGCGCAGCGAGCGAGCGAGCGAGCGAGCGAGCGTGAGAGCCAGACAGAGCAGGCGAGCGAGAGCGGAGCGCGGAGCGAGCGAGCGAGCGACAGCGACGAAGCAGGCGAGCGAGCGAGCGAGCGAGCGAGCGGCGAGCGAGCGCAGCGAGCGGGACAGCGAGCGGAGCGAGCGGAAGCGAGCGAGTAGCGAGCGACGAGGGAGCAGCGAGCGAGCACGAGCGAGGAGAGAGCGAGCGGAGCGACAGCGAACGAGCGAGCGAGCGAGCGAGCGAGCGCGAGCGAGCGCAGCGAGCAGCGAGGAGCGAAGCGAGCGAGCAGCGAGCGAGCGAGGAGCGAGCAGGAGCAGCAGCGAGAGCGCGAGCAGCGCCGAGCCGAGCGAGGACGCGAGACGAGCGAGCGGAGCAGCGAGCGAGCGAGCGAGGAGCGAGCAGAAGCCGAGCAGCAGCCGCCAGCGAGCGCGAAGCGAGCGCGAGCAGCGATGCAGCGAGCGAGAGCGAGCCGGCGAGCAGCGACGAGCAGAGCGAGCGAGCGGAGCGAGCGCAGGAGCAGGAGCGAGCGAGCGAGCGAGCAGGAGGTGAGCGAGCGAGCGAGAAGCAGCGAGCGAGGACGAGCTAGTCGACGAGCACAGGAGCGGAGCGAGGGGAGCGAAGCAGCAGCGAGCGAGCGCAGCGAGCACAGGATGCTGAGCGCAGCGCGAGCTACGAAGCACGAGCGAGCGAGCGAGCAGCGACGTCGCAGAGCGAGCGACGAGAGCGAGCGACCCGCAGAGCGAGCGAGAGACGACGAGCGTAGGAGCAGCAGCAGAGCTAGCGAGCGGCGAGCGAGCCAGCGTTCTCCTTCTATCTGCATTTTCTTAACATCTTATCTATCTGTCAACACTAATCTTCTATTATTATATACAAACTACTTATCTACATATACATTAATTATCTTATCTATCTGATCTATCTATCTATTTATCTACATCTGACATCATATGCATCTTACTGATCCTCTTACATTCTATCTTCGTATCATCATAATCATCGATCTATCTATCTATCATCTTCATCACTTCTCATCATCTACTTCGAATTATCACATATCATCTACACTTAATCCTTATCTACTCTCTATCTATCTATCTTCTAGTCTATCATGTCGGTCTGTCTGTCATGTCATGTCTGTCTGTCTGTCTGTACTATCTATCTATCTATTCTCCCCCATCCATCCAATCTATCTCTATCTATCTCTATCTACTTTCAGCTATTCTATCATCTATTGGTAAATCTTATCTATACTAAACCATTCATTTTCAACAATCTATGATATCCGAAAATCTACTCACTATGTTAATTTACCCGACAAAAATCTTCACTGGACAAATTTCAGATTTTCTTTTGTGCTTAAGAATTTGCCTTCTTTTTATTTCTCCAGCTGTTTGCAGAACTACAACTCCCGATCCCTGCCAAAACAAGCTGCGCCCCCCGTACCTGCAGTCGAGGAATGCACTGTGCTGGGTTGCGCTCAGAGGAAGAGCCATTCTTGCGCGACACTCGTAGCTTCCACTAGTGTTGACACAACATGCTGCACAGCCGCCACTGTTGCGCACAACATCTCCACGTCTGTAACGGGAATGAAAAACACAACGCTATTACTAAACAGGAAAGCGGGAAAGTGCGCCCATCCCGCAAAAACTTAAATTTAAAGGGAATAAGGTTAGTCTCGAATGTCTCGCCGTGCAAATCAAGTGATTGAGGCTGAGCTGAAGCTGGCGCTGGTGTTTCCCTAAAATTCTGCCCTTGGCCTGCAAAGCGTTGAACTGGGGAAGCAATGGTTGGTCTATGTCTACGTCTGGCTCTGTCAGCGGATAAAGAGTAAAAGCAGATTTCCGTTACATATCTCTTGCTGTCATTTAACATAAAGCTCTTACAGATCCAGCCACAAAGATTTGAATTCCTCAATGTTAGCAAAGTTCAGCCAGGCTATAATATGTAACCTCTTTCATTTAACCAAAAGCAATAGCTTAATGTTGCCCCTTCTAATAGAGTTTACGCTTGCGGTTAAAAGGCTGCACAAATGGCATTGTTCTCCGGAGCCCCAGAGACCATTTGATACATCAAAAGGATTCTGACCTATCAAAGTCTATAGTTTTCTTTCAGTGAACTCCCGGTCAGCCGAGCTTTTCTTTCATTTTTCTTTCTTTCTCTCATGTGGGAAGTGAATGACTGAGCCAGGTCTTAAAAGCCCTTTCGATTCTTGTGACGCAGCGTCTAAACACACGGGGACTCTGACGGTCACTTTGAGCTTCATCCTCCACTGGCCTAGGGATGGGGGGATCATACATCAGAATTCACCTCACAAAAATCAGTAAATCTTCAAACCTCGCCCAGATTAGTCAATCATGACCTAACCCCCCGATTCCATAAAACAGGCAGAGCTTCATCCGGATCGAGAGGGCAAGGATCGAAAAGGCCATAAAGAAAGAAAACCCATAAGGCCTCCAATTTACACAGCCAGATTTGCCCTTTTTCGCGCCGGTTAATTTTTCCGAGTAAACCACGTATAAGGGTAGGCCAACACGCGTTTCGCGCTCGCGATGGCGCACTGCTTTTTCGCTGAATGGAAAGTCGTGGGAACGCAAAAAATTCCCGCGATTTCGTTATGCGCATTGCGGATTGCACGTCCGTTGCGTTTTGGTTAAACACTGCGTTCACCATTTTGTGGTGCGTTAACGCATGCGTTTCCTAACGCAAATGTTAATTGAAATGTTGCGCAAAACGCTGAACGCAAAGACAAAACGCACAAGAAAACGCGCACACAATCCAGGACCCGACCATGATGTCCAGGATACCAGCAACGAACGGACGAATCCCGCCATTCATTTAACGAACAACCACCGACCGAATTTAAAAGATGCAAGCGCGAGTATCATCTGATTTTGGCCGGGTGTTGTGGTATTCCATCGGTTCGGGGTGGTCGCGGAGCAGAAGATGGAAAACGTAAGTATGAAGCTTAAAGGACATAGAAATGGGGCAAACCTTTTAATTCACTACAACCTTAAATCTGATTTTTGTCTTCTCTGACCTCTCTATCCCTTGTTTTTTAGCTTGGGCCCCAGATACTTTTATTAAAGGGGCGGGGCCAAGCTAGTCAGCAAAGAACTGTTCATCACCCAGCCACTCCCCTGGCACATACTGCTCCTAAACTATCAATTATAAAAGTAAGCTTTATTATCTGTAAGGTTCGTTACCACACCTGCGATCACGGGTGGTCCCAACCGCCCCGTATAAATTGTATGGATGTTCGTTTTGGCGCGAAATCAGGGCGTGTATGGGCCACTTTATCAGCCCAACGAACGTTCTCCGTACACATCATGCATGCAGGATCGGGCCCGCGATTGCCCAGTTTTCTGTTGTACGAAACTTTATCTGGTTCTTTCTGTGCAGATAACACCCAATCTAGGAAGTAGTGCTGCTGTGGTACTGACCTTGCCGCCCCGGTCCAAGTAGCACTGTACCTAAAGAAATCATATGAGAACGTCCAGAGCCCCACACACACACCACATTAAACTCCTACAGATAAAAAGAAATGTAATTGCTTCAAGCAGTTATTACATCTGCCAGTGCTGATTACCTTTTTTTTTTTTTGTTTTTTTCCCAATTAGCCAAAGCAGTGTTACTTTCCACTATGGACACAAAAATCACTAGGTGAATGCTACTGGCTGAGTGGGGCAACAGGTCACCTCGACCTGCACATGCTCCCACCACTCTACTGGCTCCATTTGGAAGGGGCCGGGGGATACATAGGCGAGGGAGATGATGGATATTACACTAGATGTGAGTGATATAGTCAGGACATGAGGAGATCCTAGTGACAAGGAGCACTGAGGACCGCCTAAAATGGAATCTAACAAGCACCAAAAATATACGGACAGGAGGATAAAGGAGTCATTTTTTTCAGGTTTAGTGGACCTTAAGGCGGGGTATGTGCCAGACAAGATTTCAAAATGTGTGGAAACTCTGAAATATCAAGCCCATGTGTACCCAGCCTTTAAGGATAATCCTTTTATGGTTCCATCATTCGCTAGATACAGAAAATGTTCTATCTTATTGGACATAGTCAGGTGGACGCTAGTCTTATTCAACCACTCATCGATATCTACATAGACAAAAAGACTCGGACATGTCCCTATTGATCACAAGTTCAGTTTTTTTCTGCCCTTAACCCCAGTGGATACATTGGTTACAAACCAATCAATGGGCCATTTTCCAATGGGATTTCGTTACGATCTGTTTAGTTCCGAAGACCCTGTGTTTCCACTAGTCACCCCCCGACTCGGATTCTCTCAATTACAATTGACTGTACAAAGGACTATTTCAGCATTAATTAATTATACTGGAATGTCCCTAATATAATGTAAAAGGCAAGGGCGTAAGGAGAAGATGTATTAAGAATTTAATCTCAACTTCGTGATCAGACGGAAAACAAGATATTTTTTACATGACCTGGATGAATGAGAAACCAGTCCAGTTGATTATAACTGAATAACACCGATTTACCATGACTGATGACATGGGAACCAGTCCATGTGATAAAATGATAGTTTCTAAGGTTGGACTAGATGGACGTATGTTTTATACAACATCAATAATATGGTTACTATGTAACGTTATACAGGACATTTATGGATAGGGTAAGGTGTGACTAGATCGGAGTTTGTCTTTCTACACCTCCAATACATGTTACTATTGTAACATGTATACAGACATTATGTGGTAGGGTATAAAGGTTGGACTAGAGGACGTATGTCTTACTAAACATCCAATAACTATCCCGTTCCAGTAACTGTTTTATACAGACATTATGGGTAGGGTATATAAAGTTGGACTAGCTGGCCGGATGTATTATACAACCTTCAATATTATGTTACTATGTAACTGTTATACAGACCTTATGGGTCGGGTATAAAGGTTGGACTAGATGGGACGTATGTCTTTATTACAACATCCATAATACTATGTACCCACGGTAACTGTTATACAGACATTATGGGGTAGGGTATAAAGGTTGGACTAGATGGACGTATGCTTTATACAGAGCCGAGAACATCCCCACTAGCCATGAGGCGAAGCTAAAGAAATGAACATCTCAGAGGAGGCCCTTAAAAATTGTGGATAATCCAGGAATGGGCCTTAGGCCTGTCAAAAGAAGTAGAAGGAAAGAAAAGAAACACGAATTACCAACTGTGAAGGGGAAAAGCAAGACAGAGGACGAACATGGTCATCCCCTATGTAGCAGGGTCTCCGAGAAAAGTAAGAAGAATTTTCAAAAAAACCCGTATCCCTGTTGCTTTAAACGAACAACACATAGGCAGCAATTGGTACATCGAAAGAACCATACCAAAACACAAGAAAAGCGAAATCATATATGCAGTGCAGTGCAGAGTGAAGAATGCGCTTGATTTGTATGTGGGGGAGAGACCAAACAGCAAACTGAATCAACGTTTATGGCCCAGCACAGAAGAGCCAAGTCCTCGGGTGGACTCAGCCGTGTATCTGCATCTTAGGATAAAGGACATACCTTTGAAGATTGTTGTAATGTTAACATACTGGCGAAGGAACGTGATGTTCAAGAGAGGTGTTAAGGATGGCCATTGATGTGAAAATAAAGAAACCAAGCCTAAAAGAGTGGGGGGTTCGGACACCACTGTCTGCCCATGTACAATGCTGTTTTTAACACCTTTTACTCTGGGCGTCCTATAAACATCTAGCCCACAATCTAATCACACCCTTAAACACCTGGCTGTGATATGCGAATTGGATTTCCAGGGTACATAATTGCAAATATCTTGTACAAGTCATGTCTGAATTAGAAAGAAAGCCAGTGGATGACTAGCAACCATCTTCAAGAACTACCAACTTTCAAGTCGGCATGACTTCCGATACAATTCGGTATGTAGTCTTTTACAAACCTCAATTACATGTTACTATGTAACTTTATACAGACATTATTGGGTAGGTATAAAGGTTGGCTAGTGGGACGTATGTCTTTATACAACTTCCAAACAATGTTACTATTATCTTTATACAGAGATTATGGGGTAGGTAGGGTATAAGGTTGGGACTAATGGACGTAGTCTTTATACAACCTCCAATCCTATGTTACATGTAACTGTATACAGGATATTATGGGTAGGGTAATAAAGGTTGGATAGTGGAAATATGTCTTTGTACAACCTCCAATTACTATGGTTACTAGTTAAATGTTATACAGATAGTATGGGTAGGGTTATTATAAGGTTGGACTAGATGGACGTATTCTTCAAACAACTTCCCATTAAAAACAATGTTATATGTATCTGTTATAACAGATATTAGGGTAGGGATAAGGTGGACTTAGAGGGGACGTATGTCTTCATACAACTTCCAAAACAAGTTACTATTATATGTTAACAGGATTTATTATGGGTAGGTATAAGTTTGGACTAGATGGATGGATGTGCTTTATACAACTTCCAAAAAAGGTTATATGTATCTGTTATACAGGATATTATGGGTAGGTATAAAGTTGGACTAGATGGAAGATGTCTTCATACAACGTCCAAACACAATGGTACGATGTATCTGTTATACAGATATTATGGGTAGGGTATAAAGATTGGACTGTGGACGTAAGTCTTCATGAAAATTCCAACCACCAATGTTACTAGTATCGTTATACAGATAGTATGGGTAGGGTATAAGGTTGCGACTAATGACGTTATGTTTTCATAAACTCCACACAATGTACTGATGTACTGTTCTCAGATTATTATGGGTAGCGGTAATACGGTTGGACTAGATGGATGGATGTTTATAAACCTCCCAGTACTAGGTACTAGTAACTGTTATTATACAGAAGACATTATGGGTAGGGATAAAGGTTGGACTAGATGGACGTCTTAACGTATGTCTTTATACAACCTCCAGACTATGTTACTATGTAACTGTTGATACAGACCTTATGGGTAGGGTATAAGGTTGGTGGACAGATGGACGTTATGGCTTTATACAAACTTCCAATGCTTTGTACTATGTAACTGTTATACAGGCATTATGCGGGTAGGGTATTTTAAAGGTTTCCGGACGAGATGGACGTATATGGTCTTTATAAAACATCCAATACTATGTATATGTAACGTTAGACAGACGTAGGGCTAGGGTATAAAGGTGCGACTAGATGAGTATGTCTTTATTACAACCTCCATTACTATGTTACATATAAACCCCCCCCCCCCCCGCTCCCTTTCCCCCCCCACAACTGGTATACAGACATTATGGGTAGGGTATAAAGCCTGGACTAGATGGAAGGTATGTCTTTATACAAACTCCAAACTGTTACATTGTAACGTTCGGACAGACATTATGGGTGGGTATAAAGGCTCCTGGAATAGATGGGTATGTCTTTATACAACCTCCTACTTGTTACTATGTAAGCTTTTGTTTTGACAGACATTATGGGTGGGGTATAGGTATAAAGGTTTTGGGATAGATTAAGTATGTCTTTATAAACCCCACTTACTATGTTAATATTGTCACTGTATACAGACATGTTAGGGTAGGGTATAAAGGCTGGGACTAGGATGGACGTATTTCTTTATACAACCTCTCTATGTTTACTATGTACTGTTTATACAGAATTATGGGTAGATATAAAGGTTTTGGACTGGATAGAAGTTATGTATTTATACAAACCTCCAATACTATGTTACTATGTAACTGTTATACAGACATTATGGTAGGCTATAAAGGTTGGGACAGAATGGACGTGTGTCTTTATTCAAACCTGCCAGTACTATGTTACTATGTAACGTTAGACAGGACATTATGGGAGGGTATTACAGGTTGGACTAATGGACGTATGTCTTATACAACTCCAATACTATGTTACTATGTAACTGTTATAAAGGACTTATGGGTAGGGTATAAAGGTTGGACTAGATGACGTATGTCTTTATACAAACCTCCAATACTATGTACTATGTAACTGTTATACAGACATATGGGTTAGGGTATAAAAGGTTGGGACACTAGATGGACGTGTGTGTGTTTATACAACCTCCAAACTATGTTACTATTGAACTGTATAACAGGACATTATGGGTAGGGTATAAAGGTTGGACAGAATGGATCGTGTGTCTTTATACACCCTCCAAACAGGTTACTATGTAAACTGTATACAGGACCTGATGGGTAGGGTTAGGGTTATAAAGGTTGATAGATGGACGTGTTGTCTTTAAGACAACCTCTAATACTATGTTACTATGTAACTGTTATACAGACATTATGGGTAGGGTTAATAAAAAGGTTGGACTAGATGACGTATGTCTTTATCAACCCCCCAATACTAGGTTACTATGTAACTGTATACAGACATTATGGGTAGGATATAAAGGTTGGACTAGATGGACTTATGTCTTTATACAAACTTCCAATACTATGTTATTATGTAACTGTTATACAGACATTATGGGTAGGGTATAAAGGTTGGACTAGATGGACGATATGTCTTTAGTTCAACTCCATACTATGTTACTATGTAAACTGTTATACAGGACATATGGGTAGGGTAGAAAAGTTGGACGAGATGGACGTATGTCTTTATACAACCTCCAGTTACTATGTACTCGTAACTGTTATACAGACAGTAGGGTTGGGTATAAAGGTTGGCAAATAGATCTGGAAGTGTGTCTTTATTCACCTCAAGTATATGTTACTATGTAACGTTATACAGACATTATGGGTAGGGTATAAAGGTTGGACTAGTGGACGTGTGTTTTATTCAAAAACCTCCAGTATATATTACTATGTTAACTGTATACAGACAATTATGGGAGGGTATAAAGGGTGGACTAGATGGACGTATGTCTTTATACAACCTCCAATACTATGTTACTATGTAACTGTTATACAGACATTATGGGTAGAGGTAAATTAAAGGTGGGACTAGGATGGGCTATGTCTTTATACAACCTCCAATACTATGTTACTAGTAACTGTTATAAAGACATTATGGGTTTAGGGGTGTATAAAGGTGTTGTGGAACTAGATAGATGGACGTATGTCTTTATACACCTCAATACTTGTTCTATGTAACTGTTATACAGACATTATGGGTAGGGTATAAAGGTGGGACTTAGAGGGCTATGTCTTTAACAACCTCAATACTATGTCTATATGTTGTAACTGTTATTACAGACATTATGGGTAGGGGATAAAGGTTGACTAGAGGGGACGTTGTCTTATACCAACCTCAATTACTATGTTACTATGTACTGTATAAACAGACATTATGAGGTAGGTATAAAGGTTGGATAGGTGGAGTATTGTCTTTATACCAACCTCCAATACTAGGTACTTGTAACTGGTTATACAGACATTAGGGTTAGGGTATAAAGGTTGGACTAGAGGACGCTGTCTGATACAACCTCCAATACTATGTTACTATGTAACGGTTATACAGACATTATGGGTTAGGGTATAAAGTTGGACTAGATGGACGTGTGTCTTATACACCCTCCAATACATGTCACTAGGTAACTGTCTTATACAGAAATTATGGGTAGGGTTGTAAAGGTTGGACATAGATGGAGTGTGTTTTATTAAACCTCCAGTACTATGTTATATGTAACTGTTATATACAGACATATGGGTAGGTATAAAGGTGGGATAGATGGATGTGTGTCTCCTAGACAACCACAATACTATTACATGTAAATGTTATACAGACATTATGGTAGGGTTATAAAGTGGACTAGATGGAGGTATGTATTTAACAACCTACAATACTATGTACTATTGTAACAGTGTTTAGAAGACATTATGGTGGTGTTGTAAAGGTTGGACTAGAGACGGTTGTGTCTTTATACCACCTCCAATACTGTACTATGTAACTGTTTACAGGACATTATGGGTAGGGGTATAAAGGTTGGACAGATGACGTATGTCTTTATACCCCCTCCAATACTATGTTACTATGTAACTGTTTATAACAGACATTATGGGTAGGGTATAAAGGTTGGACTAGAGGACGTGTGTCTTATTCAACCCTCCGAGTATTATGTTAATATGTATATTTTGGACGGGCCACTGAAGATGCAGTGATTAGATTCAATAGCCTGAAGGATGAAGCTAGAAGGAGCAGGACCTTGCATTGATTCCCAATGAAATGCCGCAGGTTGGCAAGAAGAGCGGTCCCACCTATGAATTAGTACCCACTGTGAAAATTATTATGCAGTCAATTCAAAGGCCTTATATGGGAAAATTTCATCTAAGATGGAGGAAAGGTACACGTATCACCAAATGAAAAGTCAAGGATTTATCTGTGATCCATATTATATATTGCCGCCGTCAATTCATTTTTTACGATCAATTAAAACATATTCCCGTGAAGTGACACTTGCCTTAAGAGATGTGACCAAGGAATTCCCGGGAGTTGTAGTTTACTCACTAAAAGATATAGGTATAGAATTAGTTCTTGCAAAATCTTACCCTAGACAGTTATGCCCGTTGTGTGCCAAATTTGAATCCATTGTACAGGCAGCGGTGGTAATTGCTGGAGTCTTGCACTCGTGGACGCAGTCTCCGTGTTTTTAAACCATTATCGCACTCTCGTCAATGATAGGAAGAAAGACGCGGGCATACTATGGGGGTCATTACTTAACGGTGCGTGCGATAATACAGCGTGTGGGGGCAACTAGGATGTCTGTTCATCTTGAATGTCTTGCAACAGCCGGTAATCAGGGACCGTACAAATGACCGGATACTTCGACAATGATGACCCCATTAGAACAGGGTCGATAGTCGGCGACTATAGAGAGTCCGAACTGCGCAAAAATCCGGTCCGCTCGCGGATCCACGAATTCTGAAAAAATTCGAAAAATCGCGAGGCGGACCATAAAATGAAAAATATCCTCGAAATTACGAGATTTCTAAAATTTTCAAAAATATGTACTTTCCAAAATACAGTAATCCTCGTTAATTTCTAAAAATCGCGTTTTCGGAAGTTCGGATTTTTCTTCCGAAGAAGGTGGGAAAATCCGGAAAAATACGCCGTTCGCGAACGGGATTAAATACGCGGAGGGCTCCGGGGTCGGACCGCGACCAGGCCACCCTAGCGACTAATGGCAGTTTGGGGCGATAAACTGCCGTTTGTATGTGTCAATGGGGCGTTGGTATGGTAATGTGGAGGTTTGCCGAACAAGCACCGATGTATCGGATGTGCATTTGCAATGTCCTTCCAGGAATTCGATTGACTTCAGGTCAGATTACCTGACAGGTGGCCAGTTTTTTGTTTTAAGGTAGGACATCCCTTTAATCTACACAAAACCCTCGTAAAGGATTGTACCTTCACATGTTGATCCGTCTCCCTTATAACAAGCCTTGCAGTACTTTATAGGAGTTGGGGGGGGTGTCTGGACATATAGAGTCGATGTGGCCAGTTATCGGTTCTTTCAGCGCATTTCACCACTCCTGTAAGATAAAGACGGGGGGTAGGTGTCAGTCACAGAAAGACAATCGGGTCGTATTTGGCAGAAAATAAAAATGTAAACTTGTAGCTGATTTCTAAGTAAAGAAGTTTGTGTGACCATTTTTTCAAAATACTCAAATCACATCCTGACTCCTACTCCTCCCCTCTATCAGAGGTACAGACACGCTGCAGTGGAGTTATTAACCTAGGAAAGAGGAGTTCTCCAATGAGATACTTTGTATCCATTTGTGCTAAGGGAAGGAATAAAAAAGGTCTTTTCAGGCCTCCAAACAAGTGGATCTTACATAGCAATCCTTTAGAAAAGGCCAGTAATGCATTTTAATTATATAAAGTCACTTACAATGTGTTTTAACCTTATTTTAAATGGAACAAAACAAGATTTAAGCAACTTATATCTTCCATTCTTTGTTTCTGAAAAAATAATACAGTATGAGGGTATCGATTATGGTGATGACAGAAACATCCGTCTCTGTATATTATATTTATACAGAGGGTGGGAGCTGCCATATGGTTTCCCTTAACGTACAGTATGAGGGTAAGCTTATTGTATGTACAGAACATTCCTTTCTCTGTATTATTTAGATATATGGGTGGGAGCGGCCATATTTGTTTCCCTTAGACAGTACCAGTATGAGGTATAGCTTATTGTGTTACCAGCAACATTCCTCTTCTGTATATTTATATTATACATTAGGGTGGGAAGCTGCCTATTGTTTCCCTAGACAGTACAGATGAGGGTATAGCTTATTGTTATGTACAGAACATTCTTCTCTGTAATTTTATTTAACATAATGGGTGGGAGCATGCCATTATTGTTTCCTTAGACCGTAACAGTATGAGGTATGCTATTGTATGTTAAGACATTCCTTCTCTGTATATTTATACATATGGTGGGAGAGTGCCATATTGTTTCCCTTGACAGTACAGTTGAGGGTATAGCTTATTGTATGTACAGACAGAACATTCCTTCTCTGTATATTTATACATATGGGTGGGAAGCTGCCATGTGTTCCCTTAGACTCAGTACAGTAGAGGGTTATAGCTCATTGGATGTACAGAACATTCTTTCTGGATATTATATTTATACATATGGGTGGGAGCTGCCATATTGTTTCCCTAAGACAGTACAGTTATGAGGATAGCTATTGTAGGTACGAAACATTCCTTCTTGTATATTTATATTTATACATAGGGTGGGAGCTTGCCATATTGTTTCCTTAGACAGTACGGAGAGGTATAGATCATTGTATGTACAGAACATTCCTTTCTCTGTATATTTATATTCTAACTCTGGGGGGGAGCTGCATATTGTTTCCCTTAGACAGTACAGTATGAGGTATAGCTCAGGATGTACAGAATTCCTTGCTATGTATATTTATTATTTGATACATATGGGTGGAGCTGCCATAATTGTTTCCCTTAGACAGTACAGTATGAGGGTATAGCTCATGTAGTACAGACATTCCTTCTCGTATATTTATATTTATACTATGGGTGGGAAGCTGCCATCATTATTGTTTCACTTAGCACAGTTACAGTAGAGGGTATAGCTCATTGTTGTATGTACAGAAAACATTCCTTCTCTGTATATTTATATTAAACTATGGGTGGAGCTGCCATATTGTTTCCCTTAGACAGTACAAGTAGAGGGTTATAGCTTATTTATGTACGAACATTCATTCTCTGTATATTTTATTTATAAATATGGGGGATGGGGAGGCTGCCATATTGTTTCCCTTAGACAGTACAGTTATGAGGGTTAAGGGTTATAGCTCATTGGATGTAAGAACATTCCTTCGTATATTTATACATATGGGTGGGAGCTGCATATTGTTTCCCTTAGACCGTAAAGTAAGAGTGTATAGGCTATTGTATGTACGACACATCATTCTCTGTATATTGATACATAGGGGTGGGAGCTGCCTATTGTTTCCCTTTAGACAGTACAGTATGAGGTATAGCTTATTGTGTTACAGAACATTCCTGCTCTGATTTTATATTTATACATAGGGTGGGAGACTGCCATAGTGTTTCCCTTAGACAGTTACAGTATGAGGGTATAGCTTATTGTATGTACCAGACATTCACTCTCTGTATATTTATATTTGTATATATGGGTGGGAGCTGCAAGATGGTTTCCCTTAGGACCGTACAGGATGAGGAAAATCTTATTGTGGTACAGGACATTCCTTCATGTAATTTATATTTATAGATATGGGTGGGGGAGCTGCATAGCTGCCATTTGTGTCCCTTAGGACAGTACAGTCATGAGGGAAATTATCTTATTGTAGTACATACATTCCTTCTCTGTATATTTATATTTATATATATGGGTGGGAGCTGCCATATTGTTTCCTTAGACAGTACAGTATGAGGAATATCTTATTGTGTTACATTACATTCCTTCTCTGTTATTTATTATTTATATATATGGGTGGGAGCTTGCCCATAGCGTATCCCTTAGGACAGTTACAGTATGGGGTATAGCTTATTGTGTGGTACAGAACAGTCATTCCTGAATTATAAATATGGGTGGGAGCGGTCATATGTCTCCATTAGACAGTACAGTATGAGTGTATAGCTTATATATGACGAAAATTCCTTCTCTGTATATTAAACCTATGGGTGTGGAGCTGCCATATTGTTTCCCTAGACAGGTACAGTATGAGGGTATAAGCTTATTGTGTGGTACACAGAACATTCTTCTTGTATATTTATACAGATGGGTGGAGCTGCATTTTTATGTTCCCTTAGACAGTACAGTTGAGTGTAGCTTATTATATGTACAGAACATTCCTTCCTGTATATTAATAATATGGGTGGGGCTGCCATAGTGTTTCCCTTAGACCAGTACAGTATGAGGGGTATTATAGCTTATTGTATGGACAGAAAACATTCCTTTTTCGTATATTTAGATTATACATATGGGTGGGAGCTGCAATATATTGTTTCCCTTAACGTACCAGTATGAGGGTATAGGCTTATTGTATGTCAGACATTCCTTCTCTTTATATTTAGATTTTACATATGGGTGGGAGCTGACCATATTGGTTTTTCCCCTTAGACAGTCAAGTATGAGGGAATATCTTCTTGTGTGTACAGTACATTCATTCTCTGTATATTAATACATGGTATATATCCACATAGGGGTGGGAGCTGCCATATAAACAAATATAATATCTCTTAAAAAGTTTCAGAGTAGCAAAGAAGTAATCACGTGGCGTGCAGTTACAGTGCATGTGAAGACTTACCAAACAACATTTTGTTTTATGTTACCAGGTAACTGCAATTCGCATTTCCCAGGTTGTAACCTGGTGACGCTGCGAATCTACACAATGGCTCCTTGTATACGCGAAAGGAAATTCCGGCTAACGTTCGCAAACACTCCATTAGGGTTTTTACCCTCGGAAAGCAGGGAACTGTCAGGCTTGTATGTATAAATCACACGCACCCCCTCCGTCAAGAAAACCCCGTAAAATGGCTCCCTGTGTTCGCACTTCGCCATTCACCGCAAACTTCCCGTCCTTACTTGAAATATGCAAAAATGTTTAATCATGTTAATGATGTGCCAAAATGGGTTTTGCTGGAAAGTTAAAAACTTGGCAAAAGTTGTCCTGGGGCGGTATGGCTACATTTCGAGATCAAACCCCCCCTCCAGAGTACGGTCTAGAGGTCTAGAATACTGGATTCATTGGGGGGGATCAAGCCAGAAAAACGATTGTTACTTTCGTCGTGGTATGAATGTAAAATAAGAAATCAGCGACTGTTCATTGTGGGGAAGGAAGGAAAATGAATTTTACACTAATTTTTATACTGTTCTAGTAAAAAAAAAAAAAAAAAAAGGAACAGGGGTTTAAAGGACAACTAAAACTAAAAAAGTTTCCATATCGAAATTGGAAAGGGAGGTTGGAGGGAAAAACAGTGTTTTCTTACTTCCCCATAATGCTTTTTATGTTTTTTAGGGGCTAGGTCCCACTTTTACCCATGGAAGATGCACGCGGGATTTTTGTCCGAAACGTGATTGGATTGAAAAAAATACAATATGAATAACACCAGTGTGAAAATGCCCTTTCCATTGCTGTCACAGACGCTGCCCGTCTGGTAATTATACTGATTGTTCCCCGCAGAGGCAGAGTGAGACGTTTGTCTCAGGTGGGGACCTTGTGAGCAGAAAGTTTTCCCCCATAACATCTGCTACAGTGGCTGGGACCTGATTCCTACCTCTGCCTGCTATCCTATTCCCTGCACAGTAAGATAAAACGTACTGTATATGTACCACTCACCTATATATTTATTATAGACCGGACAATGTGACTTGGTAGACGGCACCAGTGAGTGCCTGCCTCCTATCTTTACTTTTAAGTGAAATTCAAAGTCCAGGCTGGTCTGCCAGTTCCACTCACACATATAACGCATAGATAGTACATGGGGCGCGTGTGTAAGGAACGTGAGTGTGTGTGGTGTGTGGGGGGGGGGGGGTGTATGGGGGGGGGGGGGGTTTTTTGTAAGGTTTTTTGTTAACGGGAGAAACAGAAGCATCTTCTGTTCATATGCAACTCAAGTGCCAAACTTTGGACTTTTAAGTGCTTGAATTGAAAGAAAGAATCTGGAGTATGTAGCAAGTATATTGTCAACAATGTCCACTTACCTCATTTACCCAGCACCCTTCCAGCCTTGACCCACTAACCTGTCACCGTATGTACCCAGTATCCTGCCAGCCTTAACCCCTAACCTGTCCCCCTATGTATCCAGTATCCTGCCAGCCTTACCCACTAACCTACCCCTAGTATCCAGCTCCTGGCCCAGCCTTCCCCTTACCCCACTGAAACCTGTCCCCCTAGTATCAGTATCCTGCCAGCTTCACCCTAAACTGTCCCCCTATGTCTCCAGATCCTGCCAGCCTCTTACCTCACTAAAACCTGTCGCCCCTATTGTACCCAGTATCTGCCAGCCTTACCCACTAACCTGTCACCGTCATTGCATACCAGTATATTCTGCCAGGCCTTACCCCCGAACCTGTCACCCAATGATATCCGTGATCCTGGCCGCCTTACCCACCTAACCTGTCACCCTATGTATTCCCAGTATCGCCAAGCCTTTACCCAATACCTGTCCCACTAGTATCCGTATCCATGCCAGCCTACCCAAACTGTCCCACCGTATTGATACCAGTATCCTGGCAGCTACCTACTAACCTGTATGCCTATGTACCCAGTATCCTGCCAGCATTCACCACTAAACCTGTCACCAGTATGTAACCAGTATTCGTGCCAGCTTAACCACTAACCTGTCACCCAATGTAGTCCAGTATCACTGCCGCCCTTACCCACTACTGTCACCTATGCTACCCAGTATCCTGCCAACCTTACCCACTAACCTGTCACCGTATGTATCCAGTATCCTGCCAGCCTTACCCACTAACCTGTCACGTAGGTACACCACAGTATCCTGCCAGCTCTACCTCACTCTAACCTGTCCCATGTACCCGCAGTATCCTGCCAGTGCCTTACCCCTACTAACACGTCACCGTTATGGACCCAGTATCCTGCCAGCCCTACCACTAACTGTCACCTTATGCTACCAGTATCATCTTCAGGCCTTACCCACTAACCTGTCGCCCTATGTACCCAGTATCCTGCCAGCCTTACCCACTAACCTGTCACCGGTATGTACCCAGAATCTGCCAGTCCTACCCACTAACCTGTCACCGTTATGTACCCAGATCCCGCCAGTCCTTACCCACTAACGGTACCCTAGTGTACCCAGTATCTGCCAGCCTTACCCAATAACCTGTCACCCTATGTACTCCAGTATCCTGCCAGCCTTACCCACTAGGCTGTCACCGCATGTAACCAGTATCCTTTCAGCCTTACCCACATAACCTGTCGCCACTATGTGTACACAGATCCTGCCAGCATTACCCACTAAACCTGTCACCGTATGTACCACGATATCCTCGACTCCACTATGCACCTATTTCACCGGATCGCCAGCGTCACTAACCTGTAACATCCCCTATGCTACCAGTGACCTCCAGCCCCAGCCTTTACCACTAACTGTCACCCCTATGTACCCAGTATCTGCCAGGCTTACCCACTGAACCTGTACCCTATATTATTCCAGTATATCTCAGACATTAGCACTTACTAACCTGTCGATCCATGTACTCCAGACCTGCCAGCCTTACCCACTAACCTGTCACCGTATGTACCCAGGTACCTGCAGCCATTACCCACTAACCTGTCACCCTATGTACCACGTATCTGCCAGCTGAACCCACTAACTGGTCCCCCTATGTACCCAAGTATCCTGCCAGCCTCTTACCCAACAACAACTCTTTGCACCTATGTATCCAGTATCCTGCAGCCCCTTACACACTAACTGTCCCCTAGTATTCCAGTTCTGACAGCCTACACACTACCTGTCCCCTATGTTACCCAGGGTTCCATGCAGCCTTTCGACTAACCGTCGCCACGATGTACCCAGTATCCTGCCCCAGCCTTACCCACTAAATGTCGCCCTTGTATCAGTATTGCCAGCTTACCCACATTCACTAACCTGTCACCTATGTACCAGTATTCACTGCCAGCATTACCCATCTAACCTGTTCACTATGTATCCAGTATCACTGCCAAGCCTTACCCACAACCTGTCGCCCCTATGTACCAGTTCCTGGCCAGCCTTACCGATAACCTGTGCACTATGTATCCATTCTTCCCCAGCCTTACCCACTAACCTGTCATCCTATGTATCCAGTATCCTTGCCAGTCCTTACCCATAACTCTGTCACCTAGTATCCATATTCCTCCAGCTTACCCTACTAACCTGTCGCCTATGTATCCAGTATCTGCCAAGCATACCCACGATACCTGTCACCCTATGTACCCAGTATCCTGCCAGTCACTATGCTACCTGTATACACCTGCACCTTAACCCAGCACATGTCCTATATGTATCCAGTTATCCTGCCAGCCTTACCCACTAACTACCTGTCATCCATATTCCTAGTCTTTACAGCCCTTACCCCACAACTGTCCCCTATGTATCCAGTTCCGGCCAGCCTTACCCAACTAACCTGTATTGTCTATCCTCCAGACAATACTTCGACAGTATCCTTTGCCGCCTTACCCACAACAATGGTCGCTCCTATGTATCACAGAATCGTTCCCCAGCCGTTACCCACTAACTGTCACCCTAATGTATCCATTTCCGCCGCATTCACCCCACTAAACTGCAGCCCTATTATACAGCCTAGTATCTGCCAGCCTTACCGCACTAACATGTCGCCCTAGTGGATCCATTCACTGCCAGCCTTACCCAATACCTGTCAACATATGCTATCCCAGGTATCCTTTCCAGTGCTACCCACTAAACCGGCTCGATCACCCTTCAGTATTCCCAGCCTTAAACTACTCTGGATCAGATCCACTCTCAACTTACCCACTAACCTGTCAGCACTAGTATCAGTATCCATGTCAGCCTTAACACTAACCGTGTCACACTATGTATCCAGTATCCTGACCAGACGTACCCACTAAACTGTCCACCCCTATGTATCCCGGTATCCTGACCAGCCCTTACCCACTAACTCGTCACCCTAGTATCAGTTATCCTGACCAGCATTACCTCACTAACTGTCCCCTAGTACTAGTATCCTATTTCCAGCCATCGTACCCACTTCACCTGTCACCTCTATTGATCCGTATCCTTCCCAGCCTTACCCACTGAACTGTTCCGCCCTAGGTTCCCATTCTCTTGCCACGCCTTACCCCAATAACCTGCCTAGCATACCGTCTCAACTCCATATCCTGGCCAGCTTTTACCCACATTAACCTGTCCCTTAGCCTCATGTCCCGCCAGTCTAACGGATCCATGATCCGATCAGGCGTTACCCACTAACCTGTCGCCCTATGCTACTACAGGTATCCTGCCGAGCCCTTTAAACCCACTAACCTGATCGCCACTATGTACCGTATGCACCTACCAGTAACCTGTCGACCCTATTACCCATATAAACCTGTCCACTTACATGGACGTAGAATACCCGCACACTTCCAGCCTTACCACTAACTGGTCACGTATGTACCCAGCACACTTCCAGCCTTACCACATACTATGTCACCGTGTATGTACCCAGCACCCTTCCATCCTTACCCATAACTTCCCGCCATATGTATCCAGTATCCTGCCAGACCTACACCATAACCTGTCCCCATGTATCCATATCCATCCGCCAAGCTACCCCCAACCTGTCCCTCACACTAGATTCCAGTATCCTGCCGCCTACCCACATACCTCCCCCCACCCTGTCCCCACTATGTATCCAGTATCCTGCCGCAGCCTTACCACTAACCTGTCACCGTTTGTACCCCAGCACCCTTTCCAGCCTTACCCACTAAACCTTGTCACCGTATGATACCAGTATCCTGCAGCCACCCATAACCACTGTAACGTATGTACCAGTATGCCTGCCAGCCTTACCCCAAAACAACTCGTCCCCATATGGTTTACTATCTAGTATCTGAGCCTTACCCACTAACCTGTCACCTGATGAACCCAGTGTATCTGCCAGCCTTTACCCCCCACTAACACTGATCACCGTATGATACCAAGTGATCCTGACCAGACACTTACCCAATTAACACTGTCCCCCTATGTATCCAGATCCTGCCCAGCCTTCCCCACTAATCCGTCCCCCTAGTAGTCCGTATCCTGCCGCCTTAACACTAAGAACTGTCCCCTATGTACCCAGTATCCTGCCAGCCTTACCCACTAACCTGTCACCGTATGTACCAGTATCCTGCGGGGACAGCCTACCCACTAACTGTCCCCCTTTTTTGACCCAGTATCCTGAGAAGCCTCACCCCATAAACTTGTCACTGTATGTACCAAGTATCATGCACAGCCTTACCCACTAAACCTGTAACCGATGCTACCCCAGTATCCTGCCCAGCCTACCCACTAACCTATCCCTATGTATCCAGATATCCCTGCCAGCCCTTACTACTACCGGCACCTATGTACCCAGTATCCTGCAAGCTTACCAACTACCCACCTGTCCACCTATGATACCCAGTATCCTGCATCATCTTACTACTAACCTGTCGCCCTATGTATCCAGGATCTGACCACGCAATTACCCCTAACCTTTCACCGTATGTAACCGTATCTGACCAGAACCTTAACCACTAACAATGTCACCAGATGTACCCAAGTACTCATGCCAACTTACCCACTAACCTATGTCCCTATGTATCCAGTCATCATGCCAGCCTATACCCATCATAACCTTGATTCCCCCTATGTATCCAGGTACCCGGCCCAGCGGACCTACCCACTAACCTGTCAGGCCTATTATCCAGTAATCCTGCAGCCTTACCTACTTAACCGTTCGCCCAGCCCAGTATCCTGCCGACCCTTACCCACTAACCTATCACCGTATGTACCCAGTATCCTGCCAGTCTTACCCACTAACCTGATCCCCCTATGTATCCAGTATCCTGCCAGCCTTACCCACTACTGTCACCCTATGTTACCAGTATCCTTTCAGCCTTACCCACTAACCTGTCGCCCTATGTATCCAGTCTCCCGATGCCAGCCTTACCCACTAACCTATCGCCCATGTATCCAGTATCCTGCCAGCCTTACCCACTAAGCCTGTCACCGTATGTATCCAGTATCCTGCCAGCCTTACCCACTAACCTGTCGCCCAATGTATCCAGTATCCTGCCAGCCTTACCCACTAATCTGTCCCCCTATGTACCCAGTCTCCTGCCAGCCTTACCCACTAACCTGTCACCATATGTATCCATTCTCCTGGTCCCTAATGCCTAGTTCCCACTAACAATGTCATCTATGCTATCCAGTATCCTTGCCAGCACTTACCCATAACTGTCGCCCTAGTGTATCCATGTCTCCTGCAACCTTACCCACTAACATGTCTGCATCATATGTATCCAGCATCCTTCAGGCCTTACCACACTACCTGTCGCACTAGTGCTACCAGTGATCCTGCACAGCCTTACACCACTAACCTGTCGCCCTATGTATCCAGTATCCTGCCAGCCTTACCCACTAACCTGTCACCCTATGTACCCAGTATCCTGCCAGCCTTACCCACTAACCTGTCACCGTATGTACCAGTATCCTGCCAGCCTTACCCACTAACCTGTCACCCTATGTACCATTCTCCTGCCAGCCTTACCCACTAACCTGTCATCCTATGTATCCAGATCACTACCAGCCTACCCACTACCTGTCGCAATATGTATCCATTCTTCCGCAGCATGCTACCACTAACCTGTCACCCTATGTATCAGCCCTGCCAGCCTACACACTAACCTGTGCTCCATATGTACCAGTAATCCGCCAGCCTTTACCCACACTAACCTGTTGCCCTAGGTGACCAGTATCCTGACAGCTCTTAAACAACTAACTGCGCCCTATTGACCCAGTATCCTGCCAGCCTCCTACCACTAACTGTCACTGATAGTACCCAGTATCCTGCCAGCACTAGCCACTTACTGTCCCCCCATGTATCCAGTATTCCTCCAGCCTTCACCCCACTAACTGTCTCCTATGTAGCAGTATCCTGACCAGACCCCCTTACTACTAACTGTCGCCCCTACTGTACCCGTATCCTGCCGAGCCTTACCACAACTACCTCGTACAGTATGCTACCCAGGTATCCTGACCACCCTTACCCACTAACGTCCCCCTATGTATCCAGCTACTCTGCCCAAGCAGCTGACCCACTAACCTGTCCCCCTATGTATCCAGTACCCTGCCAGCCTTACCCACTAACCTGTCACCCTATGTATCCAGTATCCTGCCAGCCTTACCTACTAACCTGTCGCCCTATGTACCCAGTATCCTGCCAGCCTTACCCACTAACCTGTCACCGTTATGTACCCAGTATCCTGCCAGCCTAACCACTAACCTGTCACCCTATGTAACCCCAGTATCCTGCCAGCCTTACCCACTAACCTGTCGCCCTATGTATCCAGTATCCTGCCAGCCTTACCCACACCTGTCGTCGCCCTATATACCCCAGACCTGCCGCAACACAGCTCCTTACCCCAACTAACCTGATCACCTCTAGGTATCAGTATACTGCCCAGCCTACCACTAACATGTCGCCCTAGTATCCGTGCTCCTGCCAGCTTCCCACTTTACCGTCACCCTATGTACCCATATCCTGCACCCTGACACACTAACCTCGCCTAGCCCTCATGTATCCAGTCTCCTGCCAGCCTTACACCACTTACCTGTCACCCTATGTACCCAGTATCTTGCCAGCCTTACCCACTAACCTTTCACCCTATGTATCCAGTCTCCTTCCAGCCTTACCCACTTACCTGTCACCCTATGTACCTAGTATCTGCCAGCCTTACCCACTTACCTGTCACCTTATGTACCTAGTATCCTTTCAGCCTTACCCATTATCCTGTTACCTATACACCACAGGTCATTTGCAGCCTTTTCTGTGTGTGGGAAATTTGGGTCCTGCTAGCAATGTTAAAGGAAAGTGCTATTTGCAAACAAACTCACACTGGAACAGAAGCTACATTGAAATTCCTCTCAGTTAACCCTGCTATGTCCCAATCAGCTACATGCAGCTCTGTACACACATGCAGATTGATCCAGGGGGGAAAGGGTTAAGTACAACAGCAAGGGGTACCAACAATATAACACAATGGAACCCCAGGGGATTTTTGTAAGAAAGATGAGCATTTAAGTTAAATAAATTTAAATACCCACAATTAAATTTGATAGACCAGACACCAAGTTAGTTAGTAGTGTTGCATTTATATTTAATACCAACACCAGTATAATTATATTTATATACGACCAACCGATACTTATCTTTATTATACCGACACCTTATAATATTTTTATATCGACACCTATATATTCTATTTAATACCGAGCCTATATCTATATTTATATTACCGGACGCCTATTATACGATTATTTATATACCTAACACCTATATATATATTTTATACAACCTTATATTATATTTATATACCGACGCCTATATATTATATTTATATACCGACGCCTATATATTATATTTAAATATCGACGCCTATATATTATATTTATATACCGACACCTATACATTATATTTATATACCAACACCTATATATTATATTTATATACCGACACCTATACATTATATTTATATACCGACACCTATACATTATATTTATATCACCCGATACATTTATTTTATATACCGACACTATACATTATTTAGATTACCGACGCCTGTATATTATATTATATACCAACACTTATTTATTTATTACCGACACCTATATTATATTTATATATCGACACCTGTAATTATATTCCCTAACCGATACCTTAATATTATATTTATACCGACGCCTGTATATTTATATTGTATATACGACAACTATATATTTAATATTTATAGTTCCGAATACTCCATATATGATTTTATATACCAAACGACCTACATAAGTATATTTATACCACTGACACCTATATATATATTTTACAGTATATACCAATACCTATATATTGTATTTATATACCAACACCTATATATTATATTTGTATACCAACACCTATATATTTTATTTATACACCAACACCTGTATTATATTTCTATGTATTCCGCACCTAGATATTATATTTATATACAAACCTATATATTTATATACGACACCCTGTATATTATATTTATATTCCGACACCTTTATATTATATTTATATACCAACACCTGTATATTATATTTATATACCGACACCTGTATATTATATTTATATTCCGACACCTATATATTATATGATTAACAAAAACTATTATTATATTTATATACTGACAACTGTAGTATTATAGTTATATTATGAACCCCTATATATAATTTACACCAACACCAATGAATATATTTATATACCGACACCTATCTATTATATTTACAGTATATACCAACACCTATATATTGTATGTATATACCAACAACTATATATTATATTTATATACCGACACCCAATTATAATTATATTACGACACCCTTGACTTATATTGTTATTACAACACCTATATATTTATTTATACACCGACACCAGTATATTATATTGAATAGTCCGAAAAACCCTATATAATATATACCGACCTATATATATATTTATATTACCAGCACCTATATTTTTTTATACACACCTTTTATTTCTTATTCCGACACCTTTATATTATATTTATTTACCAACACCTGTATATTAATTATATGCACGTGACACCATATCATTAATTTATATTCCGACACCTATAATTATATTTATTACCAACAACCATTTATTAGTATTTAAAAACCGACACTGTATATTATATTTTAATTCCGCACTAACACTATATTTATATTAATTACTGACACCTATACATTATATTATATTCCGACACCTATATATTATATTTATATTCCAACACCTATATATTATATTTATATACTGACACCTATATATTATTTTTACATACCGACACCTATATATTATATTTATATTCCGACACCTATATATATATTTTATATTCACCCGAAAATTATATATTATATTTTACCGAACCTAATATTATTTTATACCGACACCTATATATTATATTTATATACTGACACCTATATATTATGTTTATATACCGACACCTATATATTATATTCCTGTACCGACACCTATCTACTATATAAAGCAGAACTCTTGTATGTATGTATGTATATATATAAGTATGTATGTATGTATGTATGTATGCTCTCACCTCACAGCCCACACCCCTGAGATGACCTGAAAAAACCATAACAGCCGATGCCCCTCTAAAAGGGCTGACGCCCATGAAGTCCAGTTTAACCAATAAAAATCCTGCACGTCACGTATATACAAATATAAACCCTGGAAAGACTGTGTTACTATCTGGTGATATGAATTGACATTTATATACAAATTATAAACTCGATGGAAAACTGTGTTACGTTGGTGATATGAATGACATTTATAATACAAATATAAACCCTGGAAAAGACTGATGTTACTATGGTGATATGAATGACATTTTATATACAATATAAACCCTGGAACACTGTGTTACTATGGTGATATGAATCACATTTATATACAAATATAAACCCTGGAAAGACTGTGTTACTATCGGTGTGATAGGAATGACATGTATATGACAAATATATAAACCTGGAAAGACTGTGTATATCGGTGATATGAATGACATTATATACAAATATAAACCCTGGAGAAGACTGGTTACGTTATATTGGTGATATGAATGACATTTATCTACAAATATAAACCCTGGAAAGACTGTGTTACTATTGGTGATATGAATGACATTTATATTACAAATATTAAACCCTGGAAACGACTGTGGTTACTATGGTGATTGAATGACATTTATATACAAATATAAACCCGGAAAGACTTGTGTTACTATCTGTGATATGAATGAATTTATATAAAATATAAACCCTGGAAAGACTGTTACATTGGTGATATGAATGACATTTATATACAATATAAAACCCTGGAAAGACTCTGTGTTACTATTGGTGATATGAATGACATTTATATACAAATATAAACCCTGGAAAGACTGTGTTAACTATTGGTGATATGAATGACATTTATATACAATATAAACCCTGGAAAGACTGTGTTACTATCGTGATATGAATGACATTTAATATCAATATAAACCCTGGAAAGACTGATGTTACTATCGGTGATATGAATGAACATTTATATACAAATATAAACCCTGGAAAGGACTGTGGTATATGGTGATAGATGCCATTTATATACAAATATAAACCCTGGAAAGACTGGTTACTATTGTGATATGAATGACATTACTATACTAATATAAACCCTGGAAAAACTGCTGTACTATCGGTGATATGAATGACATTTATATACAAATATAAACCCTGGAAACTGATGTTACTATGTGATATGATATGATGACATTAATAACAAATATAAACCCTGGGAAAGACTGACTGTTGTTACTATGTGATATGAATTACATTATCTATACAAATATAACCCTGAAAGACTATGTACTAATGTGATATGAATGACATTTAATACAAATAAACCCTGGAAAGAATGTGTACTATCTGGTGATTGAATGACATTTATTATACAATATAAACCCTGGAAAGGGATGGACAAGACTAGGTACTATCGGTGATATGAATACATTATATACAAATATAAACCCTAGGGAAAGGCAACTGTGTTACTATTGGTGATATGAATGACATTTATATACAAATATAAACCCTGGAAATACTGATGTGTTTACTATGGGTGATATGAATGACATTTATATACAAATATAAACCCTGGAAAGACTGATGTTATACGGTGTGATATGATGACATTATATACAAATATAAACCCTGGAAAGACTGTTACTATTGGTGATATGAATGACATTATATACAAATAAACCCTGGAAAGACTGTGTTACTATCGGTTGATATGAATGAATTTATAAACAAATTAACCCTGGAAAAAGATGTGTTACTATTGGTGATATGAATGGACATTTATACAAATATAAACCCCTGGAAAGACTGTGTCTACTATCCGTGATATATGAATGACATTTATATACAAATATAAACCCGGGAAAGACTGTGTTACTATCGGTGATATGATGACATTTATATACAAATATAAACCCTGGAAAGACTGTGTTACTATCTGGTGATATGAATGACATTTATATACAAAATAAACCCTGGAAGACTGTGTTACACGGTGATATGAGATGACATTATATACAAATATAAACCTGGAAAGAACGATGTTACTATTGGTGATTATGAATGACATTATATACAATATAAAACCCTGGAAAGACTGTGTTACTATTGGTGATATGAATGAATTTTAGACAGATATAAACCCTGGAAAGAATGTGTTACTATACGTTGATATGAATGACATTTATATACAACTATAAACCCTGGAAGAGTGTTACTATCGTGATATGAAGACATATATACAAATTATAGAAACCCTGGAAAGACTGTGTTGTTACTATGGTGATATGAATGACATTATATACAAAATAAACCCTGGAAAGACTGTTACTATTGGTGATATGAATGACATATATACAATATAAACCTGGAAAGACTGATGTTACTATCGTGATATGAAGGACATTTATATACAAAATAAACCACTGGAGAAAGACTGTTGTTACTATTCGTGATATGAATGAATTTATATACAAATATAAACCTGGAAAGACTGTGTTACTATTGTGATAGAATGACATTTATATACAAATATAAACCCCTGGAAGACTTGTTACTATTGGTGATATGAATGACATTTATATACAAAATAAAACCCTGGAAAGACTGTGTTTATGGTGATATGAATGACATTATATAACAAATAAACCCTGGAAAGACTGTGTTACTTTGGTGATATGAATGACATTTATATACAAATATAAACCCTGGAAAGTGACTATGTACTATTGGTGATATGAATGACATTTATATACAAATATAAACCCTGGAAAGACTTGTTACTATTGGTTATTGAATAATTTATATACAAATAAAACCTGGCAAAGCTGTTAACATCTGTATGAATGACATTTATATACAAATATAAACCATGGAAAGGACTATGTTACTAGGTTGATATGAATGACATTTTTATATACAATATAAACCCTGGAAAGAATGTGTTAATATTGGTGATATGAATGACATTTATACAATATAAAACCCTTGGAAAGACTGTGTTACTATCGGTGATATGAATGACATTTAATACAAAATATTAAACCTGGAAAGACTGTGTACTATCGGTGATATGAATGACATTTATTACAAATATAAACCTGGAAAAGACGTGTTACTATCAGGTGATATGAATGACATTTATATACAATATAAAACCTGGAAAGACTGTGTTACTATCGGTGATATGAATGACATTTATATTACAATATTAAACCCTGGAAAGACTGTGTACTATCGGTGATATGAATGACTTTATATACAATATAAACCCTGAAAGAACTGTGTTACTATCGGTGATATGAATGACCTTTAATACAAATATAACCCTGGAAAAGAAGTGTTACATCGGTGATATGAAATGACATTTATATACAAATATAAACCCTGGAAAGACTGTGTATCCTAATCGGTGATATGAATGACATTTATATACAAATATAAACCCTGGAAAGACTGTGTACTATACGGTGATATGAATGACATTTATATACAAATATAAACCCTGGAAAGACTGATGTACTTCGTGATATGAATGACATTTATATACAAAATAAAACCCTGGAAAGATTGTTACTATCGGTGAATATGAATGACATTATATACAAATATAAAACCCTGGAAAGACCTGTGTTACTCGGTGATATGAATGCATTATATACAAATATAAACCCTGGAAGACTATGTTTACTATCGGTGATATGAATGACATTTATATACAAATATAAACCCTGGAAAGACTGTGTTACTATCGGTGATATGAATGACATTTATATACAAATATAAACCCTGGAAAGACTTGTTACTATTCGGTGATATGAAGACATTATATAAATATAAACCCTGGAAAGACTATGTTACTATTCGGGATATGAATGACATTTATATACAAATATAAACCTGGAAAGAATGTTACTATCGGTGATATGAATGACATTTTATACAAATATAAACCCTGGAAAGGACTATGTTACTATGGTGATATGAATGACATTATATTAACAATATAAACCCTGGAAACGACTATGTTACTATCGGTGATATGATGACATTTATATACAAATATAAACCCTGGAAAGACTTGTTACTAGTGGCGATTATGAAAATGACATTAGTATACAAATATAAACCCTGTGAGAAAAGACTGTGTTAACTATCGGTGATATGAATGACATTTATATACAAATATAAACCCTGGAAAGACTGTTACTATTGGTGATATGAATGACATTTATATACAGATATAAACCCTGGAAAGACTGTGTTACTATTGGTAATATGAATGACATTTATATACAAATATAAACCCTGGAAAGACTATGTTACTATTGGTGATATGAATGACATTTATATACAAATATAAACCCTGGAAAGACTGTGTTACTATTGGTAATATGAATGACATTTATATACAAATATAAACCCTGGAAAGACTATGTTACTATTGGTGATATGAATGACATTTGCTGTTATTTGTTGTTATTGTCATGCTAAGAAATTTAAAGCCGAGCCTCCTGGAATGTGACTGCGCCATCAGATATTGCTGTCACGACCACACCCCCTGACATCACGGTCACGCTTAAACCCCAACCATCAAGGCGATGCCCCAAAGATAACAGCCATACATTGCAAAATTCCCCCAAATGTTATGAAAACGCTACCAGCTATTGTGGTCATCCCCCCCAAAAAAACCAAACATAATGGTCCACCCCCAAACATCACAGGCACAACCACAAACACCAAACCCACGCCTTAAATAGCACACTCACGCCCACGCTTTGAAACAACTTGGCCATGCCTCCAAAAATCGCGACCACCAAATGTCCCGTTCAAGCCTCCTGGACACCACAACATCACAGACACTACCCAGACTGTCCACGCCCTAGAATGCCGTGTTTCCACCCACCACAACATCGCAGACATGCCCCATCCACCTATTCAAACTGGGACGGTTGGGGGGTATGGACTACACAGGAATTACTTGCACTTAGGCACCAGACACCCACTGCCCATATATCAAACACTTCACAAACAGTTACAACTAAAAGAACAAAGACATCAGGGCCCTTTCAATTCGCACCAGAAAGTAACGTTATTGATTGGAATTTAATAGTCAATATAAAGTGGTCCTTGTGCAAGGATAAAGTGTTAAAGTGCAAACAAGGCGACATACTAAAGCCCGACTTTAACAACACAGACAAAGAGCCGCACATCACATGATCACAGACACTGACGCCCGTCAGTTAATATGGACCTGCCTTGTATCTCACTGACAGTAACTAATCTACCAACTGGTTACACTGTCACCTCCTAATGTAGGGAGAAGGAAAGCAGTGAATGGACCTGCCTTGTATCTCACTGACAGTAACTAATCTACCAACTGGTTACACTGTCACCTCCTAATGTAGGGAGAAAGAAAGCAGTGAATGGACCTGCCTTGTATCTCACTGACATTAACTAATCTACCAACTGGTTACACTGTCACCTCCTAATGTAGGGAGAAGGAAAGCAGTGAATGGACCTGCCTTGTATCTCACTGACAGTAACTAATCTACCAACTGGTTACACTGTCACCTCCTAATGTAGGAAAGAAAGAAAGCAGTGAATAGACCTGCCTTATACCTCACTGATACAGCACTTTATAGTGGGGACATGTTTATTGCATTGGGACATGGTTAATGGTTAATTGATTTTTATACAATCCCATATAGTGGGATTATCTAATATAGTCTTATTCACATAAATCTAAATTGTATAAATATTGCTATTTATCGTTCTAGGGATGCAGTGCTGACTGTAGAATAGAATCTATCTGTATTCCAAGTAACAGACAGGGAGAGTGACCCTGACTACCCCACCCCCCGAAGTGGTCAAGCAGGTGGGGGGATTGTTACTGGCAAATATCATCATGAATAATGCTGAATGGGGCTGGACACTAATATTGCACTGTGTTCCATTTAACTAAACTTATGACACGCCATTCAGACATGTAGTCCCAATCCTATATAAACTGCACTATACAAAAAGTATTTTGTGGAGGTTGGAGCTATTATCCATTATTATCTAGTATCTATTTGTCTCTTTTTACTGTAAATAGCAATGTATGCTGTAAAGAAAACAGCTCTGACAAAATATACAGGATAGTCAGCAAGATGTTGCATAGAAATTCTCTTCACATCGACTTACCCTCTGTGGTGTGTGTATCGGAGACAAAGCATCAAGATCTGCCATTGGAAACTCAATTCCTTTCCTCTTTAGCTCCTCATAAATATGTACAACCCCAGTAAGGTCAGGACTGCTGCGAAACGCGTCTGCCCAGGCCTGCAACAAGAGCAGAGATGGTAACTCTAAGCGTAGCCATCCAATGTATTACTAAAATGGGGCTGTATACTCAGGAACAAAGACCGAAAAAAAGTTCTCGGCCCCCAAATTCAGGAATTTTAATATATTTAAAGAAAGTGTTAAAAAGTAAAGGCATTCTACCAAAATAAATATAAATTCCTGCCTTTTAATTCGTCAATAAAATTATTTGCATGAGGGTACCTTTTCCTCTCTGTTATACTTTGAAAGTATCCTTGTATGTTAAAACGCATGCAGGTTAATTTAATAAAAGGTGCGAAATATGATAATGCTAATAATCTGCGGCGACCAATTACATTTTTTCTTATTGTAGTACAGCATTACAAACTTAACATCTAACTGGCTGCTGCACATTAACGGCACATACACATATTTGCACCTCTTAATAAATAAGCCTGATAATCTAATTACAAATTATTTTTTATTGAGGGTTTGGAGTCTGATTACAGTATTATTTTCAGGAGGTAGCAAACAACGTTGAATACAGTACAGACGTCATCACACATCTGAAGGACAAAATAACAAAATGCAGTGAAAGTCAGACTATAATTATATTCCTTGTTGGTGGATTGATTCGTGATTGCATTACATCAGCATAACTGTGCTCCTTTTTTTAATGCCACTTACCTTCTACAAAGTCCCAAGGAGCCTATTTTCATCAGTGCAGGGTTGCTTTGTATTATTTATACCAGAAAAGTATGGCAAAAGGAGAAAACTTTAATGTTAGAGCAGAGCAAAGTGCTGAGCCACAATCTCTGAGCAAGTGATTCCAGCCTCCTGCACTGACACACAGGATACCTGATCTGCATCTTTTTCGCATCTTCAAATGATACCAGACACAAGCTACATAGGGGGTGGGGGGTTGATACTTATGACTATCCCATGAATTAAACATCATGCATCTGTGTCAGAAATAAAGCTTTTCCCTGGTGGTGCTGGTACAGTCCAGCTACGCCTGTCTCTGGCACAATCACAGGGAAGACCCTGCACTTCGGCACTGAGCTGGGAGACATCCCTTCCCCAAGAACCTGCGGCAAAATTCTAAAGTACCTGTTTCTTTAAAATTTAAATGTCCACAAAACAATGAAAACAACTTCTCCCCTTAAATCTAGTATTCCTAGCTCCAATTTTAATTTTATTTGTAAAAAAAAAAAGTAATTAGAAGTTGTTACAAATTAAAAAACAAGACATGGGCACTTGCTCCTACCTCCCATAAAATGATACGTTGTAAAGAAACTGTTTTTAGGGTTTAGTGGTTCTCTTAACCAGAGGTATAACTACAAGGCCAACCACAATGTCTTACACTGCCTCAAACAGATTCTCTGTCTTTGAACTGTAAAAAGGTTATGACGTGAGCATGTAATGGAGGCTCCGGACCCCATCTGTTTCAATCCCCCAGCCAGACTATCTGACTCTCTGTAATGGCAAGCATGCTCAGTAATCCCTATGAGGAATTTCCCACCATGCAGTTCATGTACCAACTGTCACCAGCTACAGCAAAACCATACACAACAGAAGAGTTAATGATAATAAGGCACTTGATGGACAGCTGAAATGAAAGATGTTTCAGACTGGATATCTAAATAAATAGTGGACAGATCAACAACAAAAAATGCTACAGTGATAGTTACAGAAAAATTATAGTAATGGGCAATTAAAAAAACACCACATCCCTCAGTGTACATATCCTTTAAGATAAACAATAAATTAATTAAAAAGGCAGCGGTCAATCTACTAAAACCCTCTATTCCTTCTAATACCACACTATCTCCTCACTCCCCTAATACCCCCCCAAACCTCCTTCCTCAACAATATCTCTATAATCTATCACTATATCTTAAAGCATGTGACCCATGATAAATGTGAACAACAAAAGGCATACAAAATGAACATTCAGTTAACCTGTTTTTTTCTTTAATAAAATATAATAACATAGAAAACTATTAGATTCAGAAACAATATGTACAATCCAAGTAATAACCAACTGCAATATGATATCTTTGACATATGATAATATGCCTTCCCCCAGCCCCAACCACTATAAAAGATTCTCAAGAAAGTGCCCCGATCTTTACTTACCTTCCCTCTCTCCTCTGCCGCACTGACCGGCCTTCTGCATGCAAGACACTGCAAGCAGGGGGCGGGACCAGCAGTCGCGTCCGTGATTGGCTGAGAGGCAGCCAATCACGGACGCAGCTGCCGGCTGCTCAGAACGCCGGGGGAGAGAGGGAAGGTAAGTAGAGTTCGGGGGAAATTCTTAAAAATCTTTTAGAGCGGTTGGGGCTGGGGGAAGGTATACTAATATATGGCCAAGGGTTTTTATGGTAGGGGGAGGGATCGCAAAACGGGAGGGAAAGGAAGGGGGGGCCCAGCAGTGCGCATGCCAAAAGTCTCCCGGAGGGGACACAGGAGGCAGAGTCTTATATGGACTCTGCTATCCTCCTGATGGCCAGTTTTTGGGACTTGGGGGGGGGTTTACAGGAGAACCATTTGGAGCTGGGATGTAAGGTAAGGATTTTATTACACTACAGTTGTTTTGGCATCCTGGTATCCAGTTCCAAACTGCTTCCTGATTATTTATGAGTTCTATTACATCACCACTGCTCCATTTTACATTCTTTCTATACCCTGTACCTGGCAGTATTTAGGGTCACCAGCTTTACAGTCTTTAAAGTGCCAACCTATTGGAGAACGTAAATCACCTGCTACGATCGCTAGTATGCGCCCTATAACTCAATCTTTCAGCTGCCGGATTGTTCGACCCAGAGGAAGCTCCCTAATGTTTGACCGTTCATTGCTACAACGTTTGGACCATTACTAAGTAACAAGGTATATAACATGAATTCATACATCAATTGTAACACACTTCGAATGCAAATGTTTAAGCCCATTAAGGTTCGTACACACGTGCAATCACAGGGCCAACAATCATTTAGTGTATGGGCGACTCGACAGCTTAGCATAGGGTTGTAATTACAGTTATCAAACAATATACTGTTAAAAAGACTGGTTATTAGGAAAATTTTTTGCTTTCTCGCATTTTCTAGAGAAATACGGCTGTAACAACTGGAAATACCATATTCCCAGTCTGCTGCTTCAGTCTCTAGAGCTCTTTGTTATTTAACTAACCAGACATCTAAAGCTCCTAAAGAGGAAGTGGATGACACAGCTCATTCTGGATAGCTGCTTTGTAATTATACCCAAATATCTGACTGCAATGCAAACTTCCTACCAAGCTGTTCTATTTCCAAACTATGACTTCATACTCCTTGTTTAAAAGGACAAAGTCACTGCCAACAAAAAATGCTGGAAAATGTTAATGGCCATGGATACTAAATTGTATACAGACAATTTTAGGCACAATTGATTGTCTGAAAGATGGGTGCCTGGGGGGAAAAAAAGCTCTAATCATTTAAAGAAAAATATTATTGTTTGCACAAATTAAAGGACAACTACACTGTAAAAATGTTTATAAAAAAAATTAAAATACCTGGGGCAGGGAGGCAAGATTGATTATTATTGATTAACCCAACAATATTTTGTTGAGGATCTACGGCACATACAAATTTCATCTGCCAGGTTAGTGCACAAAGCAAAACAGTGCTGAAGCCAGTAAGAAGCCTGTCAAAGGCAGTTTTCTTCATGCTGGTGCTCTTTACAGAAACAAAATTGGGAGGTAGGAATGATCAGTTCTACTCCTCTGCCCCATGTGCTTATCATGTTACCATTTCTTTTAAAGCATTGCTAGTCAAAACAGATTTCTGCACAGATATGTCACCAGCAGAATCGGTGAAAAAAAAAAAAGTGCAACCAACAGGAAGTGACAAGTACAGGGAGCTGGAGGGACATTTCCAGCACAGTAGCTGATTTCTGGATCCCTTAATAACAGGGGAGAATCTTTGACTCTGACTAAGCACATGAGCCTGGCAGGTTAGACAGATGAAAGCAAAAAACTGTTTTCATCACATAAGGTTGCATACTTTTGATAGCTCTTAAAAATCAACTAAAAACAGACAGTTTAAATGGCCCTTTACCTAGCTTGCAGCAGCATGTATTATTCACAGGAAGGTGGGAATAAGCAATCCTACTTCGCTGTGAATTAATATATATATCTGATAGATATAGCTGGAAGCTAGATCAAAAAGCCAGTTTACAAGTTTCACTGCCTGATCCTGTTTGTTTAATTGAAGAACGGGAGGTAAGTCTTAGCTCCTTCACCTACCATTCTTCAATTTATATGACAAGGGGTATGTCCTTGAGTGAACATACCCTTTAATGACCGGTACACACAAGTAAATATTTCAGCCCAGTCGACCAATGGATAAAAATATTGTCCAAAATTTTAAACTGATCACACCCAAAAAATTTTTTAGCAATGTCTTCAGTCTGGGTAATTGGACATGTAGTTAAATTACATGCGATTCTGCAGTCTTCAATGGACTGGAAGATAGGTAGGGAAAAAATATTGGTGGTACCTCGCCAACTGACAGACTAGTGTTTGGTTTATTGATTGGTAGGTCTGACAGCAGGAATATATGGTCCTGGTCACCCCAGGTGTATAATGCCTTCAAACAGGTGTGTCTTTTCTTTTTTGACCATGCCGATAGGCCTTGGTCACATGCTCCTTTGACTAAACTGACCTGTAACAAGATTGGCTAGTGACTTCTAGTGGGCAGTAAGTGGCTACTGCAGTAGCTCAGAACTGAGCATGTGCAAGAAACATAACAGGTAGTGTCTTCGGTGCCTGTTAATATGGCCGATTATCAAAATAAAAGTTTAGTTCCGGTTTGCTGTATTTATGGAAAGGTTTTCTGTCTTCTGATTCAGTGTTTCCCAGAAAAAAACGTGATATCTGATTATGATCTGAACCCTTTTTTATGACTCCCTGTTTCAACAAACCTACCGTGTTATTTCCTAACAAACGCAAAAACCTATTCCAAGGTTTGTTCACTGGTCATTAACTTATAGGTATTTCAGTCAGTGATTAAGAAATAACAATTTGTCTTGAGCTCGAAGATCCCAGTAGACTAAAGAATTAGTTAATTAAGGCAGCACAGTACTGTAAATAGGCCAGAAATCTGGAGCACCACTGTCAGTGTGTTCCATGAGAATGCATGTCTGACCCTCTAACTTCCCACTTATGCAGCTAACTGACTGCACTAGGGTAGCTGTTAAGGCACTGAATAGGCCATTACACAAAGCAGGAAAGGCTGGATTTAAATTCTGCACCCAGTCCATACATAAACATTAGTGGTACATGTTATAGCTGAGGAACTCCTCCTAGTGGAGGAATATGTGTACTGTGAACCAAAACATTTTTGTTTTAGAATCTATAATCAAAACAAACAAGCCTAACAAAAGTTAAATTATGAATGGAATATGTTGTCCTTTATAGTGATCTGTGGTTAATTATGTATGTTTACGGTTCAATTACAACTTACCTGAATAAGAGCAAGCACTTTGTCCTGTACAATAGTAGGGGGATTGTTTTTGGGAGAAATGATCTTTACTAAGATGCCGTCTATGAAATCCCGGTGAGTCACTAGAATGTGGAAGCGATGACCACAATTCTTAACACAAGTTTCTAATACCTAAGAAGAGAAAAAGCAGTTGTATACGGAGCACAGTACGGAGCACAGTAATAGCCCCCTGTAAGACATGTGAGTGGGGGTAAGCACAGTACACAATGTCCAACTTAACATGGAACGTTTAACTTACTGTCAAGGCGAACATCACTTCTCTGTAATTCCTATTACCGTTAAGTCTCTTCTTCAAGGCTCTGATGGCATCTTTTGGACTAAACAGAAATACATTTTAATTCGGAAAAACAGAAAAGCATAGGAAATGATATACTAATAACAAATATGTCTTTGTGGCCCACTCACAGTTATGAGGCCTCATTTAAGGTAGACCAGTCAGGGTGTCTTAGCTAGACCTCACTAAACAATTCATGGCAACAGGAAAACTACCCAGAAGTCTCTATTCTTTATTTCTCTAGGTCTGTGTGTTTAATAAGAAATTGTCCCTAGTAAAGATATTTACAACCTGTAACCCTTTGGCGGACACTTTTCACTATAAAAATGTGCTTGAGCTTCCAATACAAAACACATGGGGGGTTAGAAGTTAGACACCTGCAATTTTGACCTCAACCTTTCATAAAATTAGCCAGAGTCCCTAATCCAGTGTTCTCCCTAGCATCTTTTAGCCGGACGGCCCCCCCGGCTACTTTTTCATGCCACCTGGAAAAAATTCTGTAGAGAACATAGTTGTGATTTACTAAAAAATGTACATGTAGGGTTAATAAGTGTGTGCACGACTCCAAGGCCAGACAAAACTTCAGTCATAACTGCCAGGTCAAGAGCCCTTTCTAACATTCGCAAGATTATGTAAGGACGGGTTAACTAACTCTTGCAAGATTGACAGTCCATGAAAGGGGGTGTGGCAAACATGCATGCTTTGTATGTGGGTCACAAATTTCCCCGCCCTGCCCCACCTGGCTACTTTTTCATGCCACCCGGCTGGAAAATAATTCTGGGGAGACCACAGCCCTAATCCCAAGCTAAAGCCTAGCACTGATAGAAATGACCCACACAATTTGTCCAGGACACTGCCTGAAGACACAAAACAATTGCTCAAGCTGCCATTTTTATGAATCATAATATCTACAACCAAAAAATACCACCGAATAAAAATTTGATCTTATAACCTACATTATAGGTTGGGTCTGATGCAACAAGAAGTCAATTAGCAGTAACCAATCAGACAATCTTTTTACAGTTACTGCAGTTTGATGACATCTAATTGGTTGTTATTAATCACACAGGTAAATGTTATTGCATCAGCCCCATAGTTACTACCCAAATTGGGAAATGATGCCTACAGGAAAAGCTTTCTTCCGGATAGCAAGTGTCAGACAGTAGCCAGCCACTTCAATTTTAATGTCTGTAAATAACAATTTCCCAATGCTCAACAAGTTTTAAAGATAAGAGCATAAAGCAGAGATAGAAGGCATAATGGACAGAATTACATTACAAGGTTCTAGAGAGAAAACAAGACCCATCCCTTATCCATTATATAAATAAATTCATATTTTTACAGAGATTGCATTGAGTTTAGGAGCAACTACTTAGGTGGGGCTATATAACACAATTACACATAGGAAAGTTCTATATGTATGTGTGTAATTATCACTATTTAATTAAAATCACCATAAGAAATAACACTATACAAAGTATAGTACTACTATCTACTACTGAATTACAAAACAAATGATATACAATTAATAAAGTAAACTTACTTTACTGGACCCCCCTAAGTTTGAATGGAAAACTCAAAATGATAGGTTAAGCCACACCTCTAGGATTTCTACAGGGTCTCCATGTAGACACTAAAAGGAAGTGGAATTTTACTAACATCCAATGAGAGGTTCTGATCTTACACTGTTAGCAAATCAAAAACATCTTTTAGACATTGTACATGACAAGACAGGAAGTGTAAGGAAGTTCCTGTATTACACTCAATTATGTGCTGTTTGTAAAACATGTGACAGTCTTAGCTTATTAGAAAATTCTTCAGACTCTCACATTTACTCCCCCTCTCCCCAAAGAAAGTAATGAGACAATCCAGTTTCTGTTTGCTAGACAGGAAGTGATGTCTGTAAATGATTAAATGACTTTGCATGTCTCTGAAACTACCCAGCATTCTTAGTGAAATGGACAGTTTTCCCTTTTCTTCCACTATTGATATACTATAGTTATTATATATATAATAACTATGAAGCTGTGGGGTACCTTCTGTTATAAAATGGCTCTACTTCATTTTATACTCTGTGGGGAGCTTTTAGCTCCTTTATCCAAACCTCTCCCTAACTTGTAAAGCTAATCAGAATCCTGTACTCCCAAGTCCGAACCCCATAGTGACTGTAAATCTGGGACTTGTGGTAAATACCAATAAGTATGAACCTAGCATGAGAGCTCTGCCAGGACAAATGACTGTTGGTCACAATAACAGTGCCTGCAGTTAGCAATGCATGTGACCGACTGATCATGTGGTCCCATAGGGAACTGCATGCTCGGCCATGATTTACTAACTGACCCGTTTGTCTGATACGGGCGACTGAACTCGGTCGCGGTTGGCTGCCCCAATTTAAAGGTGCTGTTTAGATTGCCTGGGTCTGTTCTCCACATAGAATATAGAAGGTCCACATAGACTGTCTATATTCTAGCTGGAAGGTAGTATAGGTAAGGGGATATATGTGTGTGTTTGTTGATTTAATATGATGCGATTGCTTGGGTTTTTTTCAGGACCTTAAGACTCATTTTATTAGCCCCCCTGGATGTTTCCTGATGGTTTTCTGTGAGCACTGCATCTACACATAGTAAAACACACACAAATAATTTCCACTGTGCACCAACGGGCACACTTTTTCTAGTAATCTATATATACAGATGGGATTTCCTTCTACTGTAGGTTACTCTCGACATCTTTAACTCAGTTTGTCTTTGTTGCATAAATCAGATAAACCATAAATGAAGTCATTCCATTAATTGTAGTTAATGGTTAGAAACTGGAAATGACTGTGCAAAAAAATGTTAGGAAGAACATTCAGAGAAGATCGGTAATGCAGGAGGCTCCCCAGACTACATTATCACAATATAATTTAATAAACAGAATACCAAAAATGATCTCTATGGGGGGTATGTAATTAATATTAAAGATTGAATTATATTTCTGTTCTAATCTGTTAGTGTTCCACACATATCTTTTTTGGTTCCCTGGAACCACTTACTGCTAAAGAACATGTTTATATTGGTAATTTTCTGCACTAAAATGCTCATTTTCACCTTAACCTATGGACACATGGTTATTCCAATGACAAAGCTGTGGTATTCAGTTAGATCAACTGGACTTGAAGTTTAGTTCTTTATTGAGAGATCCAGTTGGATGACTAAACACTAAGTCCAGTGGATCTAACTGAATACAATAGATAAACAATGACCTGGATGAATGAATATTACAGATATACCGTGACCTGGATGAATGAATATTACAGATATACCGTGACCTGGATGGATGAATATTACAGATATACCGTGAACTGGATGGATGAATATTACAGATATACCGTGACCTGGATCGATGAATATTACAGATATACCATGACCTGGATGAATGACTATTACAGATATAGCATGAACTGTATGGATGACTATTACAGATATAGCATGAACTGTATGGATGAATATTACAGATATACCATGACCTGGATGGATGAATATTACAGATATACAATGACCTGGATGGATGAATATTACAGATATACCATGACCTGGATGGATGAATATTACAGATATACCATGACCTGGATGAATGAATATTAGATATACCATGACCTACATGAATGAATATTACAGATATACCATGACCTGGACGGATGAATATTACCGATATACCGTGACCTGGATGGATGACTATTACAGATATAGCATGAACTGTATGGATGAATATTACAGATATACCATGACATGGATGGATGAATGTTACAGATATACCATGACCTGGATGAATGAATATTACAGATATACTGTACCATGACCTGGATGGATGAGGTAATATTCATTCATCCAGGTCAGGTAATATCTGTAATATTCATTCATCCAGGTCACGGTATATCTGTTATTCTATCCATCCAGGTCATGGTATATCTGTAATATTCATCCATCCAGGTCACGGTATATCTGTAATATTCATTCATCCAGTTCAGGTATATCTGTAATATTCATCCATCCAGGTCACGGTATATCTGTAATATTCATCCATCCAGGTCATGTTATCTGTAATATTCATCCATCAGGTCATGGTATTCTGTAATATTCATCCTCCAGGTCATGGTATATCTGTATATCATTCATCCAGGTCAGGGTATTCTTTAAATTCTTCATCCAGGTCATGGTATATCTGTAATATTCATTCATCCAGGTCATGGTATATCTGTTAATATTTCATTCATCCAGGTCATGGTATATCTGTAATATTCATCCATCCAGTCATGGTATATCTGTAATATTCATCCTCCGGTCACGGTATATCTGTAATATTCATTCATCCGGTCCGGGTATATCTGTAATATTCATTCATCCAGAATCCTCTCTCAACAACACGCACTGCAGCCCTTGCTGATATATTGTCACGATAATCCGATATTTTGATTGTGATAGTCAATCTGGCTGATTGGAGTATTGGAGAGATTCCCCTTCCAATACTCTTTTATGGCCAGTACTTACAGATATTTACAATGTCCATCTGATGGTCAAGGCCATGCGTATTTTATTTATTTCTACTTCTGCGATCAACAAGGTTTAGAAATGCTTAATGTTCCATTAAGTAATTTAGGGTGCGGTTCAGCATTACAACATATGTATTTTCTTGATGTTAGATACTCTTAATGTGAATACAGTATAAAGTTTGGATTGCTATGTGTTATTTTTACAGCGTTCATGAAGTAGCTTACTTGTGCAACTTTTTTGTAGACACCAAATTACTAGGGCGTGTCACAGTGTTGCTTCCAATTGGAGCAGTAGCAAGGTAAAATAGAAAATGGATTGTTTTAATTAGGTAGTGGGATAGTTCCCCTTATTGCTGGCAGTCCTACACCAGTCACGTGACTCTTACCCATGCAGTAAGACCAAAGGGAAGAAGTTGCAGCTTTGGTAAGAGATTTGTTCATACTAAAGTTGCAACTCCAGCCACTATCACTAAATGTAATTTCCCGCTGAAATTGCAACTATTTCTGGAGTCTATCTTTTCTCGTATAGCTGACTCAGAGGGGGTGAACACTTTTATTATTAAAATCAAGAAATTGCTATTGTATAGTGACATTTCCCCCAATCTTAGACAATCTAATTTGGAACATATACATGGAGCCAGGCTTGGACATTAGTGGTAATGGTCTAATAGCAACAGGGTTACAATATCCTTTAAAAGATACAACATTTGGGCTTCTGTAATCCCCAATTTCTGACAGGGTGACCATTAATACATGGTCAGGTGTCTTTCAACTTTCTGGCAAATCACTTCCTGTGAATGTCGGTTAGTCTTGCCTAGACACACTTAAGGTGCCCATACACCTAAAGATTTTACTTACCCGACCGAGCGCTCACCGATGTTCCTTCGATCCTGCCGGAACCGCTTCTCCCGATCTTACATTCGTCCGACATCCGATCGCAAATGAATGGGATTTTGCGATCGATGTTGGCCGAATATAAGATCGGGAGAAGCGGTTCCGGCAGCATCGATGAGCATCGGGTGAGTGCTCGGTCGGGTAAGTAAAATCTTATAGGTGTATGGGCACCTTTAGGCTCGTTCAGCCAATGAAAAAAATATCTTACTTGCCTGATCCCTACAATGACTGCAATGGAAAGTAATTACGAGATTTACATATTAGATTCAGTTATAGTTTGGCCTTTAGTGCTAGTAATCTGTGATCTGTTAAGGGGTTTTCTTAAAGGGACAGTTCAGTGGAAATGATCAATATTTGTTAAATTGTTAGTTAGTGTAACGCCTTCTTAGTATTCTACATATTCTCTCCCATTTTGAAAAATCAGTTGATTTCATACCCTTTGCTGTTCCTGCTGTTGACATTAGTGAGCTGACATTTTAGGTTCTAACGGTCCTTCTTCCCAGGATGCACCACTTCCTGGAATGTTCCTAAAAGTAATTTTCTACTGATTGGCTGTTGGATAGGTCAAACATGCTCGATCTCTACTGTGCAACTGAATCAACTCAGTGGCTGGGTCAAGGGCAAGACCAAACAGTCTCTAATAGGGGTCCAGCAGACAGGAAGTCAGTATTTGGTTGCAGTTATTTATACACAGACAAAATGCTGAATTGGCAGATTAAGGTCATTGGGCTGAAAAATACTGCTCTTTTTTCTGAAAAGCATATGTATTTGCACTGAACTTCCCCTTTAACTTTCTAATTATTTATAACAGAAAAGGCTCAGAAGGCTCCCTACAGAGTGAAGACTGGACACTTAACATGGAAATCTGTGACATTATTAATGAGACAGAGGAAGGGTAAGAAAGTTACGCTTTCTAGTAATTGCTACATATAGTAGAGGATGATATTGTATTTAAAGGACATGTCCACTAACAAAATAATAAACTACCAGCCTTTAACTCCCTGTAGAAAGGCCTGGACTGCTCCACATTTTTTTCAACAATATAGTCTCCTGCCCCAGCATAGCACAAACTTGCACTTTCTGTAAAGAAGGTTTCTGCTTCTGCCCTCATTCACAATCTCGCTACGTGTTGGTTATTAGCAGGGTGGCTCGCTACATGTTGGTTATTAGCAGGGGTCGCTCGTGTGGTTAGCAGGGTGGCTCGTACGTGTTGGTTATTAGCAGGGTGGCTCGCTACGTGTTGGTTATTAGCAGGGTGGGCTCGCTACGTGTTGGTTATTAGCAGGGTGGCTCGCTACATGTTTGATTATTAGCAGGGTGGTGCTCGCTACATGTGGTTACTAGCAGGTGGGCTCGCTACATGTTGGGTAATAGCAGGGTGGCTCGCTACATGTTGGTTATAGCGGGTGGCTCGCAACATGTTGGTTATTAGCAGGGTGGCTCGCTACATGTTGGTTACTAGCAGGGTGGCTCGCTACATGTTGGTTATTAGCAGGTGTGGCTCATTAAATGTTGATTATTAGCAGGGTGGCTGGCTTGGGAAACCCCAGTCAGAAACCCATTGGCCGCGACATCTGCATCACGGGCATGTTTGATGGCAGGAAGGCGGGAAGCTGGAGAACTTCAGATGGCGGGAGGGGTAGGGTTTTATCTAAGGAGACAAAGGTTGAAAGTTTATTATTTTGGTTGTGGTCATACCTTGTCATTAATAATGTTAAATCATAGCTGATTGTGCATTATCCTATGGCGGTGCAATTGGTTGTAGCGAACTGTCGGATGCAGCGGCATTTGCTGGGACAGGCTATTTCGTCCCAGTCAAGCAGTTGATAGTGGTGATCAGTCAGGTGGGCCAAAAATCTGCCTGTGTGAACCAACCCTATAAACAGTCCTTTCAGCCAACAATCTACCGTGTTCATAGGTGAATCCCCGACATAGCTTATTGATTGTCTGGGAAAGATTTCCTGTGCTCTCTAGCATCAGGGGGGTTTCCAAGTTGCTCACATCTACCCTCCTCATACAGCAATAGTTACTAAACTTGTCATTGGAATGCTTGTGAAGGTTCTCATCCATCCAGGTCATGGTATATCTGTATATTCATCCATCCAGGTCATAGTAATCTGTAATATTCATATCCAGGTCACGGTAATCTGTAATATTCTTCATCCAGGTCATGGTATATCTGTAATATATCCATCCAGTCACGGTATATCTGTAATATTCATTCATCCAGGTCATGGTATATCTGTAATATTCATCCATCCAGGTCATGGTATATCTGTAATATTCATCCATCCAGTCATAGTTATCTGTAATATTCATCATCCAGGTCAGGTATATCTGTAATATTATTCATCCAGGTCATGGTATATCTGTAATATTCATCCATCCAGGTCATGGTATATCTGTAATATTCATCCATCCAGGTCATATATTGAATATTCATTCATCCAGGTCACGGTATATCTGTAATATTCATTCATCCAGGTCATGGTATATCTGTAATATTCATCCATCCAGGTCATGGTATATCTGTAATATTCATTCATCCAGGTCACGGTATATCTGTAATATTCATTCATCCAGGTCACGGTATATCTGTAATATTCATCCATCCAGGTCATGGTATCTGTAATATTCATCCATCCAGGTCACGGTATATCTGTAATATTCATTCATCCAGTTCACGGTATATCTGTAATATTCATCCATCCAGGTCCCGGTATATCTGTAAATTCATCATCAGGTCACGGTATATCTGTAATATTCATCATCCAGGTCATGGTATCTGTAATATTCATCATCCAGGTCATGGTAGTCTGTAATATTCATTCATCCAGGTCTCATGGTAGTCTGTAATCATTCATCCAGGTCATGGTATATCTGTAATATTCATTCATCCAGGTTCATGGTATATCTGTAATATTCATTCATCCAGGTCATGGTATATCTGTAATATTCATCCATCCAGGTCATGGTATATCTGATATTACTCCATTCAGGTCACGGTATATCGTAATATTCATTCATCCAGGTCTCGGTTATCTGTAATATTCATTCATCCAGGTCATGGTATATCTGTAATAGTCATCATCCAGGTCATGGTATATCTGAATAGTAATCCATCCAGGTCATGGTATATCTGTAATATCATCATCCAGGTCAGGTTATACTGTAATATATCATCCAGGTCATGGTATATTTGTAACATTCATCCATCCATGTCATGGTATATCTGTAATATTCATCCATACAGTTCATGCTATATCTGTATAGTCATCATCCATGTCATGGTATATCTGTAATATTCATCCATCCAGGTCATGGTACAGTATATCTGTAATATTCATTCATCCAGGTCATGGTATATCTGTAACATTCATCCATCCATGTCATGGTATATCTGTAATATTCATCCATCCAGGTCATGGTACAGTATATCTGTAATATTCATTCATCCAGGCCATGGTATTCTGAACATTCATCCATCCAGTCATGGTATATCTGTAATATTCATCCATACAGTTCATGCTATATCTGTAATAGTCATCCATCCAGGTCACGGTATATCGTAATATTCATCCGTCCAGGTCATGGTATACTGTAATATTCATTCATGTAGGTCATGGTATATCTAATATTCATTATCAGGTCATGGTATATCTGTAATATTCATCCATCCAGGTCATGGTACGTATATCTGTAATATTCATTCATCCAGGTCATGGTATATCTGTAATATTCATCATCAGGTCTGGTATATTGTATATTCATCCATCAGGTCATGTATATCTGTAATATTCATCCATCCAGGTCATTGTATATCTGTAACATTCATCCATCCAGGTCATGGTATATCTGTAACATACAACAGATATACCATGACCTGGATGGATGAATATTACAGATATACCATGACCTGGATGGATGAATATTACAGATATACCATGACCTGGATGAATGAATAGTAGATATACCAATGACCTACATGAATGAATATTACAGGATTACCATGACCGGACGGATGAATATTACCGATTTACCGTGACCTGGATGGATGACTATTACAGATATAGCATGAACTGTATGGATGAATATTACAGATATACCATGACATGGATGGATGAATGTTACAGATATACCTGACCTGGATGAATGAATATTACAGATATACTGTACCATGACCGGATGGATGAATATATACAGATATACCATGACATGGATGGATGAATGTTACAGATATACCATGACCGGATGAATGAATATTACAGATATACGTACCATGACCTGGATGGATGACTATTACGAGATACCATGACATGGATGGATGACTATTACAGATATAGCATGAACTGTATGGATGAATATTACAGATATACCATGACATGGATGGATGAATGTTACAAATATACATGACCTGGATGGATGATATTACAGTATACCATGACCTGGATGGATGATATTACAGATATACCATGACCTGGATGGATGACATATTACAGATATACCGACCTGGATGATGATATTACAGATATACCATGACCTGGATGAATGAATATTACAGATATACCGAGACCTGGATGAATGAATATTACAGATATACCGTGACCTGAAGGATGAATTTAAAGATATACCATGACCTGGATGATGAATATTACAGATATACCATGACCTGGATGAATGAATATTACAGATATTACCATGACCTGGATGAATGAATATTACAGATAACATGACCTGGATGAAGAATATTACAGACATACCAGACCTGGATGAATGAATATTACAGAATACCATGACCTGGATGGATGTATTACAGAATACCATGACCTGGATGGATGAATATTACAGATATACCGTGACCTGGATGGATGAATATTACAGATATACAGTGACCTGGATGATGAATATTACAGATATACGTGAACTGGATGAATGAATATTACACGATATACCGTGACCTGGATGGATGAATATTACAGATATACCATGACCTGGATGGATGAATATTACAGATTTACCGTGACCTGGATGAATGAATATTACAGATATACACGTGACCTGGATGAATGAATATTACAGATATACCATGACCTGGATGGATGAATATTACAGATATACCATGACCTGGATGAAGAATATTACAGATATACCGTGACCTGGATGAATGAATATACAGATATACTTGACCTGGATGGATGAATATTACAGATATACCATGACCGGATGGAGAATATTACAGATATACCATGACCTGGATTTGAATATTACAGATATACCGTGACCTGGATGGATGAATATTACAGATATACTATGACCTGGATGGATGAATATTACAGATATTACCATGACCTGGAGGGAATATTACAGATATACCATGACCTGGATGAATGAATATTACAGATATACCATGACCTGGATGAATGAATATTACAGATATACCGTGACCTGGATGGATGAATATTACAGATATACTATGACCTGGATGGATGAGAACCTTCACAAGCATTCCAATGACAAGTTTAGTAACTATTGCTGTATGAGGAGGGTAGATGTGAGCAACTTGGAAACCCCCCTGATGCTAGAGAGCACAGGAAATCTTTCCCCAGACAATCAATAAGCTATGTCGGGGATTCACCTATGAACACGGTAGATTGTTGGCTGAAAGGACTGTTTATAGGGTTGGTTCACACAGGCAGATTTTTGGCCCACCTGACTGATCACCACTATCAACTGCTTGACTGGGACGAAATAGCCTTGGTCCCAGCAAATGCCGCTGCATCCGACAGTTCGCTACAACCAATTGCACGGCCCATAGGATAATGCACAATCAGCTATGATTTAACATTATTAATGACAAGGTATGACCACAACCAAAATAATAAACTTTCAACCTTTGTCTCCTTGTAGATAAAACCCTACCCCTCCCGCCATCTGAAGTTCTCCAGCTTCCCAGCCTTCCTGCCATCAAACATGCCCGTGATGCAGATGTCGCGGCCAATGGGTTTCTGACTGGGGTTTCCCAAGCCAGCCACCCTGCTAATAATCAACATTTAATGAGCCACCCTGCTAATAACCAACATGTAGCGAGCCACCCTGCTAATAACCAACACGTAGCGAGCCACCCTGCTAATAACCAACACGTAGCGAGCCACCCTGCTAATAACCAACATGTAGCGAGCCACCCTGCTAGTAACCAACATGTAGCGAGCCACCCTGCTAATAATCACATTAGGAGCCACCTCTGCTAATAATCAAACCTGTAGCGAGCCACCCTGCTAATAACCAACACGTAGCGAGCCACCCTGCTAATAACCAACACTTAGCGAGCCACCCTGCTAATAACCAACACGTAGCGAGCCACCCTGCTAATACAACATGTACGAGCCACCCTGCTAATAACCAACATGTAGCGAGCCACCCTGCTAATAACCAACACGTAGCGAGATTGTGAAGTGAGGGCAGAAGCCTTCTTTACAGAAAGTGCAAGTTTGTGCTATGCTGGGGCAGGAGACTATATTGTTGAAAAAAAAGTGGAGCAGTCCAGGCCTTTCTACAGGGAGTTAAAGGCTGGTAGTTTATTATTTTGTTAGTGGACATGTCCTTTAAATACAATATCATCCTCTACTATATGTAGCAATTACTAGAAAGCGTAACTTTACTTACCCTTCCTCTGTCTCATTAATAATGTCACAGATTTCCATGTTAAGTGTCCAGTCTTCACTCTGTAGGGAGCCTTCTGTAGCCTTTTCTGTTATAAATAATTAGAAAGTTAAAGGGGAAGTTCAGTGCAAATACATATGCTTTTCGGAAAAAAGAGCAGTATTTTTTCAGCCCAATGACCTTAATCTGCCAATTCAGCATTTTGTCTGTGTATAAATAACTGCAACCGAAATACTGACTTCCTGTCTGCTGGACCCCTATTAGAGACTGTTATGGTCTTGCCCTTGACCCAGCCACTGAGTTGATTCAGTTGCACAGTAGAGATCTGAGCATGTTTGACCTATCCAACAGCCAATCAGTAGAAAATTACTTTTAGGAACATTCCAAGGAAGTGGTGCATCCTGGGAAGAAGGACCGTTAGAACCTAAAATGTCAGCTCACTAATGTCAACAGCAGGGAACAGCAAAGGGTATGAAATCAACTGATTTTTCAAAATGGGAGAGAATATGTAGAATAACTAAGAAGGCGTTACACTAACTAACAATTTAACAAATATTGATCATTTCCACTGAACTGTCCCTTTAAGAAAACCCCTTAACAGATCACAGATTACTAGCACTAAAGGCCAAACTATAACTGAATCTAATATGTAAATCTCGTAATTACTTTCCATTGCAGTCATTGTAGGGATCAGGCAAGTAAGATATTTTTTTCATTGGCTGAACGAGCCTAAAGGTGCCCATACACCTATAAGATTTTACTTACCCGACCGAGCACTCACCCGATGCTCATCGATGCTGCCGGAACCGCTTCTCCCGATCTTATATTCGGCCAACATGCGATCGCAAAATCCCATTCATTTTGCGATCGGATGTCGGACGAATGTAAGATCGGGAGAAGCGGTTCCGGCAGGATCGAAGGAACATCGGGTGAGCGCTCGGTCGGGTAAGTAAAATCTTATAGGTGTATGGGCACCTTAAGTGTGTCTAGGCAAGACTAACCGACATTCACAGGAAGTGATTTGCCAGAAAGTTGAAAGACACCTGACCATGTATTAATGGTCACCCTGTCAGAAATTGGGGGATTACAGAAGCCCAAATGTTGTATCTTTTAAAGGATATTGTAACCCGGTTGCTATTAGACCATTACCACTAATGCCCCAAGCCTGGCTCTCCATTGATATATGTTCCAAATTAGATTGTCTAAGATTGGGGGGAAATGTCACTATACAATAGCAATTTCTTGATTTTACTAATAAAAGTGTCACCCCCTCTGAGTCAGCTATACGAGAAAAGATATGACTCCAGAAATAGTTGCAATTTCAGCGGGAAATTACATTTAGTGATAGTGGCTGGAGTTGCAACTTTAGTATGAACAAATCTCTTACCAAAGCTGCAACTTCTTCCCTTGTGGTCTTACTGCATGGGTAAGAGTCACGTGACTGGTGTAGGACTGCCAGCAATAAGGGGAACTATCCCACTACCTAATTAAAACAATCCATTTTCTATTTTACCTTGCTACTGCTCCAATTGGAAGCAACACTGTGACACGCCCTAGTAATTATGGTGTCTACAAAAAAGTTGCACAAGTAAGCTACTTCATGAACGCTGTAAAAATAACACATAGCAATCCAAACTTTATACTGTATTCACATTAAGAGTATCTAACATCAAGGAAAATAAATATGTTGTAATGCTGAACCGCACCCTAAATTACTTAAATTGGAACATTAAGCATTTCTAAACCTTGTTGATCGCAGAAGTAGAAATAAATATAAATACGCATGGCCTTGACCATCAGATGGACATTGTAAATATCTGTAAGTACTGGCCATAAAAGAGTATTGGAAGGGGAATCTCTCCAATACTCCAATCAGCCAGATTGACTATCACAATCAAAATATCGGATTATCGTGACAATATATCAGCAAGGGCTGCAGTGGACTGATGGCAGACAAGCTTAATGTGGCTATAGATGGATCAATATTATCGGCCAATGGTGGACGATAATATCAATCGTTCAAAATTTACACCCATCCTGATAACAAAATTGCCCTGATTTCATTTGCGGGCACCATACACAGAGATTATCAGCTGATAATATTGCTGTGTCTATAGCCACCTTCAATGGACGGCATTGAAATTTCATCCATGGTCTGTTCGCAGCTGATATTTTGGCCGGGCCGACCGGTTGAAATCATCGAACGGTTTGTAGGGTCAAAATATATCCTCCTGTCTTAGATCTGTGCTCCTATATATATCCTCCTGCCTTAGATCTGTGCTCCTATACTGGGAATCTAACTATCTCTGGACTGCAATGTGACTCTTAGCCAAACCTTATTATTCTGAACTTGTGTTATTATGTTAGCTTAAAGATACACAGATATTCCTGTCAACAGCTTCAAATTGAAAATCCACTTTGGCTATGAAAATATTTTGGTAGATTTTCACTGCAAAGGCCCATATTTTTCTTTCCTAAGCAGAAAATAAACAATCCCCCACACCTTTGGCAAGATTTTATAGAAATAAACCATGACACACCCATTGTCCATCAGTGCAGATCTAGACCAGATCCATTCTAACCACACCGGTCAGACCAAACCCTGCCCAGCCCCACAACTGAAATATTTAACTAGTGTGGAGGTACCTCCCTTCACCTACCTGCCAAAAATCACTAAATGCCAACTCAGTTGTATAATTTATTGCATTTGACAATTCCTGTACAATCAAATTGTATAAAATTCTTACAATCTTACCACAATTGTGTAACATAGGGACCTGTCTAGGTAGCCAGCAATGATTACAGGACAGCACCACACCTCCTTAATTTTAAAAGGGTTCTTCCCATAGATCCATGTAGTGTACAATGAAATTGCACCAATAATGAAAATGTCAACACACACACTGTAAGGAAGAACATTACCATATCTTTCATGAAATCTTTACTAGCTAATAACATCTGCTTTTTAGAGCATGTTACTGTCTGCTTGCGCTGAGATCCGTGCAATCCACAAAAAAATGTTGATCGCATGCCTTCTGAAAATGGATTGCAGTGTAACGCAGATCAATGTGGCCAGCCATGCATAAGTGCGGAAGTGCATAAGATTAACACCGGCAGAATATTACATTATGTGCAGTAATATGCCTAAACCGCTGCTAACTGCTAACCTACAAAAGGTGCATAAAGCAAGAGAATCCCACCTATTAACTCTACCAGTATCAGTCTGCTCAACACAGTTATTAAATTCACATTATGGATTCATTCAGAAATCTTGTTATAAGAAAAGCACATCTTGCAGGCAGCCAATCAAATCTCCATCTGCAGTGGTTTGAGCCTAGTGTACCGCCAGTGAGAGTGTAGATAAAGCAGCTTTGCAGGGGCCTTGTAAGCACAGAGATACACATTGGCCATGTGAGATAAATGGTGCGCGCTTAATGTTGTCTGCAATTATAGATCCCATGGGCCCACGGCTGCCTTTGTGAGTGTGTTTTGCTTCATTAACTTTGGTCTAAATGTGTCAGATTTATAACGTTTCCTCAGATGAATATGGCTTTGTACAAAATTAAGAGAGACATGGGAAAACAAGAGACAACTGTATGAATGCTTAGTCTATGGAAGCACAGCTCTGCTTTATACAGCTAATACTATCTATCTATCTATCTATCTATATATCTGTCTGTCTGTCCAGTCTGGTCTGGTAACAGATTAGCTTAAATATTCCTGGTTCCCTTCTCACTATATTAACAAAGACACAGGGCCCAAACAGTCTGCTGCCCGTAAACAGTGAAGAAAGGGTGACAACAGTGATTTGTGCCGGCCGACCAATCGCTAGCAGCCAACGGTCGGATGAAAAATCTCCGGCCCTGCGTACCCAACCTAACATCAGTAGATATTGTACAATAATTTACCTACCTAAATTGGTTCAACCAAATCCAATGTAACTGACAGCCAATGGCAAAAGCTATATTTATAACTATATATGAAAAAATAATTCACTGGGCAGCCTTTAGAAACACAGTAAAAAGTATCCATTTGTCTAATAGGGGGTTTACCTCCCATGAAATGTCCTTGGTTGGTACATATGACTGGCATACACTCGTCATTTTTTGTCATACAATCAAAAAAATCAACAGACTGCCTGGCAATATCAGGCAGTGTAATGAACAAGCTCAGACTGTACCTATCTTCATCCACGTTATCTTGAGCACATTCCCTTAAGACAGATGGCACAAGGTGTAGAATGATTGGTTTTTAATTAGGAAGTATCAATCATCCCACCATCTTGCAGCTATCTACTGGTATATGGGCTGCTATAATATCTGTTTACCCAATTATAATATTTAAAAAAAAAACTCATTATTTAAATTCCTAGACAGCTCATCTAGTAAATACACAATACTACACAAACCAGCTTTAATGACAATAGATGGACATGTAAATAGAAAGTTAATTTAAGGGTTAGAATCTAGTTCCCCTTTATAACTGTTCATTATGTTTAGTGCAATCAATAAAGTTATTTCTGCTGGCTCCGCAATATTACATTCTGGCATATGAAATGTTAGATATTTCTGGCAGGTTATCACCGTCACTGCAATTTAAAGCAGCTGCGGTCTGCAGAATAATCCTCAACAACTGGTCTATTGTCTGACCTGTCCACCTGTGCTTGTTTTATAAACAACCTGGAACACATCCGCCCCTTAAAGGTGAACTAAAGCTAAAATATCAATGACCCGCAGTGTTCTAGCATCTTTTAGCTGAGCGGCCCACCCGGCTACTTTATCATGCCACCTGGCTGGGGAAAAGTTCTGGAGAGGACCCTCCTGTGATTTACTTAAGAATTCAGATGTAGGATTAATAGGTGAATGCTGTCACCAAAGTCAGACAAAACTCCCAGCAAAACTGCCTGGTCAAGACCCCTTTCTAAAACTCGTCTGATACTGTAAGCACGTATTACTAACTTTTGCAAGATCTCCGAAGCCACCAAAGGGTGGCACGGCAAACCCTCTGCATGCGGGTCACATGTGCCTGCGCTGCCAAGTTATTGTTATTGGGTGCACATAAGGATATAAGTTTAAGTGAGTGACTCGGTTGTTCTAATGTGTGGGATTACTCTGCCAACCCCAGCCCTGCGGTAAGAGATCAGTGCAGTTAATGTCCCATTATCACACCAGGCTATGGATGGCTGTTAATAAAAGAATGCATAAAAAAACCCACACATATTATAACAGTGATATAATACGACACCTGTCCTTAGTAGCTTACACTTTAACAGGATGTCCAGATACTTTCTGCAAAATGTTTTTCCCCTTGCGGTTATTATAATCTATGTGAGTCTCAGTAATATCAGTGGTTTTAAGCAAAGAGCAGATGTATTTACTGTCTATAGTATAAGCGCAGTTCCAGACACCCATCTTGCCTTCTTCAATCTCATTTTAGAGGCTGCTCCTGGGTGGATAATGTGCCATAATCCTCTTACCAATAATAAGATTCTCTCTAACACCTTCTGAACTGCACATAATCCATAGGATCTATGCCTGTTTAAAAAAGAGCAGATCTATCCTATTTATTCGGCAGGCGATGGAATTGTATACTGAATAAACTGTTTGCAGCAGAAGGCTGGCCAAGTGCCGTACCATTTAGCTAGGGGAATGCTGTAAAAACCTTTTCTTAGGTAAAGCATTTAGTAAGGGATGCCACATGGAAATTACCCAGAAGTCTCCATTCCTTATTCATACCAGCTCAATCATCCGCTCTGAAAGCAAACCAGTTAATTTTGTCATTGAATGAGACAAAAAAGGAATCTGTTAGGAGTCTGTTAGCAATTCACTGATTGTTTTATATTGCAGGAAACTTCTGGCATTTTATAGGCACATTTATTTTCTATAGTGCAATCTATTTGTTAGCACTGTTAAACGACAATTATACTCACCTACCCTGCGATCCACACTTGTTGAGTACCCAGGGTGAGGACCTAAATCACCTCTGGGTACTTAAAGGGCAACTGTGGTCTCAAAACAAGTTATGGTTAAATGAAAGCCTGCAGTATATCTTTTACACTGAGCCAACAATCACATCTCTGGCTGGAGCCTGTGAGTAAATTACATTGGAGTGAATGTTCAAACTTCCTGCTTCCAGTAGGATGAGTGATATCACCTGACCTCTGCTGGCCCTTTTCCCCTGGGGGAGAAGCATGCTCAGTTAAGAGTTATTGCTGGGGAAATCAGGAAGTACCTGAGGAAAAAATTGACAGTTGAGAAGGGGAGCCTATTAATGCAGACAGGCTGGTCACATGACTAAAAACAAGAAGAGTTCAACAAGGAAGTTACATTGCTGAACCTTTCCAGCAATAACTTCTCACCAATTTTATCTAGAGATGTGATTTAGGTTTTATTTTGAAGGTGTGATGGAAGGCTTTTTATATCATTCTTACTAGTTTGGAATTATTTGAGACCACAGTTACCCTTTAACAGAATGTCTGTAATACTTACTAGAAACGTCGCATGGGTCTGTCACTGACATTCCATGATGTGGCCAATGGGAACACACGCTTCTCGTAGAGTGCGTCTTATCATTGGCTATTCACAGACTGTAGTCAAAACATGGAAGGGGAGACGGCCAGCGAAGGAGCCCTTTGAGTATTACAGATATTCTGTAAAGTACCCAGAAGTGAGGCTTTGGTCCTCACCCTGGGTACTCTGCAAGTGTGAAGGAGAGGAGTGAGGGCGAGGTGAGTACAATTGTCCTTTAATATAATAAATGGTCGCCAGGTAAGGGGAGCACAATCCCATTTTAAAAAATTTCAAAAAGGAAATCCTGTGCAACAATAAAAAAAAATAAAAAATGGGGAGACTTATCCCTACTTCCAATCCACCAATAATCACAAATAATTTAAAGGAAAACTTAATTTTTTTTAATCCCAATGTAAAGCTTTCCCCCCAGAACACCAATACAGTGGAAGATTCTTCTTTAGTTTTTTTGCATTTAGCACATGTAAGTAATAGATCCTTTAAAGGGTATGTCCACCCCCAAAACTATAATCCCCCCCACTATTGGCCCCACTCTGTAGTGTAATAAAATCCTTACCTTACATCCCAGCTCCAAATGGTTCTCCTGGATCCCCCCCAAAGTCTGAAAAACTGGCCACCAGGAGGATAGCAGAGTCCATATAGGACTCTGCCTCCTGCCTCTCCTTTGAGAGAATTTTGTCATGCGCACTGCAGGCCTCCCCCCTCCCTCCCCCACCCTCTCCCTCCGTTTTGCAAGCCCTCCCCCTACCATTAAAACCCTTTGCCCATTAGTAGCTAGCCTTCCCCCAGCCCCAACCGCATTATTACATTTTCCAGAGACTTCCCCGATAGTTACTTACCTTACCTCTTTCCCCCGGTGTTCTGAACTGTCGGCAGCCGCGTCCGTGATTGGCTGCCTCTCAGCCAATCAGGGACGCGGTTGCCGGTCCCGCCCTCTGCTTGCAGTTCAGTGCAAGCAGAGGGCCTGGATTGTGCGGCAGGGGAAAGAGGTACGGTAAGTAACTATCGGGCACTTTCTGGAAAATCTAATAATGCGGATGGGGCTGGGGGAAGGTACCCTACCACATATAAAAAAAAAATTTAAAGGGTGGACATGCCCTTTAAGAAGGCTTCCATGTTGCCTTTAGCGCGATGCCCTTACCAAGGCAAATACATAAAGATTACTTTAATTTTTACTGAACTGTTAATATTCTCTTAGGCTGGGTACACACAAAGGGATATTTTTTCCCAACCAAGCAATCGATATTATTATTGTTATGGATAAGAGCATTTAAATGTGTACACAAAAACTGCACTGAATTCCCTGTCCCTGTACTGAGTACACTAAGCTGGGAGTCACCCTGCTAAGGTTGATTATGGGAGCTGACTTATAGTACCCACAGGTTAATTTCATAAATCATCCAGCAACCACAGTCAAGGGAGAGGCGAGATACAGATTGTTGTATGTTTGTGAATGTGCTCTGTCTATTGGGACAATGTTGTCTGGAAACTTCAGTTCCTTTTAAATAAGACTGACCCAAACCCACGTTTGTTGTGACTGTTGTTGTGTATTGAGGCCGAGAATAGGCAGATTATAACAGTACCTTTATTAGCAGGTTTATGCAGGCGATTGACTCCGACTCCCTATACTACAGTACATGGAGCCGTAACAATAGCTTTCCATGCCGATGCTAAACATTCGTCAGCATAGCAGTTGAGATCATCATTACATGGTGAACCAAAAGATACTTTTACATATTTCCTTTGTGTTTGGGCGTTTCCCTGTGTATCAAGGACCAGAACTTCTGCATTTTTAGCTTTATTATTAATAACATATAAGGGTATGTAAAATTTTACTTTGCCTCATCTTAATCTATAAATGAATATATGTAAGTAGCACTCACTGTGAGGAATGTGTTGCTGCATGCCTTCAATCTTGTATCCCCCCTGCGGCAGCACTGAGAGAGGGAATTTCCCATCATGCAATACACACATACCAACTGTCACCATTTAAGCAACAGCAAAACTGCTCACAGCTGAAGAGTTTATGATAATATGCCACTTGATTGACATCTGAAATGTAAGATGCTTCAGATTGGATAGCGAACAGATCAACAACAAAAAATGTACACCGATAGTTGAGTAAAGCAGCTCATCTTCTATTTTGCAAACTCTTCTGTGGTTAATAACACCTTCCATCAAAGAGGATCATGAAACAGGAAGAGGGATAAGAACCAATGAATCTGGATCAAGGTGCTTGTTCCCTTTTTGTACTCTTAATATTCTTTAATATAAGGAAAAGGCCAGTCTCCTTCCTAACTTTCACATTTACATTTTTTCTGTGTTACAGTAAAAGTGAAAAAATGTGGAGCAGAAAAACTTGGGTTGGGTTGTAAAATAAACACTGGGTAGAATCCTATCAACTACTTCCAACAATATAACACATTATAGCAAAACACATCCAAACAATTCCTGGAAAATGCTTTTCTCTAACCTTGAACTATAATCTAAAGAATGAAGCTGGCCATACATTAGGAAACACACCTCCTGATGTTCGTGCAATGTTCGGACAACCACTTGGACCAATTATTTAGTGAACAACATTCGTTTGTTAACTAAATGTCCCAGTATGTTATATTTTCATGTCTGTACAATAGTTCTTCTATAAATCAATTAAACACTATAAATGTAATTATCTTAAAGGGAAATTTTAATGGCTACCCCCCCCCCCCTTTAACTCTTATCAACAGTGCTCAGGGTGAGGACATGCTTACATGTTTCTTCCAACTACCCAGGACCTGGACCGAGAGAGGGGGCAGAGCTAGACCCAGGGGTGTGGACATATTGGTTCAAGTCCTTACTCTGTGTACTACTGATTTTAGCGGGGGTGATAAAGTTAACTATAATTACCCTTTAATAACTGGACCAACTGGATCATACTCTCATCTAATAACTTTCCACATTTAAAAATGTTAAGTGTACGCCACTTTACAAGTAGCAAGAGTATGGGCAGTAATAAGATGTGCTATTAGGATAACTATAGTGCATATAAACTTTTTTCAAAAACAGTTAAAAGGAAATGTACCCAGAGAAGGGAGGTCTGATTGAAAAGTTCTACCTCCAATATAATTTATATGAGGAAAGCCAGCACAAGGAAAACTCCTTTTGCCAGGCTTCCTGAGTGCTTCAGCACTATCTTTAATACAGGAAATCCAAGGCCATAACCCAGCAAATGAAAACTGTATGCGCTGTAGCTCCACAACAAATCAATATTGGGAGTTAGGAATAATCAATCTTACCTCTCTGCCCTAGATACTTTTTATTTCTAAAATAAAAACATCATATGTTTTTACCGGTCTATTGCAGTTAGATAAAATCTGATTGGTTGTCTGCAAGTGAACAGCAAAGAAAAACTTCTTCACCTCTTATTACATAAAGCCCAATATTCTCCTACCACTCTACCAAAACGCTATTTAAATATATCATTGAAATACACCAAATAAAAAGCTATGTTTAGTAACAAAGTACATATTTCCTTCCAAAATTGGCATCAAACTCTGGTGGCACACAAATAAAAAAGTATTAGTATCATTTTAAACAGAAGCAACCAGAAAAGTTTTTCTTTCTGCTTTAAATTCCTGATGGTTGCTCAGACCGAAATATCATCTTTTAACTAATGGGTTGCGCCAAAATATCGTCTGTGCTGCTTTTCTTCACACCAGACAAGCTACCAATTGGGTTTAAAGGTCAGTAGACTTTCTAATATAAATATTATCTGGTGTGTAGCATAATATAAATATGAGCAACAGACTGAAATATTTACCCACATTTCCCAATCTTATCTTATCAGATGAGAAGTGACATGGAATCCTTACCTGCATTTAATGTATTTTACAAACGTGTTGGTTCAAGGAACAAACCCAGTCTGTGCAACAGTAACTTACAATGGTCCTTTAAAATAGGAATTCTTTCTCAGCCATTTTATAAATACAGCCCTGTATCCCTGATGAGACACTAACTAGATTTTTAGCAAACATTCAGCACTAGCTAAGGTCCCCCCACCTTATTCTGTATATTATAATTATCTACATATAATCTAGTTAAAAGTTATTTTTAGCGGTATAGTTTTTCCTTTAATTTGTGGTAAATTTGTGGAGACTGTTTCCCTAATGATTTGAATTTTTTTTAAAGAATAGTTTATATAACATTCAAATGTAGTTTGTGGTGATCTTCCCTTGAAAAGCAATGGCTTGTACAAAACTAATTAAATTAGCAGAACACAGTTGCACAGCTGTAAGAGTGGTCTAAAACAAATGTTAAAAGGACACACAGACCTACAGCTCTTAAATAATGTAAATAACGCTGAATACAAAATAAAATGTCCACATTATTTGAGTACCATGGAACTTCACCAGCCTGCTATGTTCCTGTGAGTTAGTACTATGAAAGTCATATTTCATCTAGACAAGACATCTCTTGACACACAACAGAAAAAGAAATGGCAGGTACGTAAACAATACTCTATGTGTGGTTGTGTCAAACAGTAGCAAAGAAATGACAGGTACAGAGAGGTTACAAGTACAAACTGATTACAAGTACATGAAAGGGGAAAGAAGATGATCAAACAGTGACAGGTACAGAGAAAAGGACAATAAAAACAAACAATCTGAAGTCACAAAGAGAAGGACAATTATACGGAGGGGACAGGTAATGAACAGATGGCTAAAGGGGCCTGGGAAAAATAAGAAAATTCGTAGGGGCATACTTAAAAATATATTTATTACATAGCAGTGACCGATACATTCAAACAATAGATTACACGCTGCATACTATGGAAATGTAAGAGGCTAATAAAGGGTTGAACACAGCATATTTTGACATACAAATACACAATGAAAAGCTAAGCCCTTGAAAGAGTGTATTGTAGATGGGGCAGTTGGAAAGCACTGATAATTTCTGGTGCTTAAACAGATGTCATAGAAAGGTTACAGGCCAGTAGAAATGACAGAACACATTCTAGAGACAGGGGAAAATGGCTAAAGTGTGGGATTAGGATAAACCAAGGAAGTACAGATGTTGATACTTACAAAAAGGATAACATAAATGATGACACATTGAGAGGTGACCATTTGAGATTACACATACAGAAGTGGCCCAAGATGCAGCACAGACAGGTGACAAATGTAGAATACAAGCATCACAACTATAGTATGGTATAGTTGTGATGCATGGTAAGAGCGGAAGAAACATACAGGACAATAGTTTATGCAACAAGCAAAGCAAAAATGTCTCTTTGGTGAGGGGGCAGTACTACACCCATATTAAATAATTCACCAATACAAAAAGGGTCCAGAATTGCACAAAGAGGTTTTAAACAAGTCACACACACAAATTGTTAAATGGTTTTATGTAAGTACTACATAAGAAATAATGAATAACACATCACCTACTGTAAAATATAAGGATATGGGAAATTAACAGTCTTAGGTGGCCATTATATAAAATGATGAGACCATGGGCTGTCATGTAGCTCCACCTCTGATATTCTAATGTTGGCATTATTTCCTATAATAAACATTATGCACTGATTATAATGGATGACATCACTATGCACTGATTACAATGGATGACATCACTATGCACTGATTATAACCGAGGACCTAGCTAGGCACTAATTATAACCTATTACATAACAAATATAAAGAATATAATTATACAGGATAATCATGGCTACTGTGTATTATAGACCTATAATAAAAGGAAGACTGTGAACAAAAATTAACAAGAGTTGACATGGCAGCCCCATCATAGAAGCCATAGTTTAGGGATAGATGAGCACCAGAAAGAGACCCAGGTACAGGGACAGGGCTCTGCTCCATTGTCAGGTATATACAAGTAACAGGCTGTCTATAGTAACTGCTTACCAATGCACTGCCCCACTGGGGTGCTGTATGGGTTCCCCAGCAGAAACTCCATCTTGATGACAACAACCAGCCTCAGTAAAACCCCTAACAACAGTCAAGAACAACGTCCCACCCACATTTGCAGCTCATTGGGCAGCAAAGAAAACAAGGTCACGCCTATTGGTTAGCCGATATGTCCATTATCTTCCTCAACTCTAAGCCCTTCACGGCTCAATGAAATCTAAACAAACGATTGGAGAGATGTATTGTCAGTCAAACAGACGTAGAAGCAGCTCAAACCAATGCCTGGCTCCGTAAAATCCGTGCCTTGTTTATCTTTCCTACAGTTACGCCCGCTGCGTCGTCATTCTTTTATCAGATTGGCCAGAAGGGACTTTTCAAGCGAAAAGCTTTATTGAAGGCATTATTGAGAACAAACAGGTACACCGGAAGTAAAAAGGGAAGTCACATGTATGGTTTCTATTAGCAACAGAAGACGCTGCAACAACACAGCAGGTGAGATCGGAATGGGAAACAGCACAGACACGTTATATTGTTATTTTTTTCAGCTTTATTCTAGGATAATAATAGTATTTAGAATAAACAGCACAGACACGTTATATTGTTATTTTTCCAGCTTTATTCTAGGATAATAATAGTATTTAGAAGTACAAGCTGAACAAAAAATGGTAAACATTAAATATCAATTGGGAAAGTTACATAGTGAGGTCATTGAGGTTAAATAAAGACAAATGTCCATCTAGTCCAAACTTTAGGGCTAGGCCACACTATCGCGTTTGCGCCCGCGATTTTCGCTAACATGGAAATCGAGGGAACGCAAACGTTCTTGCGATTTCCTATGCGCATGCGGTTTCTTTTTAAAAATAGCGCAAATGCATGCGCAAACGTGAAACAACACGCATGAACACAAAGAAATCGTGCACACACTCGATAACGCTCACAATTTCCAGCGCCATTTTGTGCGTTGTAGTGTGTCTTCAGCCTTATACCCTCCTTTTTAAAGGAATAGTTCTCTGCAAAAGTCAACTATTCCTTTAATGTATTGATTGAAGACCGGAAGGTTAAGGAGCTATGTCTTACCTTCTGTTCTTTAATCAATGTCTGTGGAGCCAGAAACAAAGACAGAAGATTTTTACCTTTCACATGATCCTCTACTGTCACACTGACAGGTCCCGACCACTTCCTGGTTCTGATTAACTATAGCGAGCATGCATGATGATGCGCGCTATAGTTAAACAGAACCAGGAAGTGGTCGGGAATTTCGGTGCGATCGCATGAAAAGTAAGTTTGTTCCTGGCTCAACAGACATTAATTGAAGAACGGGAGGTAAGGCATAACTCCTTAACCTTTCGTTCTTCAATCAATACATTAAAGGACTACTGTAGTTCACTTTTGCTGTGAACTATTCCTTTAACCCTACCTAACAGTTGAACCAGAGGAAGGCAAAAAAAAAACCCAGCTAAAATGTATCTCTGGATCAACCAGAACTAGAAACGTATTTAAAGGGACTGTAAACTCCCCTAAACTAACTATTTGCCATTCTTTTGTATTATTCACAGGGAGGTGAGAACGCTTATTCTCACCTCCCTGTGAATGATATTACGCTCGGGGGACCTGGAACTTACTGCCACTCCACTCGCAGCCGCTTCTTCACTGAACAGCTGTTCTCTCCCGATCGCGCGCCCTATCTTTTGTATTGGCGCGCATGCACCTAAGATAGGGCGCGCGGTTCGGGACAGACCGGCTGTCAGTGAAGGAGCGGCTGCGAGTGGATCGCGGTAAGGTAAGTTCCAGGTCCCCCGAGCGTAATATTATTCACAGGGAGGTGAGAATAAGCATTCTCACCTCCCTGTGAATAATACAAACAAATGGCAAATAGTTATCTTTTTGGGTTTAGTGTTCCTTTAAAGGGCATGTCCACCCCACAAACTATAATTTAACCCACTACAGGCCCCACTGTGTAGTGTGTAAAAATCAAATCCTTACCTCACATCCCAGCTCCATATGGTTCTCCTGTAGTCCCCTCTGCCCACCAGGAGGATAGCAGAGTCCATATAGGACTCTGCCTCCTGTCTCCCCTCCGGAAGAAGTTTGGCTTGTGCACTGCAGCCATTCTCCCCGTCCCTTACCCTCCCGATTTTGTCTCCCTCCCCCTACCATAGATCCCTTTTTATATAATGTACTGCTCCTTCCCCCAGCCCCAACCGCATAACTATTATTCACAGAAAGTGCCCCAATCTTTACTTAGAGATTCACTTATGGTGTAGGTGGCACAGGGATTATTAAACCCCAAATGCATCACCTTACATTTATCAACATTGAATCTCATCTGCCATTCTGCTGCCCATTTTGATAATCTATCTAGGTCTACTTGCAGCACTTGTTCATCATTTAAAGTTTATAGGATTCCCCCCTTATTTGCTCTACCTAAAAATTCTGTGTTAGCCTGAGAATCTGTAAATTCTTAAAGGGAAAGTTCAGTGGAAAATATCATAATTTTTTTAATTCTTAGTTTATATTAGGCATACCTAATTGTTCTATATATGGTATCCTCTTCCATTTTGAAAAATCATTTGAATTTATACCCCTTGCTATTTCCTGCTGTTGACAGTAGTGAGCTGACATTTTAGGTTCTGTAAGGCAAGTTCATTATAATGGAAAAATACTGCTCTTTTTTCTTAAAAGCATATTTATTTGCACCAAACTTCACCTTTAAAGGGTAACTGTGGTCCAAAAATGAGTTTAGGTAAATTGACAGGTATTGCTTTCCTGAATATTTTTGCAAGATTTTGCATAGTTTTGAAGATATTTTATTTTGTATGTGTGTTACGGAAGCAGCACCAACAGATCCTCTGCACTTTCCGTTTCCTGCTTTGAAACCATGTAGAGGTAGGTGTGGTGGGATAACTAACACTGGCTGGTGAACTGGAGGGTTGACTTAACACTGGAAGCTGAACTGGAGGGCTGGCTTAGTACTGACTTGAGAGCTGATGGAACACTGGCTGCTAAACTGGAGGACTGATGGAACACTGGCTGCTAAACTGGAGGGTCTGAATGGCACACTGTCTGCTAACTGGAGCTGCTGAACCGGCTGCTAAACTGGAGGGCTGATGGAACACTGGCTGCTAAACTGGAGAGCTGATGGAACACTGGCTGCTAAACTGGAGAGCTGATGGAACACTGGCTGCTAAACTGGAGGGCTGATGGAACACTGGCTGCTAAACTGGAGAGCTGATGGAACACTGGCTGCTAAACTGGAGGGCTGATGGAACACTGGCTGCTAAACTGGAGGACCAGTGTGGTCTTTGGTATCTCCAATAAATCACGGATAGCACTGTTTTCTGGCTCTTGTGTGACAAATTGTTGCTATTTATAATTTTCAAGGGATTGGTGAACCCTCCACACAATTTGAGCCTGTTCAATATATTCAAGGGCCTGCTGCCTGGGTACATATGTTTGTTTGCTGTGCTAAACTGGAGGGCTGATGGAACACTGGCTGCTAAACTGGAGGGCTGATGGAACACTGGCTGCTAAACTGGAGGGCTGATGGAACACTGGTTGCTAAACTGGAGGGCTGATGGAACACTGGCTGCTAAACTGGAGGGTTGACCTAACATTTGTTGGTGTTAGGCAAACATCCAGTGTTAAGTCAGCCCTCCAGTTCCAGTTTAGCAGCCACTGTTGGGTTAACCCTACACAGACTGGTAAATATAAGTGACCATTTTTTTTTAATTTCATTGTTTTAAACCATTATCATTATTTTCACTTCTAACCATTACCATTCTAACTTATATCAATAAGCCATTTTCTGTGTTACACCTGATTTCCCTGAATTCTTTAATCACAGTGCAACAATGCAATATATTTTATATAAGAGGTACATGCTAAAAAAAATTGTAGCTCAAAAACTGCTGATTAAAAAGATGTATTGTGTGTCTTTCTAATTGATTTCAACTCAAAGGTACACTTCTATACAGTTAGTAAAACTTTTAACACAGTGTGCCCTGCAGTTTATTCCTGTTCTTCCCTGCCATGTACAATGCTGTGGGCGTTCCTATAACACCTCTTAGCTACAATGCAATCATGCCTTGCATTCAGAATGTCATTAACACCTGGCTGTGATATGCTAATTGGGACTTTCCAGGGTATATAATTGCAAACAGATTCTTGTACAAGTCATTCTGAATTAAGAAAGCCAGTCGGATGACTAGCAAAACATCTTCAAGAACTAAACTTTAAAGGGCATGTTCCCCCGTTACAACTTTTGCTGTAATGTAGGGCTCCCTCCCCCAACCCAAACGCTATAGTTATTTGAAGCAAAACTCCCCCGATCATAACTTACGTTGCTTGTTTCCCCCGGCGTTTAGTCCCGGCCCACTGCTTGCATGAAACTGCAAGCAGGGGGCCGGACCGGCAGCCACGTCTGTGATTGGCTGAGAGGCAGCCAATCTTGGACGCGGCTTCTGGCTGTACTGAACGTCGGGGGAAACAGGCAAGTAGAGATGGGAAGTGTTTTTCTGCAAATAACTATGGTGTTTGGGGTTGGGGGAGGGAGCCCTACACTACAGATAGGGGTAGGGGGGAGGGCTGCAGTACACATGGCATAATTCTCTCAGAGGAAATAAAGGAGGCAGAGTCCTATATGGACACAGGCAGGCTCGTGGTGGTCACTTTTTTGGACATTGCAAGGCAGCCATTTGGAGCAGGGATGTACACTACACAGTGGGGCCAGTAGTGGGTTAAATTGTAGTTTTGGGGGTGGACATGCCCTTTAAGTCCAGTTGATCTAACTGAATACAACAGATATTTAGCTCTTTAGACTAATTTTAAAACCTTGGCTTATATTTGAGTATATACGGTAGCTCAAACAGTCTGGTGCATAGCAAAATATGGTCACAGGACAGGTCAGCATAATCTGGAACATCTGGGAGAGAGGTGGGACTTGAGGAAAGTGAGTACTTTCATAATGTTAAAAATAAATAATAGGTTGTAGTTCTCCTTTAAATTATTTTTAAGGCAAATAAATGGGGGAATGAAAGGGGGTGAAAAGGGGAAGGAATTAAATGTTCCACAAAAGTAACTTCTTTAAATAAATCTTTCTGTGTTCACATAATCACAGAAAATGAGTGGCTTATATGACACCATGGAACCCAATGTAATTGATGATACAATGCTGAAGATTGCAGTGGAGGAACAAGGCCCCAAGGAGGAAGCTGGTCGCATAGCTAAACTGGAGGGAATCGATTTTAAGCATGTCACCAGTCTTCGTCTGGATTTCAAAAGTAAGGCCAAGTATTTCAAATATTAAATTCATTGAAATTAGAATTAACATCAGATTGGCAGCAAAAATGAACGGTTTGATTGGCAAAATAGAAAAGTAGCGCTGTACATGTACAATCCTTCATTCAATCTTTAATTTATGTCACTCAAATAGCTGCAGATCAGTGTTGCATATTATGTACTGGCTCAGTAAAGCCAAAACTGGCCTATAGAGGGCGCTCTAGGTTTGCATTCAGCTTGCAAATAAATCTTTTTCTCCATATGTCTATATATTTTACAGGGCAACTATAGTTCACGCACACATTTGACACAGTACGATTATCGGCCAAAACGAGCACTCATACACATCATGTTTAGCAAGTGTGTGCAAAGCTTAAGCCACTATTTTGGGTGTGATTGTGTTCTTACTGGAGAGCCAATGAAAATTGCTCTCCCCCAAGGATTATGGGGATTAACGTTTAACTGCAGCTGAAAAATGACACATTTAAAGGTTCCTGCTTTGAGTCAAATGAGCCACATTATCTACTGTTATTGAATGTCTGTAGACAGGTATAATCGACTGATCTCATCACAGGTTCAAACCCTAGCAATAACGATTTTGCTGTTCTGTTGTAGATATCCTGAAGATAGATAATCTGTGGCAGTTTCACAGTTTGACCAAACTGCAGCTGGACAATAACATTATTGAGACGATAAGTGGATTGGAAACCTTGGTGCATTTAGTCTGGCTGGGTAAGAAATTGGCATATACACAAAGCAGGTAACAGACAGGGCCACAACTAAGAATAGGAAACTAAAGCCATGCATTATAAATCGTACCTCCTGATATTCCTGTGACATTGGGACAACCGCCTGGCCTGTGATTCAATCTCAAAATGTCCGAGCCAGGACAGGGAACGTTGCGGGAACGCCACAAGGAGGCAGGAGGTTAGTCGGTCTTTAGATATTCGATAAATGTCAGTTTGATTTTGCTAAAGGGAACATCTAAACTTTTCTGTGCTTAATATTAGTAAGATTTGTGTTGCATTTTATTTTATGATAAATTGCATCCATGGTTTCTGACAAAACAATATTTTAGGGATGAGAATGTTCCTTTAAATAATGACAATATGGGTACAGATGGGAAAATACAGGCAATACGTGAGTTCTCTGGCATTGGCTTGTGTACCGTGTTCAGTCACTATAGGCAAATCAACCTTATTCTATTAACATCTTATTAATGCAGACCTGTCATTCAACAATATCGAGGTGATAAAGGTTTGAATAAACTCACCAAACTTGAGGATCTCAGCTTGTACAACAACAGGATAACTGTGATTGAAAATATGGAGACCCTAACTAACCTTCAGGTTCTGTCCCTGGGCAACAACAATCTGACATCTCTGGAAAATGTAAGGATAAAAGAACAGGCTATAGAGGAATCCAGACACACAAGGTTTGGAAATGGCATTGGTGATGTAAACCGTTCATTTCTGCCCTTACCCAACAGCTCATCTACCTGCGGAGGTTTCGGCAGTTACGCACATTAAATCTAGCAGGGAACCCACTGTCTGAAGATGAACAATACAAAATGTTTATTGCTGCTCACCTGCCGGACCTGGTATACCTCGATTTTAGACTCCTAGATGACAATATAGTAAGCAAAATGGTTCTGGTGTATTTATGTTTACAATATTATTGACCCCGTGTATGGTGTTCAGGAACTGCTTTCTGGTTCTCTGGTTGACATCCGGTGACTGAATGCTATTTCCTAGCTACTTCCTCAGAGCATGTGCTCAGAATGCTAGGAGACTATGCTTGTGAATACAGGTCATGGTATATCTGTGATATTCAGTTAGATCAACTGGACTTTATGTTTAGTTTCACTAGTAATTCAACTGGATCTCTCAATTCAGAATGACTGTTGGCAATAAACACCCTGGAAAGACCCAATTAGCATACAACAGCAAGGTATCAAGGACCTCCATATAACAGCAAGGTATCAAGGACCTCCATATAACAGCAAGGAGTCAGGAACCTCCATATAACAGCAACGTGTTAGGGACCTTCATATAACAGCAAGGATCAGGGACCTTTATATAACAGCAAGGAGTCAGGGACCTCCATATAACAGCAAGGTGTCAGGGACCTCCATATAACAGCAAGGTGTCAGGAACCTCCATATAACAGCAAGGTATCAAGGACCTCCATATAACAGCAAGGGTCAGGAACCTCCATATAACAGCAACGTGTTAGGGACCTTCAATAACAGCAACATGTTAGGGACCTTCATATAACAGCAAGGAATCAGGGACCTTTATATAACAGCAAGGAATCAGGGACCTTTATATAACAGCAAGGTGTCAGGGACCTCCATATAACAGCAAGGAATCAGGGACCTTTATATAACAGCAAGGTGTCAGGGACCTCATATAACAGCAAAGGAATCAGGGACCTTTATATAACAGCAAGGTGTCAGGGACTCCATAAACAGCAAGGTCCGGGACCTCCATATAACAGCAAGGATCAGGGACCTATATAACAGCACGGTGTCAGGGACCTACTATAACAGCAAGGTGTCAGGGACCTCCATATAACAGCAAGGTGTCATGTATCTCTATATAACAGCAAGGTGTCAGGGACCTTTATATAACAGCAAGGTATCAGGGACCTCCATATAACAGAAGGTGTCAGGGCCTCCATATAACAGCAAGTGTCAGGGACCTCCATATAACAGCAAGGTGTCAGCGGACCGCCATATAACAGCAAGGAATCAGGGACCTTTATATAACAGCAAGGTGTCAGGGACCTCCATATAACAGCAAGGAATCAGGGACCTTTATATAACAGCAAGGTGTCAGGGACCTCCATATAACAGCAAGGAATCAGGGACCTTTATATAACAGCAAGGAATCAGGGACCTTTATATAACAGCAAGGTGTCAGGGACCTCCCATATAACAGCAAGGTGTATGTCATATCTATATAACAGCAAGGTGTCAGGGACCTCTATATAACAGCAAGGTATCAGGACCTCCATATAACAGCAAGGTGTCAGGGAGCCACATAACAGAAAGGTTCAGGGACCTCCATATAACAGCAAGGTGTCAGGGACCTCCATATAACAGCAAGGTGTCAGGGACCTCATTAACAGCTAGAACCAAGGTGTCAGGGACCTCCATATAACAGCAAAGGTGTCCGGGACCTCCATATAACAGCAAGGTGTCAGGGACCTCCATATACAGCAAGGTGTCAGGGACCTCCATATAACAGCAAGGTGTCAGGGACCTCCATATACAGCAAGGTGTTCAGGGACACTCCAATAACAGCAAGGTGTCAGGGCATCCAGATAACAGCAAGTTGTAGGGACCTCCATATACAGCAGGTGGCAGGGACCTCCATATAACAGCAAGGTGTCAGGGACCTCCATATATATATATATATGGTGTTAAACATTTCACTGCATAATGGGTTAGTACTTCAGTTTTAAGCTTGTGGCGGTAATATACAGTTTTTCAGTTGAAGGGTGGAATTTCCCTTTAAATCTGTTTATAGAACATAACTTATTTCTTCCTTAATCTTATACCCCAGAGGGACATTGCCATGGTGAAGTACCAATATTCTATTGAAGACCTCACTCACAATGAAAGCCAGTTGAAGCTCAAGCAGGAAAAAGAAGAACAGTCACAGAGAGAGCTAGACTCTCACAAGGTACACAACATATACCTCTCCCTAAAGGCTAGGCCACACAGGGCAGTGCATGTCAATATGGGTGGCCACATGTGCTGTGATCCGCATGTGCTCCAATTGTAGACAATTGCGTGGAACGCATCTCAAATAGATGGTAATGTACATGTAAAAAGCGTGCACTAGTGTTGGGCAATTCTTGTGGCCACGTCGTATTGTGCTGCGATCCGCAATTGCGTGCTGTAGTGTGGCTTCGGCTTAAATGGCTTAAGGTGTATGTATACTGAAAAAATCACTTTGTGTCATCTTAATCTATAAATAAATACATGTAAGTAGCATTTACTCTGAGGTTTGTGTGTTGCTGCATGCCTTCAATTAAGTACTTTTTTTGCTCAGGCTCTGAACACTGAGCTGACTATTTTCCCACATACCAACTATCAATACTGCATACAGTATACAGCACACCAACTGTCAAACCATTCCAACAACAGCAAAACTGTTTACAGAAATGCAGATATGTAAAATGTTTCAGATTGGATATCTAAAGAAATAAGGGGCAAATCAACAAAAAAAGGATACAGTGATAGTTGGGATGAATTATAGTTTCTACTAATGGGCAGTTTAAAAAAACGAATTTGCCACTGTACATACCCTAAATGTAAGCAGATATTTAGGAAATTGAGTGATACATTTTACAACTTTACATTTTCTGGAACTACAGTTTGAGAGAAGTAAAATGATGGTACTCACATATTTATCTGTGCTTGCTTTGTCATTAAATTATTAATGTTTAGTGAGTGCTCCTAATTCCCCCCACCCTCCCTTACTCACTGCCTCCTTGTAGTGTCTGCGACACTTATAAGTTCTGCACAGCCTCACCATGGACAATGCTCTGCTTACACATCTCCCCCCTCCCTCCCCCCTTCTTTTTTTTTCTCTGCTGATTCTCTTAAATGTTGGAGAAAGTGTGCTAGCAGGCAGAGAAAGAGGTCAGGGATGGGTCACATTATAATTTCTGGAGTGACAGATCTTTCCCCGTAAATGATGTGAATGATGTCAATTCAAATGATGATTTCTCAGAATCTACAGCTCAGATTAAATATCTGAAAAATGTTTTGGAGCAGTGGAATCTTTTTGTATCTAAAGAAACTTTTAATTAATTAAATAAAATTAGATACCCTTTAAAATAACAGAAAATATAAACCTTTGAAAGACTGTAGGGTTTATATACTAAGAGGTGCAACGTTATGTCCATTCCCCTAATCTGCAGCAAACACAATGGGGGTTATTCAATAAAAGTTCTTATCGTTTAAAATGGTGCTAATTTTGCCCCAACCAATCAGATGTAAGCTTTCAAATGTTACATAAGTTCTGATTGGTTGGGAGCAAAATTTTAAATGATAAGAACTTTTATTGAATCTCCCTGAATACCTTTTAACTAGTCTACTACCGTTAGAAATGACAGCTGATTGGTTGTTGCAGATTATAGCAGGGGATCCTTGGGATCCTTCATCCAGATTGGCCGAAAAATTGCATGGTGTGTACACATCTTAAGAGCACTGGCAAAGTTTTGTTTCTCATTATATAAGCCTGTGTATGTTTCTTCTTGTTAACCCTTCACCCGACATCCTATAGAGTTGATCTAATCCACTTTCTCTTTTTTTTCAAGGCTGCTTATGTGGAGTATCTGAATGGTCCCTTCCTGTTTGAGAGCATGTTTGCAGAGGATGCGGATGGAACAAAGTTATCCAGCCTTTCAGGGGTAGCAGAATTAATAGATTTATATCCTTTACTGACAGATTATCCTGCAGACAAGCTGTTACCATAAAGTAAGATCACAGTATTTATTCTATTCCCTGTAAAGAGAAGTGTTGGTCTACATTAATTACACTACATTCAGGGATGCTGAATATCCAAATATAAATATGTGTCCCTTTCGTGTTTTTGTCCAGGATTTGAGGCCTGAAATGGAATTTGAATTGGTAGATAGTTCACAAATTTCTTTCTTTCATAAGATCAAAAAGTTCAGAAGTTCAACTTTCCTTAAAGGAGAACTAAACCCAAAAAAATCTAAGTTGAAGTTAGAAAGTACTTGCCTCAACATCCTCTCAGCATGGAAGGTTCCACTCAGGGGCCTTTTCTTTACCTCTATGAGCTCATTTTAGGTTCTGTTTGTTCCCCAAATCTGAAGCTGACATTTTCCCTTCCCTGCCAGTACTTTTACCTTGATTACATTGTCAGCACCTGTTTGATTTCCACTCCCAACTCTTAACCCCTATGATGTAGGAATATATTAAATCATCAGTATTCAAATTGATGGTGCAGCTGATTAACCCTTTCCTAGTAGCAGTGTTGTAGTGTGATGTATATGGGTCTGGGTATCTAGTGTGTCCGGATCTGGTATAACGTATGTCTCACCTATGGCTTTCAATCCACCAAATCCAAAATATAAACAATAAATTGCAGGTGAAACATACAAAGACACAGGTCTGTAGCACGTATTGCACGTTTATAGTAAAACATGCGTGTTACATGTTTCAGACCCACTTAAGCAATTGAGGAAGGACAAGTGGGTCAGAAACATGTAGAATGCATGTTTTGCAATAAACCTGCACTATTCACAGTTACAGACCTGTGTCTTTATATGTTTCACCTGCAATGTATTGTGTTGAAGGGTCACCTGCAATGTAAAGTGTTGAAGGGTCATATTTAAAAACTTGCGATACCGCTGGTTTTCGTTACTGTACGACCGTGGCAGTAGTATACCATAACATGTGGTAATAAACTACCGTAATGATATTCTACGGGCGGTCGTAGATTTACGTTGGCTATCGTACATTTACAAGATTTACGATAGTGACCATAAATTGATGATTGCCATAACGATTGCTAAAGAAGGCGATACCACACCTGTATAAATATGGCCTGTAGTGTGAAGGTCTCTAGCTCTTCCTGTCAGCTGTAGCAATATTAGTGGAAAGTGTTGCTTCTTAAAGGGGAATGTTGGAGGGTAGGAAGAGTGTGTTTTATATGAACCACATGGTGCAGAACTGTAGGGGGAGGATAGAGAAGTGAACCTGAACTTAGCACCAGCTCTGTGCAATGTATTTCTCATCAGTGTACCTTATTAAAGGGAATGATGGAGGGTAGGAAGAGTGTGTTTTATAGAAACCACATGGTGCAGAACTGTAGGGGGAGGATAGTGAAGTGACCCTGATCTTAGCACAGCTCTGTGCAATGCATTTCTCTTCAGTGTACCTTATTAAAGGGAATGTTGGAGGGTAGGAAGAGTGTTTTTGATTCAGCTGTCTGTATAAAACAAGCTAAGAAATGCATTACACAGAGAAATGCATTGCACAGAGCTGTGTTAAGATCAGGGTCATTATATTATCCTCCTCCTGCAGCACTGCACCATTCTCTGTAAGTGTACGTATTAAAGCTGAATGTTGGAGGGTATGCCACTTGCAGCTCTGCACCATGTTGTTTATATAAATGTACATATTCATAGGAATTATTGGAGGGAATGCCAATTAAAGGGGCACTGTTAGAGGGACCACAAACATGTTCTATAAAATTAATGCAGCAGGAGGGCTACCTGTGGGAAGTTTAGCATAAAGAAAATCTCTTCCAACTAGGGTTCCCACCTTTGCCTTTAAGACCCGAACACATATACAGGCCTATGTTTTAAAAGTTCTTATCGTTAAAAATGGTGCACATTTTTCCACAACCAGATTTTAGCATAAGAACTTTTATGACATAGGCCTGATAATATGTACACAACAAAGGGTTGTTAGTATTTTCTTTAGAAGCATGGTGCAGGCTGATACAGTTTGTATTTAATGCAATGGTACTTAGCACCGCAACATGTGTATTTAAAACGTGTTTGGGTCTTAAGGCAAAGGTGGCCTTCACTACTTCCAGGCTCCAACATTCCCCTTTAAAATGCATTGCACAGAGCTGTGCTAAGACCATGATCACGTCAATATGCTGCACCGGCAGCTCTGAGCTGTTTTGTATTTATAAGTGTACCTTGTAAAGTGGTCAGCTCAATTCTAATGGGGTTGCCACCTTTCCCTTTAAGATTCAAACACTTAGGGCTAGCTTCCACTAGCATGTTTTGGATTGTGGTTTGTGATCCAATTGTGCTAGTGGGAGTGCAGGCATGTAATAGCCTATGGGACCGGCCCCACTACATGCAATGTATTTCCGTGTGCTATTGGAGTGCATGCGATCACCATTTTTTTGTCTGTATTGCATGCTCTCTGCTAGGGTCCAATTGCACATAAGTGTGGCCACAGCCTCAGAAAATTGCTAAGTTCCATTGCATTAAATACATGCTGTATGGCTAAACTGAAATCAATGCAGCTTCACTTCTAAGGGCTAGTGCTCAACGGTCTTATAGTAAATTACACCCATACTTTTATCCTTTTGTCCAATTAAATGTTTTGTTTTCCCAATGGCTAGGCCACACCACAACACGTTAACAAGCGTTCCGATCGCACGTTAAAAGGCGTACACTAGTGTTGTCCAATTGCTCTGGTCACACTAGGTGTGTTGCTCTGTGATCCTGTAATCGGAGAGCATGCAATCTGCATTTTTATGCGCTCCAATTGCGTAACCGCAGCGTACAGCAACACACTTGCGCACCGGAAATGCATTTGCGTGCTTGCTTCCGGGGCGCTAGGACGTGCTATAGTGTGGCCTTCGCCTTAGGTAAAAGGAATGAATCATTCAAACATTCAATAAAATGATTGCGGTGCAGAAGGGTCCTGGCAGCTGTCAATCAGGATTGCTAAAAACATGTCGACATCATTATAGTGTTTCTTAACTCAGATTACACATACAGGAACAAGTGTATGGAAATCTCCCAAAACATATTTGAATATGGCATGAAACAACATGAGAAGAGAGAGTCCGAGGTGGCAGTGTTTTACCAATGTATGCAGGAGGCAATAGGTGACAATCAGGAGCAAAGTGCCAAGAAAATAATGGAGTTTGCGGAGAACAATGATGAGGTATGTGATACTCTAGGCTACCCCAGAGTTGCTATACATTAATGAATCCAGTATTCTGGATATCCGCACAAAGATGAACATAGATCTGAAAGTGTTAATTCAAACCGGTCCTTTGTGATAATGATGATTATTATTATTATGCTCTGTAAGTTTACACAACATATGGGCTACTAATGGCAGAGCTTTAAAACCTGTCTGTATTTTCAGGGATCTTAATAAGACCAAGGGACTAATGCATTAAATGGTGTACCGGTAATTGTTTGCCCAAGCTATCAGGAAGTGATAAATCTCTTATTTCTGTCTCTGTTCATTTTCTAATCAGTGATCATTTATTTCAGATTTTAAATGAGCTCTCACAGATCAGTGATCAGGAAATTCTAGATAGCAAAACCATGCAGTATTCTGAGGACATCAACCAATTAATGGACTTACTAATGATGCTGGAGCTGCAGCTTGTAGAACAGACAGAGGTAATCCACACGTGTTTCCTGGGCAGTCACTTTTATTTATGAACTATTTAAATTTGTCTCGATTTACTCCCCACAGGACATCATTAAGGATTTTGAAAGAAACATTTCTGACATGGTGTCTACTTTTCTGGAAACTGTGCAAGGCTTATATCCTTTTATGACTTTTTATGCATAGTTTAGATTTCTCCAACTCATAGATCAGGAAAGGTTTTGAATGATTTTCCCAATTTGCTGATTGCTTAAAGGGCAAATTGCCTAATCTTAATCTATAATTAAATATATGTAAGTGGTAGTTACTCTGAAGTGTGTATGTGGATGCATGTCTTGTTTTGCTCACGCAATCCTCTTCCCAGTCTTAACCGACGACTCATTCCATCTGACATGATGTGAAGTCAAGCATGCTCAGTAATCACTGTGTATCTGCCTTGGTAGAGGAAATTTCTCACCATGCAATTCATACATACCAAATGTCTCCATTCCAGCTACAGCAAAATTACACTGTGTATATATAGGGTTCAGACCAACAAACACAGTACAGTAGAGGATAGGTAAAAGTATAGCTTCCAATAATGCCAATTTAAAATTTTTTCCCAGTATAGACGCCCTTTCATAACTGAGTAGGAATCACTTAGCAAGTAATTATTTTACATTGCAGTTTTTGAGGCTACAGCGCGGTATATCTCCTTCATGGCAAGTCCACCCCTTGTGTATAGGTTATTCATCTCCTAAACCTGCAATTGTTATTAAGCTAAGAGATGTCAAACCAAACTGAAATGCTGCCCAGTGTTCTAACCCCACTTTCTACTTCCTGGTTCTTTCATTTAGCAGCTGTTAGTCATGGATGTGACAGTTGACATCACAGCCAGTGACTAAATATTAATCTCCTAGTTGCCTCCTTAGGACTTAGAAAGTAAAGCTAGGTACACACACATACAATAATTCGGCCCAAACCTCATTTAAGTCATTTCTCCAGAGCGATCCAGCTCTTGAGTGATTTTCTTTCAAAGGGATTTTCTGTTTTAAAGGGGTTTGTCTGTTTTTAAGAAACAAAAGTGTTTAGAACAAAAAAGGGTTTAAGAACAAGATTGCTTTTTCTCTTGTGTGTATTGCTGTTTAGTATGGACAGTTTTGTTGGGGCCATGCAATGTGCATCCTGCCGCATGTATGGGATCTTGGAGCAGCCGCCCCAAGGGACCTATGTATGTGTCAGATGTGAGTGGGTTGCCCATTTGGAATCTGAGGTCCAGAATCTAAAGGGAAAACTTGCAGCATTGTAGGGCTTGACAAATCTGGGGGAATTGCAGGTACTGGCAGGGGCCAGTAAACTGGAGGGTGGAAATGGGGCACATAAGGTGGGAAAGGAAGATAGATTTGTAAAGGTCACCAGTGGAAGTAGGGGACTGAAGGGCAGGGTCGCTTCTTCCCAGTTGGTCGATCCCAACAGATTTGCAGTGTTAGGTGAAAATGTGGAGAACAATGGCTCAGAAGTAGCATGTATGGAGCGGGCCGTTCCTTTGAGCACCCAGGGAACGGCCATCTCCAATACAAGGCAGGGAGAATTGGGGGCTAGGAATGATAGGCAGGTGGTAGCGGTAGGGGACTACATTATTAGAAGGGTAGATAGGGTAATCTGTCGCCAAGACCCTACATGCCGAACAGTGTGTTGTCTGCCTGGTGCTAGGGTTTGACGTGGTGGATCGTGTAGACAGATTATTGGGTGGGGCTGGGAGATACCCGGCGGTCTTGGTTCACATTTGTGAACCCCGAGAATAAGGGGCCAATTTAAAAGCAAGGACTTCAAGGGTAGTGATTTCAGAAATATTACCACAGCCACGTGCTACGCTAGGGAGGCAACGGGAGCTCAGGAGTATAAATGCGTGGCTAAGAGGGTGGTGTAAGGAGATGGGTTTGGGTTTTTAGAGAACTGGACTGACTTTTCTGTTGGCTACAGGCTCTTTAGTAGAGACGGATTGCACCTCAATGATGATGGTGCAGCTGTTTTGGGGAGAAGATGGCTAGGGGGTTCGAGGAGATTTTAAACTAGGTATGGGGGGGAGGGTACGTAGAACTACACAGGGGTAGATAGAGAAGTTAGGGATCAGGGGGCTAATACCACAACGGAGGGAGGAGAAGGGGAGGCATAGAGGATAAGGAAGCATGTTAGACCAAGTATGGAAGCAAATCAATTGATAATCTAAAATGTATGTTTACAAAAAAAGTCTGACTGGAAAAACCAGGAGAACTAGAACTAATAGCTTTAAAGGAAAGGTATGATGTAATTGGTATAGCAGAAACATGGCTAAATGTTTCACATGACTGGACAGTAAATATTGAAGGATACTCCTTATTTAGACATGACAGAGTTAATAAGAAAGGAGGAGGAGTACTGTATGTATGTATGTTAAACAGGAATTGAAGCCAAATCTAAAACATGAAATAGATGAGGACATAAACGATATGGCAGAAACAATATGGGTAGAGCTGTGTACAGGAAGCAAGAAGGTAGCTAAATTAATTGTTGGAGTATGTTATAAGCCGCCAAATGCCGGGGAGGAGGGGAAAATTAATCTCCATATGCAGTTGGCGAAGGCTGCTGGTGTTCTGGTTATGGGGGATTTTAACTACCCTGACATAGATTGGAGTAAGGGAACTGACAGCACCTCAAAAGGTATAAAGTTCTTAAATTTCCTATATGAGCATTTTCTTTCACAGATGGTAGAAGTTCCTACTAGACAGAATGTGTTGTTGGATCTAATGATATCTAATAACCCTGAGCTCATTTTGGAGATGAAGGTAATGGGAAGCTTAGGGAATCGTGACCATGATATAGTGTCATTTAATATAGGTTGCAAAAAACTAAAGTGCACTGGGTTAACAAAAACTTTTAACTTTAGGAAAGCTAATTTTATGCTGTTAAATGAATCACTCCTGCTCATAGACTGGGGGGAATTGTTTCTAGGTAAAGATACTGAGCAGATGTGGACCACTTTTAAAGGGATATTAAACTATAACATTTCTAAATTTGTACCTTTAGGGAACAAGTGTAAAAAAATTAGGTCCACTCCTGCATGGCTTAATGCTCAGGTAAAAAGGGAAATGGAAAAAAATAAAAAGGCTTTTTTAAAATTTTGAAATCAGAGGGAACATAACAGGCTTACAGGGAGTATAAAAGAGTGCAAGAAAGCAATTAAATTAGCTAAAATACAAAATGAAATACGGATTGCCAAACAAAGCAAGCCCAACCCCAAAATGTTTTTTAAGTATATAAATGGTAAAAAGATGAGGACTGAGAATGTGGGACCATTAAATAATGGGTCTGAGATTGTTGTAGATGATGCCAAAAAGGCTAATCTGCTAAACCTTTTTTTTTACATCGGTTTTCACTGTTGAGAATCCTAGTCCTTACGCAGGGATTGGAATAATATGCAGGGGAGAAATGAGGAATATTCACATTGGCTTATGGAGAAAATGTTATGGAAACAATTAGACAAAGTTAATATCAATAAAGCCCCAGGACCAGATGGATTGCATCCTCGGATTTTAAAAGATCTTAGTTCAGTTCTATCTAGACCATTGTTTCTCATCTTTTCAGATTCGCTTTGGTCTGGGGATGTGCCGGTGGATTGGAAAAAAGCCAATGTAATACCAATATTCAAAAAAGGTAGTCGTTCACAGCCTGGTAACTATAGACCTGTAAGCCTAACATCAGTGGTAGGGAAGGTAATGGAAACTTTGTTACGGGATCATATCCTTGACTTTGTCTCCAGAGCTCATCTTATTAGTAGTCAGCATTGATTTATGAGAAATAGATCATGCCAAATTTAATTGGTTTTTATGAAGAAGCGAGTAAGAATTTAGATTCAGGCACAGCAATGGATGTGGTATACTTGGATTTTGCTAAAGCTTTTGATACTGTGCCACATAGGCGACTAATGTATAAACTGAGGACTGTTGGCCTTGAAGAAAACGTTTGTGCATGGATAGAGAATTGGTTATTGGATCGCAAACAGAGAGTGGTGGTAAATGGAGCTACATCTATGTAGGATAAAGTTCTAAGCGGAGTCCCTCAGGGTTGTGTACTGGGGCTGCTTCTGTTTAATCTGTTAATAAATGACTTAGAAGGGGGCATTGAGAGCAAGGTCTCTGTGTTTGCTGATGACACTAAACGCCCCAAGGATATGGGGATTAACGTTTAACTGCAGCTGAAAAATGACACATTAAAGGTTTCCTGCTTTGAGTAAAATGAAAGTCCACATATCTACTGTGATTGAATCTGTAGAAGGTATAATCGAACTGAATCTCTCACGGTTCAAACCCTAGCAAATAACGATTTTGCTGTTCTGTTTAGATATCTTGAAGATAGATAATCTGTGGCAGTTTCACAGTTTGACCAAACTGCAGCTGGACAATAACATTATTGAGACGATAAGTGGATGGAAAACTGGTGCATTTAGTCTGGCTGGGTAAGAAATTGGCCTATACACAAAAGCAGGTAACAGACGGCCACAACTAAGAATAGGAAACTAAAGCCATGCATATAAATCGTACCCCTGATATTCCTGTGACTTGGGACAAACCGCCTGGCCTGTGATTCAATCTCAAAATTCCGAGCCAGGACAGGGAACGTTCGGGAACGCCACAAGGAGGCAGGAGGTTAGTCGGTTCTTAGATATTCGAAAATGTCAGTTTGATTTTTCTAAAGGGAACATCTAAACTTTCTGTGCTTAATATTAGTAAGATTTGTGTTGCATTTTATTTATGATAAATTGCATCCATGGTTTCTGACAAACAATATTTAGGGATGAGAATGTTCCTTTAAATAATGACAGTAGGGTACAGATGGGAAAATCAGGCAATACGTGAGTTCTCTGGCATTGGCTGTGTACCGTGTTCAGTTCACTATAGGCAAATCACCTTATTCTATTAACATCTTATTAATGCAGACCTGTCATTCAACAATATCGAGGTGAATAGAAGGTTTGAAATAAACTCACCAAACTTGAGGATCTCAGCTTGTACAACAACAGGATAACTGTGATTGAAAATATGGAGACCCTAACTAACCTTCAGGTTCTGTCCTGGGCAACAAACAATCTGACATCTCTGGAAAATGTAAGGATAAAAGAACAGTGCTATAGAGGAATCCAGACACACAAGGTTTGGAAATGGCATTGGTGATGTAAACGTCATTTCTGCTCCTCCATCACCATCTCTCTACCTGCGGAGGTTTCGGCAGTTACGCACATTAAATCTAGCAGGGAACCCACTGTCTGATGACAATACAAAATGTTTTTGCTGCTCACCTGCCGGACCTGGTATATACCTCGATTTTTAGACTCCTAGATGACATATAGTAAACAAATGGTTCTGGTGTATTTATGTTTACAATATTATTGACCCGTGTATGGTGTTCAGGAAACTGCTTTCTGGTTCTCATGGTTGACATCACGGTGACTGAATGCTATTTCCTAGCTCTACTTCCTCAGAGCATGTGCTAAGAATGCTAGGAGACTATGCTGTGAATACAGGTCATGGTATATCTGTGATATCAGTTAGATCAACTGGACTTTATGTTTAGTTTCCTAGTAATTCAACTGGATCTCTCAATTCAGAATGACTGTTGCAATAAACACCCTGGAAAGACCCATTCGCATACAACAGCAAGGTATCAAGGACCTCCATATAACAGCAAGGTATCAAGGACCTCCATATACAGCAAGGAGTCAGGAACTCCATTATAACGCAACGTGTTAGGGACCTCATATAACAGCAAGGATCAGGGACCTTTATATAACCAGCAGGAGTCAGGGACCTCCATATAACAGCAAGGTGTCAGGGACCTCCATATAACAGCAAGGTTGTCAGGAACCTCCATTAAACCCAAGGTATCAAGGACCTCCATATAACAGCAAGGAGTCAGGAACCTCCATATAACAGCAACGTGTAGACCTTCATATACAGCAAATTTAGGGACCTCATATAACAGCAAGAATCCTGGACCTTTATATAACATCAAGGAATGAGGGACCTTTATATAACAGCAAGGTGTGTCAGGGACCTCCATATAACAGCAAGGAATCAGGGACCTTTATATAACAGCAAGGTGTCAGGGACCTCCAATATAACAGCAAGGAATCAGGGACCTTTATATAACACAAGAAACAGGGACCTTTATATAAAGCAAGGTGTCAGGGACCTCCAATAACAGCAAAGTGTCAGGGACCTCCATATAACAGCAAGGAATCAGGGACCTTTTATACGCAAGGTTTCAGGGACCTCCATATACAGCCAGGTGTCATGTATCTCTATATAACAGCAAGGTGTCAGGGACCTTATATACAGCAAGGTATCAGGGACCTCCATTAACAGCAAGGTGTCAGGGAGCTCCATATACAGCAAGGTGTCAGGACCTCCATAAACAGCAAGGTGTCAGGGACCTCCATATAACAGCAAGGTTGTCAGGGACCTCCATATAACAGCAAGGTGTCAGGGACCTCCATATAACAGCAAGGTATCAGGGACCTTCATGTAACAGCAAGGTGTCAGGGACCTCCATATAACAGCAAGGTGTCAGGGACCTCCATATAACAGCCAGGTGTTAGGGACCTCCATATAACAGCAAGGTGTCAGGGACCTCCATATAACAGCAAGGTGTTCAGGTGACCTCCATAATAACAGCAAGGTTCAGGGCCTCCATAAACAGCAGGTGTCAGGGAGCTCCATATAACAGCAAGGGTGTCAGGGACTCCATATAACAGCAAGTGTCAGGGGACCTCCATTAACAGCAAGGTGCAGGGACCTCCATATAACAGCAAGGTGTCGGACCATCCAATAACAGCAGGTATCAGGGACCTCATGTAACAGGCAAGGTTGTCAGGACCTCCATATAACAGCAAGGTTCAGGGACCTCCATAAACGCCAGGTGTTAGGGACCTCCATATAACAGCAAGGTGTCAGGGACCTCCATATAACAGCAAGGTGTCAGGGACCTCTCCATATAACAGCACGGTGTCAGGGAACCTCATATAACAGCAAGGTACCATGCTATCTCCATATAACAGCAAGGTATCAGGGACCTCCATATTACAGCAAGGTGTCAGGACCTCCATATAACAGCAGGTATCAGACCTCATATAACAGCAAGGTGTCAGGGACCTCCTATAACAGCAAGGTACCGTGCTATCTCCATATAACAGCAATGTGTCAGGGACCTTCCATATAACAGCAAGGTGTCAGGGACCTCCATATAACAGCTCAATGTGTCAGGGACCCCATATAACAGCAAGGGTGTCAGGGAACTCCATCTAAGCGGTGTCAGTGACCTCATATATATATATATATGTGTTAAACTTTCACTACTGCTAAGGGTTAGTACTTACGTTTTAAGCTTGTGGCGGTAATTATACAGTTTTTCAGTTGAAGGGTGGAATTTCCTTTCTTTAAATCTGTTTATAGAACCTAACTTATTCTTCCTGTCTTATATCTATATACCCAGAGGGACAGTTGCCATGGTAAGTACCAATATTCTATTGAAGACCTCACTCACAATGAAGCCAGTTGAAGCTCAAGCAGGAAAAAAGAAGAACAGTCACAGAGAGAGGCTAGACTCTCACAAGGTACACAACATATACCTCTCCCTAAAGGCTAGGCCACACAGGGCAGTGCATGTCAATATGGGTGCCACATGTGCTGTGATTCCGCATGTGCTCCAATTGTAGACATTGCGTGGAACGCATCTCAAATAGATGGTAATGTACATGTAAAAAGCGTGCACTAGTGTTGGGCAATTCTTGTGGGCCACGTCGTATTGTGCTGCGATCCGCAATTGCGTGCTGTAGTGTGGCTTCGCGTTAAAATGGCTTAAGGTGTATGTATACTGAAAAAATCACTTTGTGTCATCTAATCTATAAATAAATACATGTAAGTAGCTTACTCTGAGGTTTGTGTGTTGCTGCATGCCTTCAATTAAGTACTTTTTTTTGCTCAGGCTCTGAACACTGAGCTGACTATTTTCCCACATACCAACTATCATACTGCATACAGTATACAGCAACACCAACTGTCAAACCATTCCAACAACAGCAAAACTGTTTTACAAAAATGCTGATATGTAAAATGTTTCAGATTGGATATCTAAAGAAAATAAGGGGCAAATCACAAAAAAAAGGATCAGTGATAGTTGGGATGAATTAAGTTTCTACTAATGGCAGTTTAAAAAATGAATTTGCCACTGTACATACCCTAAATGTAAGCGATATTAAGGAAATTGAGTGATACATTTTCAAACTTTACATTTTCTGGACTACATTTGAGAAGTAAAAAGATGGTACTCACATATTTATCTGTGCTTGCTTTGTCATTAAATTATTATGTTTAGTGAGTGCTCCTAATTCCCCCCCACCCTCCCTATCCACTGCCTCCTTGTAGTTTCTGCGACACTTATAAGTCTGCACAGCCTCACCATGGCCAATGCTCTGCTTCCACACATCTCCCCCCTTTTTTTTTTCTCTGCTGATTCTCTTAAAGTTGGAGAAAGTGTGCTAGCAGTCAGAGAAGAGGTCAGGGATGGGTCACATTATAATTTCTGGAGTGACAGATCTTTCCCCGTAAATGATTAATGATGTCAATTTCAAATGATGATTTCTCAGAATCTACAGCTCAGATTAAATATCTGAAAATGTTTGGGAGCAGTGGAATCTTTTTTTGTATCTAAAAACTTTTAATTAATTAAATAAAATTAGATACCCTTTAAAATAACAGAAAATATAAACCTTTGAAGACGGTAGGGTTTATACAAGAGGTGCAACGTTATGTCCATTCCCCTAATCTGCAGCAAACACAATGGGGGTATTCAATAAAAGTTCTTATCGTTTAAAATGGTGCTAATTTTTGCCCCAACCAATCAGAGTAAGCTTTCAAATGTTCAAAGTTCTGATTGGTTGGGAGCAAAATTTTAAATGATAAGAACTTTTATTGAATCTCCCTGAATACCTTTTAACTAGTCTACTACCGTATAAATGACAGCTGATGGTTGTTGCAGATTATAGCAGGGGATCCTTGGGATCCTTCATCCAGATTGGCCGAAAAATTGATGGTGTGTACACATCGTAAGAGCACTGGCAAAGTTTTGTTTCTCATTATAAAGCCTGTGTAGTTTTTCTTGTAACCCTCATTCCCTCACCCGACATCCTATAGAGTTGATCTAATCCACTTTCTCTTTTTTTTCAAGGCTGCTTATGTGGAGTATCTGAATGTCCCTTCCTGTTTGAGAGCATGTTTGCAGGGATCGGATGGAACAAAGTTATCCAGCCTTTCAGGGGTAGCAGAATAATAGATTTTATCCTTTACTACAGATTATCCTGCAGACAAGCTGTTACCATAAAGTAAGTTCAACAGTTTATTCTATTCCCTGTAAAGAGGTGTTGGTCTACATTAATTACACTACATTCAGATGCTGAATATCCAAATAAATATGTGTCCCTTTCGTGTTTTTGTCCAGATTTGACGGCCTGAATGGAATTTGAATTGGTAGATAGTTCACAAATTTCTTTCTTTCATAAGATCAAAAAGTTCAGAAATTCAACTTTCCTAAAGGAGAACTAAACCCAAAAAATCTAAGTTGAAGTTAGAAAGTACTTGCCTCAACATCCTCTCAGCATGGAAGGTTCCACCAGGGGCCTTTTCTTTACTCTATGAGCTCATTTTAGGTTCTGTTGTTCCCCAAATCTGAAGCTGACATTTTCCCTTCCCTGCCGTACTTTTGCCTTGATTACATTTTCAGCACCTGTGTGATTTCCCACTCCCCACTCCTCTAACCCCTATGATGTAGGAATATATTAAATCATCAATATTCAAATTGATGGTGCAGCTGATTAACCTTTCCCTAGTAGCAGTGTTGTAGTGTGATGTATATGGGTCTGGTTATCTAGTGTGTCCGGATCTGGTATAACGTATGTCTCACCTATGGCTTTAACCCACAACAAATCCAAATATAAACAATAAATTGCAGGTGAAACATACAAAGACACAGGTCTGTAGCAGTAAATATTGCATTGTTTATCGTAACCATGCTGGTTACTGTTTCAACCCACTTAAGCAATTGAGGAAGCAAGTGGGTCAGAAACATATAGATGCATGTTTTGCAATAAACCTGCACTATTCACAGTTACAACCTGTGTCTTTATATGTTTCACCTGCAATGTATGTTTAAGTGTTGAGGGTCATATTTATAAAAACTTGCGATACCGTGGTTTTCGTTACTGTACGACCGTGGCAGTAGTATACCATAACATGTGGTAATAAACTACCGTAATGATATTCTACGGCGGTCGTAGATTTACTTGGCTATCGTAATTTACAAAGATTTACGATAGTGACCATAATTGATGATTGCCATAACGATTGCTAAAGAAGGCGATACCACACCTTATAAATATGGCCTGTAGTGTGAAGTCTCTAGCTCTTCCTGTCAGCTGTAGCAATATTAGTGGAAAGTTTTGCTTCTTAAAGGGGAATGTTGGAGGGTAGGAAGATGTTTTTAATGAACCACATGGTGCAGAACTGTAGGGGGAGGATAAGAAGTGAACCTGAACTTAGCACCCACTCTGTGCAATGCATTTCTCATCAGTGTACCTTATTAAAGGGAATGATGGAGGGTAGGAAGAGTGTGTTTTATAGAAACCACATGTGCAGAACTGTAGGGGGAGGATAGTGAAGTGACCCTTATCTTAGCACAGCTCTGTGCAATGCATTTCTCTTCAGTGTACCTTATAAAGGGAATGTTGGAGGGTGAGGAAGAGTGTTTTTGATTCAGCTGTCTGTATAAAACAAGCTAAAGAATGCATTACACAGAGAAATGCATTGCACAGAGCTGTGTTAAGATCAGGGTCATTATATTATCCTCCACCTGTAGCACTGCACCATGCTCTGTAAGTGTACGTATTAAAGTTGTATGTTGGAGGGTATGCCACTTGCAGCACTGCACCATGTTCTATAAGTGTATGTATTAAAGGGGAATGTTGGAGGGTATGCCACTTGCAGCACTGCACCATGTTCTATAAGTGTATGTATTAAAGGGGAATGTTGGAGGGTATGCCACTTGCAGCACTGTACCATGCTCTATAAGTGTATGTATTAAAGGGTAATGTTGGAGGGTATGCCACTTGCAGCTCTGCACCATGTTGTTTATTTAAATGTACATATTAATAGGAATTATTGGAGGGAATTATTGGAGGGAATGCCAATTAAAGGGGCACTGTTAGAGGGACCACAAACATTTCTATAAAATTAATGCAGCAGGAGGGCTACCTGTGGAAGTTTAGCATAAAGAAAATCACTCTTCCAACTAGGGTTCCCACCTTTGCCTTTAAGACCCGAACACATATACAGGCCTATGTATTAAATTCTTATTGTTAAAAATGGTGCACATTTTTCCACAACCAATTTTAGCATAAGAACTTTTATGACATAGGCCTGATAATATGCACAACAAGGTTGTTAGTATTTTCTTTAGAAGCATGATGCAGGCTGATACAGTTTGTATTTAATGCAATGTACTTAGCACCCGCAACATGTGTATTTAAAACAGGTTTGGGTCTTAAAGGCAAGGTGGCCTTCACTACTTCCAGGCTCCAACATTCCCCTTTAAAATGCATTGCACAGAGCTGTGCTAAGACCATGTTTACGTCAATATGCTGCAGCACCGGCAGCTCTGAGCTGTTTTGTTTTTATAAGTGTACCTTGTAAAGTGGTCAGCTCAATTCTACTATGGGTTTTCCATCTTTCCCTTTAAGATTCAACACTTAGGGCTAGCTTCCACTAGCACTTTGGATTGTGGTTTGTGATCAATTGTGCTAGTGGGAGTGCAGGCATGTAATAGCCTATGGGACCGGCCCCACTACATGCAATGTATTTCCGTGTGCTATTGGAGTGCATGCGATCACCATTTTTTTGTCTGTATTGCATGCTCTCTGCTAGGGTCCAATTGCACATAAGTGTGCCACAGCCAGAAAATTGCTAAGTTTCCATTGCATTAATACATGCTGTATGGCTAAACTGAAATCAATGCAGCTTCACTTCTAAGGGCTAGTGCTCAACGGTCTTATAGTAAATTACACCCATACTTTTATCCTTTTGTCCAATTAAATGTTTTTGTTTTCCCAATGGCTAGGCCACCACAACATGTTAACAAGCGTTCGATCGAACGTTAAAAGGCGTACACTAGTGTTGTCCAATTGCTCTGGTCCACACTGTGTGTTGCTCTGTGATCCTATAATCGGAGAGCATGCATCGGCATTTTTATGCGCTCCAATTGCGTAACCGCAGCGTACAGCAACACACTTGCGCACCGGAAATGCATTTGCGTGCTTGCTTCCGGGCGCTAGGACGTGCTATAGTGTGGCCTTCGCCTTAGGTAAAAGGAATGAATCATTCAAACATTCAATAAAATGATTGCGGTGCAGAAGGGTCCTGGCAGCTGTCAATCAGATTGCTAAAAACTGTGTCGACTTCATTATAGTGTTTCTTACCTCAGATATTACACATACAGGAACAAGTGTATGGAAATCTCCCAAAACATATTGAATATGGCATGAAACACAGGAGAAGAGAGAGTCCAGGTGGCAGTGTTTTACCAATGTATGCAGGAGGCAATAGGTGACAATCAGGAGCAAGTGCCAAGAAAATAATGAGTCTGCGGAGAACAATGATGAGGTATGTGATACTCTGGGCTACCCCAGAGTTGCTATACGTTTATTAATCCAGTATTCTGGATATCCGCACAAAGATGAACATAGATCTGAAAGTGTTAATTCAAACCGGTCCTTTGTGATAAATGATTATTATTATTATGCTCTGTAAGTTTACACAACATATGGGCTACTAATGGCAGAGCTTTAAAACCTGTCTGTATTTTCAGGGATCTTAATAAGACCAAGGGACAAATGCATTAAATGGTGTACCGGTAATTGTTTGCCCAAGCTATCAGGAAGTGATAAATCTCTATTTCTGTCTCTGTTCATTTTCTAATCAGTGATCATTTATTTCAGATTTTAAATGAGCTCTCACAGATCAGTGATCAGAAATTCTAGATAGCAAACCATCAGTTTCTGAGGACAATCAACCAATTAATGACTTACTAATGATGCTGGAGCTGCAGCTTGTAGAACAGACAGAGGTAATCCACACGTGTTTCCTGGGCAGTCCCTTTTATTTATGAACTATTTAATTTGTCTCGATTTACTCCCCACAGGACATCATAAAGATTTTGAAAGAAACATTTCTGACATGGTGTCTACTTTTCTGGAAACTGTGCAAGGCTTATATCCTTTTATGACTTTTTATGCATTTTAGATTTCTCCAACTCATGATCAGGAAAGGTTTTGAATGATTTTCCCAATTTGCTGATTGCTTAAAGGGCAAATTGCCTAATCTTATCTATAATTAAATATATGTAAGTGGAGTTACTCTTGAAGTGTGTATGTGGATGCATGCCTTGTTTTGCTCACGCAATCCTCTCCCAGTCTTAAACCGACGACTCATTCATCTGACATGATGTGAAGTCAAGCATGCTCAGTAATCACTGTGTATCTGCCTTGGTAGAGGAAATTTCTCACCATGCAATTCATACATACCAAATGTCTCCATTCCAGCTACAGCAAAATTACACTGTGGTATATAGGGTTCAGACCAACAAAACACAGTACAGTAGAGGATAGGTAAAGTATAGCTTCCAATAATGCCAATTTAAAAAATTTTCCCAGTATAGACGCCCTTTCATAACTGAGTAGGAATCACACTTAGCAAGTATATTTTACATTGCAGTTTTTGAGGCTACAAGCGTGGTATATCTCCTTCATGGCAGTCCACCCCTTGTGATAGGTTTTTCATCTCCTAAACCTGCAATTGTTATTAAGCTAAAGATGTCAAACCAAACTGAAATGCTGCCCAGTGTTCTAACCCCACTTTCTACTTCCTGGTTCTTTCATTTAGCAGCTGTTAGTCATGGAGGTGACAGTTGACATCACAGCCAGTGACTAATATTAATCTCCAGTTGCCTCCTTAGGACTTAGAAAGTAAAGCTAGGTAGACACACATACATAATTCGCGCCCCAAACCTCATTTAAGTCATTTCTCCAGAGCGATCCAGCTCTTGAGTGATTTTCTTTCAAAGGGATTTTCTGTTTTAAAGGGGTTTGTCTGTTTTTAAGGGCGTTAAGAACAAAAGTGTTTAGAACAAAAAAGGGTTTAAGAACAAGATTGCTTTTTCTCTTGTGTGTATTGCGTTTTAGTATGGACAGTTTTTGTTGGGGCCATGCAATGTGCATCCTGCCGCATGTATGGGATCTTGGAGCAGCCGCCCCAAGGGACCTATGTATGTGTCAGATGTGAGTGGGTTGCCCATTTGGAATCTGAGGTCCAGAATCTAAAGGGAAAACTTGCAGCATTGTGGGCTGACAAATCTGGGGGAATTGCAGGTACTGGCAGGGCCAGTAAACTGGAGGGTGGAAATGGGGCACATAAGGTGGGAAGGAAGATAGATTGTAAAGGTCACCAGGTGGAATGGGGACTGAAGGGCAGGGTCGCTTCTTCCCAGTTGGTCGATCCCAACAGATTTGCAGTGTTAGGTGAAAATGTGGAGAACAATGGCTCAGAAGTAGCATGTATGGAGCGGGCCGTTCCTTTGAGCACCCAGGGAACGGCCATCTCCAATACAAGGCAGGGAGAATTGGGGTAGGAATGATAGGCAGGTGGTAGTGGTAGGGGACTACATATTAGAAGGGTAGTAGGGTAATCTGTCGCCAAGACCCTACATGCCGACAGTGTGTTGTCTGCCTGGTGCTAGGGTTTGACGTGGTGGATCTGTAGACAGATTATTGGGTGGGGCTGGGAGATACCCGGCGGTCTTGGTTTCACATTTGTGAACCCCGAGAATAGGGGCCAATTTAAAAGCAAGGACTTCAAGGGTAGTGATTTCAGAAATATTACCACAGCCACGTGCTACGCTAGGGAGGCAACGGGAGCTCAGGAGTATAAATGCGTGGCTAAGAGGGTGGTGTAAGGAGATGGGTTTGGGTTTTTAGAGAACTGGACTGACTTTTCTGTTGGCTACAGGCTCTTTAGTAGAGACGATTGCACTACCTCAATGATGATGGGGCAGCTGTTTTGGGGAGAAGATGGCTAGGGGGTTCGAGGAGATTTTAAACTAGGTATGGGGGGGGAGGGTACGTAGAACTACACAGGGGTAGATAGAGAAGTTAGGGATCAGGGGCTAATACCACAACGGAGGGAGGAGAGGGGAGGCATAGAGGATAAGGAAGCATGTTAGACCAAGTATGGAAGCAAATCAATTGATAATCTAAAATGTATGTTTACAAAAAAAGTCTGACTGGAAAACCAGGAGAACTAGAACTAATAGCTTTAAAGGAAAGGTATGATGTAATTGGTATAGCAGACCATGGCTAAATGATTCACATGACTGGACAGTAAAATATTGAAGGATACTCCTTATTAGACATGACAGAGTTATAAGAAAGGAGGAGGTACTGTATTGTATGTTAAAACAGGAATTGAAGCCAAATCTAAAACATGAAATAGATGAGGACATAACGATATGGCAGAAACAATATGGGTGAGCTGTGTACAGGAAGCAGAAGGTAGCTAAATTAATTGTTGGAGTATGTATAAGCCGCCAAATGCCGGGGAGGAGGAAAAATTAATCTCCATGCAGTTGGCGAAGGCTGCTGGATGGGGCATGTTCTGTTATGGGGGATTTTAACTACCCTGACATAGATTGGAGTAAGGGAACTGACAGCACCTCAAAAGGTATAAAGTTCTTAAATTTCCTATATGAGCATTTTCTTTCACAGATGGTAGAAGTTCCTACTAGACAGAATGTGTTGTTTGGATCTAATGATATCTAATAACCCTGAGCTCATTTTGGAGATGAAGGTAATGGGAAGCTTAGGGAATCGTGACCATGATATAGTGTAATTTAATATAGGTTGCAAAAAACTAAAGTGCACTGGCTTAAACAAAACTTTTAACTTTAGGAAAGCTAATTTTATGCTGTTAAATGAATCACTCCTGCTCATAGACTGGGGGGAATTGTTTCTAGGTAAAGATACTGAGCAGATGTGGACCACTTTTAAAGGGATATTAAACTATAACATTTCTAAATTTGTACCTTTAGGGAACAAGTGTAAAAAATTAGGTCCACTCCTGCATGGCTTAATGCTCAGGTAAAAAGGGAAGAAAAAAAGAAAAAGGCTTTTTTAAAATTTTGAAATCAGAGGGAACATAACAGGCTTACAGGGAGTTAAAAGAGTGCAAGAAAGCAATTAAACTAGCTAAAATACAAATGAAACACGGATTGCCGAACAAGCAAGTCCAACCCAAAATGTTTTTTAAGTATATAAATGGTAAAAAGATGAGGACTGAGAATGTGGGACCATTAAATAATGGGTCTGAGATGTTTGTAGATGATGCCAAAAGGCTAATCTGCTAAACCTTTTTTTTACATCGGTTTTCACTGTTGAGAATCCTAGTCCTTCCGCAGGGATTGGAAATATGCAGGGAGAAATGAGGAATTTCACATGGCTTACGGAGAAAATGTTATGGAAACAATTAGACAAAGTTAATATCAATAAAGCGCCAGACCAGATGGATTGCATCCTCGGATTTTAAAGATCTTAGTTCAGTTTCTATCTAGACCATTGTTTCTCATCTTTTCAGATTCGCTTTGGTCTGGGGATGTGCCGTCGATTGAAAAAAGCCAATGTAATACCAATATTCAAAAAGGTAGTCGTTCACAGCCTGGTAACTATAGACCTGTAAGCCTAACATCATGGTAGGGAAGGTAATGGAAACTTTGTTACGGGATCATATCCTTGACTTTGTCTCCAGAGCTCATCTTATTAGTAGTCAGCATTGATTTATGAAAATAGATCATGCCAAATTTAATTGGTTTTTAATGAAGAAGCGAGTAAAAATTTAGATTCAGGCACAGCAATGGATGTGGTATACTTGGATTTTGCTAAAGCTTTTGATACTGTGCCACATAGGCGACTAATGTTATAAACTGAGGACTGTTGGCCTTGAAGAAAACGTTTGTGCATGGATAGAGAATTGGTTATTGGATCGCAAACAGAGGTGGTGGTAAATGGAGCTACACTCTATGTAGGATAAAGTTCTAAGCGGAGTCCCTCAGGTTGTGTACTGGGGCTGCTTCTGTTTAATCTGTTAATAAATGACTAGAAGGGGGCATTGAGAGCAAGGTCTCTGTGTTTGCTGATGACACTAACTATGCAGAGCTTTGGAAACTTCAAATGATGTGCAAGTGCTGCAAGCAGACCTAGATAGATTATCAAAATGGGAAGAATGGAAGATGAGATTCAATGTTTATAAATGTAAGGTGATACATTTGGGGTTTAATAATCCCTGTACCACCTACACCATAAAATAACTCTGTGTTAAGTGCATCTGTAATGGAAAAAGATTTGGGGGTTCTGGTAAGATACCGACTTAGCTATAGCAAACAATGCCAGGTAGCAACGCTAGACTAGCAAGATATTGTCTTGTATAAAGAGGGAAATAGATTCAAGAGAGAAAAATTTATTCTCCCTTCATTGGAATATGCGTGGCAGTTTTGGAATCCCTATACAAAAGGGACATCTTGGAAATGGAAGCAGTTCAGAAAGGGCAACTAAATTAATAAGGGGAATAGAGGGGCTTGAATATGCAGCAGATTAGACAAGTTAGGGCTGTTTACATTGGAGAACGTGTTTGCGAGGGGATATGATCACCTTATGCAAATATTTATTACCCATACAGTGAACTCTCTGGTGCATTGTTCACTAAGAGGTCATATCAGAGAGACACGTGGACATCCTCTAAGGTTGGAAGAAAAGAAGTTTCATCTTCAGGTTAGGAAAGGTTTCTTTACAGTGAGAACTGCTTCCAGCAGATGTGGTAATGGCATTTCATTGAATAGCTTTAAAAAAGCCTGGATAAGTTTCTAAAACTAAAAAATATTGAGAATTACTGGTATTAATACATATACTGTAGTTCTGGTTGGTACAGGGATACTATATAATATTGAGAATTACTGGTATTAATACATATACTGTATTTCTGGTTGGTACAGGGATACATATAATATTGAAGAATTACTGGTATTAATACATATACTGTAGTTCTGGTTGGTACAGTGATACTATATATATTGAGAATTACGGGATTAATCCATATACTGTAGTTCTGGTTGGTACAGGGATACAACAGTATATAATATTGAAATTACTGGTATTAATACATATACTGTAGTTCTGGTTGGTACAGGATACAACAGTATATAATTTGAGAATTACTGTTATTATACATATACTGTAGTTCTGGTTGATCCAGGATACTATATAATATTGAGAATTACTGGTATTAATACATATACTGTAGTTCTGTTTGTGTACAGGGATAATATAATATTGAAATTACTGGTATTAACATATACTGTAGTTCTTTTTGTACAGGGATAATATATAATATTGAGAATTACTGGTATTAATACATAGATCTGGTTGATCCAGGTATACTTTCCGATTGCCGTTTGGAGTCAGGAAGGAATTTCCCCCCCATTTTTAGCTATGTTTCGGTCGGTTGGGCCAAATTATTGTATGGCGGTTTTTTTTGTGGCCTCGATTGACCGCCGACCAAATCGACGAACAAACGATCGGACAGGTCGGAAAATCACAACCGATCATGCGATCCTCTATGGACCACATGATCGGCCGCGACCGACAGTCCTTCCTCTTGGCTGACCGGCCGAAAGCCTCGAACGGTTGGTCAGGAGGAAGGATTGTATAGTGTGTACCAGCCTTAAAGGGATGTCCACCCTAAATCGAATTTTTTATATACGATCCCCCTGGGCTCCCACCCACCCCAACCGCATTATTTTTTTTTTTTAGAAAGCCCCCCAAACTCTACTTACCTCCCCTCTTTCCTGCGCCGCGCTCCCGGCCCTCTGCTTGCGAGGAATGCAAGCAAGAGCGGGCGGACCGGCACCGCGTCTGTGATTGGCTGAGCGGCAGCCAATCACGGACGCGGCTGCCGGCAGCTCTCTTCCGCTAGGAAAACGAGAGGTAAGTAAAAGATTGGGGAGCTTTCTAAAAATAAAAAATATGCGGTTGGGGCTGGGAGACATGGGAATACTGTATAAAAGGGGTTTTAGCTAGGGGGAGAGATAGCAGAACGGGAGAGAGGGAGGGGGGAGAAGGATGCAGTACGCATGGAAAGATCTCCGGGAGGCCAGGTAGCAGCAGTGTCCTCATTGGACCCCGCCCCTCTGCTTGCATTTCCTCGCAAGCAGAGGGCCGGGAGCGCGGCGCAGGAAAGAGGGGAGGTAAGTAGAGTTTGGGGGGCTTTCTAAAAAAAAAAATAATGCGGTTGGGGCTGGGAGCCCAGGGGGGATCGTATATAAAAAATTCGATTTTAGGGTGGACATACCTTTAAGGCTGGTACACACTATACAATCCTTCCTCCTGACCAACCGTTCGAGGCTTTCGACCGGTCAGCCAAGAGGAAGGACTGTCGGTCGCGGCCGATCATGTGGTCCATAGAGGATCGCATGATCGGTTGTGATTTTCCGACCTGTCCGATCGTTTGTTCGTCCGATTTGGTCGGCGGTCAATCGAGGCCACAAAAAAACCGCCATACAATAATTTGGCCCAACCGACCGAAACATAGCTAAAAATGGGGGGGAAATTCCTTCCTGACTCCAAACGGCAATCGGAAAGTATACCTGGATCAACCAGATCTATATGTATTAATACCAGTAATTCTCAATATTATATATTATCCCTGTACCAAACAGAACTACAGTATATGTATTAATACCAGTAATTCTCAATATTATATATTATCCCTGTACCAAACAGAACTACAGTATATGTATTAATACCAGTAATTCTCAATATTATATAGATCAATGGATATCAACAAATACAGTATAGTAATATACCAGTAATTCTCAATATTATATACTGTTGTATCCCTGTACCAACAGAAACTACAGTATATGTATTAATACCAGTAATTCTCAATATTATATACTGTTGTATCCCTGTACCAACCAGAACTACAGTATATGTATTGATACCAGTAATTCTCAATATTATATAGTATCACGTACCAACCAGAATACAGTATATGTATAATACCAGTAATTCTCAATATTTATATGTATCCCTGTACCAACCAGAACTACAGTATATGTATAAATACCAGTAATTCTCAATATTATATAGTATCCCTGTACCAACCAGAACTACAGTATATGTATTAATACCAGTAATTCTCAATATTTTTTAGTTTTAGAAACTTATCCAGGCTTTTTTAAAGCTATTCATGAAACTTGCCATTACCAACATCTGGTGGAAGGCAGTTCTCACTGTAAAGAAACCTTTCCTAACCTGAAGATGAAACTTCTTTTCTTCCAACCTTAGAGGATGTCCACGTGTCCTTGATATGACTCTTAGTGAAACACAATCCACCAGAGAGTTCACTTATGGGTCATTAATATATTTGCATAAGGTGATCATATCCCCTCGCAAACGTCACTTCTCCAATGTAAACAGCCCTAACTTGTCTAATCTGCCTGCATATTCAAGCCCCTCTATTCCCCTTATTAATTTAGTTGCCCTTTTCTGAACTGCTTCCATTTCCAAGATGTCCCTTTTGTATATGGGATTCCAAAACTGCACAGCATATTCCAAATGAAGGGAGAATAATATTTTTCTCTCTTGAATCTATTTCCCTCTTTATACAAGATAATATCTTGCTAGCTCTAGCTGTTGCTACCTGGCATTGTTTGCTATAGCTAAGTCGGTTATCTACCAGAACCCCCAAATCTTTTTCCATTACAGATGCACTTAACACAGAGTTATTTATGGTGTAGGTGGCACAGGGATTATTAAACCCCAAATGTATCACCTTACATTTATCAACATATCAATACCAGTAACTTGTAACATTCCTTGTTTGTAGAAACTCATCCAGTTTTTATTAAACTGACCAATGAACCTGCCATAACAACGTCCACTGGAAGACAAGTTCCATAGCTTACCGTTCTCACAGTGACAAACCCTTCCAACTTGAAGCCTAAACCTTTTTTCTTCAAGTCTAAGGGATGTCCTCGTGTCCTCTGACATGTTCTATTGGTCAACAATGCCCCAGATAGTTTATTGTATGGCCCGTTAATGTATTATACACAGTAATCATATCCCTACGCAAGCGCCTTTTCTCCAGCGTACATAATTGTAACTTTTCCAGTCTCTTCATATTCAAGCTCCCCCATTCCCCTTATTAATTTAGTTGCCCCTTCTGAACCCTTTCCACTTTCAAAGATGTCCTTTTTGTACACAGGATTCCAAAATTGCATGCAGTTCCAATGAGGCCTTAGCAAAGCTTTGTAAAGAGGGAGAATTACATTTTCCTCCCTTGAATCCATACTCTCTTTAACAACAATACCATGCTGGCTCTGGCTGATGCCGCCTGGCACTGCTTGCTACCTTTAAGTTTGTTATCCACCAAAACTCAAGATCCCATTCCAACAGGGATTCACTTAACACAGAGCCATTTATAGTATAAGCAGCAAAGGATTTTTAAGTCCAAAAGCATCACCTACATTTATCAACAATGAGTTTCATCTGCCACTTAGCAGCCAATGTGACATCTACCTAGATCCCCCTGTAAAGATTGCACATCCTTTTTTAATGGTGACAAATTTTTTTGTCATCAGCAAACACAGAAAACCTTGCTGACAATACCCACATTCCAAATCATTAATAAATAGATTAAATAGAAGCGGCCCAAACACAGAAGTATGTTTTATTAACAGACAATATGCTATATGTACAATACATAAAGGTAAATAATGTTACTGTTATAACAATATAAAGCAAAATAAAATTTTAATTAAAAAAACTTATCATTTATTATCATGGTTACAAATTCATGTAATAAAATGGTAAAATAGCAGTTGGGGTTGTGGGCAGATAACTGACCAGTTTTGTTGTTAAGGTTGGACATGCCCTTAAATTACGGGCTTGTTAGACCAGTGTCAGCTTGGTTCTTTATACCGGTTTTCCATGATCACACACACGGTAATGTGTAGGAAATTATTAGTAGCCTATTTCATCTGTTTTGTTAAGGGACTTACTTTGGATGAGGTTTGTGGCCCATGTATTGATTTGGTGACAAGATCATCCTCTCGGTTATCAATTTTCAGCATGTGGATATCGTGGGATGCCATGACAGCATTAAACTACTGTGTCTTTGTCCACAAAGATCTGCCAGGAAATTAGTGTTACTAGAAATAACCATTAAGGAATTGCAAACAAAGATCGGGCTACAAGTCCTGAGCGTTCTCCCTATACACAGCATAAGGAGAACTTTGGGACGTGTGTTTTCGACAGACAGTCCCGATGAAGCCCCAATTCTGTTGAATCCGACGGTATCTCGGGCTTTATCGGTATGTGTGTACCTAGCTTAAGGAAAACCTTTATTACCATCCTCAGGTCATCTGTGATCTCTTCATCCATCTCTCCCTAAGCACTTTTTCTAGAATATTGACAGAAATTCAAGCAGTTTCTCATGAGATGATTTCTCCAGGTCTCTGATTGAGCCATGTAAGCGAGGAGGTTAAGGACACATCAATAGTTACAACCGACACACAGCAGAGTATCTAGAACAGATGTGAATGACTGGCAAAAAACAATAGTTAGAAAGCTGACTGAGGTAGGACTAACCAGTTATGCAACTTATTAAGAGGGGGGGTGATGCTCGAAACGCGTCGGGTAGAGTACAAGTTTTGAATTAAGAGCTTCTTTTAAATATTTCCTGGTGTGCTCGCACCGATACTTTGGTTTTGCCTCTCTAGACTCGGCCTTGGCTCAGGGCTGGATGCATCCGTGCCACGTATCCCACTAGCTGAGTAAAATATACATGAGTACCAATGATCACAACACTAACAGTTTTAGTTCTAAAGCTGGGTCTGGGGTATATGCACTGGACCAATATATAACACTAATTATTTGTATAATCTAGTATAATTGTATATTACCATTAATATCTCTCTTCTGTACAAAAGTTTTCTCCACTTCCATTGCCTTTAAAAAGGTTTCTTAAAGGGCAGTGCCACCCCCAAACTATAATCCCCCCAACTACTGGCCCCACCACATGTAGTGTAGTTTAATCCTTACCTCAAATCAGCTCCATATGGTTCTCCTGTGTCCCCCCCCAAAGTCCCAAAAACTGCCCACCAGGAGGCTAGCAGGTCCATATAGGACACTGCCTGCTACCTGGCTCCCGGAGATCTTTCCATGCGTACTGCATCCTTCTCCCCCTCCCTCTCCCTCCCGTTCTGCTATCTCTCCCCCTAGCATAAAACCCCTTTTATACAGTTATCCCCCATGTCTCCCAGCCCCAACCGCATATTTTTATTTTTAGAAAGCTCCCCATCTTTTACTTACCTCTCGTTTTCCTAGCGGAAGAAGAGCTGCCGGCAGCCGCGGTCCTGATTGGTGCCGCTCAGCCAATCACAGACGCGGGCTGCCGGTCCCGCCCCTCTGCTTGCATTTCCTCGCAAGCAGAGGGCCGGGAGCGCGGCGCAGGGAAGAGGGGAGGTAAGTAGAGTTGGGGGGCTTTCTAAAAAAAAAATAATGCGGTTGGGGCTGGGAGCCCAGGGGGGATCGTATATAAAAAATCTCGATTTTAGGGTGGACATACCTTTAAGGGTGGTACACACTATACAATTTCCTCCTGACCAACCGTTCGAGGCTTTCGCCGGGTCAGCCAAGAGGAAGGACTGTCGGTCGCGGCCGATCATGTGGTCCATAGAGGATCGCATGATCGGTTGTGATTTTCCGACCTGTCCGATCGTTTGTTCGTTCCGATTTGGTCGGCGGTCAATCGAGGCCACAAAAAAAACGCCATACAATAATTGGCCCAACCGACCGAAACATAGCTAAAAATGGGGGGGAAATTCCTCCTGACTCCAAACGGCAATCGGAAAGTATACCTGGATCAACCAGATCTATATGTATTAATACCAGTAATTCTCAATATTATATATTATCCCTGTACCAAACAGAACTACAGTATATGTATAATACCAGTAATTCTCAATATATATATTATCCCTGTAACAAACAGAACTACAGTATATGTATTAATACCAGTAATTCTCAATATTATATAGTATCCTGGATCAACCAGAACTACAGTATATGTATTAATACCAGTAATTCTCAATATTTATACTGTTGTATCCCTGTACCAACCAGAAAACACAGTATATGTATTAATACCAGTAATTCTCAATATATATACATGTTGTATCCCTGTACCCACCACGAACTACAGTATATGTATTATACCAGTAATTCTCAATATTATATAGTATCCCTGTACCAACCAGAACTACAGTATATGTATTAATACCAGTAATTCTCAATATTATATAGTATCCCTGTACAACCAGAACTACAATATATGTATTAATACCAGTAATTCTCAATATTATATAGTATCCCTGTACCAACCAGAACTACAGTATATGTATTAATACCAGTAATTCTCAATATTTTTTAGTTTTAGAAACTTATCCAGGCTTTTTAAAGCTATTCAATGAACTTGCCATTACCCATCTGCTGGAGACAGAAGTCAGTTCTCACTGTAAAGAAACCTTTCCTAACCTGAAGATGAAACTTCTTTTCTTCCAACCTTAGAGGATGTCCACGTGTTCTCTGATATGACTCTTAGGGAACAATGCACCAGAGAGTTCACTGTATGGTCATTAATATATTTGCATAAGGTGATCATATCCCTCGCAAACGTCACTTCTCCAATGTAAACAGCCCTAACTTGTCTAATCTGCCTGCATATTCAAGCCCCTCTATTCCCCTTATTAATTTAGTTGCCCTTTCTGAACTGCTCCATTTCCAAGATGTCCCTTTTGTATATGGGATTCCAAAACTGCACAGATATTCCAAATGAAGGGAGAATAATATTTCTCTCTTGAATCTATTTCCCTCTTATTACAAGAAATATCTTGCTAGCTCTAGCTGTGCTACCTGGCATTGTTTGCTATAGCTAAGTCGGGTATCTACCAGAACAGGGGGCATTGAGAGCAAGGTCTCTGTGTTTGCTGATGACACTAAACTATGCAGAGCTTTGGAAACTTCAAATGATGTGCAAGTGCTGCAAGCAGACCTAGATAGATTATCAAAATGGGAAGAATGGAAGATGAGATTCAATGTTGATAAATGTAAGGTGATACATTTGGGGTTTAATAATCCCTGTACCACCTACACCATAAATAACTCTGTGTTAAGTGCATCTGTAATGGAAAAAGATTTGGGGCTGCTAGCCTCCTGGTGGGCAGTTTTTGGGACTTTGGGGGGGGACTACAGGAGAACCATATGGAGCTGGGATGTGAGGTAAGGATTAAACTACACTACATGGTGGGGCCAGTAGTTGGGGGGATTATAGTTTTGGGGGTGGACATGCCCTTTAAGAAACCTTTTTAAAGGCAATGGGAAGTGGAGAAAAACTTTTTGTACAGAAGAGAGATATTAATGGTAATACAAATTATACTAGATTATACAAATAATTAGTGTTATATATTGGTCCAGGTGCATATACCCCAGACCCAGCGTTAGAACTAAAACTGTTAGTGTTGTGATCATTGGTACTCATGTATATTTTACTCAGCTAGTTGGATACGTGGCACGGATGCATCCAGCCCTGAGCCAAGGCCGAGTCTAGAGAGGCAAAACCAAAGTATCGGTGGCGGAGCACACCAGGAACATATTTAAAAGAAGCTCTTAATTCAAACTTGTAGCTCTACCCGACGCGTTTCGAGCATCACCCGCTCTTAATAAGTTGCATAACTGGTTAGTCCTACCTCAGTCAGCTTTCTAACTATTGTGTTTTTGCCAGTCATTCACATCTGTTCTAGATACTCTGCTGCTGTGTCTGTTGTAACTATTGATGTGTCCTTAACCTCCTCGCTTACAATGGCTCAAATCAGAGACCTGGAGAATCACCATCATGAGAAACTGCTTGAGATTTCTGTCAATATTCTAGAAAAAGTGCTTAAGGGAGAGATGGATGAAGAGATCACAGATGACCTGAGGATGGTAATAAAAGGTTTTCCTTAAGCTAGGTACACACAGTACCGATAAAGCCCCGATACCGTCGGATTCAACAGAATTGGGGCTTCATCGGGACTGTCTGTCGGAAACACACAGTCCCAAATGTTCTCCTTATGCTGTGTATAGGGAGAACGCTCAGGACTGTGTAGCCCGATCTTTTGTTTGCAATTCCTTAATGGTTATTTCTAGTAACACTAATTTCCTGGCAGATCTTTGTGGACAAAGACACAGTAGTTAATGCTGTCAGTGCATCCCACGATATCCACATGCTGAAAATTGATAACCGAGAGGATGATCTTGTCACCAAAATCAATACATGGGCCAACAACCTCATCCAAAAGGTAAGTCCCACTTACAAAACAGATGAAATAGTCTACTAATAATTTCCTACACATTACCGTGTGTGTGATCATGGAGAAACCGGTATAAAGAACCAAGCTGACACTGGTCTAACAAGCCCGTAATTTAAAGGGCATGTCCAACCTTAAAACAAAAAACTGGTCAGTTATCTGCCCACAACCCCAACTGCTATTTTTACCATTTTATTACATGAATTTGTAACCAGATAATAAATGATAAGTTTTTTTAATTAAAATTTTTATTTTGCTTTATATTGTATATAACAGTAACATTATTTACCTTTATGTATTGTACATATATGCATATTGTCTGTTAATAAAACATACTTCTGTGTTGGTGCCGCTTCTATTTAATCTATTTATTAATGATTTGGAAGTGGGTATTGTCAGCAAGGTTTCTGTGTTTGCTGATGACAAAAAAATTTGTCGACCATTAAAAAAGGATGTGCAATCTTTACAGGGGGATCTAGGTAGAGTGTCACATTGGGCTGCTAAGTGGCAGATGAAACTCATTGTTGATAAATGTATGGTGATGCATTTTGGACTTAAAAATCCTTGTGCTGCTTATACTATAAATGGCTCTGTGTTAAGTGAATCCCTGTTGGAATGGGATCTTGGAGTTTTGGTGGATAACAAACTTAAAGGTAGCAAGCAGTGCCAGGCGGCATCAGCCAGAGCCAGCATGGTATTGTCTTGTATAAAGAGAGGTATGGATTCAAGGGAGGAAAATGTAATTCTCCCTCTTTACAAAGCATTGCTAAGGCCTCATTTGGAACATGCAGTGCAATTTTGGAATCCTGTGTACAAAAAAAGGACATCTTTGAAATGGAAAGGGTTCGAGAGGGCAACAATTAATAAGGGGAATGGGGGAGCTTGAATATGAAGAGAGACTGGAAAAGTTACAATTATGTACGCTGGAGAAAAGGCGCTTGCGTAGGGATTGATTACTGTGTATAATACATTAACGGGCCATACAATAAACTATCTGGGGGCATTGTTGACCAATAGAACATGTCAGAGGACACGAGGACATCCCTAGACTTGAAGAAAAAAGGTTTAGGCTTCAAGTTGAGGAAAGGGTTTGTCACTGTGAGAACGGTAAAGCTATGGAACTGTCTTCCAGTGGACGTTGTTATGGCAGGTTCATTGGTCAGTTTAATAAAAAGCGGATGAGTTTCTACAAACAAGGAATGTTACAAGTTACTGGATTGAACATCATAAGTAGAGTTGGGAAAGGGTTTGTCACTGTGAGAACGGTAAAGCTATGGAACTGTCTTCCAGTGGACGTTGTTATGGCAGGTTCATTGGTCAGTTTAATAAAATGGTGAGTTTCTGCAAATAAGGAATGTTACAAGTTACTGGTATTGATACATAAAGTAGAGTTGGGAAAGGTTTGTCACTGTGAGAACGGTAAAGCTATGGAACTGTCTTCCAGTGAACGTTTTATGGCAGGTTCATTGGTCAGTTTAAAAAAGCTGGATGAGTTTCTGCAAACAAGGAATGTTACAGTTACTGGTATTGATACATAAAGTAGAGTTGGGAAAGGGTTTGTCACTGTGAGAATGGTAAAGCTATGGAACTGTCTTCCAGTGGAACGTTGTTATGGCAGGTTCATTGGTCAGTTTAATAAAAAGCTGGATGAGTTTCTGCAAACAAGGAATGTTACAAGTTACTGGTATTGATACATAAAGTAGAGTTGGTAAAGGGTTGTCACTGTGAGAACGGATAAACTATGAACTGTCTTCCAGTGGACGTTGTTATGGCAGGTTCATTGGTCAGTTTTAATAAAAAGCTGGATGAGTTTCTACAAACAAGGAATGTTACAAGTTACTTGGGATTGATACATAAATAGTAGAGTTGGGAAAGGGTTTGTCACTGTGAGAACGGTAAAGCTTGGAACTGTCTTCCAGTGGACGTTGTTATGGCAGGTTCATTGGTCAGTTTAATAAAAAGCTGGATGAGTTTCTACAACAAGGAATGTTACAAGTTACTGGGATTGATACATAAAGTAGAGTTGGAAGGGTTTGTCACTGTGAGAACGGTAAAGCTATGGAACTGTCTTCCAGTGGACGTTGTTATGGCAGGTTCATTGGTCAGTTTAATAAAAAGCTGGATGAGTTTACAAACAAGGAATTTACAAGTTACTGGGATTGATACATAAAGTAGAGTTGGGAAAGGGTTTGTCACTGTGAGAACGGTAAACCTATGGAACTGTCTTCCAGTGGACGTTGTTATGGCAGGTTCATTGGTCAGTTTAATAAAAAGCTGGATGAGTTTCTACAAACAAGGAATGTTACAGGTTACTGGTATTGATACATAAAGTAGAGTTGGGAAAGGATTTGTCACTGTGAGAACGGTAAAGCTATGGAACTGTCTTCCAGTGGACGTTGTTATGGCAGGTTCATTGGTCAGTAATAAAAAGCTGGATGAGTTTCTACAAACAAGGAATGTTACAAGTTACTGGTATTGAACATAAAGTAGAGTTGGGAAAGGGTGTGTCACTGTGAGAACGGTAAGCTATGGAACTGTCTCCAGTGGACGTGTGTTATGGCAGGTTCATTGGTCAGTTTAATAAAAAGCTGGATGAGTTTCTAAAAACAAGGAATGTTACAAGTTACTGGTATTGATACATAAGTAGAGTTGGAAAGGATTTGTCACTGTAGAATGGTAAAGCTATGGAACTGTCTTCCAGTGGACGTTGTTATGGCAGGTTCATTGGTCAGTTAATAAAAAGCTGGATGAGTTTCTACAAACAAGGAATGTTACAAGTTACTGGTATTGATACATAAAGTAGAGTTGGGAAAGGATTTGTCATGTGAGAACGTAAAGCTATGGAACTGTCTTCCAGTGGACGTTGTTATGGCAGGTTCATTGGTCAGTTTAATAAAAAGCTGGATGAGTTTCTACAAACAAGGAATGTTACAAGTTACTGGTATTGATACATAAGTAGAGTGGGAAAGGATTTGTCACTGTGAGAACGTAAAGTAAATATGGAACTGCCTTCCAGTGGACGTTGTTATGGCAGGTTCATTGGTCAGTTTAATAAAAGCTGGATGAGTTTCTACAAACAAGGAATGTTACAAGTTACTGGTATTGATACATAAAGTAGAGTTGGGAAAGGATTTGTCACTGTGAGAACGGTAAAGCTATGGAACTGTCTTCCAGTGGACGTTGTTATGGCAGGTTCATTGGTCAGTTTAATAAAAAGCTGGATGAGTTTCTACAAACAAGGAATGTTACAAGTTACTGGGATTGATACATAAAGTAGAGTTGGTCCAGGGAAATTTCCGATTGCCACGGAAGGAATTTTTTCTCCGTTAATAAATTTGGTGGGTTTTTTTCCCCTTCCTCTGGATCAACAGTTAGGCAGGAAATGAGGATATTGCTAGATGGGTTGGACGTATGTCTTTATTCAACCTCAAATACTTCATTTTTGCAATATGTAATTATTTCTTATCTTAGTTATAAAGATAGTGCCTCTAAGATAGAAAAGTAAAATATAGATGTAAAGTAAAGGGTAAAGGGGTTGGGAGGGAGGGAGTTGTTCTGTCCGGGTAGTTTTATTGCCTTGTTAAAACCAGTACATTTATATTTGCAATTCGGCTATTTCAGTGATATTTTTACATACTTTATATAGTTTTCAATATTTATACATTGCGTATTATCTTTATTAGTTGACTGCGTCAAGTATTGAAATAGAGGCATGATGTTTGCTTTAGGAGGGTTTGACATGTATCAGAGCCCTTAAAAGTTATCCATATTGTCCAACAATTTGAAAAGTTTTTTTGTCTGTTAGCTAGGGACGCAGTTGGTTCTTCCATTCTCATTATGGTATAAATGGTAAGTTTTATTTCTTTCTGGCAAATGTATCTGCCTCTTTCCTCTGCTCAATGAGCTTTTTATATAAGATTGATAATTTTTTTGTTTTAAGGGTGCCATGCCCTTTAAATAGACGTTCAGGTGAGAAACACCAATGAGGAACTGCCTGCTGCACCGCACATTAAAATAATTAAGATAATATGCATCTAAGAAAATGTAAATGGAATGTACGCTACTAGCCAATAATGTTATAACGTTTTAGCACTGGACACACTGATTGGTTAAAAAAAGTAAATTAGGCACAAGGACCTGCTGCCAGTAAAACAATAAAAGTTTCTCAGTGGAGATGTTTAAAACCAGAGAACATATAAAACTTCTCTAACATTTGTGACCCCGTAGCATTAACATTGCAATATTTCATAGGATTTCTCATGTTTTCAATAGGTACAAAAAGAGGAATTTCAAAGGAATCGTAAACGAGTCACAGAAATTTCCCTCTATATCGACCACCTGAAGGAAGAATTGGACAACCTGGAGCTGCACGATCAGATGTGAGATGTCAGTTTTCCCTCTTTAGGACTGAATTAGTGGCTGTTAAGCCACCACTTATTTTAACAGGTTCTAACTAAGAATTTGAGCAAAGGTTAGAATCAGTTTTTACTGGCATCAGAACCTCTGTGGATAAAAGAAAGTTTATGAGATACCTGGGCTTCTTTATGAAATCGTGCAGCTAGACAGATTAATTCTATTTTTATGTGATGCCAGAAGGTGATTTGTCCCTGTGCAATATAATAGGCACCTAGGTGCAAAGTTTAGCATGGGTGCTTTGTTTATCTGAGTAATGGTGTCTTGCACAGTGGTCCATGCACATTAGCAATAAGCCCTATAAACAACCCCCATTGTACTGGCTTAAAATTTAAAGGGAAATGCTCCTGAATACAAAGATCATTTTGTTGAATGAATCATCTGCATCTCTGATACCAACGGAAAACACTTTTCATCTGACATTTACAATAAACCCTTGATAAATATTTGTATAGAAGTGTACACAGGCTTGAATGTATGTGAATATATTGCAATTGGGGGTCACCTATACAGGTTTTTCTTACTGTTTGTAGAATCAGCACTTCTCAACCAAACATGTTTCAATTGTATTTAACTGTATATGAAGCCTTTAATTCCTTGGTGTAAGTGGCCATTTAAAACAAGAGATAAATAAAAAGGCATCATCCATCTTCTACCACCCAGATCCTGTAAATATTACTACAGTTTAAGGCTCTGCTATAAAAGTTTCATGGGAGACCTGGGTAATATTGTAGTTGCAGTGTATAGTCCAGAACCTGTAGAGCACTTAATCATTTAGAACTGGAATTAGCAGTTAGAGATTTTGTATTGTTTCCCAGTGAATCTCAGGTAGCAACAGTGCCGGTCTGTGTGTTTCCTCAGTGTTGCTCTTTTTTACATTTATTCCCTCCTATTAGTCTTGCAGTAGCTTGTGCTTTATAGTAGAATTTTCAGAACATAGATGGACAAAAAGGGTTCCGGCAGCCGTCCGGGATCGCAACTCCTGTAAGTCATAATCATGGGCCCATTCCACGTTTCCCCAACGCTGGATCTGAACAGAATCAGAATAGCACAATTACAACCCACATATTCACGGTCACTATCATCAGGTAAAAAAGGGTACAAGAGAGGAATCCATTCATTACTCTGTACGACCTAACATACAGGGAGAGAAAATGAAACAAGGAAGATAACCATAGAGTTCTACTGTACGGGGATGTCTGATCCTCTGGACAAGAAGTGATTTTTGGAATCTTCCTATTGGTTCTTACAGATTCATTCATAATTTCAAATAATGCTTTTTTGCCGAGTGTCCTAGAAGATTGAGTGTAATTTTCTTGATCTATTCTAAAGGGACAATTAAGTACAAAATTAAAATAAACGATAGTATTTTCTTAACAATAGGCCGAATATCCTGTTAATATTCATACATTAACTTGGACTTATTATCCATATTACCCCTATAACTTATGGTCACAGGGAGGGGAAAACTGGTGCATGTAGAGCACAATCTGGATACCTGGTATTCTTCTTCTAAACGTGACAACAGAACTGCATTCTCCACAGTCAGATATCGATCAATGAGTCCCATACACAGAACAAGGGACTTAAGTTGAGAAATGATGAATTCGATGCCTGCGTAATATCAATAGGGAAGCCATCAAGGTAAAGGGTTAAAATGTATTGTTTGCAATAACAAAATCCAAAGCAGCAAAATGCTGCAAAAGAAAATTGTATTGATTAAGAACTTCGACTTCTAAATGCAATGTCAGTGCTTACTAAATTACCTAATAATCCCCAGGAATTGTAAGATGCCAGATGACGGCTAAAAACATCTTTGGTCTCCTTTGGAATTTTGGGTCCTGCGATGCTTGTGGAGGATCCAATAACGACATTGTATCTAGTTATGGAACATTTAACGGGGATAAAGTCTTATACAAGAGAATGCACCGATTATTCAGTGCAGAATATTTCAGCCTTGTCACTAATTTAAATCTTTACAGGATGACAACTTAAAAACACATATAACATCCTGTTTAATGATTCACCTCTTTTCTGCCCACCCAATCACCGGATCCCACTCATTCTTCTGCAGCTCTACCAGCCCTGGAGGTTCTTCTACTCTGTAACTATAATAAAGATATAATGTAATATGTTGTTTTGGTTAGGAACTTTTATCTTGCGGGCAAATCAAAATCATTCCATTGTAAATCGAAAGTTGTATTATAGCTCCCCCTGCTGGATGGGAATAGGAATTTCCCATTATTCACACATACCAGCTGTCACCATTCCAGTTACAGCAGAAGTGTTTATGGTAATAAGGCACTTGATTGACAGCTGAAATGTAAGAGAGTTCAGATTGGATATCTAAAGAAATAGGGGGCAGATCCACAAATGAATGATACATTGATAGAATTATGGTTTCCAGTAATACAATTTTTCTAATAGATGTCCTTAAAAGACAATTCTGTGCTTGCTATTAAATTAAATATAGTTTAATATATTTAGCTTAAACTGCCCTCTATTGCAGATTTAAGGAAAAAGATTTGAAAGTGAAGAAAAAAAAAAAAACAAACAGAAAAAAGGAAGCAAACATATCTACCGAAGCAAGAACAGGGAAATTGTTGGATAAAGTGATAGTTAATGAACAATAATGTTGCAGATTAATTGACAAATATATGGAAACATTGATTAGGGGATTTTCTAGGGAAAATTAATTAAAAAGGACCAACGGTGTAAATAAAGTAATACATAAGCTCCAAAAACAGATAAGCTACAGCCCATTAGGCTGGGTACACACCAGCCAATATTTTCAGCCGACTGACCGATTCACAGCAGTTTCGGTCGTCCGAAAATATCGGCTGGTGTGTGGCCACGACTGACATAGTTCGTTCGTTCGTACTGGACGAATGGATGTGTCAGAAAATTCCGATTGATTGTGCGGTTCCCTATGGGAACGCACGACCGATCGCTCACAAATGCGCCCGAATTTGCCGCGACCGATGGACAAATAGTCCGGCCGTGTGTACCCAGCCTTAAGCTACATAATATGTCCTTGTTTCTTGACCTTTGGATAATCGCCCACATTTAAACTTTATTTTGTATTATAGGACCTTGTCTCCTACCAGATTGTGTCTGTGTCCAAGAATTTTAAAGCAGCTTTAATGAACTGTTCTTTGTTTCTTAGGGTGGGGTTATCCAAGGCTGTGTTACACAGTGTTGTCTAGGACAAAAAATAAAAAGGAACTAATGATGAGTAGAGATAAGGCACACCCACAAAAACAATTTTACATAATCAAAGACTTTAATTTACCCACGTGTGCAATAGTAGCCGCAGCTGACAGTTCGTGCGACTGATCGGCTCTGATTTACCGACCTGACCGATTGTCCTTTCGTCCGATCCGGATAATCGGCATCGGTCGAGGTGCGGCACAGATTTTTCGCCCCAAATCGACCTGTACACGGAAGTATTGGTCCGGAAAATGTGCCTGTGTGTACCCAGCCTTATGCTCTTACGCACGCACGATGTAAGCACCGAGGCACGACCCCCAACCGAGGCACGACCCCCAACTGCTACCCGGGACAAACAGCCATTTCGGGCGAGAATCGCCAGGCGGACCAACAAACGACCCAAGACCAAATGCACACACACGGACGATTCTCGGCCACAACCGCCATTCATCGCGGGTAGTGGTCGGTGTAGGGGGTCGTGGCTTATGCGCACATCCTGCGGGTGTACGAACCTTTACTATATAATTTGTGATGAAAGAAGGGCATGTTGACAATTTTTAACCCCCTGGTTTCCCTACCTCCATCCCTAATGTGTGCACATTTGTGGACACACTAGAGATGGGGTGGAGTGTTAGGGGAACTGGTAGACGTCCTGCCTCCTAGTACACTATAGAGTTGTTTTTCAGGGTAAAGAAAAAAGTAATAGCCTAACCAGGTGCATGGTGTAGAATTTGATGACATCTTGCTGAGAGTCCCATTCTGTGGCTACAGCTACAGCTAAAGCCTCACTGGGAAGAGTTAATACTTTTCCATGTGGAGTTTTCAGCTTCCTTCGATCAAGGTTTATTTCAAATCCCCCTGAAGAAAAGACAAAGAATATATCAAACAGCAGATCATCACGTTACCTATATTTCTGTTAGATACTATTTCAATGATGTCGATATTCAACCTCGTTACCGCCCGTTTGCTCTGCGATCCATGCAATAGTCCACAATCTAAGCACACGCGATACACTAAAAAACGGTGATTGCATGCGGTCACATGTTGCATGTTCTCACTGACTAACAGATCACATGTGTGTGAGAAAAAGCGGCAGTGTGGCCAAGCCCTTACAGACAGTTTGGATTGTACCATTAATATTGTACAAAGAAACATTAAAGGACAACTAAATCCTTTCCACCCACCAAACTCACAATGAAAGTACCCTAGCATTTAGGTCTTCAACCCTGGACTTACCATAGATCTCTAACTGTACTTACCGTACTTACTGTACCCATAGGACATTTAAACATCTGGACTTAGCGTAGATCAGCGATTTTCCGAAGTTAAGATCGCCGACTTGCTTAGTGCTGCCGGCTGGCCAATCGGGCCAGTTTTAAGCTAGAAAAGAGCGTTCCCATTGGCCAGGTTCCAGAAACAATCCAGGTGTGGGACTAAGCAATCTGGGTATTGTAACTACAGTACTGGAAATCAAAGGTAAGCCATGGGATGAGGACATAGTATTTTAGGTCCTCACCCTGGGTACTTTCATTTTGTTAGCAAGAAGGTGGGGAGACAGGCAATAATTGCTCTTTAAAACCTGCAGGTAAGAATCCTGTACAAATGTACTTTTTAATTTAGTGAGATGTCACGTGGAGGAGGCACAATCTTTACATTAAACATTTAGAACTCTTACCTTCCCCTTGGGAAATGCTGACGTGTTGATAAATTTTTTTTCTTTCTACAAGAAAACAACAAGGATCTTACAAGAAATGACAGTAATGAAAACACACATAAAGACTCATACACACGTATGATTGCAGGGGCTGACTCACTCATACGATCGCTGGGGTCGACCTGCGATGCAAGAGGTGTATAAGCGCTCGTTTTGGCCGACAATCGTGCCATGTTTGGGCTCTTTTATATACCAATTATGTTATCTGACTGCAGGCCAGTAACCCAGTAATATGCTAACATCCGATTGGTTGTTAAAAATGAGTATCAGGAAAATGTTGAGCCTCTTATTGCATAATAATACAGAGAGACTGCATAAAACCCTGGGTTTAGGAATAGGCAGAGAAAAGGACACAGATGAAAACTAACAAGAAAAGAAGAGGAAGAAGTAAGGCAAGTAAAATTGCATATTAAGAGTTGAAAGAAGAATTTTATATTCTGCAAAAAAATTAAACCTTTCATAAACGCTATCATGCTTACCTACAGCTGGAGAATAGAAACATTTTTGTGCCCATGGAGTTAACTTTACAAATGGAGATAAGCATGTACCAAGCCTTCTGGCAGAAATCTTACGAAGACTTTGTAGCATTTTCTAGGCCTGGTTATGTTACTAAGAAGCAGTGAAAAGATGGAACACTCTCAAGTAAATGCCAATTGAACTCTGTGTAGATCTGCCAGAAAGAAAGTTGTTGTGATTCAGTATTTACTACCAATTGGATGGCAATATTATATTGATATAATTAAGCAGAAGACACAAACACATTGCAATATACTAATATTGTAATATTACATACACACAATTTAGTAGAAAATGTATATGTCAGAACTACAGAAAATAAGGTGATATGATTTGGGCATAATTCTTTCCCCATAATAGTATAGTGTAGTATTTTAGATTGAATAAAGACATATACGTCCATCCAGTCTATGAGTAAGAGAGGTCTGCTCGAAACGCGTAAGGCTATCCTTTTTTTTGTTGTACATACGCCTTGTGTAAGGATGTGTTAAATAAAATGTAATTTCAATTTGAAAAGCTGCCGAGTTTCTTCACCGGAGTGCGCTGCCGTGTTATTTTTGTTTGGTTGATGGGAAGCTACGTCCATCCAGTCCACTGGAACAGTCAAAGGTACATGCACTCTAGCCCAACGAGTGGGTGCAGACACCTCAATGGTCCTCCCTCAGGAACGACAGCATCAAGTAAAAAACGAAAACCTAAATGTATTTATTTGAAACCACACAATGTTTCAGGGGTTACATGCCCCCGTTCTTCAGGTGATCCATCCAGTCCAACCTAATCAGTAATACCCAAAGCCTACACTACGTAAGACATTAGACAGATGTCCAATCTCTCATAAGATAAATATCCAATCTATCTAAGAACAATCAATTTGAGATCACAAAATGAATAGGTCAGATAGGAACATCTCAAGTTAAAAACTGCTGCTTGCAAAATGTGATCTTTAGACATTAGATAGATATCTCAAATCTATCTAATGTCTGCCTAGTGTGTGGCCAGCTTAACTGTTGATCCAAGGTTCGTACATACGTGCGATCGCGGGTCCCAACCCGCGACGCATGATGTGTACGAATTAACATTTCAGGCGATAATCGGCCCGTGTGGGTACTTTATCGGCTGAAACGGTCGTTCGTTCCGAGATCCGCCAGATCAGTCGGGCAACGATCCCCAACCAAACGTCCGTTTCAGCCTATAAAGCCTACACACGGCCCATTTATCGTCCGAAACGTTTGTTCGTACACATGTGTGTGTACGAACCTTAAGGCAAACCAAAAAACCCCAAAAAGACAGAAAAAAAAAAAACAGTATGAAGGGGAAAAAAATTCTTCCTGACTCCAAGTACCAATTGTAAATATCCCTGGATTAAATTTATATATCAATACCAGTAACATGTAAAATTCTTTGTTTTTAGAAACTCATCCAGCTTGTTTTTAAAAATAACAAAAAAAAAAACTATTACATCACCACATCCAATGGAAGACCATTCTCAGTGTCAACCCCCTTCTGAACTTAAAAGTCTAAACTTGCTTGACTACTACTGTCCGCTTGTTCTGCGATCTGGGCAATGTTGTTTCATTGCAGCTTATTCGATTTGGGGGGATTACACCACACAGTGTGGCCAGACGAATTGACCAACACTCAACACTAGCATGCGCTTTTTAAGTGTGATCGGATAGCACATTAGAAGCTCTTTGGTGGGGCCTAGCCCTTGACATGTTCTATTGGTGAACAATGCCCCATATAGTTTATTGTATGGCCCGTTAATGTATTTATGGAGAATGAAACCCAAGGAGAATGTGAGCTTCACTCTGATTGCAAGTTGAAAATAAGTAGACAGTTTGCTGAAAATAGCATGTTTGTAGTGTGGGCTGTTGTTTTGTATTGCAACAAGTATTTTTTTTTTTTTTTTATGAATATGGAGTCCCTAAAGCAAAATGTACCCATAGGACATTTAAAATATCAGTACTTCTAGTTTTGGAAATTCCACTAATCCAGGGGTGGACTAATTATTTTGACATTGAAACAATCTAGAGTAATAAGTGTACCTATTGCTCCATAAACACAAATCCCACAACACATGGGATCTGTCTATCTCTATTCGATATTGTACTTAACACCTTGTTATACATGTCCCTGATATAATAGACTATTAAAGGGCATGTCTACCCCCAAAACCAAATTCTCCCCCACTGCTGGCCCCACTGTATAGTGTTTAAAAATCCTTACCTTACTTCTCTGCTCCAAACGTTTCTCCTGTAATGGCTGCCCAAACTCCTAGAAAGTAAACACCAGGAGCCTGGCTGGAGGGAAAATGTTTCCGCCTCTAAGAGGTTTCTGGCTTGCTCAGTGCAACCCTTCCTCCTCTCCCCCACGATCCTGGTTAGGTTCCCTGTGCCCTAGTGTAAAGCCCCTTTTCTGTAGTGTAGGGCTCCCCCCCCACCCCCAACCGCTATAGTAGTTTATCAAAAAAGTAAGCAAAAATATACTTACACTGCCTCTTTCCCCCGGTGTTCAACACTGCTGGAAGCTGTGTCTGTGATTGGCTGCCTCTCAGTTAATCACGGACGTGACTGCAGGTCTAGCCCCTGCTTGCAGTTTCTTGCAAGCAGAGGGCCGTGACTGAATGCCGCAGGAAAGACGCAGTGTAAGTACAGTTCGGGTTACATTTGAGAAACTACTATAGCGGTTGGGGGTGGGAGCCCTACACTACAGCAAATTTCAAAAATAGAGATGGACATGCCCTTTAACAATTAAAAATGACTGTGACACTATCCTGGATCTTAAGCTTCCTACACACGTCAGATAATCTTTGCGCCAAAATGTTCCACGGCCGTCTCTAGTTCTGCCAACGACGCCTGTACATACATTCACGATAGTGGATAATGTTCGTTAATAAAGTTGTTACGTGACGTACGTAATATCGCGTGATCTCAAAATGTTGCACATGTGCATTTCCTACATCACAGTCTAGTGATAACCTGCCGACTAAATGCAAACATACGCCGGGCAGATCGTCAGAAAAAGCCGAGAATAGTCGTGGATCGTTGGTCTTAAAGCTTCGCACACACACACGTACGATCTTACCGAGAAACATGGGCGAAAATGGCACTTGTGTACGCATTAGGCCGCGTCGTTAGTTTATCCGACCTGGTGTACGTGTTTACGAGGCTTTTGAAGCTTCATTTTCGCACGAATATCGCACGATGGGTCGTTTGCAGGTCAAATCGCATGAAATTGATCTGTCGTGTGTAGGAAGCTTCACTCAGTGGATGTCCCTTCATTAATAAGGTCATTTCCCACCAATCAGCACACGATATGGGAACCCTGTAAGGAGGAGCTGAAATGCCAAATCCTGGTTATTATATCTGAACCTACAGCCACAGGGATCTCCCGCCGGTTAAACACTGCAACAAGCACTTGGTTCAATGGGCGCCGCCATCATGGTAACCCCTGAAAGTGTCATTTGACGTCACTTCCTGAAGATGCTGTCCAATTAGAAAGCTCCTGAGCGTTGATTGGATGTTTTCGGACGAACTACATTTCCCGGTAGGCTCGCGCCACCGCCTGGACCAATTAGGGGAGGGCACTGAGAGCCGGAAGGACGTTTGTCCAGCCAATCGGAGCGCTCTGTGCTGAACAGGCTCTGCTGGTGGCTCTGGCCGGGGAGTCCTGCGGGGGTCTTGTGGATCCGGCTAAGCGGGGAGAGGAGGAGGGGGCTCGGCCCTGGACATGCCGGTCCGCACCGAGGCCAGCACTGTGGCCTCTAGTTCTTCCTCTCTAATTCCACCTCCTCCTATTAACACTCAGCAGCCCGGGGTGGCCACCACCCTCCTGTATAGTGGCTCCAAATTCAGGGGCCACCAGAAGAGCAAAGGCAATTCATATGATGTGGAGGTTGTGTTGCAGGTAAGGGAGGGGCAACTACATGGGGTAAAGGAAATTGGGGGGGTCTACAGGCTTAGGTTGTTAGGGTTGGGGGTTGTATTAAAGGGATTTGGGGGGGTCTACAGGTTTAGGTTGTTAGGGTTGAGGGTTGTATTAAAGTGAATAGGGGTGTACAGGTTTAGGTTGTTAGGGTTGGAGGTTGTATTAAAGTGAACGGGGGAATACAACCCTCAACCTTAACGGGCTGGAGGTTGTATTAAAGAGAATGGGGGGGTCTACAGGATTAGGTTGTTAGGGTTGGGGGTTGTATTAAAGGGAATGGAGGGTCTACAGGTTTAGCTTGTTAGAGTTGGGGTTGTATTAAAGGGAATGGGGGTCTACAGGATTAGGTGGTTGGGGTTGTATTAAAGGGAATGGAGTGTCTACAGGTTTAGGTTGTTAGGGTTGGGGTTGTATTAAAGGGAATGGGGGTCTACAGGTTTAGTTTGTTAGGGTTGGGGCTGTATTAAAGGGAATGGTGGTCTACAGGTTTAGTTTGTTAGGGTTGGGGCTATATTAAAGGGAATGGGGGTCTACTTTTTTAGGTTGTTAGGGTTGGGGGTGTGTTAAAGGGAATGGAGGGTCTACAGGATTAGGTTGTTAGGGTTGGAGGTTGTATTAAAGAGAATGGGGGGTCTACAGGATTAGGTTGTTAGGTTTGGGGGTTGCATTAAAGGGAATTGGGGGGTCTACAGGTTTAGGTTGTTAGGGTTGGGGGTTGAATTTAAGGGTGGGGGATCTACAGGTTTAGGTTGATAGGATGGGGATGGCCCAGAAGGAATGGGGAGTCTACAGGTTTAGGTTGTTAGGGTGGGCAGGTTGGGATATTTGGAAGCAGTTAATGTACTGGGGGTATATTAGGAAGGTTAAGATCCATTTAGTGGGGTTTGATGTGCACAGTACACTGGTGGGACCTAGCAGACCATTCCTTGTTAGTTGTGAGTAGTTTTGTCTGTTTTTGCATGACCGCCTGTTATTGGAAAGGACTGCAAGATTTGCAGTGATAAGAAAACATCTTATTTGTATGTTGGTGCTATAGGCTCAAACCAAAATACAGAAATAGTTCTCTGAAATATGTAATGTATTACTTAACCGAAATCATCTTTGACTCAAAACTCCGAAATTGCAGATACAAATAATGTATCACAACCTTTTTACTTGATTTCTTCGTAAAACTTTGGAAAAGAGGAGTAAGAATTTGACCAAGTGTCATAGCACAGAATCATACAAACTAGCTCTCTGTCCCTGGATGTCTAGTGGGAAGAAAGGTACAATTTATAATGCTGGATTTCTCAAAAGAAATCCCTTTACTTTCGATTTCAGTCTCTAATCGAATAAAGTAAAGGTTGTGGCTTTTACTGCCTAAATGGAACTTTGTCCTGTTTAATAAGGGGCTATACAGTTTCTCTTATTTTTATACTTAAGGTGTGCCAAATTAGTTGATGTTTGGGTGTAACTGACACCCATGATGTGTTCTTTCTGGTAGTTAGTCATTTTAAAAGGGAAGTTGGGCTATGGTGTAGGGCTATGGTTTTAAATGTATGTGGAGCTTGTGCGGGGAATGTGTTTATTGTGGGAGAACAGGAAAGAGAAGGGGCTAGTACAGGAGTCGATAAAAGGGGTTGGTGCTGGGAGAATGGAGTGAGAATGGCTGAGGTAGGGTACCAATAATCTTTTATTTTTTTGCTGAGTTGTCCAATGAAGGGTAAACTGAACTTTTGGTAAAATGTCTATTGGGTTGCTTGTGAAGGTTCTCATTCATCCAGGTCATGGTATATCTGTTGTATTCAATTAGATCAACTGGACTTGAAGTTTAGTTCTTGAAGACGTTTCACTAGTCATCCGACTGGCTTTCTGAATTGAAAAAGCCAGTCGGATGACTAGCGAAACGTCTTCAAGAACTAAATTTCAAGTCCAGTTGATCTAATTGAATACAACAGATATGTCTATTCGGTTATTAAATCACAGAAGCACAGATTCTAAAGTTTCTTAATCTAGACTATGGTGTGTTAATATGTTCTACTGAACTTTGCTTTGTGAAAACATTTTGTCCTCTTCAAAGTAATGTTTACATTTCTTAATCTCGCCAATGTTCTTTGGCTAAAAAGAATCTGTTATAAATAGACATATAATAGCAAAGGGCATGTGGCCCTAGGAAGCTTTTCAGTGTCTTGTGTTTTTCATCTCTTTTTACAGGAAAACAAAATTTCCTTTGTATTTGTCCCTCTCAGTGTTGTAATAATTTTTGCTTTTCTTTTACTCCACTTTCTCTTTTTGAAATATTGAGATACTTTTGTCATTCCACCCAGTCAGTGTTATCTGTAAGCCTGTTACATATGGGTCGATGTTTCCAATAGATTCAAACATGTGGACCAGTATTTGGCCATCTGTTTGATAAACTGTCAGGTGATGTCGTCTGGCAGACTGGCACATTATAGTGTTAGATTTGAGATAGATTGCACATGGTTAAGGGCTTTGTTTGAAACTGCCTCGTCAGCGATTATTTTACAGCGATAACCCAGTAAAAAGAAAACACCTGATTGCTGCAAATGAATAAAACATGTAAACCGTTTATTGCATCAGCCCCTTAATCTTCAGGTGTTGCCAATGCTGTGGATACAGGTGAACGCCCATACAATATTATTTTGAATATCACAGTGCTTGCACAGCTTGATAGTGTAGTTATGCTGTGCTCTAAATATGATTATATAACTGTGGTGTTATAATCTCTTCAGGGTTCCATCAATACCATATGTGTTTATTTTTTCAGCACAGTGAACCTTAATAACCTTGTTTGTCGTTTTTTCCCCCTGTGGATCAGCATTGCTGATCATGCAAATTCCATGGCGTAAAAGTACAATGTCATGTTTGCTGTCGCCACGGACATATACTGATATTTTAAAAGGCCTGTCCCTGGGAGATGTGAGTCAATAGTGACACCCTGTGGCTGCTCTTTCACTGTTTTTTACATTCCCAGTGGATGTGTCACACTTTGGCTCCATTCAACAGTGATTCAGCTTTTGCTGCTGAGGTTTTTTTTGCAGGATTTTTTTTATGTGAGAATCTATTGTTTCTGTTACAAAGGGAGTTCAAATCAAAGGAGGAATTTGATTTGTCCTTTCCCCCATTATGTTTGGGTTTGTTGTGTAATTGTCAAGGAGAAAAGCGAAGCTCGTTTGGAGAAATAGGCATTGTTAAAACATAAAGTGGCTTTTCTCAGCCAGGAGACATTTTATTGATTGGTTATGTGTTTCTGCAGCAGACATAACCCAGTGTGTGTCCTCAGTTGCCCTTACTATTATGGGAAGATCATTTAAGGACACTGTCATTTCCTTTTTGTAAATTCCATTGAAATATCTCGCTCAGCCTAAACTTAAAGAAATAGAGACTCGTCATAATTGCTTCTTAAACTGAAGCTATTTATTGTCTGTGTTTAGTTTTGCTCTGTAATTAGCTGTTCCCTTGACTCTCCCTGTCTAAAGGTGACCATACATTAGGCCGATTTTATGTACAATCCAACATTTCCATCGATTGGCCGAAAAATTGTACATTTTCCCATTCTTATCACACGATATTAGATCGTAAAATGGATCGTAATTACGATCGGTAAAGTCGGTTTTTAAGTCGATTGGTAAAATGATCGTAGTGTTTTCTAAAGTTCCGATTAAATGTGAATGTAATGTAACCTCACAATGGACAACATTCGACATTAATCACAAAACAAATTGAATGTCGAACAATATTTATAGTACATCTTGGTACAATTAACATTGTACATCTGTCTATCAAAGTATTGGTCGGTTTAAGATCGTAATTACGATCGTAATAGTGTATGGCCACCCTAACACACACTTTTAGGATTTATTGTAGAGACCAGGTTTGTTGTTGCAGGTGCTGCCATACTATTGTAGTATTAATGAAGTATCTGCCCCTACCTTTTTGCCAATAAGTTTGACAAGACTGACCATTAAAAAGTAAACATCTGATTCTAATTGCAGATTAATAGCACAGGCAATTTTAATTTGGTCTCTCCTGCTTTGTACAGTGGATAGGCCTGATAACTTGTATTCAGATATAAATGTTGAATACCAAGCCTTTCATGTATTGCTAATTATATTGCTAACTTCAGTGTAGGCGTCCTAATGCACTTGTATTTGCTTTGCTTAGATACACTTTGGAAAGGTAGCTTCTATTTAAGGATGAAGCCTCACTGACACACAGCAACGTGTGTGAAAAGCGCATGTATTGGCGCAATTTATGTGAACTATTCCTTTAAAGGAGGTAGGATTCGTAATTCCTACCTTGTCTCTGTGAGGAGCGCCAGCACAAAGAAAACTGCTTTTACTGGGCTTCCTCCATGCTTTAGCACTATCTTTAATAAAGGATATCCCAGAACACAAACCTGGTAGGTAAAAATTGTACGTGCTCCTCAACGGAATCGGGAGGTAGGAAAATTTAACCCTACTACTCTCCCATGTACTTTTCATTTTTAAAAATTTAATTTGGCAGTGTAGTTGTCATTTAAGTCTGTGTGTGTTGCACACCACCCACTAGGTATATTAATCAAGCCTGCACCTTTCCACTGCCCTGAACAGGCAGCTGAAGGATACTGCATAGAGTCCTTTCTCAAGCAATCAAGAGAAAGCTTTATAAAGGACTCTGTGCAGTCCAAACATGTCACAATAAACATTTTTGTTTGCAGTTAGAAGCACTGCTTCTGAGTCCCCTTCCTTCATTCTATATATATGAAGTATAGTTGTTCTTTAAATCTGGAGAACCTGTTTTAGTGCTTGGGACCTTCTGACTGCTTTATAGACACTGAGCCAATTTGTAGTAACACAGGTTTGCATTTCTCTTTTGCAGCATGTGGACATGGAGAATGCCTATCTGTGTGGATACTTGAAGATCAAAGGCCTTACAGAGGTAAGACGTGATTCCTGTACTACTGGGTAACAGAGGATGCTTAGCGTTCTGTTGCAGACATACAGGGAGATTCAATAAAAGTTCTTATCGTTTAAAATGGTGCTAATTTTGCCCCAACCAATCAGATCTTATTTAACATTTGAAAGCTAACATCTGATTGGATGGGGCAAAATTAGCACCATTTTAAACGATAAGAACTTTTATTGAATAACCCTGATAGTTGCAAGTCTGAAACGCTTGTTATTTCACATATATGTAAACCTGGAAGGTTTGTCACCCAGGTCAAGCTCTTCTAGGCTAGGTACACATGGGCCAATATCTTGTCTATTTCTGTGGTATTTTTTCAGACGCCGCCGACCCATGTCAGTTGAAATAATTTTTTACGACAATATTTCAACCTGGATGGCTGGGCTGAAACATCGAGCCGTGTCTACCCTAGCCTTGTACAGGACACATTATATGATTGCCTCTGCCATATAGACCCAGGTTTCATTAAGTCATGTGACTGTGTTTAATTTATAATGATATAATTTACAGGGTATTGATGGTTTTTGTGCATGATGAACCACGGGATGGGCATTTATCCATTAACTTGGTGGCAGATGGCTAGATGTAAACCAAACAACACACTGAGGCAGCAATTGGTACCAGCAAAAGATCCAGTACTGAAACCCGTAAAGCAACATCATGTATGCAGTGTGCTCTGATTTGTCTGTAGGGGAGGAAAAATCAATCCTAGCTCCCTGTCCCAAGTAATTATTATTTCTACAGTTAGTTTTTACAATATAGTTGTCCTGTAAGGAGAAAATCAGGGTTATTCAATAAAAGTTCTTATCGTTAAAAATGGTGCTAATTTTACCCCAACCAATCAGATGTTCTATAACATTTGAAAGCTAACATCTGATTGGTTGGTGCAAAATTAGCACCATTTTTAACGATAAAAACTTTTATTGAATAACCCTGATTGTCTCCTCCTGTTGCTATTCTTGTTTTGAAAGGGCAGAAAACAATCTACCGAATTAACTCTAGTATAAATCACCCCAAGTATAAACCGAGGTACTTATTTTTTACCTGAAATAGGTGTAAAAGTGATTGGCTCTAGTAAAAACCGAGGGTAGAAAATATGAACACTAATGCAAACCTGTAAATCGTTAAAGTGAGTAATAATAGAATCCAGTAACCCACAATTCCATGGCACTCCAGATGTTTGCAAACTACAACTCCCAGCATGCTTTGCTGGCTGTGAGTTATAGTTTCTAAACATCTGGGGTGGCAAGGCTCAACATTACTGCTCCCTACAGTACAATCTAACTCATTTGGCTCCGCTCTCCTTCGCCGCTGGAGTCTGCTACTGCCTGCTGCCTCTGAAAAACTGTATGACCCGAGTATAAACCGAGGTTACATTTTTAAGTATAAAAACCTTGGTTTATACTCGAGTATATACGGTATTTTGCAGGTTTAAGCGTAATCAGGACCAATGATCTCTTGGCATCCCTATATAATAATTTACATATAACTATATATATATATTACTGGAGAGCTGATAGGGCTCGGAATGTTATAAAAACATTTGACAGCTTGACATATCAGCAACCATTTTATATTGGGCATTGCTTGTTCTTTTCCATACACGCTCATAAACCTCTGGTGATTTTTATTTTCAGGAATATCCGACCCTCACTACCTTTTTTGAAGGAGAAATTATTAGTAAAAAACACCCATTCTTAACAAGAAAGTGGGATGCTGATGAAGACGTGGATCGTAAACACTGGGTAAGGAAATCCGACGTAGCCTCCTTACTTTACCATGGGAGGGGCGGAGGATTGAAATGGAACAAGGGGTTTAGAAAATGTGCAAAAGGTGTAAATGGCTGGTATAAGGTTAGTGTAAAACAACGTCCTTTCTATAGATCCAATGGGCATGACTAAAAAGAATTGATTTGTTAAATCTTTCACTGGTTAGAGCAGTGCCTTGTGGGTGATTTCATTTATTTGCCCATCCAATCAACAGTTAGATTTGATTATTGTAGTTGATAATGTGATTGGTTGCAGTGAATCAGTCTAATTCTCTGCTTATGTTACTGTGTAATTCTGTTAATAATTCCGCCCCTTCTCTCCTTCCCACCAGGGAAAGTTTCAAGCCTTCTATCAGTATGCAAAAAGCTTCAATTCAGATGACTTTGACTATGAGGAGCTGAAGGTCGGGGATTACGTGTTCATGAGGTGGAAGGTAAACATTAAAGAAATCGTGTGGCCTGATAATCTGTAGATCTGTGATTTTGGGGATTCCGTAGCTGCTGGGCTTTACATAGCAATGCAAGTGATTTGTCAATTAAGTCAACAGGGTCTGGGCTACAGGCCAAATAAATGTTTTTCTGTCAAACCTTCTCCTTTAGTATTAATCTCCTGTTGGAACTTTATTTTTAATCCAAATGAAAGTGAATGTCACACATTAAATATTTCTCTATTCTGTCTAATTCATCTTCACAGGAGCAGTTCCTAGTCCCAGATCACACTATTAAGGACATTAGCGGAGCTTCCTTTGCTGGGTTCTATTACATCTGCTTCCAGAAATCGGCATCATCTATAGAGGGTTATTACTACCATCGCAGCTCGGAATGGTGAGTTCCAGCCCTAGAACATGGTTTCTTCCTCTGGTGCTGCCAAGGCGAGTTACCATAAACAAACCACTGTAAGTGAACACGCATGCGATTATGATTATACGTGTGTCCGTGTACATTCCATTGGAATTTGTCATAACACGTGCGGTTACGGCATACATGTCCCTGACCGTTCACCCACGCAAGTGACCAATCGTATTGGAAATCAGATGGCAATGCCGACATTGGTAGTTCATTGGCTGCATTTTCGGCCCCACACCTTGTCGATACTCATTTGTCAGGTATCCCCAATGTGTACAGACACCATTATAAAGTAGAAAGGGTCACCACACATATTACCAGAGGATGATCTACATTATTAAACATCTTTCCTAATAATATTCCTTACTGTTATTTCTTAGGTATCAGTCTTTGAACCTGACCCATGTCCCAGAACACAGTGCACCCATCTATGAATTCCGGTGACACAAGACCCCTAATGGAGAATACAGCCAGAAGAGTGCGGTCCAGCCAGAGACCTGCTGCTTACCTCTTCTGTCTAAAGGACTTTGAAAAGAATGTATGAGTGTTAACACAATGACTATCTCGCTCTCTACCTGCGACAGTTTTTATTTCTTTGTTGTTTTTTTTCTCCCACGCGCTTCTTTTCTTTCCCATTTTTTTGTTTAGTTACATTGATAGAATAATTAGCCATCCTCCGCATTAACCCTAATCAGAACGGGTCGATGCAAGCTTGTAGTTAGAGAAGAATAATTCCGGTTGGCTTTGCGGGTGTACAGTTCTTTACCACGTGCCCTCTTAAAGTTACCGTGCACATACAGCAAACGGAGACGCCACCAATGCCACGTCCCTTGTTTTCCTGGATTGTTAGATTCAGCTACTAGAATTTCTTTTTTCCCTTTGCAGAAACATTATAAGATTCTACATGGTAACACTCCATTAATGAAGTGCAGGATTCCTCTCTTGCCCACATCCTGAAATGTGACCCGTCATGTAAAGAATATAAAGTGAGAGATTATTTTGAAGGCCCTTTCCAAAGGCCCCAAAATCGAAGAGAAAAAAGGAATCCTTTCCTCCGGACTATATAATGCATTTCGCCGTTTTCACATTGAAAATAGCAAATGTTTTTTTTTTTTTTTAATTTTTTTTTTTTTTTTTTTATATATTATATATATATATTATAAATACACATATATTTAATCAGAAATATAGTTCTATGGAATCCAAACAGAGTTAAATGAAATGTATTGTGTGATGCTTCGGCCTTCTTTTTTCTGTGTAGGCCTCAAGAGTGATGAACAAGGACTGCAAACCTATTTACAATTTCCTGGCTGTCGATTGGCTAGTCCATGCCTTGCTTCTCACTTGACTGTTACGACGTAAACATGGAAACTTTGTATTCTAAGGGAAGAAAGGCCGTTATGGGAGAGAAATAGCTATTTTTTGATGCAAAATTTCAAGAACTCTATTGTCTCCGTTATATGACAAAGATTCATAAAATAAACTGGTAACAGGATTTATATGGAATAAAAAAAAAATCTATTGTTGTGCACCCTGTGACATAAAATAAGAGGACTTTATATCTTCAGCCCATAAGGGGTGGCAATACCCTAATGCCCTGACAAGCAGAAACCTTGTAACTTTGATATGCAAAGCTGGTGTGTAATGAGCTACTGGGCCAAATTAAAAAGATTGTTGTACTCCATGTGATGGTATGGGCACGCGTTGCTCCCCTTATTAATTTTGGATGATGGGTGCATGGGTAAGTCTTTGCCAAAAGGTGCTTTATTGTTGTATGCTGACAAAACAGCCCCGGTTTACCCTGCAATGCATTGCCGATATTGGTGGAAGCAATCCTTTTTTTTTTCCTTGTTATCACTCCTGTCTGTGTCTCCACAAGGGTTAATTCCATTTCAACTTCAGAAGCAGGGAATAAAGAATATCTGTAGTGTTATTGCTCCACCCTCTTCTGCCCATGGCCTAACCAATGGAAAGTCATGCTATTTAAGAGGAACTATTTCCTATTGGATAGATCCCACGCTTGGACAATACATTTGTCCTTTAAGACTTAATAAAGAGGGCTCTACCATACATCAGTGAGCAAGGGGAGACTGTGGGCTGTCTACAGGCTGCTCCTTTAGGGGCCCCTAGTTGTGGTCTGCAGGAGGAGGTGTTGTTTAAATTTTTATATATATATATATATTGTTTAATTTGTATTTTTTTATTGCTTTTCATAGGCTCCATTTCCCCAGTTGAATATTTTCTTGATAAACAAGATTTATATATTAAGTTTAACCTCAGACTGCTATATTTATAATGTATTCCTTAATAATTGCTATATTACTAGCGTAAACCTGGGAGCCAGTTAATCATGCCACACACTGCTTAGAGCCTTGCCATTTACACCTGCTGCAGGGGATCATGGGTAAATAATGCTATTGGTCTCCCATGATCAGCCTTTGGCTGCAGTAAGCAGTGGATTTTTTGTTTTTAATTCTAAAATGTCTTTTAAATGGGGAATCGTCCGAACCAAACTTTATTAGAAGTCCCTTTTATTTTACCATATATTCAGTAAAGACTGAAAGCTCTGCTTATTGCATATACAATTATAGAACCAGATTGTCCTGTTACGGTAACATTTAAATCCGCACTGCAGCTCCTGTATATATTCAGTAAATGCAGCTAAACATATAAACATTTCCTGTATGTGGAATGAGCAGTGACCTCAATTTTTACTGCCCCTTTAAAATGTAAAACAATTCTGTTAACACATCAAAGCAGTGAACACGCACAAATCCTATTTCCAATTTTTCAGATTGTAAGGGCTAGACCGCAATTCCGCGTTTTCTCACGCCTTAACGATCATGTTTGCGATCCATTAGCGTGTGACGGTCGCAAGCCACATTGCACACAGTCACCATCTTTTGCGGTTTGCATGCTCTGATTGCACGGATCGCGGTTGACTTCTGGCATAGTGAGGCCTCAGCCTTAATTTAAATTTGAACAATACTTTATGGGGAAAAGGTGTTTTTTAAAATTTCTTTTGCCGTTTGACTTTGGAGAACAGGGGTCGCCAGGAACTTAGTTTGGGGAGGGGGGGAGATTTTACCTGTATTTATACATTTTATTTTGTTGCCCAGCTGGGTACACACTTTTATTTGTCCCGACCCAGTGTTCGCTGCGGGCAAGCACACGGCTGGGCAAATGACTATAGTGGTCATGGCCGGCAGTGAGTACGATTGGACGTGATTTACCAACAGACCCATTCATTCCTATTCAGATGAACGGGTGACCAAATTGGGTTAACGGCCGACCGCCCCACAACATCCGATGTTTCCAGACAACCAAACGATCCACGGCACTAGCGGTCGGTTTGAAATATCTGCTGGTGTTTACCCAGCCTTAGTCTCATTGGAGAATTAGCAGTGGCGGTTTTTAGTTAATAACATGGAAACCTGTTCCTAATCATCTCTATTCTAGCATCAAGACATTGGCTTGGTTTCCTTTTTGCTCAATGAATTGTGTGCTTCTGGGTTAAAATGTTTTACAAGTGGTCGATATCTGTTCACTGCCTGACAAGCAGTGCATTGCAGCGGTGCCCTTAAATTTCATGTTCCCCATCGTGAATCCAGATAATTTTTGCATACACTTGGTTAAATTTCTACCTTTCAGGCAAAGACGGCGCTATACTGCTTGTACGTGGAGTGGTTAGAAATATCGGATCCTTTTACAGGTAGATGGAACCTTCCCAAAGCTAATGAAATGTGTAGGATGGGGAAATCCTTTGCTTTAATCTGTTCACTGCCACAAGGGAAGAGACTATCATTCAGTATTGCTTCATTCTTGTACATGACCTGAGAAGTGTGTGTGCTGTATTTTTTAATGATTCATTTTAATGCTGCAATCCAAAAAAAAAAAAAATGAATTTAAGTGCTCAGTGTTTGAAAATGCTCTTTAATAAGCAACTGTTGTTAAAGTTATAATTATAGGGAGATGAAAGGTCTGATTTAATTCTGTGAATTGCAACCTGCAGCCCCCAGAACAACCTATAGAGGGAGACAGACTGCACATCACAGAATTAAAGGGTATGACTGGTGATTTTGTAACTTTTATTCTGTTTAACAGATGAGCAGGAGGTAAAGGTGTTTTGCAGGAGAGGATGAGGAGAAACTGACGGTCTCCGACACGGGGGTGCGTCTGAGAGCCTGTCCGCAAAACTGAAGCTATCTGGGTAAATTCCTTCTCCTCTTCCTGCAAGTTTTACTGAATGGAAGATAAGACATCGCGCATTTACCTTCCTTCTCCAGTTAAACTGTATAAAATCACTGGACATGCCCTTTAACCTGCTTACTGCCAAATTGTGATGCTGATCCTTCCATTGGTTGAAAAATATGAACCCCATGAGTGTAAATGAATTCAGCTGAGCGCTCGAGGGGTTACTAAGCAGGCTCCACCCTCAAGCAGACTAAGGCTGTTCAGTTCCTGTGTGAGCAGTTTTTTTTAAAGTGTGTTACTGGGATTTAACATGCAGGGTTTGGCAAAGTCCTTAATAAACTTATTTGAAATGATCATTGTTGGGTTTTTTTTCCATTATAATTAGACAAGTTAGATCCGATTATGTCCTAACCTAATAGATGGGAAAGGGTCTGGCTGCTCCTTTTTGTTTATATGTAGTTAAAGGTGGATTCTCACGGCTGGTTTTAGGGCTCCTTACTGACTGAGGTACTATGAAAGAATGACTTTTCTCTACATTCTGGGTGGCCTTTCTTTCACTGGAATCTGAGGCCTTCTCATGCTCATCTCTTTTATACCAGTCTCCAGCCTATGTCCCCACTTTTTCCCTGATGTGCCCCCTTTTTGCTGTAGGTCATGGTTCCCTTTTTCCACGCAGTGCCCCCACCCTCAAGGTCAAGTTAAATCTCCACCTGGCTGGAAAACTGGAGGGCTGACTGTAACACCTGCTAGTGGAACAGTAAGGGTTGCTGTAACACTGGCCGGTAGAGCTGGGGGGCTGACTGGAACACTGGATGGTGGAGCTGGAAGGCTGACTAATGGCTACGGGAGGGCTGGCTGTAACAATGTCCAGTAGAGCTGGAAGTTACAATAGCTGGTGAAGCTGAAGGGCTGGATGTAACAGTGCCTGGTGGAGCTGGAGAACTGGCTGTAACACGACGTAGCTGGAGGGCTAACTAGTGTTGGCTACTGGAGAACTGGCTGTAACACTGGACGGAGCTGGAGGAATAACTAGTGTTGGCTACTGGAGAACTGGCTGGTGGTTGGCTGACTGAAATACTGGTTGGGAAATTAAGCAGCACCCCCCTCCCCCATGCACACGCCACTGGGCCGGGCCCCCTTTATGCAGCATATCTGTCCCCTTAACTTGTCTGTTACCCCCACCTGACTGACTGCACTTACCCACCCCTTTATCAGAGATCTACATACATCCAAGTATTTCCCACTCATTGAATTATATACCAACTCTCCGTGAGCCGTAGAGTTCAAGAAGAGCGTTCGTAGAATGTATTCGATCATTACCAGTATATATTTCAATGTATTAAATCATTAACAGCCTATTACAGTACTTACTCTCATCTACAACCCAGGCAATATGGTTGTGTAAACAAATCATTGAATATATTCTAAGTCTGCTACTTTTCTTGAATTATTTGCAGTTGGCCTTATCTTTTTTATTCTTTCTAATTGTAAAGTGTATAAAAGGGACACTATACTAAAAAAAATGACTTTGCCTCATCTTCATCTATAATTCATTACATGTAAATAGCACTTACTGTGATTTGTGTGTTGTGTGCTGCATGTCTTCAATCCAGCACCATTTTGTTTAGGAGCAGTATCCCCCCCTCCCTCTTTTAACCACTCCCACTTCCATCCGACCTGACTTTCCCCCTCCCACAAACCAACAATCAAGCCTGCACACAGGATTCCAACCGTCAAAACTCTGTCACCATTCCAGCTACAGTAAAACTGCTCACAGAAGATAGTTTTTTCAGAGCAAGGAACTTGCTGAAATGTAATAAGTTTTAGATTGGATATCTAAAGAAATAGGGGGCAGATCAACAAAAATGATACAGTGGTGGTTGGGAAGAATTATAGTTTCCAGTTATGGTCATTTAAAATAACCTATTTTTCAGTATAGATGCCCTTTAATTATTACATTCCCAACAGAGAAGGAGACATTATTAGACAGGAGATATAAAACGTGACCTTAACCCTACATTATTAGACAGGAGTTTGAGATATAACAGTGACTTAACCCTACATTATTAGACAGGAGTTTAAGATATAAAACAGTGACATTAACCCTACATTATTAGACAGGAGTTTAAGATATAAAACAGTGACATTAACCCTACATTATTAGACAGGAGTTTGAGATATAAAACAGTGACCATTAACCCTACATTATTAGACAGGAGTTTGAGATATAAACAGTGACCATTAACCCTACATTATTAGACAGAGTGTGAGATATAAACAGTGACATTAACCCTACATTATTAGACAGGAGTTTGAGATATAAAACGACATTAACCCTACATTATTAGACAGAAGTTTGAGATATAAACAGTGGCCATTAACCCTACATTATTAGACAGAAGTTTGAGATATAAAACAGTGACCATTAACCCTACATTATTAACAGGAGTTTGAGATATAAAACAGTGACATTAACCCTACATTATTAGACAGGAGTTTAGATATAAAACAGTGACCATTAACCCTACTATTGACAGGAGTGTGAGATATAAAACAGTGACATTAACCCTACATTATTAGACAGGAGTGTGAGATATAAAACAGGGACATTAACCCTACATTATTAGCAGAAGTTTGAGATATAAACAGTGGCCATTCCCTACATTATTAGACAAAGTTTGAGATTAAAACAGTGACCATTAACCCTACATTATTAGACAGAGTTTGAGATATAAAACAGTGACATTAACCCTACATTATTAGACAGAGTTTGAGATATAAACAGTGGCCATTAACCTACATTATTAGACAGGAGTTTGAGATAAAAACAGTGACCATTACCCTACATTATTAGACAGGAGTTTTGAGATATAAAACAGTGACATTAACCCTACATTATTAGACAGGAGTTTGAGATATAAAACAGTGACATTAACCCTACATTATTAGACAGGAGTTTGAGATATAAAACAGTGACATTAACCCTACATTATTAGACAGGAGTTTGAGATATAAACAGTGACCATTAACCCTACATTATTAGACAGGAGTTTGAGATATAAACAGTGACATTAACCCTACATTATTAGACAGGAGTTTGAGATATAACATGACCATTAACCCTACATATTAGACAGGAGTTTGAGATATAAAACAGTGACATTAACCCTACATTATTAGACAGGAGTTTAAGATATAAAACAGTGACATTAACCCTACATTATTAGACAGAGTTTGAGATATAAAACGTGACCATTAACCCTACATTATTAGACAGGAGTGGGAGATATAAAACAGTGACATTAACCCTACATTATAGACAGGAGTTTGAGATATAAACAGTGACATACCCCTACTTATTAGACAGGAGTTTGAGATATAAACAGTGACCATTAACCCTACATTATTAGACAGGAGTTTGAGATATAAAACAGTGACATTAACCCTACATTATTAGACAGGAGTTTGAGATATAAAACAGTGACCATTAACCCTACATTATTAGACAGGGTTTGAGATTAAACATGACATTAACCCTACATTATTAGACAGGATTTTGAGATTAAACAGTGACATTACCCTACATTATTAGACAGGAGTTTGAGATATAAAACAGGGACATAACCCTACATTATTAGACTGGAGTTTGAGATATAAAACAGTGACCATTAACCCTACATTATTAGACAGGATTTTGAGATATAAAACAGTGACATTAACCCTACATTATTAGACAGGAGTTTGAGAATATAAACAGTGACCATTACCCCTACATTATTAGACAGGAGTTTGGATATAAAACAGTGACATTAACCCTACATTATTAGACAGGAGTTTGAGATATAAACAGTGACCATTAACCCTACATTATTAGACAGGAGTTTGGATATAAAACAGTGACATTAACCCTACATTATTAAACAGGATTTTGAGATATAAAACAGTGACCATTATCCCTACATTATTAGACAGGAGTTTGAGATATAAACAGTGACCATTAACCCTACTATTAGACAGGAGTTTGAGATATAAAACGGTGACCATTAACCCTACTTATTAGACAGGAGTTTGAGATATAAAACAGTGACCATTACCCTACATTATTAACGGAGTTTGAGATATAAAACGGTGACCATTAACCCTACATTATTAGACAGGAGTTTGAGATAAACAGTGACCATTAACCCTACATTATTAGACAGGATTTGAGATTAAAACAGTGACATTAACCCTACATTATTAGACAGGAGTTTAAGATATAAAACAGTGACATTACCCTAAATTATTAGACAGGAGTTTGAGAATATAACAGTGACATTAACCCTACATTATTAGACAGGAGTTTAAGATATAACCAGTGACCATTAACCCTACATTATTAGACAGGAGTTTGAGATATAAAACGTGACCATTAACCCTACATTATTAGACAGAGTGTGAGATATAAAACATGACATTAACCCTACATTATTAGACAGGAGTTTGAGATATAAAACAGTGACATTAACCCTACATTATTAGACAGGAGTTTGGAGATATAAAACATGACCATTAACCCTACATTATTAGACAGGAGTTTGAGATATAAAACAGTGACATTAACCCTACATTATTAGACAGGAGTTTGAGATATAAAACAGTGACCATTAACCCTACTTATTAGACAGGAGTTTGAGATATAAAACAGTGACATTAACCCTACATTATTAGACAGGAGTTTGAGATTAAAACAGTGACATTACCCTACATTATTAGACAGGAGTTTGAGATATAAAACAGTGAATTAACCCTACATATAGACAGGAGTTTGAGATATAAAACATTGACATTACCCTACATTATTAGACAGAGTTTGAGATATAAAACAGTGACCATTAACCCCTACATTATAGACAGGAGTTTGAGATATAAACAGTGACATTAACCCTACATTATTAGACAGAGTTTAAGATATAAAAACGTGACATTAACCCTACTTATTAGACAGGAGTTTTGAGATATAAACGGTGACCATTAACCCTACATTATTAGACAGGAGTTTGAGATATAAAACATGACATTAACCCTACATTATTAGACAGGAGTTTGAGATATAAAACGGTGACCATTAACCCTACATTATTAACAGGAGTTTGAGATATAAAACGGTGACCATTAACCCTACATTATTAGACAGAGTTTGAGATATAAAACGGTGACCATTAACACCTACATTATTGACAGGAGTGTGAGATATAAAACAGTGACATTAACCCCATATGAAGAGAGGAGTTTGAGATATAAAACAGTGACATTAACCCTACATTTATAGACGAGTTTGAGATATAAAACAGTGACCATTAACCCTACATTATTAGACAGGAGTTTGAGATATAAAACAGTGACATTAACCCTACATTATTAGACAGGAGTTTAGATATAAAACAGTGACCATAACCCTACATTATTAGACAGAGTTTGAGATATAAAACAGTGACATTAACCCTACTTATTAGACAGGAGTTTGAGATTAAAACAGTGCCATTAACCCTACATTATTAGACAGGAGTTTGAGATATAAAACAGTGACATTAACCTACATTATTAGACAGGAGTTTGAGATATAAAACAGTGACCATTAACCCTACATTATTAGACAGGATTTTGAAGTATAAAACAGTGACCATTAACCCACATTATTAACAGGAGTTTGAGATTAAAACAGTGACCATTAACCCTACATTATTAGACAGGAGTTTGAGATATAACAGTGACATTACCCCTACATTATTAGACAGGATTTGAGATTAAAAGTGACCATTAACCCTACATTATTAGACAGAGTTTGAGATATAAAACATGACCATTAACCCTACATTATTAGACAGGAATTTGAGATATAAAACAGTGACCATTAACCCTACATTATTAGACAGGATTTGAGATATAAAACATGACATTAACCTACATTATTAGACAGGAGTTTAGATATAAAACAGTGACATAACCCTACATTATTAGACAGGAGTTTGAGATTAAACAGTGACATTAACCTACATATTAGACGGGTTAGATATAAAACGTGACCATAACCCACATTATTAGACAGGAGTTTGAATATAAACGTGACCATTAACCCTACATTATTAACAGGAGTTGGAGATATAAAACTGACATTAACCCTACATTATTAGACAGGAGTTGAGATATAAAACAGTGACATTAACCCTACATTATTAGACAGAGTTTGAGATATAAAACAGTGACATTACCCCTAATTATTAGACAGGAGTTTGAGATATAAAACAGTGACATTAACCCTACATTATCAAACGGAGTTTGAGATATAAAACAGTGACATACCCTAATTATTAGACAGGAGTTTAGATATAAAACAGTGACATTAACCCACATTATTAGACAGGAGTTTGAGATATAAACAGTGACCATTAACCCTATATTATTAGACAGGAGTTTGAGATATAAACAGTGACATTAACCCTACATTATTACAGGAGTGTGAGATATAAAACAGTGACCTTAACCCCCATTTTAGACAGGAGTTGAGATATAAAACGTGACCATTAACCCTACATTATTAGACAGAGTTTGAGATATAAACAGTGACCATTAACCCTACATTATTAGACGGAGTGTGAGATATAAAATAGTGACCATTAACCCTACATTATTAGCGGATTTGAGATATAAACAGTGACCATTAACCCTACATTATTAGACAGGAGTTTGAGATATAACATTGACCATTAACCCTACATTATTAGACAGGAGTTTGAGATAAAATAACGTGACATTAACCCTACACTTATTAGACAGGAGTTTGAGATATAAAACAGTGACCATTAACCCTACATTATTAGACAGGAGTTTGAGATATAAAACAGTGACATTAACCTACATTATAGACTAACCAGTGTTAGAGGGAGTTTTACAGAGCTGAGATCCCTATTTTAAAATAGAATTGTCAAATGGCAGCTTAAACCACACCCCTGTGTCTGCTACACAGGATATGATGTGTATTGTATGGACATGTACACCAATGCTCCTATATACACCTCCAGCCAGGCCGTCCCTAGACTTATTGGCGCCTGAAAAAATATTCCAAATGCTGCCCCCCCTCGCTGCACTACCAGAAGTGGTGTAGTTTTATAATTGAAAGTGGGGTTGCTTTGTCCGAAGTAGAATGTGGCTTGTCCAGAAATGGGAGGGGCTTTATACACATGACTGGTAAATAATGCCCACAATGACTGGTAAATAATGCCCACAGTGACTGGTATAAGATGCCCACAGTAACTGGTAAATGATGCACAAATTGATTTTTGATCTGCAGGGCTAACAAACACTGATTCTGATCAAATGAATTGCCAGTCAGAAGGGAGGTGGACGAGTCATAGCTGCATTTTGTTGTGGAATAAGTCATGGCTTCCCCTGCTATTTAAAGTGACAGCTGTTTTTTGAAACTGCATTTTTTGGTGGGCCCTGGCATCTGGCCCCAGGCACATGGAAAAATCATGTGGGGGGGGGATTCTTTATCAAAACTGCTGCCTTCCTACAGGGTGCTGCTCTGTATATGTTTCACCCTGCCTCATTAGAGAGGCAGCCCTGCCTACGCCTGCAGGTGGTGTCAATGAGTAATAAAATGCAAGACATCCCTGTTCTCTATGGTAGGATATATTAAAGGATAAGTATACTGAAAAAACAAATCCAGTTTTAAATGGTACTGAATCCCTAACTAACCTTCCCCCCCTTTTTTTTTTTTAGGTCCCTTCAGAGCCTACCTGAGCCCTTGGAAAGTTCTGGCCATCTTGGAACATGAATGAAGTCCGGTAAGCTCCGCCCCCAAGAGTTTCTTGACCTTGTTTCATACTTGTGTCCAAATATTCTGTGCCAGTTCGATCCGTGCATGTGCGTGCCACCCACCGTGCATAATGTTATACATTTTGAGAGCATACAATTGCACAACACAGGCCTCGGCCTAATAACTTGGCATGCTTCCACGGATTCCTTACTTAGAAAAATCCCTTCATGCCTCAGATTCAGCTGGTGTGATGTCATTATCATCTTCAGTCTCTCCATCATCTTCATCGCTGCTGCTGTGCTGATACAATCCGTCTTCGGTACCATCCATGGCGTTCTTATACCGCATTTCCGATGTCTTCTGGATGTCCATCCATGCTCTCCTGCCCACTTTGCTACTAATTCTATGTCTGGCTTCATAAGATTTCAGTAGCATATGATGTGTAGCTGGTATTTTATTATGGGGGCCACCAAAGCATGCTGGGAGTTGTAGTTTCAAACATCTGGAGTGCCATGGAATAGTTGGTTACTTACTGGATTCTGCTATTTTTAGGGTACCATACTGATATGGGGCCAATAAGCTCTTCAGGTCTCCTCGCTGCATCGCTGGATGGTGCTTCCGATCTGAAACAGAGGCGAGCTTGCTAATTTTCTTCTGACCCAGGCCAGGTTTTTTAAGGGACTTTTAAACCTTAACGCCTCGGTTTATACTCAAGTAAATACGGTACTTTCTACAGTAAGGTCTCAGTTTAATTTCTTGTTCTTATTTATGGGCTCAGTGGTTAGCACTGATACCTTGCAGCGCTGAAGTCCGGAGTTCGATTCCACCCTGGACACATCTGCAAGGAGTTTGTATGTTCTCCCCGTGCTTGCGTGGGTTTCCTCCGGGCACTCCGGTTTCCCCCACAATCATAAAGACAGGTTGTATGTGTCAAATAAATTGATTAGATTGTAAGCTCTTCGGGGCAGGGCCTGATGTGTATATACATGCAATTAATTATAAGCGATACGGAACATGTTGGCGATATATAAATCCACAATAAAAATAATATATAATAGTGAATAATGTTTAACGGCAAGAACCAAACCGCTGACATCTAGTGGCCAGATCAGAAACCACAGTCTAAGTTAGAAAACTTTCCTAGACAGTGGAAAATTGAAAATGCAAAGTGACACCACTTTATAGAAGATCAAGGAGTGAAATTCCATAGGATTCAGCGTGAACTACAATGGCTCCCTTCTCTTAAATGTGTATTTAAGATGTTTAGGCTTGGACGATCGAGGTTGTTCGCGACTGGCCGCCCCACACCAGGAGATATTTTCGGCCACCCGACCATGCAGTGAATAGGTCATCGGCCAAAATATCATCTGTGTGTTACCCAGCCTTAGTTATGATTATTTTTACAATTTGCAAAAATATTTCAGGCCCTTATTATAACTTGGGGCCAAGGACACCCCCCCCTCAGCTTGTCCGTGAAACGCTGCGAAATACTAGAACTGACGCCCTGTTTCACATATGCTCTAACCAGTTGATCTAAATAAGAAAATTCGACCCCTTGACCGCTCATTGTATGGAACCACTGGTGCCAAGGTCACTGGCATCACAAAACGTGACCCATGCGACATTACACTGCGTAGTGCATAGTACTGCTTGCTGGGAAATCTGTATGTGAGTATGGGCCATGGACTTTTAGTCCATTGGACAGTTTAAACCATTTATCGGGTATCCTATTTAACAGACTTTAAACGATGTGTCATTTGTCTGGAATCGAGGGCCATATTTAAAAACCCGCGGTATCGCAGGTATACCATCCCCCGGGTAATCTTTAATGTACAGCCGCGATCGAAATTTACCACATACTATTGTTGTTCTACACAGCGGTATAAAAATAGCGGTATTAAAATACCGCCATGGTATTCTATGGAACGATCATTAATCGTCAATCCAAATCGTAGATTTATTACCACTATCGTAAATTTACAATCGCCATCACCATCAATCGTTAAAGGCACGGTATCGCTAAAAAGCAATGCCGCCCTTTATAAATATGGCCCTAAAGTTCTTGTGTCTTCAGCACAATCAATACTGCGGTCTGTTTAAGATTACAGCTCCGCTGTGATTTACCGAAATGACCAATTACTGAGACAGCCGATTTGGTCTGGTCGTACACAGCTATAGTTTGCAAGACAATGGGCCATAGTTATAAGACGCTGTATTACTTTTTAGCAGTTGAACAATCGTTAGCAATCATTAATTTCCGATCGGTTTACGATAGTTTTGTTTCGTTATGGTTTAAACAATAACGATCTAAATTACCAATAACGATCGTAAATCTATGATAATGCGATCATTAATTTACGATCCCCATAGAATACCATTGCGGAAGTTTATGTTTCGTAAACATACGACTGCAAATGTACAATTACAGCTGTGATTACATTATCGATACCGCACTTTATAAATATGGCCCCACATAGTCTTGTTTAATGTCAGAAAACTGATTGATAATTAATTGAATCAAAATGGTATAAAATGTAAAACAACACAGGATTCTTTCTCAGTGACAAATGAAGATTTAGACTTAAATGGAGCATTAACTTTGATGACTGTATTGTAAAGGGAAAATAAAGCAATAATCCGGCAAAGTTTTTTTAGACTTTACTTGTCCTTTTAAGGGTATCTAAAGAGGAAAAATATTGTAATGTAAATGCACTAATGCTTGATTGACCAACTGAAATCCATTCAATGTTTCATGATCATCTCATTGGTTTATACATGTTATTAATCTTGCCAGATTTAATGTGATGTTCCTGCTGAGAGAAGCGTTTCATTACATTCAAAACCTTTACCCCCAATTACTGAACAAGTCCACAATAAAATCTGTTTATTTAATATAATATCACTTACGAAAAGAGATGGACTAGAACGCGAACTCGAACCCGAGTTTGAGCCGAACTATCGAATTTGAACGAATTCGGACTTCTCACTATCCCGGAACCCGGATTTTCGATATTTTCGGACTTTCGATAAATATCGAATGTTCGACTGTTCGAATAGGTAAAATGCCTATTATACCTATACACGAGCATCGAATCCGCGAGTATGACTATGCAGGCAGATTAGACAGTTAGGGCTATTTTACATTGGAGAAGCGACGTTGTGTGGGGGATATGATCACTTTATACAATATATTAATGGGCCATACAATAAACATCTGGTGCATTGTTCACTAATTGGTCATATCAGAGGACTCATGGACATCCTTTAGTTGGAAGAAAAGAATTTTCATCTTCAGGTTAGGAAAGGTTTCTTTACAGTGAGAACAGTGAATATTGAGAGTTACTGGTATTATTACATATACTGCAGTTCTGGTTGGTTCAGGGATACTATATAATATTGAAAATTACTGGTAATAATACATTACTAGGATACTATATAATATTGAGAATTACTGGTATAAATACATATAATGTAGTTCTGGTTGGTACAGGGATACTATATAATATTGAGAATTACTGGTATATTAATGCATATACTGTAGTTCTGGTGTTGATCCAGGATACAATATAATATTGAGAATACTAGTATTAATACATATACTGTAGTTCTGGTGTTGATCCAGGGATACTATAAATATCGAGAATTACTGGTAATATAACATATACTGTAGTTCTGGCTGGTACGGGGATACTATATAATATTGAGAATTACTGGTATTAATACATATACTGTAGTTCTGGTTGGTACAGGATACTAATGATATAGAGAATTACTGGTATTAATACTTTGCGTAGTTTCGGCTGGTACGGGGATACTATATGATATTGAGAATTACTGGTATTAATACATATACTGTATGCGGTTGGTACGGGGATACTATATAAATTGAGAATTACTGGTATTAATACATTTCCTGTAGTTCTGGTTGGTACAGGGATACTATATAATATGAAATTACTGGTATTAATACAAATACTGTAGTTCTGGTTGGTACAGGGATACTATATACATTGAGAATTACTGGTATTATACATTTCTGTAGTTCTGGCTGGTACGGGGATACTATATGATATTGAGAATTACTGGTATTAATACATATACTGTGTTCTGGTTGGTACGGGGATACTATATAATATTGAGAATACTGGTATTAATACATTTACTGTAGTTCTGGTTGGTACAGGATACTAATAATATTGAGAATTACTGGTATTAATACAATACTGTAGTTCTGGTGGTACAGGGATACTATATACATTGAGAATTACTGGTATTAATACATATAATGTAGTTTCTGGTTGGTACAGGGATACTATATAATATTGAGAATTACGGTATATTAATGCATATCTGTAGTTCTGGTGTTGATCAGGGAATCAATATATATTGAGATTACTAGTATTAATACATATACTGTAGTTCTGGTGTTGATCCAGGATACAATAATTATCGAGAATTACGGTAATAATACATATACTGTATTTCTGGCTGGTAACGGGATACTATATAATATTGAGAATTACTGGTATTAATACTTATACTGTAGTTCTGGTTGGTACGGGGATACTATATATATAGAGAATTACTGGTATTAATACATTTGCTGTAGTTCTGGCTGGTACGGGGTACTATATGATATGAGGAATTACTGGTATTAATACATATACTGTAGTTCTGGTTGGTACGGGGATACTATATATATTGAGAATTACTGGTATTATACATTACTGTAGTTCTGGTTGGTAGGGATACTATTAATATTGAGAATTACTGGTATTAATACAAATACTGTAGTTCTGGTGGTACAGGATACTATATACATTGAGAATTACTGGTATTAATACATATATGTAGTTGGTTGGTACAGGGATACTATTAATATTGAGAATTACTGGTATAATACATATACTGTAGTTCTGGTTGGTACAGGGATACTATATAATATGAGAATTACTGGTATTAATACATATACGTAGTTCTGGTTGGTATAGGGATACTATATAATATTGAGAATTACTGGTATTAATACATATACTGTAGTTCTGGTTGGTACAGGGATACTATATAACATTGAGAATTACTGGTATAATACTATACTGTAGTTCTGGTTGGTACAGGGATCCTATATAATATTGAGAATTACTATGTATATACATATACTGTAGTTCTGTGTTGGTAGGGATACTATATAATATTGAAATTAATGGTATTAATACATATACTGTAGTTCTGGTTGGTACAGGGATACTATATAATATTGAGAATTACTGGTATAAATCATATACTGTAGTTTCTGGTTGGTACGGGGATACTATATAATATTGAGAATTACTGGTATTAATACATATACTGTAGTTCTGGTTGGTACAGGGATACTATATAATATTGAGAATTACTGGTATTAATACATATACTGTAGTTCTGGAGTTGATCCAGGGATACTATATATATTGAGAATTACTGGTATTAATACATATAACTGTAGTTCTGGTTGGTACGGGATACTATATAATATTGAGAATTACTGGTATTAATACATATCTGTAGTTCTGGAGTTTATCCAGGGATACTATATATATTGAGATTACTGGTATTAATACTATACTGTAGTTCTGGGTTGATCCAGGGAACTATATAATATTGAGATTACTGGTATTAATACATATACTGTAGTTCTGGTTGGTACAGGGATACATATAATATTGAGAATAATGGTATTATCATATACTGTAGTTCTGGTTGGTATAGGGATACTATATAATATTGAGAATAATGGTATTAATACATATACTGTAGTTTCTGGTTGGTACAGGGATACATATAATATTGATATTTCTGGTATAATACATATACTGTAGTTCTGGTTGGTATCGGGGATACTATATATATTGAGAATACTGGTATAATACATATACGTAGTTCTGGTTTGGTAGGGGATACTATATAATATGAGAATTACTGGTATTAATACATATACTGTAGTTCTGGTTGGTACAGGATACTATATAATATTGAGAATTACTGGTATTAATACATATACTGTAGTTCTGGAGTTGATCCAGGGATACTATATAATATTGAGAATTACTGGTATTAATACATATACTGTAGTTCTGGAGTTGATCCAGGGATACTTTCCGATTGCCATTTGGAGTCAGGAAGGGATTCTCCCCCCTTTTTAGCTGTTTTTTTTTGCCTTCCTCTATATCAACTGTTTGGTAGGGTTAAAAAGGAGGTATAAAGGTTGGACTTGATGGACGTATGTCTTTATTCAACCTCAAGTACTATGTCTTATATTTACCAGTTACGGTATTTACAGTGCTGGGTTAGCAAAGTCCTTAAAAACTTATTTGAAATTATCATTGTTTTTTTGTTATAATTTTTTGTAAATAAGTCATGCTATTATCCTTTAACTGTTTTCCCATCATGCTAAGTGCTAAGTTCCAGTTTAATCTAATTTCTTATACTGTAAATATGGTAAAGGTTTGTGTGACAGGTGCAAAGCACAGAAGACTGATGTGTTCCTGCAGCCAGATGGGAACTGAAGCTTATTTGGGGATGGTTAGATTAACTCTTGCTCCAGGAGACCTACAAATAGAATGTAAAATGGATTCTGTATAGGCAGCATTGTGGATCTGTAATAGTTTCTGGCAATTCCTGATTTTGTAGTCAACCTTCCGATTAAGTAAAAGTAGTTCTCGCATCAGTTTCCCCCACGGTGCTCCCTGTTATTTACAAAGGAAGATGGCTGGGGACAATTTTCAAAAAATTGGTAACGTTCTAATTTTTTGTACCAAGGTTTCCCCTAACAGGTAGCCTGACATTCAACAACGAGCTGGCATGTTAACATGGTAATTACCCAGGTGCCTATTTGTTTAAATGGGGACCTGTGCTCCCCCATTGTCCTTATTTAGATAGTGCTCCCCAAGGCAAAATCCATACACATGGGTTCTAAAATGGCTGACAGCACATGCAGGACTGGCACCGAATCAGAACGTAGATTAAGGCTGAGGCCATACCGAACGGCAACACACGTGCATGTGCACATCACAAAACTGTCCGTTTTGCTGAAATCCGTGCAATGTCCACAATTGAGCACATGCCGTGCACAAAAAATGGTGATCACGTTGCAATCGTTAGCACGTGAGAACGAGGCAGCTTGGCCTAACCCTTACCTTGTCTCCGGTGGATTTAATATTGGACATGTGAGTAAATATTGATTGGATCTTACCTCCTGCTTGGTATGTTACCAGCTAATTGCTCCAATAAGCCGCAAATGTGATATTAAATGGCTTGCAGAGGCTGCATTTTAGCTACGGCATTTCCCAAAAAGTCAGGCTTACCTTAGTAAATGGGTAAACGTAACTTAAAGGGCAAGACCACACCCCAAATGAAATTTTAGTATGTGCTAGTAGAGATGGGATCCGGGTTTGACACAAACCCGTATCCAACACGGAACCCTCGGTTCCGAAATCCGAAAGATCCGTCTGAATCGGGACTTCGGAAGACATTTTCGATAATTTTCGAATGTACGGGGCTATTTTCTAATTTTCGAAAATAGCCTAGAACGTTGGAAAATTATCGAAAATACGATCTGAGACCATTTTCGATTTCCGATCGTATTTTAAAAAAAACGAACGTTCGAGTCTCTTTTCAATCATTTTCGAAAATGCTGGAGGGCTAACTAGTGTTGGCTACTGGAGAACTGGCTGTAACACGACGTAGCTGGAGGGCTAACTAGTGTTGGCTACTGGAGAACTGGCTGTAACACTGGACGGAGCTGGAGGAATAACTAGTGTTGGCTACTGGAGAACTGGCTGGTGGTTGGCTGACTGAAATACTGGTTGGGAAATTAAGCAGCACCCCCTCCCCCATGCACACGCCACTGGCCGGGCCCCCTTTATGCAGCATATCTGTCCCCTTAACTTGTCTGTTACCCCCACCTGACTGACTGCACTTACCCACCCCTTTATCAGAGATCTACATACATCCAAGTATTTCCCACTCATTGAATTATAATACCAACTCTCCGTGAGCCGTAGAGTTCAAGAAGAGCGTTCGTAGAATGTATTCGATCATTACCAGTATATATATTCAATGTATTAAATCATTAACAGCCATATTACAGTACTTACTCTCATCTACAACCCAGGCAATATGGTTGTGTAAACAAATCATTGAATATATTCTAAGTCTGCTACTTTTCTTGAATTATTTGCAGTTGGCCTTATCTTTTTTATTCTTTCTAATTGTAAAGTGTATAAAAGGGACACTATACTAAAAAAAATGACTTTGCCTCATCTTCATCTATAATTCATTACATGTAAATAGCACTTACTGTGATTTGGTGTGTTGTGTGCTGCATGTCTTCAATCCAGCACCATTTTGTTTAGGAGCAGTATCCCCCCCTCCCTCTTTTAACCACTCCCACTTCCATCCGACCTGACTTTCCCCCTCCCACAAACCAACAATCAAGCCTGCACACAGGATTCCAACCGTCAAAACTCTGTCACCATTCCAGCTACAGTAAAACTGCTCACAGAAGAATAGTTTTTTCAGAGCAAGGAACTTGCTGAAATGTAATAAGTTTTAGATTGGATATCTAAAGAAATAGGGGGCAGATCAACAAAATGATACAGTGGTGGTTGGGAAGAATTATAGTTTCCAGTTATGGTCAATTTAAAATAACCTATTTTTTCAGTATAGATGCCCTTTAATTATTACATTCCCAACAGAGAAAGGAGACATTATTAGACAGGAATATAAAACGTGACCTTAACCCTACATTATTAGACAGGAGTTTGAGATATAACAGTGACTTAACCCTACATTATTAGACAGGAGTTTAAGATATAAAACAGTGACATTAACCCTACATTATTAGACAGGAGTTTAAGATATAAAACAGTGACATTAACCCTACATTATTAGACAGGAGTTTGAGATATAAAACGGTGACCATTAACCCTACATTATTAGACAGGAGTTTGAGATATAAAACAGTGACCATTAACCCTACATTATTAGCAGAGTGTGAGATATAAAACAGTGACATTAACCCTACATTATTAGACAGGAGTTTGAGATATAAAACGGACATTACCCTACATTATTAGACAGAAGTTTGAGATATAAACAGTGGCCATTAACCCTACATTATTAGACAGAAGTTTGAGATATAAAACAGTGACCATTAACCCTACATTATTAACAGGAGTTTGAGATATAAAACAGTGACATTAACCCTACATTATTAGACAGGAGTTTAGATATAAAACGTGACCATTAACCCTACATATTGACAGGAGTGTGAGATATAAAACAGTGACATTAACCCTACATTATTAGACAGAGTTTGAGATATAAAACAGGGACATTAACCCTACATTATTAGACAGAAGTTTGAGATATAAACAGTGGCCATTCCCTACATTATTAGACAAAGTTTGAGATTAAACAGTGACCATTAACCCTACTTATTAGACAGAGTTTGAGATATAAAACAGTGACATTAACCCTACATTATTAGACAGAGTTTGAGATATAAACAGTGGCCATTAACCTACATTATTAGACAGGAGTTTGAGATAAAAACAGTGACCATTACCCTACATTATTAGACAGGAGTTTTGAGATATAAAACAGTGACATTAACCCTACATTATTAGACAGGAGTTTGAGATATAAAACAGTGACATTAACCCTACATTATTAGACAGGAGTTTGAGATATAAAACAGTGACATTAACCCTACATTATTAGACAGGAGTTTGAGATATAAACAGTGACATTAACCCTACATTATTGACAGGAGTTTGAGATATAAACAGTGACATTAACCCTACATTATTAGACAGGAGTTTGAGATAATAACAGTGACCATTAACCCTACATATTAGACAGGAGTTTGAGATATAAAACAGTGACATTAACCCTACATTATTAGACAGGAGTTTAAGATATAAAACAGTGACATTAACCCTACATTATTAGACAGAGTTTGAGATATAAAACGTGACCATTAACCCTACATTATTAGACAGGAGTGTGAGATATAAAACAGTGACCTTAACCCTACATTATAGACAGGAGTTTGAGATATAAACAGTGACAATTACCCCTACTTTATTAGACAGGAGTTTGAGATATAAAACAGTGACCATTAACCCTACATTATTAGACAGGAGTTTGAGATATAAAACAGTGACATTAACCCTACATTATTAGACGGAGTTTGAGATATAAAACAGTGACCATTAACCCTACATTATTAGACAGGAGTTTGAGATTAAACATGACATTAACCCTACATTATTAGACAGGATTTTGAGATTAAAAGTGACATTACCCCTACATTATTAGACAGGAGTTTGAGATATAAAACAGGGGACATAACCCTACATTATTAGACTGGAGTTTGAGATATAAACAGTGACATTAACCCTACATATTAGACAGGATTTTGAGATATAAAACAGTGACATTAACCCTACATTATTAGACAGGAGTTTGAGAATATAAACAGTGACCATTACCCCTACATTATTAGACAGGAGTTTGAGATATAAAACAGTGACTTAACCCTACATTATTAGACAGGAGTTTGAGATATAAACAGTGACCATTAACCCTACATTATTAGACAGGAGTTTTGGATATAAAACAGTGACATTAACCCTACATTATTAAAGCAGGATTTTGAGATATAAAACAGTGACCATTATCCCTACATTATTAGACAGGAGTTTGAGATATAAACAGTGACCATTAACCCTACTATTAGACAGGAGTTTGAGATATAAAACGGTGACCATTAACCCTACATTATTAGACAGGATTTGAGATATAAAACAGTGACCATTACCCTACATTATTAACGGAGTTTGAGATATAAAACGGTGACCATTAACCCTACATTATTAGACAGAGTTTGAGATATAACAGTGACCTTAACCCTACATTATTAGACAGGATTTGAGATTAAAACAGTGACATTAACCCTACATTATTAGACAGGAGTTTAAGATATAAAACAGTGACATTACCCTAATTATTAGACAGGAGTTTGAGATATAACAGTGACATTAACCCTACATTATTAGACAGGAGTTTAATGATATAAACCAGTGACCATTAACCCTACATTATTAGACAGGAGTTTGAGATATAAAACGTGACCATTAACCCTACATTATTAGACAAGGAGTGTGAGATATAAAACATGACATTAACCCTACATTATTAGACAGGAGTTTGAGATATAAAACAGTGACATTAACCCTACATTATTAGACAGGAGTTTGAGATATAAAACATTGACCATTAACCCCTACATTATTAGACAGGAGTTTGAGATATAAAACAGTGACATTAACCCTACATTATTAGACAGGAGTTTGAGATATAAAACAGTGACCATTAACCCTACTTATTAGACAGGAGTTTGAGATATAAAACAGTGACATTAACCCTACATTATTAGACAGGAGTTTGAGATTAAAACAGTGACATTACCCTACATTATTAGACAGGAGTTTGAGATATAAAACAGTGCAATTAACCCTACATTAGACAGGAGTTTGAGATAAAAACATTGACATTACCCTACATTATTAGACAGAGTTTGAGATATAAAACAGTGACCATTAACCCTACATTATTAGACAGGAGTTTGAGATATAAACAGTGACTTAACCCTACATTATTAGACAGAGTTTAAGATATAAAAACGTGACATTAACCCTACTTATTAGACAGGAGTTTTGAATAAAACGGTGACCATTAACCCTACATTATTAGACAGGAGTTTGAGATATAAAACAGTGACATTAACCCTACATTATTAGACAGGAGTTTGAGATATAAAAACGGTGACCATTAACCCTACATTATTAACAGGAGTTTGAGATATAAAACGGTGACCATTAACCCTACATTATTAGACAGAGTTTGAGATATAAAACGGTGACCATTACAACCCTACATTATTGACAGGAGTTGAGATATAAAACAGTGACATTAACCCTCATATGACAGAGAGGAGTTTGAGATATAAAACAGTGACATTAACCCTACATTTATAGACGAGTTTGAGATATAAACAGTGACATTAACCCTACATTATTAGACAGGAGTTTGAGATAAAAACAGTGACATTAACCCTACATTATTAGACAGGAGTTTAGATATAAAACAGTGACCATAACCCTACATTATTAGACAGAGTTTGAGATATAAAACAGTGACATTAACCCTACTTATTAGACAGGAGTTTGAGATTAAAACAGTGCCATTAACCCTACATTATTAGACAGGAGTTTGAGATATAAAACAGTGACATTAACCCTACATTATTAGACAGGAGTTTGAGATATAAAACAGTGACCATTAACCCTACATTATTAGACAGGATTTTGAAGTATAAAACAGTGACCATTAACCCACATTATTAACAGGAGTTTGAGATTAAAACAGTGACCATTAACCCTACATTATTAGACAGGAGTTTGAGATATAAAGTGACATTACCCTACATTATAGACAGGATTTTGAGATTAAAAGTGACCATTAACCCTACATTATTAGACAGAGTTTGAGATATAAAACATGACCATTAACCCTACATTATTAGACAGGATTTGAGATATAAAACAGTGACATTAACCCTACATTATTAGACAGGATTTGAGATATAAAACAGTTGACATTAACCCTACATTATTAGACAGGAGTTTGAGATATAAAACAGTGACATTAAACCCTACATTATTAGACAGGAGTTTGAGATTAAAACAGTGACATTAACCTACATTATTAGACGGAGTTAGATATAAAACGTGACCATAACCCACATTATTAGACAGGAGTTTGATATATAAACGTGACCATTAACCCTACATTATTAGACAGGAGTTGGAGATATAAAACTGACATTACCCTACATATTAGACAGGAGTTTGAGATATAAAACAGTGACATTAACCCTACATTATTAGACAGAGTTTGAGATATAAAACAGTGACCATTACCCCTATATTATTAGACAGGAGTTTGAGATATAAAACAGTGACATTAACCCTACATTATAAACGGAGTTTGAGATATAAAACAGTGACATTACCCTAATTATTAGACAGGAGTTTAGATATAAAACAGTGACATTAACCCACATTATTGACAGGAGTTTGAGATATAAACAGTGACCATTAACCTCTATATTATTAACAGGAGTTTGAGATATAAACAGTGACATTAACCCTACATTATTAGAGCAGGAGTTGAGATATAAAACAGTGACCTTAACCCATTTTAGACAGGAGTTGAGATATAAAACAGTGACCATTAACCCACATTATTAGACAGAGTTTGAGATAACATGACCATTAACCCTACATTATTAGACGGAGTTGAGATATAAAAAGTGACCATTAACCCTACATTATTAGCCGGATTTGAGAATAAACAGTGACCATTAACCCTACATTATTAGACAGAGGTTTGAGATATAACATGACCATTAACCCTACATTATTAGACAGGAGTTTGAGATAAAATAACGTGACATTAACCCTACACATTATTAGACAGGAGTTTGAGATATAAAACGTGACCATTAAACCCTACATTATTAGACAGGAGTTTGAGATATAAAACAGTGACATTAACCACATTAGACTAACCAGTGTTAGAGGGAGTTTTACAGAGCTGGATCCCTATTTTAAAATAGAATTGTCAAATGGCAGCTTAAACCACACCCCTGTGTCTGCTACACAGGATATGATGTGATTGTATGGACATGTACACCAATGCTCCTATATACCACCTCCAGCCAGGGCCGTCCCTAGACTTATTGGCGCCTGAAAAATATTCCAAATGCTGCCCCCCCCCTCGCTGCACTACCAGAAGTGGTGTAGTTTTATAATTGAAAGTGGGGGTTGCTTTGTTCCGAAGTAAATGTGGCTTGTCCAGAAATGGGAGGGGCTTTATACACATGACTGGTAAATAATGCCCACAATGACTGGTAAATAATGCCCACAGTGACTGGTATAGATGCCCACAGTAACTGGTAAATGATGCACAAATTGATTTTTGATCTGCAGGGCTACAAACACTGATTCTGATCAATGAATTGCCAGTCAGAAGGGAGGTGGACGAGTCATAGCTGCATTTTGTTGTGGAATGTAAGTCATGGCTTCCCCTGCTATTTAAAGTGACAGCTGTTTTTTTGGAAACTGCATTTTTTGGTGGGCCCTGGCATCTGGCCCAGGCACATGGAAAAATCATGTGGGGGGGGGATTCTTTTATCAAACTGCTGCCTTCCTACAGGGTGCTGCTCTGTATATGTTTCACCCCTGCCTCATTGAGAGGCAGCCCTGCCTCGCCTGCAGTGGTGGTCAATGAGTAATAAATGCAAGACATCCCTGTTCTCTATGGTAGGATATATTAAAGGATAGTATAACTGAAAAACAAATCACAGTTTTAAATGGTATCTGAATCCCTAACTAACCTTCCCCCCCCTTTTTTTTTTTAGGTCCCTTCAGAGCCTACCTGAGCCCTTGGAAGTTCTCGGCCATCTTGGAACATGAATGAAGTCCGGTAAGCTCCGCCCCCAAGAGTTTCTTGACCTTGTTTCATCTTGTGTCCAAATATTCTGTGCCAGTTCGATCCGTGCATGTGCGTGCCACCCACCGTGCATAATGTTATACATTTTGAGAGCATACAATTGCACAACAAGGCCTCGGCCTAATAACTTGGCAATGCTTCCACGGATTCCTTACTTAGAAAAATCCCTTCATGCCTCAGATTCAGCTGGTGTGATGTCATTATCATCTTCAGTCTCTCCATCTCTTCATCGCTGCTGCTGTGCTGATACAAACATCGTCTTCGGTACCATCCATGGCGTTCCTTATACCGCATTTCCGATGTCTTCTGGAATGTCCATCCATGCATCTCCTGCCCACTTTGCTACTAATTCTATGTCTGGCTTCATAAGATTTCAGTAGCATATGATGTGTAGCTGGTATTTAATTATGGGGGCCACCAAAGCATGCTGGGAGTTGTAGTTTCAAACATATCTGGAGTGCCATGGAATAGTTGGTTACTTACTGGATTCTGCTATTTTTATGGTACCATACTGTATATGGGGCCATAAGCTCTTCAGGTCTCCTCGCTGCATCGCTGGATGGTGCTTCCGATCTGAAACAGAGGGAGCTCTGCTAATTTTCTTCTGACCCGGCCAGTTTTTTAAGGGACTTTTAAACCTTAACCAGCCTCGGTTTTATACTCAAGTAAATACGGTACTTTCTACAGTAAGGTCCAGTTTAATTTCTTGTTTCTTATTTATAGGGCTCAGTGGTTAGCACTGATACCCTTGCAGCGCTGAAGTCCGGAGTTCGATTCCACCCTGGACACATCTGCAGGAGTTTGTATTTCTCCTCCCCGTGCTTGCGTGGGTTTTCCTCCGGGCACTCCGGTTTCCCCACAATCATAAAGACAGGTTGTATGTGTCAAATAAATTTGATTAGATTGTAAGCTCTTCGGGGCAGGGCCTGATGTGTATGTATACATGCAATTAATTATAAAGCGATAAGGAACATGTTGGCGATATATAAATCCACAATAATAAATATATATAATAGTGAATAATGTTTAACGGCAAAACCAAACCGCTGACATCTAGTGGCCAGATCAGAAACCACAGTCTAAGTTAGAAAACTTTCCTAGACAGTGGAAAATTGAAAATTGCAAAGTGACAACCACTTTATAGAAGATCAAGGAGTGAAATTCCATAGGATTCAGCGTGAACTACAATGGCTCCCTTCTCTTAAATGTGTATTTAAGATGTTTAGGCTTGGCGATCGAGGTTGTTCGCGACTGGCCGCCCCACACCAGGAGATATTTTCGTCGCCAACCGACCATGCAGTGAATAGGTCGATCGGCCAAAATATCATATCTGGTGTTACCCAGCCTTAGTTATGATTATTTTTACAATTTGCAAAAATATTTTCAGGCCCTTATTATAACTTGGGGCCAGGACACCCCCCCCTCAGCTTGTCCGTGAAACGCTGCGAATACTAGAAGCTGACGCCCTGTTTTCACATATGCTCTAACCAGTTGATCTAAATAAGAAAATTCGACCCACTTGACCGCTCATTGTATGGAACCACTGGTGCCAAGGTCACTGGCATCACAAACGTGACCCATGCGACATTACAACACTGCGTAGTGCATAGTACTGCTTGCTGGGAAATCTGTATGTGAGTATGGGCACATGGACTTTTAAGTCCATTGGACAGTTTAAAACCATTTATCGGGTATCCTATTTAACAGACTTTAAACGATGTGTCATTTGTCTGGAATCGAGGGCCATATTTAAAAACCCGCGTATCGCAGGTTTACCATCCCCCGGGTAATCTTTAATGTACAGCCGCGATCGGAAATTTACCACATACTATGTTGTTCTACACAAGCGGTATAAAAATAGCGGTATTAAAATACCGCCATGGTATTCTATGGAACGATCATTAATCGTCAATCCAAATCGTAGATTTATTACCACTATCGTAAATTTACAATCGCCATCACCATCATCGTTAAAGGCACGGTATCGCTAAAAAGCAATGCCGCCCTTTATAAATATGGCCCTAACGTTCTTGTGTCTTCAGCACAATCAATACTGCGGTCTGTTTAAGATTACAGCTCCGCTGTGATTTACCGAAATGACCAATTACTGAGACAGCCGATTTGGTCTGGTCGTACACAGCTATAGTTTGCAAGACAATGGCCATAGTTATAAAGACGCTGTATTACTTTTTAGCAGTTGAACAATCGTTAAGCAATCATTAATTTCCGATCGGTTTAGCGATAGTTAATTGTTTCGTTATGGTTAATTAACAATAACGATCTAAATTACCAATAACGATCGTAAATCTATGATAATGCGATCATTAATTTACGATCCCCATAGAATACCATTGCGGAAGTTTATGTTTGGCGTAAACATACACTGCAATTGTACATATTACAGCTGTGATTACATTATCGATACCCGCACTTTATAAATATGGCCCCACAGTCCTTGTTTATGTCAGAAAACGATGATAATTAATTGAATCAAAATGTATAAAATGTAAAACAACACAGGATTCTTTTCTCAGTGACAAATGAAGATTTAGACTTAAATGGAGCATTAACTTGTGATGACTGTAATTGTAAAGGGAAAATAACAGCAATAATCCGGCAAAGTTTTTTTTTAGACTTACTTGTCCTTTTAAGGGTATCTAACGAGGAAAAATATTGTAATGTAAATGCACTAATGCTTGATTGACCAACTGAAATCCATTCATGTTTCATGATCATCTCATTGGTTTATACATGTTATTAATCTTGCCAGATTTAATGTGATGTTCCCTGCTGAGAGAAAGCGTTTTCATTACATTCAACAACCTGTCCTACCCCCAATTACTGAACAAGTCACACATAAAATCTGTTATTTAATATTAATATCACTTACAAAAGAGATGGACTAGAACGCGAACTCGAACCCGAGTTTTGAGCCGAACTATCGAATTTGTAACGAATTCCGGACTTCTCACTATCCCCGGAACCCGGATTTTCGATATTTTTCGGACTTTCGTAAATATCGAATGTTTCGACTGTTCGAATAGGTAAAATGCCTATTATACCTATACACGAGCATCGAATCCGCGAGTATGACTAATGCAGGCAGATTAGACAGTAGGGCTATTTTACATTGGAGAAGGCGACGTTGTGTGTGGGGATATGATACTTTATACAATATATTAATGGGCCATACAATAAACTATCTGGTGCAATTGGTTCACTAATTGGTCATATCAGAGGACTCATGGCATCCTTTAAGGTTGGAAGAAAAAATTTCATCTTCAGTTAGGAAAGGTTTCTTTACAGTGAGAACAGTGAATATTGAGAGTTACTGGTATTATTACATATACTGCGTTCTGGTTGGTTCGGGATACTATATAATATTGAAAATTACTGGTAATATACATTACTAGGATCTATATAATATTGAGAATTACTGGTATAAATACATATAATGTAGTTCTGGTTGTACAGGGATCTATCATAATTATTGAGAATTACTGGTATATTAATGCATATACTGTAGTTCTGGTGTTTGATCCAGGGATAAATATAATATTGAGAATTACTAGTATTAATACATATACTGTAGTTCTGGTGTTGATCCAGGGATACATATAAATATCGAGAATTACTGGTAATAATAATATACTGTAGTTCTGGCTGGTACGGGGATACTATATAATATTGAGAATTACTGGTATTAATACATATACTGTAGTTCTGGTTGGTACAGGATACTATATGATATAGAGAATTACTGGTATTAATACTTTGCGTAGTGTTCTGGCTGGTACGGGATACTATATGATATTGAGAATTACTGGTATTAATACATATACTGTATGGTCGGTTGGTACGGGGATACTATATAAATTGAGAATTACTGGTAATTTAATACATTTCGACTGTAGTTCTGGTTGGTACAGGGATACTATATAATATTGAGAATTACTGGTATTAATACAAATACTGTAGTTTCTGGTTGGTACAGGGATACTATATACAATTGAAATTACTGGTATTAATACATTTTCTGTAGTTCTGGCTGGTAGGGATACTATATATATTGAGAATTACTGGTATTAATACATATACTGTGTTCTGGTTGGTACGGGGATCTATATAATATTGAGAATTACTGGTATTAATACATTTACTGTAGTTCTGGTGGTACAGGGATACTAATATATTGAGAATTACTGGTATTAATACAATACTGTAGTTTCTGGTTGGTAGCAGGGATACTATATAACATTGAGAATTACTGGTATTAATACATATAATGTAGTTTCTGGTTTGGTACAGGGATACTATATAATATGAGAATTACGTATATTAAAGCATATACTGTGTTCTGGTGTTGATCCAGGGAATCCAATATATATGAGAATTACTAGTATTATACTATACTGTAGTTCTGGTGTTGATCCAGGATACTATATAATATCGAGAATTACGTGGTAATATACATATACTGTATTTCTGGCTGGTAACGGGGATACTATATAATATTGAGAATTACTGGTATTAATACTATATACTTAGTTCTGGTTGGTACGGGATACTATATGATATAGAGAATTACTGGTATTAATACATTGCTGTAGTTCTGCTGCTGGTACGGGATCTATATGATATGTGAGAATTACTGGTATTAATACATATACTGGTAGTTCTGGTTGGTACGGGGATACTATATATATTGAGAATTACTGGTATTAATACATTACTCGTGTTCGGTTGGTAAGGGATACTATTAATATTGAGAATTACTGGTATAATACAAATACTGTAGTTCTGGTTTGGTACAGGATACTATATAACATTGAGAATTACTGGTATTAATACATATAATGTAGTTGGTTGGTACAGGGATACTATTAATATTGAGAATTACTGGTATATACCTATACTGTAGTTCTGGTTGGTACAGGGATACTATATAAATTGAATTACTGGTATTAATACTATACGTATTCTGGTGGATAAGGGATACTATAATAATATTGAGAATTACTGGTATTAATACTATACTGTATTCTGTTGGTACAGGGATACTATATAACATTGAGAATTACTGGTATAATACTATACTGTAGTTTCTGGTTTGGTACAGGGATCCTATAAATATTGAGAATTACTCGTATATACTATACTGTAGTTTGTTGGTCAGGGATACTATATAATATTGAAATTATGGTATTAATACATATACTGTAGTTCTGGTTGGTACAGGGATACTATATATATTTGAGAATTACTGGTAAAATACATTACTGTAGTTCTGGTTGGTACGGGGATACTATATAATATTGAGAATTACTGGTATTAATACATATACTGTAGTTCTGGTTGGTACAGGGATACTATATAATATTGAGAATTACTGGTATTAATACATATACCTGTAGTTCTGGAGTTGGATCCAGGGATACTATATATATTGAGAATTACTGGTATTAATACATATACTGTAGTTTGGTTGGTACAGGGATACTACTAAATATTGAGATTACTGGTATTAATACATATCCTGTATTTCTGGATTTGGATCCAGGGATACTATATATATTGAGAATTACTGTATTAATACTATACTGTAGTTCTGGAGTTTGATCCAGGGAGTACTAATAATATTGAGATTACTGGTATTAATACATATACTGTAGTTTCTGGTTGGTACAAGGGATACGATATAATATTGAATTAATGTATTATCTATAACTGAGTTCTGGTTGGTATAGGATACTATATAATATTGAGAATTAATGGTATTAATACAATATACTGTAGTTTCTGGTTGGTAAGGGATACATATAATATTGATATTTCTGGTATTAATACATATACTGTAGTTCTGGTTGTAACGGGATACTATATATATTTGAGAATACTGGTATATACATATACGTAGTCTGGTTTGGTACGGGGATAACTATATAATATGAGAATTACTGGTATTAAACATATACTGTAGTTCTGGTTGGTACAGGATACTATATAATATTGAGAAATTACTGGTATTAATACATACTGTAGTTCTGGGTTGATCCGGGATACTATATAAATTGAGAATTACTGGTATTAATACTATACTGTAGTTCTGGAGTGATCCAGGGATACTTCTCGATTGCCATTTGGAGTCAGGAAAGGGATTCTCCCCCTTTTAGCTGTTTTTTTTTGGCCTTCCTCTATATCAACTGTTTGGTAGGGTTAAAAGGAGGTATAAAGGTTGGACTTGATGGACGGTATGTCTTTTATTTAACCTCAAGTACTATGTCTTTATTTTACCAGTTACTGTGGATTTCAGTGCTGGGTTAGCAAAGTCCTTACAAAACTTATTTGAAATTATCATTTTTTTTTTTGTTTATAATTTTTAGTAAATAAGTCATGCTATTATCCTTTAACATGTTTTCCCATCATGCTAAGTGCTAAGTTCCAGTTTATCTAATTTCTTATACTGTAATAGGTAAAGGTTTGTGTGACAGGTGCAAAGCCAGAAGACGATTGTGTCCTGCAGCCAGATGGGGACTGAAGCTATTTGGGGGATGGTTAGATTATCTTGATCCAGGAGACTACAATAGAATGTAAAATGGATTCTGTATAGGCAGCATTGTGGATCTGTAATAGTTTCTGGCATTCCTGATTTTTGTAGTCAACCTTCCATTAGTAAAGTAGTTCTCGCTCATCAGTTTCCCCCCACGGTTGCTCCTCTGTTATTTACAAAGGAGATGGCTGGGGGACAATTTCAAAAAATTGGTAACGTTCTAATTTTTTTGTACAAGGTTTGCCCCTAAAGGTAGCCGACATTCAACACACGAGCTGGCAATGTTAACATGGTAATTACCCAGGTCCTATTTGGTTTAAATGGGACCTGTGTCCCCCATTGTCCTTATTTAGATGTGCTCCCAAGGCACAAATCCATAACACATGGTTCTAAAATGGCGACAGACATGCAGGACTGGCAACGAATCAGAACGTAGATAAGGCTGAGGCCATACCGAACGGCACACACGTGCATGTGCACATCACATAAACTGTCCGTTTTGCTGAAGTCCGTGCAATGTCCCAATTGGAGCACATGCCGTGCACAAAAATGGTGATCACGTTGCAAATCGTTAGCACGTGAGAACGAGGCAGCTTGGCCTAACCCTACCTTGTCTCCTCGGTGGATTTAATATGACATGTGAGTAAATATTGATTGGATCTACCTCCCTGCTTGTATGTTACCAGCTATGCTCCAATAAGCCGCAAATGTGATATAAATGGCTTCGAGGCTGCATTTTAGCTACGGCATTTCCCAAAAAGTCAGGCTTACCTTAGTCAATGGGTAAACGTAACTTAAAGGGCAAGACCACCCCCAAATGAAATTTTAGTATGTGCGAGTAAGAGATGGGATCCGGGTTTGACACAAACCCGTATCCACACGACACCCTCGGTTCCGAATCCGAAAGATCCGTCTGAATCGGGACTTCGGAAGACTTTTCGATAATTTTCGAATGTACGGGATATTTTCTCTAATTTTCGAAAATAGCCTAGAACGTTGGAAATTATCGAAAATACGATCTGAGACCATTTTCGATTTCCGATCGATTTTAAAAAAAACTAACGTTCGAGTCTCTTTTCAATCATTTTCGAAAATGCTGGAGGGCTAACTAGTGTTGGCTACTGGAGAACTGGCTGTAACACGACGTAGCTGGAGGGCTAACTAGTGTTGGCTACTGGAGAACTGGCTGGTGGTTGGCTGACTGAAATACTGGTTGGGAAATTAAGCAGCACCCCCCTCCCCCATGCAACAGCCACTGGGCCGGGCCCCCTTTATGCAGCATATACTGTCCCCTTAACTTGTCTGTTACCCCCACCTGACTGACTGCACTTACCCCACCCCTTTATCAGAGATCTACATACATCCAAGTATTTCCCACTCATTGAATTATAATACCAACTCTCCGTGAGCCGTAGAGTTCAAGAAGAGCGTTCGTAGAATGTATTCGATCATTAACAGTATATATTCAATGTATTAAATCATTAACAGCCATATTACAGTACTTACTCTCATCTACAACCCAGTGCAATATGGTTGTGTAAACAAATCATTGAATATATTCTAAGTCTGCTACTTTTCTTGAATTATTTGCAGTTGGCCTTATCTTTTTTTATTCTTTCTAATTGTAAAGTTGTATTAAAGGGACACTATACTAAAAAAAATGACTTTGCCTCATCTTCATCTATAATTCATTACATGTAAATAGCACTTACTGTGATTTGTGTGTGTTGCTGCATGTCTTCAATCCAGCACACATTTTGTTTAGGAGCAGTATCCCCCCTCCCTCTTTTAACCACTCCCACTTCCATCCGACCTGACTTTCCCCCTCCCACAAACCAACAATCAAGCCTGCACACAGGATTCCAACCGTCAAAACTCTGTCACCATTCCAGCTACAGTAAAACTGCTCACAGAAGAATAGTTTTTCAGAGCAAGGAACTTGATTGACAGCTGAAATGTAATAAGTTTTAGATTGGATATCTAAAGAAATAGGGGGCAGATCAACAAAAATGATACAGTGGTGGTTGGGAAGAATTATAGTTTCCAGTTATGGTCAATTTAAAATAACCTATTTTTCAGTATAGATGCCCTTTAATTATTACATTCCCAATACAGAGAAAGGAGACATTATTAGACAGGAGATATAAAAGAGTGACCTTAACCCTACATTATTAGACAGGAGTTTGAGATATAAAACAGTGACATTAACCTACATTAATTAGACAGGGCAGTTGAGATATAAAATGACATTAACCCTACATTATTAGACAGGAGTTTAGATATAAACAGTGACATTAACCCTACATATATAGACAGGAGTTTGAGATATAAAACGGTGACCATTAACCCTCATATATTAGACAGGAGTTTGAGATATAAAACAGTGACCATTAACCCTACATTATTAGACAGGAGTGTGAGATATAAAACATGACATTAACCCTACATTATTAGACAGGAGTTTGAGATATAAACAGGGACATTAACCCTACATTATTAGACAGAGTTTGAGATATAAAACAGTGGCCATTAACCCTACATTATTAGACAGAATTTGAGATATAAACAGTGACATTAACCCTACATTATTAGACGGAGTTTGAGATATAAACACAGTGACATAACCCTACATTATTAGACAGGAGTTTGAATATAAAACAGTGACCATAACCTACATTATTAGACAGGAGTGTGAGATATAAAACGGACATTAACCCTACATTATTAACAGAGTTTGAGATATAAAACAGGACATTAACCCTCATTATTAGACAGAAGTTTGAGATATAAAACAGTGGCCATTAACCCTACATTATTAGACAGAAGTTTGAGATATAAAACAGTGACCATTAACCCTACTTATTAGACAGGAGTTTGAGATATAAAACGTGACCATTAACCCTACATTATTAGACAGGAGTTTGAGATATAAAACAGTGCCATTAACCCTACATTATTAGACAGGAGTTTTGAGATATAAAACAGTGACCATTAACCCTACATTTTAGACAGGATTTTGAGATATAAAACATTGACATTAACCCTACATTATAAAGGAGTTAATAGATAAAACAGTGACTTAACCCTACATTATTAGACAGGAGTTTGAGATATAAACAGTGACATTAACCCTACATTATTAGACAGGAGTTTGAGATATAAAACAGTGACCATTAACCCTACATTATTAGACAGGAGTTTGAGATATAAACAGTGACATTAACCCTACATTATTAGACAGGAGTTTGAGATATAAAACAGTGACCATTAACCCTACATTATTAGACAGGAGTTTGAGATATAAAACAGTGACATTAACCCTACATTATTAGACAGAGTTTAAGATTAAAACAGTGACATTAACCCTACATTGGAGTTGAGATATAAAACGGTGACCATTAACCCTACATTATTAGACAGGTGTGAGATATAAACAGTGACTTACCCTACATATTAGACAGGAGTTTGAGATATAAAACAGTGACATTACCCCTACATTTTAGACAGGAGTTTGAGATATAAAACAGTGACCATTAACCCTACATTATTAGACAGGAGTTTGAGATATAACCATGTGACATTAACCCTACATTATTAGACAGGAGTTTGAGATATAAAACAGTGACCATTAACCTACTTATTAGACAGGATTTTGAGATATAAACAGTGACATTAACCTACATTATTAGACAGGAGTTTGAGATATAAAACATGACATTAACCCTACATTATTAGACAGGAGTTTGAGATATAAAACAGTGACCATTAACCCTACATTATTAGACGGAGTTTGAGATATAAAACAGTGACCATTACCCCTACATATTAGACAGGAGTTTGAGATATAAAACAGTGACATTAACCCTACATTATAACAGGAGTTTGATATAAACAGTGACCATTAACCCTACATATTAGACAGGAGTTTGAGATATAAAACAGTGACATTAACCCTACATTATTAGACAGGAGTTTGAGATATAAAACAGTGACCATTACCCTACATTATTAGACAGGAGTTTGAGATATAAAACAGTGACCTTAACCCTACATTATTAAACAGGAGTTTGAGATATAAACAGTGACCAATCCCTACTTTTAGACGGAGTTTGAGATATAAAACAGTGACATTAACCCTACATTATTAGACAGATTTGAGATATAAAACGGTGACCATTAACCCTACATATTAGACAGGAGTTTAGATATAAAACAGTGACCATTAACCCTACTATTAGACAGGAGTTTGAGATATAAACAGTGACCATTAACCCTACATTATTAGACAGGAGTTTGAGATATAAAAACGACATTACCCTACATTATTAGACAGGAGTTTGAGATATAAAACGTGACATTAACCCTACATTATTAGACAGGAGTTTAAGATATAAAACAGTGACATTAACCCTACATTATTAGACAGGAGTTTTGAGTATAAAACAGTGACTTAACCCTACATTATAGACAGAGTTGATATAAACAGTGACCATTAACCCTACATTATTAGACAGGAGTTTGAGATATAAAACAGTGACCATTAACCCTACATTATTAGACAGGAGTGTGAGATATAAAACAGTGACATTAACCCTACATTATTAGACAGGAGTTTTGAGATATAAAACAGTGACCATTAACCCTACATTATTAGACAGGAGTTTGAGATATAAACAGTGACATTAACCCTACATTATTAGACAGGAGTTTGAGATATAAAACAGTGACATTAACCCTACATTATTAGACAGAGTTTGAGATAAAAACATGACATTAACCCTACATTATTAGACAGGAGTTGATATAAAACAGTGACATTAACCCTACATTATTAGACAGGAGTTTGAGATATAAAACAGTGACATTAACCCTACTTATTAGACAGGAGTTTGAGATATAAACAGTGACATTAACCCTACATTATTAGACAGGAGTTTGAGATATAAACAGTGACATTAACCCTACATTATTAGACAGGAGTTTGAGATATAAAACAGTGACCATTAACCCTACATTATTAGACAGGAGTTTGAGATAAAAACGACTTAACCCTAACTTATTAGTAACAGGAGTTTAAGATATAAAACAGTGACATTAACCCTACATTATTAGACAGGAGTTTGAGATTAAAAACGGATGACCATTAACCCTACATTATTAGACAGGAGTTTGAGATATAAAACAGTGACATTAACCCTACATTATTAGACAGGAGTTTGAGATATAAAACGGTGACCATTAACCCTACATTATTAGACAGGATTTGAGATATAAAACGGTGACCATTAACCCTACATTATTAGACAGGAGTTTGAGATATAAAAACGGTGACCATTACCCTACATTATTAGACAGGAGTTGAGATATAAACACAGTGAAATTAACCCTACATTATTAGACAGGAGTTTGAGATATAAACAGTGACATTAACCCTACATTATTAGACAGGAGTTTGAGATAAAAACAGTGACCATTACCCTACATTATTAGACGGAGTTTGAGATATAAACAGTGACATTAACCCTACATTATTAGACAGGAGTTTGAGATATAACAGTGACCATTAACCCTACATTATTAGACAGGAGTTTGATATAAACATGACATTACCCTACATTATTAGACAGGAGTTTGAGATATAAAACATGACCATTAACCCTACATTATTAGACAGGAGTTTGAGATATAAAACAGTGACATTAACCCTACATTATTAGCAGGATTTGAGATATAAAACAGTGACAATTAACCCTACATTATTAGACAGGAGTTTGAGATATAAAACAGTGACCATTAACCCTACATTATTAGACAGGAGTTGAGATATAAAACAGTGACCATTAACCCTACATTATTAGACAGGAGTTTGAGATATAAAACAGTGACATTAACCTAACATTATTAGACAGGAGTTTGAGATATAAAAGTGACCATTAACCCTACTTATTAGACAGGAGTTTGAGATATAAAACAGTGACCATTAACCCTACATTATTAGACAGGAGTTTGAGATATAAAACAGTGACATTAACCTTACATTATTAGACAGGAGTTTGAGATAAAAACAGTGACATTACCCTACATTATTAGACAGGAGTTTAAGATATAAAACAGTGACTTAACCCTACATTATTAGACAGGAGTTTGAGATATAAAACAGTGACATAACCCTACATATTAACAGGAGTTTAAGATATAAAACAGTGACCATTAACCCTACATTATTAACAGGGTTTGAGATATAAAACGGTGACCATTAACCCTACATTATTAGACAGGAGTGTGGGAATATAAAACAGTGACATTAACCCTACATTATTAGACAGGAGTTTGAGATATAAAACAGTGACATTAACCCTACATTATTAGACGGAGTTTGAGATATAAAACAGTGACCATTAACCCTACTTATTAGACAGGAGTTTGAGATTAAAACAGTGACATTACCCTATTATAGACAGGAGTTTGAGATATAAAACAGTGACATTAACCCTATATTATTAGAACAGGAGTTTGGAGATATAAAACGTGGACATTAAACCCCTACATTATTGACGGGAGTTTGAGATATAAACAGTGACCATTAACCCTACATTATTAGACAGGAGTTTGAGATATAAAACAGTGACATTAACCCTACATTATTAGACAGGAGTTTGAGATATAAACAGTGACCATTAACCCTACATTATTAGACAGGAGATTGAGATATAAAACGGTGACCATTAACCCTACATTATTAGACAGGAGTTTGAGATATAAAACGGTGACCATTAACCCTACATTATTACAAAGATGTTTGAGATCTAAACATTGCCATTAACCCTACATTTTAGACAGGTATTTGAGATATAAACAGTGACCATTAACCCTACATTATTAGACAGGAGTTTGAGATATAAACAGTGACATTAACCCTACATTATTAGACAGGAGTTTGAGATATAAAACAGTGACCATTAACCCTACATTATTAGACAGGAGTTTGAGATATAAAACAGTGACCTTACCCTACATTATTAGACAGGAGTTTGAGATATAAAACAGTGACATTAACCCTACATTATTAGACAGAGTTTGAGATATAAAACAGTGGCCATTAACCCTACATTATTAGACAGAGTTTGAGATATAAAACAGTGACCATTAACCCTACATTATTGACAGGATTTTGAGATATAAAACAGTGACCTTAACCCTACATTATTAGACAGAGTTTGAGATATAAACAGTGGCCATTAACCCTACATTATTAGACAGGAGTTTAGATATAAAAAACAGTGACCATTAACCCTACATTATTAGCAGGAGTTTGAGATATAAAACAGTGACATTAACCCTACATTATTAGACAGAGTTTGAGATATAAACAGTGACATTAACCCTACATTATTAGACAGGAGTTTGAGATATAAAACAGTGACATTAACCCTACATTATTAGACAGAGTTTGAGATATAAACAGTGACCATTAACCCTACATTATTAGACAGGAGTTTGAGATATAAACAGTGACATTAACCTACATTTTAGACAGGAGTTTGAGATATAAAACAGTGACCATTAACCCTACATTATTAGACAGGAGTTTGAGATATAAAACAGTGACATTAACCCTACATTATTAGACAGGAGTTTGAGAATAAAACAGTGACATTAACCCTACATTATTAGACAGGAGTTTGAGATATAAAACGTGACCATTAACCCTACATTTTAGACAGGAGTGTGAGATTAAAACAGTGACATTAACCAACATTATTAGACAGGAGTTTGAGATATAAAACAGTGACATTACCCCTACATTATTAGACAGGAGTTTGAGATATAAAACAGTGACCATTAACCCTACATTATTAGACAGGATTTTTGAGATATAAAACAGTGACATTAACCCTACATTATTAGACAGGAGTTTGAGATATAAAACAGTGACCATTAACCCTACATTATTAGACAGGAGTTTGAGATATAAAACAGTGACCTTAACCCTACATTATTAACAGGAGTTTGAGATATAAAACAGTGACATTAACCCTACATTATTAGACAGGAGTTTGAGATAAAACAGTGACATTAACCCTACATTATTAGACGGAGTTGAGATATAAACAGTGACATTAACCCTACATTTTAGACAGGAGTTTGAGATATAAAACAGTGCCATTAACCCTACATTATTAGACAGGAGTTTGAGATATAACAGTGACCATTAACCCTACATTATTAGACAGGAGTTTGAGATATAAAACAGTGACATTAACCCTACATTATAGACAGAGTTTGAGATATAAAAGTGAGACCATTAAACCCTACATTATTAGACAGGAGTTTGAGATATAAAACATTGACATTAACCCTACATTATTAGACAGGAGTTTGAGATATAAAACAGTGACCATTATCCCTACATTATTAGACAGGAGTTTGAGATATAAAACAGTGACCATTAACCCTACATTATTAGACAGGAGTTTGAGATATAAAACGGTGACCATTAACCCTACATTATTAGACAGGAGTTTGAGATATAAAACATGACTTAACCCTACATTATTAACAGGATTTGAGATATAAACGGTGACCATTAACCCTACATTATTAGACAGGAGTTTGAGATATAAAACAGTGACCATTAACCCTACTATTGACAGGAGTTTGAGATATAAAACAGTGACATTAACCCTACATTATTAGACAGAGTTTAAGATAATAAACAGTGACATTAACCCTAAATTATTAGACAGGAGTTTGAGATATAAAACGTGACATTAACCCTACATTTTAGACAGGAGTTTAGATATAAACAGTGACCATTAACCCTACATTTTAGACAGGAGTTTGAGATAAACGTGACCATTAACCCTACATTATTAGACAGGAGTTGAGATATAAAACAGTGACATTACCCTACATTATTAGACAGGAGTTTGAGATATAAACAGTGACATTAACCCTACATTATTGAACAGGAGTTTGAGATATAAAAAGTGACCATTAACCCTACATTATTAGACAGGAGTTTGAGATATAAAACAGTGACATAACCCTACATTATTAGACAGAGTTTGAGATATAAAACAGTGACCATTAACCCTACATTATTAGACAGGAGTTTGAGATATAAAACAGTGACCTTAACCCTACATTATTAGACAGGATTTTTGAGAGATAAAACAGTGACATAACCCTACATTATTAGACAGGAGTTTAGATATAACACAGTGACATTAACCCTACATTATTAGACAGGAGTTTGAGATATAAAACAGTGACATTAACCTACATTATTAGACGAGTTTGAGATAAACGTGACCATTAACCCTACATTATTAGACAGTATTTGAGATAAAACAGTGACATTAACCCTACATTATTAGACAGGAGTTTAAGATATAAAACAGTGACCTTAACCCTACATTATTAGACAGGAGTTTGAGATATAAAACGGTGACCATTAACCCTACATTATTAGACAGGAGTTTGAGATATAAAACTTGACATTAACCCTACTTTATTAGACAGGAGTTTGAGATATAAAACGGTGACACTTAACCCTACATTATTAACAGGAGTTTGAGATAAAAACGTGACCATTAACCCACTACTTATTAGACAGAGTTTGAGATATAAAACGGTGACCATTAACCCTACTTATTAGACAGGAGTGTGAGATATAAACAGTGAAATTAACCCTACATTATTAGACAGGAGTTTGAGATATAAACAGTGACATTACCCTACATTATTAGACTGAGGAGTTTGAGATATAAAACAGTGACCATTAACCCTACATTATTAACAGGAGTTTGAGATATAAACAGTGACATTAACCCTACATTATTAGACAGGAGTTTGAGATATAAAACAGTGACCATTAACCCTACTTATTAGACAGGAGTTTGAGATATAAACAGTGACATTAACCCTACATTATTAGACAGGAGTTTGAGATATAAAACAGTGACCATTAACCCTACATTATTAGACAGGAGTTTGAGATATAAACAGTGACATTAACCCTACATTATTAGACAGGAGTTTGAGATATAAAACAGTGACCATTAACCCTACATTATTAGACAGGAGTTTGAGATATAAAACAGTGACCATTAACCCACACATTATTAGACAGGAGTTTGAGATATAAAACAGTGACCATTAACCCTACATTATTAGACAGGAGTTTGAGATATAAAACAGTGAACTTAACCCTACATTATTAGACAGGAGTTTGAGATATAAAATGGTGACCTTAACCCTACATTATAGACAGGAGTTTGAGATATAAAACAGTGACATTAACCCTACATTATTAGCAGAATTGAGATATAAAACAGTGACCATTAACCCTACATTTTAGACAGGAGTTTGAGATAAAACAGTGACATTAACCCTACATATTAGACAGAGTTTAAGTATAAAACAGTGACATTAACCCTAAATATTAGACAGGAGTTTGAGATATAAAACAGTGACATTACCCTACATTATTAGACAGGAGTTTAAGATATAAACCAGTGACCATTAACCCTACATTATTAGACAGGAGTTTGAGATATAAAACGGTGACCATTAACCCTACATTATTAGACAGGAGTGTGAGATATAAAACAGTGACATTAACCCTACATTATTAGACAGGAGTGTGAGATATAAAACAGTGACATTAACCCTACATTATTAGACAGGAGATTGAGATATAAAACAGTGACCATTAACCCTACATATTAGACAGGAGTTGAGATATAAAACAGTGACCTTAACCCTACATTATCAGACAGGAGTTTGAGATATAAAACATGACATTAACCCTATATTATTAGACAGGAGTTTGAGATATAAACTGACATTAACCCTACATTATTAGACAGGAGTTTGAGATATAAAACAGTGACCATTAACCCTATATTATTAGACAGGAGTTTGAGATATAAAACAGTGACATTAACCCTACATTATTAGACAGGAGTGTGAGATATAAAACAGTGACCATTAACCCTACATTATTAGACAGGAGTTTGAGATATAAAACAGTGACCATTAACCCTACATTATTAGACAGGAGTTTGAGATATAAAACAGTGACCATTAACCCTACATTATTAGACAGGAGTGTGAGATATAAAAAGTGACCATTAACCCTACATTATTAGACAGGAGTTTGAGATATAAAACAGTGACCATTAACCCTACATTATTAGACAGGAGTTTGAGATATAAAACATGACCATTAACCCTACATTATTAGACAGGAGTTTGAGATATAATACAGTGACATTAACCCTACTATTAGACAGGAGTTTGAGATATAAAACAGTGACCATTAACCTACATTATTAGACAGAGTTTGAGATATAAAACAGTGACATTAACCCTACATTATTAGACTAACCAGGTGTTAGAGGGAGTTTTACAGAGCTGAGATCCCTATTTTAAAATAGAATGGTCAAATGGCAGCTTAAACCACACCCCTGTGTCTGCTACACAGGATATGATGTGTATTGTAATGGACATGTACACCAATGCTCCTTATATACCACCTCCAGCCAGGGCCGTCCCTAGACTTATTGGCGCCTGAAAAAATATTCCAAATGCTGCCCCCCCTCGCTGCACTACCAGAAGTGGTGTAGTTTTATAATTGAAAGTGGGGGTTGCTTTGTCCGGAAGTAGAATGTGGCTTGTCCAGAAATGGGAGGGGCTTTATACACATGACTGGTAAATAATGCCCACAATGACTGGTAAATAATGCCCACAGTGACTGGTTTAAGATGCCCACAGTAACTGGTAAATGATGCACAAAATTGATTTTTGATCTGCAGGGCTAACAAACACTGATTCTGATCAAATGAATTGCCAGTTAGAAGGGAGGTGGACGAGTCATAGCTGCATTTTGTTGTGGAATGTAAGTCATGGCTTCCCCTGCTATTTAAAGTGACAGCTGGTTTTTGGAAACTGCATTTTTTGGGTGGCCCTGGCATCTGGACCCCAGGCACATGGAAAAATCATGTGGGGGGGGGGATTCTTTTATCAAAACTGCTGCCTTCCTACAGGGTGCTGCTCTGTAATATGTTTCACCCTGCCTCATTAGAGAGGCAGCCCTGCCTCCAGCCTGCAGGTGGTGTCAATGAGTAATAAAATGCAAGACATCCCTGTTCTCTATGGTAGGATATATTAAAGGATAAGTATACTGAAAAAACAAATACAGTTTAAATGGTAGCTGAATCCCTAACTAACCTTCCCCCCCCCCCTTTTTTTTTTAGGTCCCTTCAGAGCCTACCTGAGCCCTTGGAAAGTTCTGGCCATCTTGGAACATGAATGAAGTCCGGTAAGCTCCGCCCCCAAGAGTTTCTTGACCTTGTTTCATACTTGTGTCCAAATATTCTGTGCCAGTTCGATCCGTGCATGCGCGTGCCACCCACCGTGCGCAATGTTATACAGTCTGAGAGCATACAATTGCACAACAAGGCCTCGGCCTAATAACTTGGCAATGCTTCCACGGATTCCTTACTTAGAAAAATCCCTTCATGCCTCAGATTCAGCTGGTGTGATGTCATTATCATCTTCAGTCTCTCCATCATCTTCATCGCTGCTGCTGTGCTGATACAAAGCATCGTCTTCGGTACCATCCATGGCGTTACTTATACCGCATTTCCGAATGTCTTCTGGAATGTCCATCCATGCATCTCCTGCCCACTTTGCTACTAATTCTATGTCTGGCTTCATAAGATTTCAGTAGCATATGTTGTGTAGCTGGTATTTTATTATGGGGGCCACCAAAGCATGCTGGGAGTTGTAGTTTACAAACATCTGGAGTGCCATGGAATAGTTGGTTACTGTACTGGATTCTGCTATTTTTATGGTACCATACTGTATATTGGGGCCAATAAGCTCTTCAGGTCTCCTCGCTGCATCGCTGGATGGTGCTTCCGATCTGAAACAGGGAGGCGAGGCTTGCTAATTTTCTTCTGACCCAGGCCAGGTTTTTAAGGGACTTTTAAAACCTTAAAGCCTCGGTTTATACTCAAGTAAATACGGTACTTTCTACAGTAAGGTCTCAGTTTAATTTCTTGTTCTTATTTATAGGGCTCAGTGGTTAGCACTGATACCTTGCAGCGCTGAAGTCCGGAGTTCGATTCCACCCTTGGACACATCTGCAAGGAGTTTGTATGTTCTCCCCGTGCTTGCGTGGGTTTCCTCCGGGCACTCCGGTTTCCCCCACAATCATAAAGACAGGTTGTATGTGTCAAATAAATGTGATTAGATTGTAAGCTCTTCGGGGCAGGGCCTGATGTGTATGTATACATGCAATTAATTATAAAGCGATACGGAACATGTTGGCGATATATAAATCCACAATAATAATAATAATAATAATAGTGAATAATGTTTAACGGCAAGAAGCCAAACCGCTGACATCTAGTGGCCAGATCAGAAACCACAGTCTAAGTTAGAAAACTTTCCTAGACAGTGGAAAATTGAAAATGCAAAGTGACACCACTTTATAGAAGATCAAGGAGTGAAATTCCATAGGATTCAGCGTGAACTACAATGGCTCCCTTCTCTTAAATGTGTATTTAAGATGTTTAGGCTTGGACGATCGAGGTTGTTCGCGACTGGCCGCCCCACACCAGGAGATATTTTCGGCCAACCGACCATGCAGTGAATAGGTCGATCGGCCAAAAATATCATCTGGTGTGTACCCAGCCTTAGTTATGATTATTTTTACAATTTGCAAAAATATTTTCAGGCCCTTATTTATAACTTGGGGCCAAGGACACCCCCCCTCAGCTTGTCCGTGAAACGCTGCGAAATACATAGAAGCTGACGCCCTGTTTCACATATGCTCTAACCAGTTGATCTAAATAAGAAAATTCGACCCCTTGACCGCTCATTGTATGGAACCACTGGTGCCAAGGTCACTGGCATCACAAACAGTGACCCATGCGACATTACACTGCGTAGTGCATAGTACTGCTTGCTGGGAAATCTGTATGTGAGTATGGGACATGGACTTTTAGTCCATTGGACAGTTTAAACCATTTATCGGGTATCCTATTTAACAGACTTTAAACGATGGTTCATTTGTCTGGAATCGAGGGCCATATTTAAAAACCCGCGGTATCGCAGGTTTACCATCCCCCGGGTAATCTTTAATGTACAGCCGCGATCGGAAATTTACCACATACTATTGTTGTTCTACCAAGCGGTATAAAAATAGCGGTATTAAAATACCGCCATGGTATTCTATGGAACGATCATTAATCGTCAATCGAAATCGTAGATTTATTACCACTATCGTAAATTTACAATCGCCATCACCATCAATCGTTAAAGGCACGGTATCGCTAAAAAGCAATGCCGCGCCTTTATAAATATGGCCCTAAAGTTCTTGTGTCTTCAGCACAATCAATACTGCGGTCTGTTTAAGATTACAGCTCCGCCTGTGATTTACCGAAATGACCAATTACTGAGACAGCCGATTTGGTCTGGTCGTACACAGCTATAGTTTGCAAGACAATGGGCCATAGTTATAAAGACGCTGTATTACTTTTTAGCAGTTGAACAATCGTTAAAGCAATCATTAATTTCCGATCGGTTTAGCGATAGTTAATTTGTTCGTTATGGTTAATTAACAATAATGATCATAAATTACCAATAACGATCGTAAATCTATGATAATGCGATCATTAATTTACGATCCCCATAGAATACCATTGCGGAAGTTTATGTTTGGCGTAAACATACGACTGCAAATGTACAATTACAGCTGTGATTACATTATCGATACCGCACTTTATAAATATGGCCCCATAGTTCACATACAAATGGGATTTTGTCATGACAAAATCGTGTATGTAAATGTCACAAACAATTTTAACAACTAAAAATATAAACAGAATAAAAGGCAAAATGAAAAATGTAATGTGATTCCAGCGCCAGTTTAGATTTCGTAATCGGCAGAGGCCATAGTTATTAAACAGTCAAAAGCTTCTTAGTTTAGAATCTTTACATTTCATCCACAGGAACATCTCACTAGACTTTAACCTTCCATCTTCAGCATTCACCATTCATGTGTTTCCATAACGGAAAACGGTAAAATCACATGCGCAAAACGCACAAGAATCGCACACACAATCGCACACGCTTCCTTTGCGTTGCAGTGTGGCCACAGCCTTACTGGCTGGTATGAACCTGCGGTATTAGACTTGGGTTAATTTGGTTGTGTATTGTGGGAAATAAACAAGTCTTGTTTAATGTCAGAAAACTGATTGATAATTAATTGAATCAAAATGGTATAAAATGTAAAACAACACAGGATTCTTTCTCAGTGACAAATGAAGATTTAGACTTAAATGGAGCATTAACTGTGATGACTGTAATTGTAAAGGGAAAATAAAGCAATAATCCGGCAAAGTTTTTTTAGACTTTACTTGTCCTTTTAAGGGTATCTAAAGAGGAAAAATATTGTAATGTAAATGCACTAATGCTGTGATTGACCAACTGAAATCCATTCAATGTTTTCATGATCATCTCATTGGTTTATACATGTTATTAATCTTGCCAGATTATAATGTGATGTTCCTGCTGAGAGAAGCGTTTCATTACATTACAAAACCTGTACCCCCAATTACTGAACAAGTAACACAATAAAAATCTGTTTATTTATATTTAATATCACTTACGAAAAGAGATGGACTAGAACGCGAACTCGAACCCGAGTTTGAGCCGAACTATTCGAATTTGAACGAATTCGGACTTCTCAACTATCCCGGAACCCGGATTTTCGATATTTTCGGACTTTCGATAAATATCGAATGTTCGACTGTTCGAATAGGTAAAATGCCTATTATACCTATACGCGAGCATCGAATCCGCGAGTATGACTATGCAGGCAGATTAGACAAGTTAGGGCTATTTACATTGGAGAAGCGACGTTTGTGTGGGGATATGATCACTTTATACAAATATATTAATGGGCCATACAATAAACTATCTGGTGCATTGTTCACTAATTGGTCATATCAGAGGACTCATGGACATCCTTTAAGGTTGGAAGAAAAGAAGTTTCATCTTCAGGTTAGGAAAGGTTTCTTTACAGTGAGAACAGTGAATATTGAGAGTTACTGGTATTATTACATATACTGCAGTTCTGGTTGGTTCAGGGATACTATATAATATTGAGAATTACTGGTATTAATAAATATACCGTAGTTCTGGTTGGTACGAGGATACTATGTAATACTGAGAATTACTGTTATTAATACATATACTTTAGTTCTGGTGTTGATCCAGGGATACTATAAAATATTGAAAATTACTGATAATAATACATATACTGTATTTCTGGTTGGTACTAGGATACTATATAATATTGAGAATTACTGGTATAAATACATATACTGTAGTTCTGGTTGGTACAGGGATACTATATAATATTGAGAATTACTGGTATATTAATGCATATACTGTAGTTCTGGTGTTGATCCAGGGATACAATATAATATTGAGAATTACTAGTATTAATACATATACTGTAGTTCTGGTGTTGATCCAGGGATACTATATAATATCGAGAATTACTGGTAATGATACATATACTGTAGTTCTGGCTGGTACGGGGATACTATATAATATTGAGAATTACTGGTATTAATACATATACTTTAGTTCTGGTTGGTACGGGGATACTATATGATATTGCGAATACTGGTATAATACATATACTGATAGTTCTGGTTGTACGGGGATACTATATAATATTGAGAATTACTGGTTTAATACATTTACTGTAGTTCTGGTTGGTACAGGGATACTATATAATATTGAGAATTACTGGTATTAATACAAATACTGTAGTTCTGGTTGGTACAGGGAACTATATAACATGAGATTACGGATTAATAAATATGTAGTTTCTGGTTGGTACAGGGATACTATTATATATTGAGAATTACTGGTATTAATACATATACTGTAGTTGGTTGGTACGGGGATACTATATAATATTGAGAATTACTGGTATTAATACATATACTGTATTCTGGTGGTACTGGATACTATATAATATTGAGAATTACTGGTATTAATACATTATCTGTAGTTCTGTTTGGTACAGGGATACTATATAATATTGAGAATTACTGGTATATTAATGCATATACTGTAGTTCTGGTGGTGATCCAGGGATACCATATAAATTTGAGAATACTAGTATTAAACATATACTGTAGTTCTGGTGTTGATCCAGGGATACATATAATATCGAGAATTACTGGGTAATAATAATATACTGTTTTCTGGCTGGTACGGGGATACTATTAATATTGAGAATACTGGTATTAATACATATACTGTAGTTCTGGTTGGTACGGGGATACTATATATATAGAGAATTACTGGTATTAATACATTTGCTGTAGTTCTGGTTGGTACGGGATACTATATAATATTGAGAATTATGGTATTAATACATATACTGTAGTTCTGGTTGGTACGGGATACTATATAAAAATTGAGAATTACTGGTTAATACATAAGTAGTTCTGGTTGGTACAGGGATACATACTATATAATATTGAGAATTACTGGTATTAATACATATACTGTAGTTCTGGTTGGTACAGGGATACTATATAATATTGAGAATTACTGGTATTAATACATATACTGTAGTTCTGGTTGGAAGGGATACTATATAATATTGAGAATTACTGGTATTAATACATATACTGTAGTTCTGGTTGGTACAGGGATACTAATACATTTGAGAATTACTGGTATTAATACATATATGTAGTTCTGGTTGGTACGGGATACTATATAATATTGAGAATACTGGTATTAATACATTACTGTAGTTCTGGTTGGTACAGGGATAATATATAATTGAGAATTACTGGTATTATACATATACTGTAGTTCTTGGTTGGTATAGGGATACTATATAATATTGAGAATTACTGGTATAATACATATACTGTAGTTCTGGGTTGATCAGGGATACATATAATAATTGAGAATTACTGGTATTAATACATATACTGTAGTTACTGGTGGTCAGGGATACTATATCATATTGAGAATACTGGTATTAATAACATATACTGTAGTTCTGGATTGATCCAGGATACTATATAATATTGAGAATACTGGTATTAATACATATACTGTATTCGGAGTGATCCAGGGATTACTTTCGATTGCCATTTGGAGTCAGGAAGGGATTCTCCCCCCTTTTTAGCTGGTTTTTTTTGCCTTCCTCTATATCAACTGTTTGGTAGGGTTAAAAAGGAGGGTATAAAGGTTGGACTTGATGGACGTAAGTCTATATTCAACCTCAAGTACTATGTCTCTATGTTACCAGTTACTGGGATTTACAGTGCTGGGTTTAGCAAAGTCCTTAATAAACTTATTTGAAATTATCATTGTTTTTTTTGTTATAATTTTTAGTAAATAAGTCATGCTATTATCCTTTAACTGTTTTCCCATCATGCTAAGTGCTAAGTTCCAGTTTAATCTAATTTCTTATACTGTAAAATAGGTTAAAGGTTTGTTGTGACAGGTGCAAGCACAGAAGTGATGTGGTTTCCTGCAGCCAGATGGGAACTGAAGTTATTTGGGGATGGTAGATTAACTCTGTGCCAGGAGACCTACAAATAGAATGTAAATGGATTCTTATAGCAGCATTGTGGTTGTAATAGTTTCTGGCAATTCTGATTTTTGTAGTCAACCTTCCATTAAGTAAAAGTAGTTCTCGCATCAGTTTCCCCACGGTGCTCCCTGTTATTTACAAGGAAGATGGCTGGGGACCAATTTTCAAAAAATTGGTAAAGTTCTAATTTTTTGTACCAAGGGTTCCCCAACAGGTAGCCTGACATTCAACAACGAGCTGGCATGTTAACATGGTAATTACCCAGGTGCCTATTTGTTTAAATGGGGACCTGTGCTCCCCCATTGTCCTTATTTAGATAGTGCTCCCCAAGGCAAAATCCATACACATGGGTTCTAAAATGGCTGACAGCACATGCAGGACTGGCACCGATCAGAACGTAGATTAAGGCTGAGGCCATACGAACGGCAACACACGTGCATGTGCACATCACATAAACTGTCCGTTTTGCTGAATCCGTGCAATAGTCCCACAATTGGAGCACATGCCGTGCCCAAAAAAATGGTGATCACGTTGCAATCGTTAGCACGTAGTGAGAACGAGGCAGCTTGGCTCACCCTTACCTTGTCTCCGGTGGATTTAATATTGGCATGTGAGTAAATTGATTGGATCTTACCTCCTGCTTGGTATGTTACAGCACTAATTGTCCAATAAGCCGCAAATGTGATATTAAATGGCTTGCAGAGGCTGCATTTAGTACGGCATTTCCGCAAAAAGTCAGGCTTACCTTAGTAAAGGTAGGGTAAACGTAACTTAAAGGGCAAGACCACACCCCAATGAAATTTAGTATGTGCTAGTAGAGATGGGATCCGGGTGGACACAAACCCGTATCAACACGGAACCCTCGGTTCCGAAATCCGAAAGATCGTCTGCAATCGGGACTTCGGAAGACATTTTCGATAATTTTCGAATGTATGGGGCTATTTTCTAATTTTCGAAAATAGCCTAGAACGTTGGAAAATTATCGAAAATACGATCTGAGACCATTTTCGAGTTTCCGATCGTATTTTAAAAAAAACGAACGTTCGAGTCTCTTTTCAATCATTTTCGAAAATAGCCTCGAACATTGGAAATCTTTGAAAATACGATCGGAAACTCAAAAATGGTCTCCGATTGTATTTTCCCAACATTTCCCAACAGGCTATTTTAGAAAATCATCGAAAATTCATTCTGGTTTCAGATTTTCGGATCTTCGGGATTTTCTAGTGAGTTTTGGCCATCTCTATGTGCTAGGAAAACCGCCATCTAGCACAGAATTATCTGATTGGTTATTTCATTTTAATGGACCGATTCTTTTTTTTTTAAAGGATAAGTGCACCGTAAAATCAAGTTATGTTCATTTGGAAGCTGCAGCTTTAAAAATACCGTGCCATATTTTTTTCGCTATGCCCCTCCAGCCAGCTTTGTGCCTTGGAAGTTACTGACATCTGTTACTGGTTTGCTGAATGTTAAGCTCCGCCTCCTCTGAGATTTCTCTGCTTCCTCATGCTTGAGCCTCAACCAGTAATGCCTGTTAGATCCGTGTGCACACACACGTGCGTGGAACCCACATGGCATTACGTTTGAGGCTCAAGCAGGAGAGTGCACGGAACTCACAGGCATTACTATTTGAGGCTCAAGCAGGAGAGTGCATGGAACTCACAGGCATTACTGTTGAGGCTCAGAAGGAGAGTGCACGGAACTCACAGGCATACTATTTGAGGCTCAAGCAGAGAGTGCGGAGAGTGCACGGAACTCACAGGCATTACTGTTTGGGCTCAAGCAGGAGAGTGCATGGACTCACAGGCATTACTGTTGAGGCTCAAGCAGGAGAGTGCACGGAACTCACAGGCATTACTGTTTGAGGCTCAAGCAGGAGAGTGCACGGAACTCACAGGCATTTGTTTGGGCTCAAGCAGGAGGATGCACGGAACTCACAGGCATTACTGTTTGAGGCTCAAGCAGGAGAGTGCACGGAACTCACAGGCAACTATTTGGGGCTCAAGCGGAGAGTGCACGGAACTCACAGGCATTACTGTTTGAGGCTCAAGCAGGAGAGTGCACGTAACTCACAGGCATTACTGTTTGAGGCTCAAGCAGGAGAGTGCACGGAACTAACAGGCATTACTGTTTGAGGCTCAAGCAGGGGAGTGCACGGAACCAGGCTATTACTGTGAGGCTAAGCAGAGGGTGACCCGGAACTCCAGGCATTACTGGTTTGAGGCTCAAGCAGGAGGGTGCACGGAACTCACAGGCATAACTGTTTGTTGAGGTCAAGCAGGAGGGTGAACGGGGACTCCAGGCATTACTGTTTGAGGCTCAAGCAGGAGAGTGCACGGAACTCACAGGCATTACTGTTTGAGGCTCAAGCAGGAGAGTGCACGGAACTCACAGGCATTACTAGTTGAGGCTCAAGCAGGAAGGAGGGCACGGAACTCACAGGCATTACTGTTTGAGGCTCAAGCAGGAGAGTGCATGGAACTCACAGGCATTACTGTTTGAGGCTCAAGCAAGGAGAGTGCACGGAACTCACAGCATTACTGTTTGAGGCTCAAGCAGGAGAGTGCACGGAACTCACAGGCATTATGTTTGAGGCTAAGCAGGAGAGTGCAGGAACTCACAGGCATTACTGTTTGAGGCTCCAGCAGGAGAGTGCACGGAACTCACAGGCATTACTGTTTGGGCTCAAGCAGGAGAGTGCACGGAACTCACAGGCATTACTGTTTGAGGCTCAAGCAGGAGAGTGCATGGAACTCACAGGGGCTTACATGTTTGAGGCTCAAGCAAGGGAGAGTTGCACGGAACTCACAGGCATTACTGTTTGAGGCTCAAGCAGGAGAGTGCACGGAACTCACAGGCATTACTGTTTGAGGCTCAAGCAGGAGAGTGCACGGAACTCACAGGCATTACTGTTTGAGGCTCAAGCAGGAGAGTGCACGGAACTCACAGGCATTATCATTTGAGGCTCAAACAGGAGAAAGCAGAGGAAATCTCAGAGGGGCGGAGCTTAACATTCAGCAAACCAGTAACAAGATGTCAGCAGCTTCCAAGGCACAAAGCTAGGTAGGTAGGTAGGTAGGCAGGCTCTGGAGGGACATAGGTAAAAAAAAATATGGCAACGGTATTTTTAAAGCTGCAGCTGCCAAATGAACATAACTTGATTTTACAGTGCACTTATCCTTTAATAGTTCATACTGAATGGTTCATGGGGATCCAAGGCCCGACATTTTTAACATCATTATCCTTCAATTAAATGTGCAGGAATCGGTAGGTAAAGAGTTAAGAATACCCTATATCTTAGCCCAGACCGGTCCCCTTTTTCCTCTCCATTCATGAGTGAAATGAGAATAATAGCAGTCATGAAATATGCATTGGGAAGAACCAAGCCAATGGTCTGGAATGTGTGTTGGTGTTCGGTACTGGAAGTATGAGGGGCTCTCTTAGCCACATTGCTTAATGCTTGCCCAGTTGTTGGGGGTAGGTCCAGCTGCTGGCTGTAGGTCTGTGACCAGTGTTGGATACAGGCTGAACACTATGCGATCATTAGAAAGGTAAGCATGTTAACTGCTGGTTATTTGATCCTTCCCGAGCCCAAGGCCATTGTTTGCTAAACAGAGGCTTGGTTACAGGTAGCTTGTGTTTCCCAGGTGAGAGATGCTTTTTACTTCTATACTTATACACAACCTGCTCTCTGGGGCCTTATTATTGGAATAATAAATTCTCTATTTCCACCAAAATGAATGACTTGATCGTGGCTGACCCATGGCTGTTGTTCTTAGTATAACACATATAATACTACGATAGTAGTTCTATTGCTGCTATGTTATTTCAGCTGTGGCTGTTCATTGTCCCCATTGGTTGATGGGAATCTGTTATATCTGTTGTATTAAGTTAGATCAACTGGACTTATTTTTGAAGACGTTTCGCTAGTCATCCGACTGGATTTCTCAGTTCAGAATGACTGTTGGCATGACTAACGAAACGACTTCAAGAACTAAACTTTAAAGGGTATGTCCACCCTTAAAATCATTTTTAAATAAAGGATTCCCCCTGTCCCCCCAGCCCCAACCGCTATATTTTTATTCTTAGAAAGTTCCCCAAACTTTACTTACCTTCCCTCTTTCCTCCGCCGCGCTGCCGGGAGTTCATTTCGGCGGGGGAAAGAGGGAAGGTAAGTAATGTTTGGGGAACTTTCTAAGAATAAAAATATAGCGGTTGGGGCTGGGGGGACTGGGAAATCATTAGCATAAAGGGTTTAGCACAAGGGGGAGGGAATTCTGAGAGGGAGGGAGAGGGAGGGGAGGGAGGGAGAAGGGCTGCAGTGCGCATCCAAACTTTTCCCGAGGGCCAGGTAGGAGGCAGAGTCCTATATGACTCTGCTATCCTCCGGTGGGGGCAGTTTTTGGGACTTTGGGGGGGGGGTACAGGAGAACCATATGGAGCTGGGATTTGAGGTAAGGATTTATTACACTACATGATGGGGCCAGTAGTGGGGGGGATTATAGTTTTGGGGGTGGACATGCCCTTTAAGTCCAGTTAATCTAACGGAATACAACAGATATACCATGACCTGGATGGATGAATATTACAGATATACCGTGACCTGGATGGATGAATATTACAGATATACCGTGACCTGATGAATGAATATTACGATATACCGTGACCTGGATGATGAATATTACAGATATACCGTGACCGGGATGGATGAATATTACAGATATACCAGGACCTGGATGAGAATATACAGATATACCTGACCTGGATGGATGATATATCAGATATAACCATGACCTGGATGGATGGATATTACAGATATACCATGACGCTGATGATGAATATTACAGATACACCATGACCTGGATGGATGAAATTACAGATATACCATGACCTGGATGAATGAATATTACAGATATACCATGACCTGGATGAATGAAATATTACAGATAACCATGACCTGATGAATAATATTACAGATAACCATGACCTGGATGAATGAATATTACAGATATACCATGACCTGGATGGAGGAATATTACAGATATACCATGACCTGGATGGATGAATATTACAGATACACCATGACCTGGATGGAAGATATACAGATATACCGTGACCTGGATGAATGAATATTACAGATATACCATGCCCTGGATGGATGAATATTACAGATATACCATGACCTGGATGAATGAATATTACAGATATACCATGACCTGGATGAATGAATATTACAGATACCTGACCTGGATGAATGAATATTACAGATATACCGTGACCTGGATGGATGAATATTACAGATTACCGTGACCTGGATGAAAATATTACAGATATACCATGACCTGGATGAATGAATATTACAGATAGACCATGACCTGGAGGAATGAATATTACAGATAGACCATGACCTGGATGAATGAATATTACAGATAACCATGACCTGGATGGATGAATATTACAGATATACCATGACCTGGATGAATGAATATTACAGATATACCATGACCTGGATGAATGATATTACAAGATATACCATGACCTGGATGAATGAATATTACAGATATACCATGACCTGGATGAATGAATATTACAGATATACCATGACCTGGATGAATGAATATTACAGATATAACCATGACCTGGATGAATGATATACAGATAACCTGACCTGGATGATGAATATTACAATATACCATGACCTGGATGAATGAATATTACAGATAACCATGACCTGGATGATGAATATTCAGCTACACCATGACCTGGATGAATGAATATTACAGATACAACCATGACCTGGATGAATGAATATTACAGATATACCATGACCTGGATGAATGAATATTACAGATACCTGACCTGGATGAATGAATATTACAGATATACCATGACCTGGATGAATGAATATTACAGATACACCATGACCTGGAATGAATGAATATTACAGATATACCATGACCTGGATGAATGAATATTACAGATATACCGTGACCTGGATAATGAATATTACGATATACCGTGGGAAAACCTTGATGAGGATATTACAGATATAACCTGACCTGGATGAATGAATTTCACAGATACCATGACCTGGATGATGATATTACAGATACACCATGACCTGGATGAATGAATATTACAGATATACCATAACCTATACCAAGCATGGGAATCTGTTCTTCTGAGCAATGCATTAAGAACGGACTCTTTAGCTTGGTAACTGCTGTAAGATGGCCACAATCCTTAAAGGGAAAGTTCAGTGCTAATACATATACTTTAATGAACATAGAGCAGTATTTTTCCATCCCAATGACCTTAACCTGCCCATTTAGCATTTTGTCTGTGTATAAATAAATACTTCCGAAATACTGACTTCCTGTTTGCAGGACCCCTAATAGAGACCATTATGGTCTTGCCCTTGGCCCAGCGCCTGGGTTGATTCAGTTGCTCAGTAGAGATCTGAGCATGTTTGACCCATCCAACAGCCAATCAGTAGAAATTACTGTTAGGAACATTCCAAGGTAGTGGTGCATTCTGGGAAGGAGAAGGACCGTTACAGAACCTGAAATGTCAGCTCACTAATGTCAACATCAGGGAACAGCAAAGGGTAAGAAATCAACTGATTTTTCAAAATGGAAGAGAATATATAGAATAACTAGGTATGTATAATATAAACTAAGAATTTTAAAAATAATGATATTTTCCACCAAACTTTCCCTTTAAGGAAGCCATGCACATTGCAGTGTTATCGGACGATAGACGGATTGTTCTGATAATAATCACAATGACAGACATTTTCCAGCATAGACCAAAGGACCTAATATGCTTGGTTCAATTTGGTCATCACTAACAATACAATTATTGCACAATGGTGAATTTTGGATTATGGAATCATTATAATCTGGGGTTTGGCCAACTTTAGCATTTTTAGCATTTACGATTTTTAATCTAATTGCAAAATCTTTCCGAGCTTTGCAGTTTGGTCCATTTCTGTAAAAATCGCACTTGATACAAGTCTGCGGAAGCTGACACAAGCAATATCAAACCCACGTGTTTTCCTGTAAATACTGTATGGTAAGGTCACATTAAATCTTCCTGTAGAGCCTGTATGGTATTGGACAGCTTTAGTAATGTTGCTCTGCCCCATATCTGTCAGAGGGCCTAACCAATGGAAAGAAATGCTCCGTAAAAAGTGCCTTTCCCCTTTGGATAGATCCCAGATGGTTAGGGGCCAGAGTTTGAACAAAACAGTTCTCCTTCAAAGGGGATCTCCACTGAATAAATAAAGTTTTGCCATTTAGATTTATTGAAGAACAGGAGGTAAAGGAGCTGTGTCTTACCTCCTGTTCTTCAATAAAATCTGCAGAAGCCGGGAGAGAAGGTAAAGAACTTACCCGATTGCTCGCTCCAACAGACTCTGTATGATATGTGCATAGAAGACCTGTCAGACTAAGTGGTGGAGGAGCGAGCGATCGGGTAACCTCCTCTCCTGGCTTCTGATCCTTTTATTGAAGAACGGGAGGTAAGATACAGCTCATTTACCTCCCGTTCTTCAATAAAACTAAATGCCCAAACTTTTTTTCTTCAGTGGAGATACTCTTTAAGGTCACATTTAATATTCTGGTTGTCCTTTGAGGTAATACCAATACATTTTTCCTGTGACATCATTGTTCATGTTAATTACATGAATGCACGACATAAGAACTGCCCAATTATTGTCTGCTACAGGAGAAAACCTTCTTCATCCTGACAGGCTGCGGAGAGGAAACAAGGCCCTATGCTGTGCAGTGGAATTTCAGGGGGATGAACTTTAATGAGCTTTTATACCATGAGTCAATTCTCCAGGCAATTTGGCCAACAGATGCACATCTTCTGGCAGGTAATGTAGAAGGCTCCCATGCTATTCAGACATGTTTTTGCTTACATTTAATGGGTTCAATATTCAAGCTAATAGTATATAAATGAACCTGAATATGTTATATAATCATAACCAACAGCTATCTATGTCTATCGCTTCTAATATAAGCAGTTTTATTATTGGTCAGATAGATATAGTGGTGGAGCCTGTGCAGATTTCTGGCCATACACATTGGAATCTGTCAGTAATATCTAATGACTGAAATATGCATTTTTACGTTGTATTAGCTCCCTCTACTTAAAGGAATTGTGGGTGATGGTGTTTTTGCACCATAAGCCTTGCCAATGTCTGGAAAATCCTATTGCTTATTATTGTCATTGTGTGTGGACATTGGCTGAGGCGTAAGGCTGAGGCCACATTTTGCCGGATGGCAAGGTGTGTAAAAAGCATGTGTACATCGTTGTGTGTTTCTCACAAGTTATCGTCCGGTTAATGGACCAGAGGCAGAAAGGAGTTGTTTATGGTGCTTCGTCAATGTAGACTAAAGTGCTAAGTGGGGTGCCACAGGGTTCTGTGATGGGGATGCTTCTATTTAATCTATTTATTAATGATTTGGAAGTGGGTATTGTCAGCAAGGTTTCTGTGTTTGCTGACGACACAAAACTTTATCGACCATAAAAAGCTACTGATGATGTGCAATCGTTGAAGGAGGATCTAGATAGATTGTCACATTAGGCTGCTAAGTGGCAGATGAGATTCAATGTTAATAAATGTAAAGTGATGCATTTGGGGTTTAACAATCCTTGCATCTGCTTAAGCTATAAATGGATCTGTGTTAAAAAGGGATCTTGAAGTTTTGGTGGATAAAAAACTTAAAGGTAGCAAGCAGTGCCAGGTGTCAACAGCCAGAGCCAGCATGGTATTGTCTTGTATAAAGAGAGGTATGGATTCAAGGGAGGAAAATGTAATTCTCCCTCTTTACAAAGCATTGGTAAGGCCTCATTTGGAATATGCAGCGCAATTTTGGAATCCTGTGTACAAAAAGGACATCTTTGAAATGGAAAGAGTCCAGAGAAGGGCAACTAAATTAATAAGGGGATTGGGGGAGCTTGAATATGAAGAGAGACTGGAAAAGTTACAATTATGTACGCTGGAGAAAAGGCGCTTGCGTGGGGATATGATTACTGTGTATAAATACATTAACGGGCCATACAATAAACTATCTGGGGCATTGTTCACCAATAGAGCATGTCAGAGGACACGTGGACATCCCTTAAGACTTAAAAAAAGTTTAGTTTTAAGTTCGGAAAGGGTTTTTCTCTGTGAGAACGGTAAAGCTATGGAACGTGGTGATGGTAATTTCATTGGATAGTTTAAAAAAAAAGCTGGATAAAGAATGTTACAAGTTACTGGTATTGATACATAAATTAGAGTTGATCCGGGTGATATTTCCAATTGCCACTTGGAGTCAGTTTTTTTGCCAACTGTCAAGCAGGAAATGTGGGTATTGCTGAGTAGGTTGGAAGATGGGCGTTTGTATTTATTCAACCTCAAATATGATACAATACTATACAATACAATACTATACTATAAACTACTATACTTTTCGGTATGGTACTGTACTATACTGTACTATACTATACAAGTTCCACGGAAGATGTTGGCGCTATATAAATACATAATACTATACCGTACTGTACTACATTATACTATACGATACTGTACTTTACTGTACTATACTATATGGCAGTAGAAAATCACCTATTTACGTAGTCCATAAAATGATGACTAAAACCTAAAATCTATTACTTGACTAAATAAAAATTCACCCAGGTGAAGTCAGCCATGCACTTTCTACCTAAACTCGCCTCCTTTCCTGCAGAGCTGGTCTAGGCATGCCCAGTTCCTAAATGTGTGCTTGCTGCCCTAATACAGTTTACCATACAGCTGTCAAACAATGAGAGCAGGGCCCCACTATAATTTTCGCAATGCGCTGTTGTGAGTGATAAGCTTTGTGCGCTGAGATTTAGTATCCATCAATGTTATTTGGACACATGCAATACGCACACAAATTTGTGCATGCATGAGTTCCATTGGCACTGCAAATCGGACACGCGATTGGAGTGCAAAACCCTTAACCCATTTCTATCTAAGGACTGGGAACAGACATTTATTAAAATGAACACTAGGTGTCACCCTCTCCCCAAGCCCTGTGTCTGTTGGTCAATTAACTTGCTCAGATTAATAACCATAATGGGGTAAATTTGCAACGAGAGAGAGAGATAATTGTCAGAGGGTGACAATTAACACTGTACTAACACTGTACCCACCAATGCTTTTATACAAAAGAACAAAATTTAGCTTGCTGTGCTATTGTGTAGAAAAAGTACATTACGGATAAAGAAATGAAATGACAAAAAAGTAAATGTTTCCAGATTATGTGAATTTCCAGTGTTCGGTGTACAAAATTAAAATTTCTATATTTGTCACAATGCTGTTATGGTTCGTACACACGTGTGATCACTGGTGAGCTGACAAAAATCGTGTACGCACGAATTATGCACAAAAATCTTGTACGCACGAATTACGCACAAAAATCGTGTACGCACTAATTATGCACAAAAATCTTGTACGCACGAATTACGCGCAAAAATTGTGTACGCACGAATTACGCACAAAAAATCGTGTACGCACGCATTATGCACAAAAATCGGGTACACACGAATTACGCACAAAAATCGTGCACGCACGGATTATGCACAAAACCGTGTACGCACGCATTATGCACAAAAATCGTGTACACACGAATTACGCACAAAAACGTGTACGCACGCATTACCCACAAAAATCGCACACGCACGAATTACGCTCAAAAATCGTGTACGCACGAATTACGCTCAAAAATCGTGTACACACGGGTTATGCACAAAAACTGTACGCACGCATTATGCACAAAAATCATGTACACACGAATTACGCACAAAAAACGTGTACACACGCATTACGCACAAAAATCGCGCACACATGAATTAAGCACAAAAAATTTGTACGCACACATTATGTACAAAAATCGTGTACGCACGAATTATGCACAAAAATTGTGTACGCACAAATTATGCACAAAAATCGTGTACGTGTGCATTCCAAGAACAGATCCGAGAGCAGCGCACATAGTGCGGCCACACCCAGTGCATTGAATTGGTAATGCGACTCAGAAACATAATTGTAAAGCACATAATGTGAACACAAGTTATGTAAAGAAAAAAGTAGCTTTCAGCCTTTACTTGCCTTTAAGGTTCTGGCTATTCGTTCTGGACTGTTCTGTGCAATGTAAGTAGACACCTGACATCACCCTGTTGTATATTTTATGAGCCATGTCGTTACAAAGAGTAGGGTGCCAGCAAATGTTTGGAACTATAGTGACAGGTGATCCATATTATCACCTTGTTTAACAACTCATTGAGTGATTATGTTATTGTGGAACTGGAAACATTTCCTGGTAATAAACGTTTGTCTCTCTTTTTCATCCATACAGATGTGTGATTGCAATGCTGACCCGCACTGTATGGCTGTAAGACGAATGGCTGTTTCGGCCGAGTGTTGAGAAGTCTATGGGCATCGCTATGTCCATAGACCTACAGACACTCAGCCGAAGAGGCCATTTAGCTTACAGTCTTGGACCTTTTGTACAAAACTTTAGACAGACAAAAAAAAGCCCCATAAAGATACTTACACTCTTTCGTTCCCTCGGCTGTCTGCATAGCCGGCAGCCATGTCTGTGATTGGCTGCCGGCTAGCCAATTACAGATGCAGCTACCAGTCTGGCCCATCTCTGCTGCTTCTGCAAGCAGAGAGCCGGAAGCAGACAGCCAAGGGAACCAGGAAGCTAAATTGGCAGATGTGAGCTAGCTGGGGTGCCCTACACTATGAAAAAATGTATTTTAGGGGTAAAGACATACCCTTTAATATAAAGGGCCCCTGCTTTAGTATTACAGTCCATACACTAATAGTATATAGAGCAAAGGTGATCACAATACAAATTTACCTTCTAATAACCAAGGACTTGTAAAGAGAAGTAATTCATAAACAATTATAACTTTACTGTCCAAAGTTTACTACACCCAACACTCTTCAATAAAATGTCCCATGGTGTGTACTGACAGTCCTGTACCTTTTCCCAAACTGGCCAATGGGATGATGTGCTCCTTGCAGGGAAGGTCTGCCCAATGGAGAAGTCCCGTAACTGTACATGAAGTGGAGGGAGACCAGCACTTTGATAGAGATTTTGACAGTTAGGATTGACACATAGGGCAATGCCAGGAGAAGGACCCACCCAGCATTTTGGTTCTAATTCTTGGTACAACTAGTGGAGGGGGTAGGGTACGGGAGAGGAGGTTGGCAGACCTTATAGTTCTCCTTTAAGGTCACATGACCTTCATCACTGCATGTTGTCCATGTGTGTTTATTGGGTCTAACCATTTATTTGTCATTCCATTATTTGTTTCCTCTATTACATTTCTACATTTGTAAACTTGCTTTGCTCCAGAACCTGTGTGAAGGCCAATAAAACTGTTATAGCTAATGAAAAATGTATTTGCAGTTGATGTTTCCGGGTTGGGATAGGACCAGACAAGGAAGATCCTTTTCGTTGCACCTGCCGATTGTCTTGATAGATTTTTGTTCCTTTGAGATGAGAATTCGATCTGTTCAGACAATAGAAGTGACAAATTTAGAAACATCTCTGCTTAAAATTTCATGAATTCCCAGAGTCCTGAATGTAGAGATCCCATTAATATTTCACTGGGGGGTCAGAACAATGTTAGATATTAACTATAAGGTCAATGAATGGATTGTTCCTCTTGTAGACCAGACCTGGTCAGTAAGGCAGATTGGCTGATTGACTGATGAGCTGATCAATTGATTAATTAAATTGTATGAATGGGTCTTAAATTATAAACGCTGGTTTATCTCTTATGATTGCACAATTTTTCATTTTAATTATTAAAGGGCATGGAGACCTCTTAAAAAACTGTATATAGGCAAATCACCCTCCCCCAACCCCTAACACTACAATAGTCAGAAGCTGATTGATATAAGACTAAGAAATGCTGTTCTGTTACCTCTCTCTCTGCTTCCTGGTTCTTATGATTAGCAGCTGTCAGTCATGCATGTAACAGATGACATCACAGCCAATGGCTGAATGCTGCTTCCCTAGATGCCTCCTCTGAGCATGTCAAAGCTTGTAAAAATGCTTGGAGAGCTTTAAGAGGGAGCGGAAACCACTTGAAAGACTGAGGGAAGAGGGAGACGATTATTTTTCTGCATAACAGATAAGACCCGAATCTGTCACCTTTCTAGCTATTGTAGTTTGGTGGGTTATTTATCAATATATAATTTTTCATTGGAAGGGTGAACCTTCCCTTTAACTGTAACTACTGAGTATCTACAGCAGATAATTAAAAAAAAAATTATTAATTCAATCTCTTTATGATAATTAGTGACTTTTATCGTGTTTTATAACGAGATCAAATTAATCTAGAGCAGAATTGAGTTCAACCTACAATGGCAATAGTCCAAGGGCCTCATTTACCAAGACTCGCTGGGCAAATATATAAAGTCACGCTAACCAGCCAGTTCACTACCGGTTAGTGCGGCTTTAACTAGGGCGCGTTTGCCCTAGTTTTAGCGCAGGATTTTAACGCCAGCAGATAGCTGCTGTTAAAATCCCGCAGTGGGTAAATCCCTTACCACACCCCCAAATGCGATATTAAATCGCCAACAGGACTTTAACCCAGAGCGATAGTGTTTAGTGCTGCCCTCTGTTATAACCAATTGCCCACCCCTAGTGCAGACAGTTGCTGAGAACTAAATGAGTTGAATTGGGGTGGGATGCTGTTCCAGATTAGGTTTCAAACAGTTACAGGGCTTCTTCTCCTTCCTAGTTAGTAACATTTGGTTTTCTTACTGCTTGGTTATCACAGAGAGGTCACAGGCAAGTCATCCAGTAGTTCATTGACAGCTCTGGCAGACCCAAACTGGAAAAGCCAGAACCCAGAGAATTAAACAGATAATTTCCTCTATAACGATATTAATTTTTGAGGCAAGAGTCAATCAGCAATTATAGAATTCATTCGGCGACATTTAGATTTTTATCTTTAGTTCCCCTTTAAACTACAATCCTTGAATAGTTGTATGGTAATAACTCATTGGTCACTATACCATGATGTTTATAAAAAAAATTCCAAAGTTCTATTTAGTGATCATATTTGAAAGAAGTTTGAAGGAAAACTAACATACATGAACATTAGATAAAGCAGAAATCTACATTATTTTATGGTGTTGCGTACTACATTTCCCAGCCCCCTTTGCTTAGTCAGTAGATTGGAACTGTATATGACAACAGCTAGAAGCGAAGGAAATGTAATATTCATGTCTGACTCTGAACGGTGCTTTCCACCGGAATTTCTCATTCTTCCATGCCAAGAAAATAATACAGCTTACATTTCCCTGCAGTTCTAAATAAATATTTACACATAGGACCATTTTGTATTTAATATAGAACGCACACTGTTATCCTATATAACGCAGCCAGGAGAAGGTTGCGTTACTTAACGTGTGATTGGATGCATGTGACTTGGACACATCCTTGGGTGTGTCAGATGCAGTCTTACTGATGATGCTGACAATGGTACACTGTCAAGCTTATGCACCTAGCATGGGATCATTCATCAGCCCCTTTCCTTTTTACCTGGGTATAATTTTCTCCAGTGACATCTATTTATTTCATTCATTGCTGTTTCCTTTGATCTCATAGTCTTTTCTTTAGAGCAACTTTTAGAGCTGTTAAAATACGAATGGTACAGTCTGCCTGCATTATTCATACTAAGCTGAGCCAAGGAGATACTGTTACAGCACAAGGGCTTCTCCGCTATATCTTGGCTCCTTTCATTCCCAACAGAAGCCTTTGCCTGACGATGAAAACCTTAACAGGGATCCCCTCCATCTATCAAGGATTAGCTACAATACGCCTGGATTGTTAAGAGCAAGATCCCATCATAGGAATACCCAGAGAAGCATTGCTGGATTTGCTTTTTTACATTTCAAAAAGGCTCTCCAAGGATTTTTCCAAGTAGAAGGAATGTTGTGGGATAACACAGAATGGATTTCTGGATCACAAGGTAACCAAATAGGCTCAGTGTAGAATGATCTTCATATTCATGAGAATTTTGTATTGATCTGAAGGCAAATTAGAAGCGCAGAGTGGATTTGTTAATTAACGGGAAGACTTTGGATGCACTTAAATTACTATTCAGTTTCTTTTGAAGTATCATTTAACAGTATGAGCATTCGGGTCTGTACAGAGCTGTTCCTTTGGTTACTCTCCAACGTCTTCTGCTTAGGTCACTTCTGTTTGCTGTGGTGCCAAAATTCTAAGAAGACGGGAACTTTGGGCCATTTTATTCTACAGCAGAAGAAAGTTTTAGCATGAGCATAGGAGACTCGCATTATGGGGGGCAAGAAGGGTGATACCAAACCAGCAAAGAAAGGCAGAGGGAAGGAGCCTGCTGCCCCAACCAAATCGGCACCCAAGAAAGATGAAAAGAAGGGAGGAAAAGGCAAGGAAAAGGAGGATAAAAAGAAAGGGAAAGATGCCAAAGATGCCAAGAAGTCAAAGAAGGAAATTACCAGTGAATCTGAGGAGCCTTCTGAGGCCGAGATAACCAAGGAAGAAAGTGAAGAAAGCAAAGATGAAGAGGAGGAAGAGGAAGAGAGCGAAGTAGATACTAGAGCGAAAAAAGGAAGAGAAAAGAATGTAGCGGCTCTGAAAGGGGCATCAAAAGCAGTGGCAGGAATGAACCAGGGCAACCGGAGGAGAGGTCAGGGGGCAGTAAAAGAAGAACCAACCAGCAAGGACAATATTTTAAAGAAAGATATATCCAAAGCTCAACTGAAAGGAGCAACAAAGGCAATGGCAGGGCTGGTAAAAAAACCTGCCCCACCAGCCAAAAAGAAGAGAAGTCTGAAGGCAGCATCCAGGCTTTTCATGAAATTTAGACAACTCAATCCCAGGAGATCCAAAAAGGGTCATTTTAAAGCAGCTTCAAGACTCCTCACAGGGTTCAGGCAGAAATTTGCAGCATCTTCTCTGCTGAATAGGAAAAAGAAGTCAGCTGCAATGTTGAAGAACACTTCGAAACTCATGTTGGGTTTAAGGAGAAGCGCGAAAAAGCAGCCTCCCAAACCCATCGATGGCACCAAACAGAAGCCCACATTCATGCTTATCCGATTAGGAGGAAATTCATCTAAAACAGACAAGGCAGAACAAAAGGGAGGTGGGGGTTTGCTTAGTGGCTTTTTTAGTCGGAAAAAAGCAAAGGACAAGTTTAAACCCAAAGCAAAAGTTCTTACTAAAGTGTCCTCGGCAGCTAGTTGGTTGACCAAAAAGTTCCTGCAAAAAAAGAGAGGATATTCTGAGGATGATAGAGCCATACAGGAAGCGTGGCTCACCCGAATGGGGGCACAGAAGCTACCTTTCCCCTCACACGAAGAGCTTTCAAGGTATCGGGCAAGTATGAAAAGGTTCCCTGGTGCTTACAGATTTTATGGCCAGAATGAAGATGTTTATGGACATCCTAGGAATTTCCAAGCATATCGACATCAAAGATTTCCAACTCAAAGGTATGCCCCAAATGGACCTGGTAGATATGACGAGCCATTCATTGAATATTACAACTACCAGAATGATGAATATGGTTATGATAATCAGGGATACGTAAGTAATGAAAATGAATTTCCGTATGACTATGGTTCTTATCCCGCAGAAGCAGGGGAGTATCAAGATTATCCTGGGTACCAAATGGATGAAGACTATCATTCATATCAAGAAAATATGGAGTATTATGATGGAGCCGGTCATCCACTAAAGAGTCAGAACTCTTATTTTGATTATCAGGCAGATGTTCATCATCCACCAAATGGTTATTATTCTCAAGATTACAATGAGGATGAAAATGAATATTATGACGATCCAATGAATCCATATGGTACAATGGAAAACCAAGGTGAAAGATTTGCGCCATATGGCAGCCAAGGGAATTACTCAGACATGGACGACTATAACATTGAAGATAGTGATTACCTAGTTTCACCTTATGCTGAACCATTAAACCCATATGCCCAGCCTATGGATGATATGGAAACAGATGATGTAGAAGAAATAGAAAGACAGGATGAAAACTTTAACGAGGGTCCAGATTTTGGGGAAGAAACCAATTCCACATTATCAATAAATAGAAAATATAAACTTTTTCCAAGACCTCAGGTAAAGATTTTTGGAAGAGAAAAATTAGATGTCCCTTTACCTCCATCCCCTCGTATTTCATTTACTGATTACGATGAAGAGGAAGACGAAGATGAGGACGATGAAGAACCATTAGTTCCTACTCGACAACAACAACAACAAAGAAATCGGGGTAGACAACCTCCCAACAAATCTCTCTTTGCAAAGTCTCTTCAAAGAAATGTTGGACAACCATATGCAAGAGGAGTTCAGAAGTTACTTTCCTCCAAACCGTTAGGCAAAAGATTCAGTGCAGATCAAGAGGAGGATTATCAGGAACTAGATTCACAGGACTTATCCCCAAGAGCATTTGGCAGTCCTTTGGGGCAGTTTATGAAAAAGACTCTATCTCCAAAGCCAATATTAAAGAATAGCGGAAGTCAAAGGAATAGACAGTCATCTCCTCAACCTCCCAGGAGAAATCCTTTTGCAGATGGCAATATGCCACAGACGCCGCAAAAATTCTATAAAGAACCAATGCCCAGAAATGAACATACACCTCCTGAACAAGCATGGAATAGAGCAAGCCAGAGAAATAGGCAGATATCTCCTCAACCTCCAAATAGAGATACATTGGTAGGTGGGAATCGTTCACGATCCCCATCTCCACAGCCATCACGAAAAACTTTTACAGGCCCAGTGCCAAGCAATGGATACCAAAACCAGCGTGCACCTTCTAAACAACAGCTCGAAGATCTCCAGAAAGATCTGGCGAATGAGCAAGGTTCTGAACAACCTTACCATAAACGATTTGGCCTTAAATTGGCTGGCATGGATTCATCCAATTTCTCAAGAAAAGTTAAATATTCAGCTTCTAACAACAACAACATCGAAACACGACCGTCTCTGCAGTCACCTAGACAAAGTGTCACTCAATCCCCACAGCCTGTTAAAAAGTTTAATAATCAAGGGCAAAATGTGCAAACTCCTCCTTCTCCTAATTTATCAACAAGACAAAGTCCACTTGCCCCAAAGCCTGCTATGAATACATTTGGCTTAAACAAATCAAATACAAATCCTCACAATCAACCAAGACCTGACAACCCTTCGATACGTTCATCTCTGAGACAGAATCCCTTTCCTCCACCTTCAGCAAATGTTCCTAGATCTCCGTCAACAACAAGAATGACACACTGGTCTGCAAATTCCAAAAATCAAACTGTACAATCGCCTGCTGTCGGTTCCAATATTGCATCTAGATCTCCTCAACTCTCAATAAAAAGAGGAAATAGCCTCAGGGATGAGCAATTGAATAGCCTATCTGCTCATCAAATGCCTGAATTGAGCCCGCAGTCTGACCGTATTGCATCCCCTTATTCCAGGTCACCTCAATCGAGCCCAGTTCTGCACAGAAGCAACAGCACTTTAAATAAAGGATTACGAATGCCAACATCTCAGCCTGGAAGAAGTCATTTTGAGGATATGAATTCTGATTATTACACAGAAAATGAAATAGATTACGAGAGACAAATGATAGGTCCAATGAGTGGAATAAATACGGAACCTCAGGAGAGACCCACACAAGGCTGGGCAAGAGACAATGAAACACCAAGAGAGACAGTCAAACCAGTAATTAAGAGTTCACTGATGAAACATATTAAGCATTCAAATACGGCAGTTCCAACGCATCCTTTGCCACAAAGAGGATCAGTTGTGTTTAGAGACAGCAACAGTAACATATCCCCCCAGATGTCACAAAGACAAGCAACGGGCAGTGTGAGGAGCAGGGGGCCCCAAAGGTCCCCTTCACAACAGTTTTCTGAAGAATCAACATCACCAAGAAGATTAGACAGCATAAGAGGAACATCAAAAACACCCTCACCAAATCCAATGGCACGCACTTTAAGCCGACAAGGAAGCCGTTTATTTTCAGAAGAGTCTTATGATTTGCCTGCTGAATCTTTGTCATTTAATGATCAGCCAAAATCCCCTGTTTCAGGAAGACATGAAATGTTTGAAGGAACCTCAAATAGGTCAAATCCAGGAACTCCAATGCTAAATCGGCAAGGAAGTCGTAATTTGTTGTCAAGTAGACCTGAGCAGCCCAGATTACCAGTGATGGAAAGATATGATAGCATGAGAGGAACCACAAAAATGGCTCCATCTAGCCCTATAACAAATATGTTGCCCAATCAAGGAAACAGCCCTTTTGTTACCAGAAAACCTCAGTCTCCTTCACAGCCCACACCTTTCGCTGAACAACCGCCTTCACCAGAATCAGCAAGGTATGGTAGCATGAGAGGAATCTCAATGTTTCCTGAACCAAATCCAGAAATGCAAAGGTTACAAAGGCAAAACAGTATTATGTCCAGAGAATTACAAGATGACCCTTCAAGATTCTCTGAAAAACCACCATCACCTGTACTAAGGAAAAATAACAGCATCAAATTAGCAAAGGGAGTGCTACCTCCATCTAGTCCAACATCTGATCAAAGTCCTTCTTGGAAGCGCATGGGTCATCCCCTAGTTGGACTATCTCAGGCACCCATTATCCCATCGCAACATTTAAGGCACAGACCACTTCCTTCTCCTGCCAACCAAGCCCCAGAAAATATAACTATGAATCCTCCTTTCAGTGCATATGGAACCTCAATGAATGGGCAAACACAAAGACCAATGGGAGAAAATATTTATACCCCAGGAGTCTACAACCCTCCTGAAAGTATTGACCCTTACTATGATGAGTTGAGGCCCTCCGAGATATCACAGCAAAATCCAGTTTTCCGAGGGGGAGAATCAGCTCCTAACAGATTGCCTTCACCACCCACTGGATCAAAGTCATTAGGTGGGTTCATGTCTGAAACACTAATTCAGAATCCCCCTGGCTCTCCGAAATCAAATCCTAATCTCTATTTGAGATATCAAGGGTCTCCAACCATGGCTGGTGCCAGCACTTCAGTTCCAAGATTTCCACATCCAAGAGGCATGTATATGGGTCCAAGACCTCCAAGAACACATCTAGACTTTTACAATGGGGACAATGAAGATGGGGTGGGAAGGTATGCTGTGGTAATGCCTCAGGTACAAAGGATGGGATCCTTCAAAGGACGTGGATCTCTAAGGAAGCCACCTTGGCAAAGACAGCATACATTGAATTTCCATGAAATGCAAGGAACATTGACCTCCAATAAATCTGCTCACATGCCTTGGTCTGACTCTATGAGAAGCGACCAACACAGAGCACCCAGTTTTGTGGCACGTGGTGGTGGGATATCCCCAAGGAATATGGGCAACATGGGACAGAATTCTCAAAGGAACCCAAAGGTAATTGAATTACTATTTTGCCATTTCTCACAACTCTCTTAAAGGATAACTATTGTATGTATGTAGTTTTTTTTTAAATACCATTAAAATGAAAAGTACTTGGGACAGGGATATAGGACTGGCAATTCCTATTTTCCAATATTGATTCTGTGAGGAGCACCAGACCAAAAAAAAATTATTTTGCCAGTCTTCCTCCTGACTTCAGCACTATCTTTAATACAGAATTAGCCCAGGACTAACCTGGCAAATGAAAACTATAAGTGCTGTAGCTCCTAAACAAAAGGATATTGTGAGGTGGGAATAATCAATCCTACATCCCTTCCCCAGGTACTTTCCATTTTTGAATGGTTAATTTTTAGAGTAATGTTATCCTTTAATTACATTTACCTATTTAATTTTGGTAACCTTTAGGTGTAACAGGATCCATCCAGAATTTAGCACTGAGGTCAGGTCACATATTCAGTATTAAATATTTTCCTTAATTTTCTTTGATTTCAAATCAGCTGCGGTGATTGCAAAGTGATTGCCATTAAACAATATAAATTCTAACTTGGCCATGCTGCATGTGTTTTTAAAGGGCATGTCCACCCCCAAAACTATAATTCCCCTCACTATTGGCCCCACCATGTAGTGTAATAAAATCCTTACCTTACATCTCAGCTCCAAATGGTTCTCCTGGATTCCCTCCCCAAAGTCTGAAAAACTGCCCACCATATATGCCTCCTGTCTCTCCTCTGGGAGAATTTTGTCCTGCGCACTGCAGGCTTCCCCCTCCCTCCCTTTCCCTCCCTCTGAAAACTCCCCCAGCCCCAACCACATTATTACATTTTCCAGAGACTCCCCCGATAGTTACTTACCTTACCTCTTACCCCCAGTGTTCTGAACTGCCGGCAGCCGCGTCCGTGATTGGCTGCCTCTCAGCCAATCAGGGATGCGGATGCCGGTCCTGCCCCCTGCTTGCAGTTCAGTGCAAGCAGAGGGCCGGGATTGTGTGGCGGGGAAAGAGGTACGGTAAGTAACTATCGGGGCACTTTCTGGAAAATCTAATCATGCGGCTGGGGCTGGGGGAAGGTGCCCTACCACATACAAAAATGTTTTTAAAAGAGTGGACATGCCCTTTAATAGGTGTCTCTTGGTTTTTTTCTGATCTGGCAGGTGGCAGCCCTTGATCTTCTTTTATTGGATATGAGTTGATTCTCTTGCTAAGCTGGTAAACAAAGTTGGTGAATTGCAGTCACTTTGCAATCAGAGCAGCCCTGCTAGTAAGATTTATTTTGTGTCCCCATCAGATCAGATGATCTGGCAAGCCTTTTGTTTCTTTCCCTCCCCCCTCCTTTTTTCTCCCAGTGGGGCAGACATGCTCAGTCCAAATTGCAGAGCTGCTGTAGCGATATTCCTTATTTCACAAAAGTATATTTTTTTAGTTGGGAATAATTACGTTTCTGGTCTGGACGACTGGATAAATGTGTAATAATTAGAGGAAACTTACTGATGATTCCAAAACTTGATTAATATTAATCAATTGATGTTTCAGTGTTTATATTACTCTCTAAAATGGTTTCTTAATGTCGTTTTTGGCTCTCCAGACGTTTTCCAACTAAAATTCATAGCATTCCCTGGTTGCATGCTGGGAAATGTAGTGTGCACAGATTGGACATTTGAGAGGAGTCAGTTTCCCAGTTGCCAGGGATGTGACATGAGCATAATTAGGTTAAAATCCCCAGTATAAAGATAGACAGAGAGAGACTTTAGTATCACGCACAATAGGGATAGGGGTGTACACAGGACATAGTGAGGGTGGACAAGGGTAGATGACCATATAATATAATCTATACCATCAATAGTATAGGGTATACACAGGACATAGTGAGGGTGGACACCAAGGGATAGAGACAATTAAGATAACATAATACCAGCAATAGGATAGGGTGATACACAGGGGACATAGTGAGGGGTGGACAAGGGATAGAGACATATACTATAATATATACCACAATAGGATAGGGTGATACACAGGGACTGTAGGGTGGACAAGGGATAGACAATAAATTATATATACTTCATAGGATGGTGATACACAGGGAATAGTGAGGGTTGACAAGGGAGAGAGACATATAATATAATAATATACTATCACTAGGGATAAGGTGATACACAGGGACATGTGATAATAATATATATCTATATACTGTCCTTATAATAATATGTACTTATTCGTCCTATAATAATATATATCTACATAATATGTTCCCTATAATAGTTATATTTGTTAGTATGATATCTAATAATACTGTCCTATAATAAATATTAATCTATAATACCTCCCATATAAAGATCTCATAACTGTCATATTATATGTATCTAATATATCTGTCCTATAATAATAGATTCTATTTCTGTCATATATATATCGTAATCGTCCTATAATAATATTAGATCTAATATACTGTCCTAATAATATATTATATCTAACTAATATCTGTCCTATAATATATATATCATAATTCCTAAATAATACTAATATCTGTCCTATAATAATATTATATCTAATTATATGTTGTCCTATAATAATATCTATTATATCTCTTTAATACTTAGATCTAAAGGCCTATAATATATCTAGTAATTAATATCTGTCTAATAATAACTATTACTCATAAAATATATAGCTAAGATCGTCCCAGTAATATTAGATTTACGCCGATTAATGATCCTATAATAATATATATCTAATATCTGTCCTATAATAATATTATATCTAATAATATCTGTCCTATAATAATATTATATCTAATAATATCTGTCCTATAATAATATTATATCTAATATCTGTCCTATAATAATATTATATCTAATAATATCTGTCCTATAATAATATTATATCTAATAATATCTGTCCTATTATAAGATGTGCTGCAGTAATCGAGTGAACTCCAGAGTCAGCCTGTCAGTCTCGTGTCACTGTGTCAACGGAGATGACAAAGGAACACAATCTGTTCTCTGTGGTGTCCACCTCAACCGGCAGTCTAAGGAAACTCAAGCATTGCTTGCTCCTGTAACCATCCTGTATTACAGGTCCACCAGGACGATAGAATTCACGTGAACAGAACTGATTACTACAAAGGGGGTTTAAGGAAGATGGTGGCCTCCCGGACAATTAATGGTTAATTACACTTTTAAAGAATTAAATGTACCCATTGCCTTACCCATTGCCTTACTTCAACTGTTAGATAGACATTATGGGTAGGGTATAAAGGTTGGACTAGATGGACGTATGTCTTTATACAACCTCCAATACTATGTTCCTATGTAACTGTTTACAGACATTTATGGGTAGGGTATAAAGGTGGACTAGATGGATGTATGTCTTTTACAACCTCCAATACTAAGTTACTATGTAACTGTTATACAGACATTATGGTAGGGTATAAAGGTTGGACTAGATGGACTTATGTCTTTATACAACTTCCAATACTATGTTACTATGTAACTGTTAATAGACATTATGGATAGGGTATAAAGGTTGGACTAGATGGACGTATGTCTTTATACAACCTCCAATACTATGTTACTATGTACACTGTTGATAGACATTATGGATAGGGTTAAAATTGGACTAGATGGACGTATGTCTTTATCCAATCTCCAATACTATGTTACTATGTAACTGTTATACAGACATTATGGGTAGGGTATAAAGGTTGGACTAGATGACGTAATGTCTTTTACAACCTCCATACTCATGTTACTATGTACTGTTATACAGACATTATGTAGGGTATAAAGGTTGGCTAAGATGACGTAGTCTTTATACAACCTCCAATACTATGTTACTATGTAACTGTTATACACTTATGGGTAGAGGTATAAAGGTTGGACTAGATGGACGTATGTCTTTATACAACCTCCATAAAAACAAATAATAACCTAGGGTATAGGTTGGACTAGATGGACGTATTTCTTTATACAACCTCCAATACTATGTTACAATGTAACGTGTTATACAGACATATGGTAGGGTATAAAGGTTGGACTAGATGGACGTATGTCTTTATACAACCTCCAATACTAGTTACCTATGTAACTGTTATAACAGCCATTATGGGTAGGGTATAAAGGTTGGACTAGATGGATATGTCTTTATCAACCTCCAATACTATGTTACTAATTACTGTTATACAGACATTGTGTAGGGTATAAAGGTGGACTAGATGACGTATGTCTTTATACAACCTCTAAAACTATGTTACTATGTAACTGTATAAACATTAAGGGTAGGGTATAAAGGTTGGACTAGATGGACGTACGTCTTTATACAACCTCCAATACTATGTTACTATGTAACTGTTATAACAGACATTTGGGTAGTTATAAAGGTTGGACTAGATGGACGTATGTCTTTATAACAACCTCCAATACTAGTGTTACTATGTAACTGTTATACAGACATATGGGTAGGGTAAAGGTGTATCTTGATGGTGTCTGTGTCTTTATAAACCTCCAATACTATGTTACTATGTAACTGTTATAACAGCATTATGGGTAGGGTATAAAGGTTGGACTATACGACATATGTCTTTATACACCTCCAATACTATGTTTACTGTGTAACGGTTATACAGACATTATGGGTAGGGTATAAAGGTTGGACTAGATGGACCGTATGCTTTATACAACCTCCAATACTATGTTACTATGTAACTGTTTACAACTTATGGGTAGTGTATAAAGGTTGGACTAGATGGACTATGTCTTTATACAACCTCCAATACTATGTTATTTGTAATTGTTTATCCAGACATTATGGGTAGGGTATAAAGGGTTGGACTGATGGACGTTGTCTTATCAAACCTCCAATACTATGTTACTATGTAACGTGTTTCAGACATTATGGGTAGGGTTATAAGGTTGACTAGATGGATGGATGTCTTTAACACCTCCAACTACTAAGTTACTATGTAACTGTTATACAGACATATATGGGTAGGGTATAAAGGTTGGACTAGATGGACGTATGTCTTTATAAACACTTCCATACTGTTCATATGTAACTGTTAGATAGACATTATGGATAGGGTAAAAGGTTGGACTAGATGACGTATGTCTTTATACAACCTCCATACTTGTTACTATGTAACTGTTATACAGACATTATGGGTAGGGTATAAAGGTTGGACTAGATGGCTGTATGTCTTTATACAACCTCCAATACTAAGTTACTATGTAACTGTTATACAGACATTATGGGTAGGGTTAAGGTTGGACAGATGGACGTATGTCTTTATACAACTTCCAATACTATGTTACTATGTAACTGTTAGATAGACATTATGGATAGGGTAAAAAAGGTTGGACTAGATGGACGTATTTCTTTATACACACCAATACTTGTTACTATGTAACTGTTGATAACATTATGGTAGGGTATAAAGGTTGGACTAGATGGACGTATGTCTTATACAATCTCCAATACTATGTTACTATGTAACTGTTATACAGACATTATGGGTAGGGTATAAGGTTGAATAGATGGACTGTATGTCTTTATACAACCTCCAATACTATGTTCTATGTAACTGTTATACAGACATTATGGGTAGGGTATAAGAGTTGGGCTAGTGGACGTATGTCTTTATACAACCTCCAATACTATGTTACAATGTAACTGTTTACAGACTTATGGGTAGGGTAAAAGGTTGGACTAGATTGACGTATGTCTTTATACAACCTCCAATACTATGTTAGCTATTGTAACTGTTATCAGACATTATGGGTAGGGTATAAGGTTTGAGACTAGATTGGACGTATGTCTTTATACAACCTCCATACTTGTTACTATGTAACTGTTATACAGACATTATGGGTAGGGTATAAAGGTTGGACAGATGGACGTATGTCTTTATACAACCTCCAATACTATGTTAATATGTAACTGTTATACAGACATTATGGGTAGGTGTATAAGGTTGACTAGATGGATGTAGTCTTTATCAACCTCCAACTATGTTACTATTAACTGTTTATCAGACATTATTGTAGGGTATAAAGGTGTGGACTAGATGGACGTATGTCTTTATACAACCTCTAAAACTATGTTACTATGTAACTGTTTACAGACATTATGGGTAGGGTATAAAGGTTGGACTAGATGGACGTATGTCTTTATACAACCTCCAATACTATGTTACTATGTAACTGTTATACAGACATTATGGGTAGGGTATAAAGGTTTGGACTAGATGGACGTATGTCTTTATACAACCTCCAATACTATGTTACTATGTAACTGTTATACAGACATTATGGGTAGGGTATAAAGGTTGGACTTGATGGATGTATGTCTTTATATAACCTCCAATACTATGTTACTATGTAACTGTTATACAGACATTATGGGTAGGGTATAAGGTTTGGACTAACAGACATATGTCTTTATACAACCTCCAATACTATGTTACTATGTGTAACTGTTATACAGACATTATGGGTAGGGTATAAAGTTGGACTAGATGGACTTATGACTTTATACAACCTCCAATACTATGTACTATGTAACTGTTATACAGACATTATGGGTAGTGTATAAAGGTTGGACTAGATGGACATATGTCTTTATACCCCTCCAAACTAATGTTATTATTATTGTTATATGTTATACAGACATTATGGGTAGGGTATAAAGGTTGGACTAGATGACGTATGTCTTTATACAACCTCCAATACTATTGTACTATGTAACTGTTATACAGACATTATGGGTAGGGTATAAAGGTTGGACTAGATGGATGATGTCTTTATATAACCTCCAATACTATGTTACTATGTAACTGTTAGACAGACTTATGGGTAGGGTATAAAGGTTGGACTAGATAGACGTATGTCTTTATACAACCTCCAATACTATTTACTATGTAACTGTTTAGACAGACATTATGGGTAGGTTAAGGTTGGACTAGATGGACGTATGTCTTTATAACAACCTCCAATACTATGTTACTATGTAATTGTTATACGACATAATGGGTAGGGTATAAGGTGGACTAGATGGACGTATGTCTTTATACAACCTCCAATACTAGTTACTATGTAACTGTTAGACAGACATTATGGGTAGGGTATAAAGGTTGGACTAGATGTGTATGTTTCTTTATATAACCTCCAATACTATGTTACTATGTAATTGTTATACAGACATTATGGGTAGGGTATAAAGGTTGGACTAGACGGACGTATGTCTTTATACAACCTCCAATACTATGTTACTATGTAACTGTTAGACAGACATTATGGGTAGGGTATAAAAGTTGGACTAGATGGACGTAAGTCTATATTCAACCTCCAATACTATGTTACTATGTAACTGTTATACAGACATTATGGTAGGGTATAAAGGTTGGACTAGATAGACGTATGTCTTTATATCAACCTCCAATCTATGTTACTATGTAACTGTTTAGACGACATATGGGTAGGGTATATATGTGGACTAGATGGACGTATGCCTTTATACAACCTCCAATACTATGTTACTATGTAACTGTTAAAATCGACTTATGGGTAGGGTATAAAGGTTGGACTAGACGGATGTATGCCTTTATTCAACCTCCAATACTATGTTACTATGTAACCATTATACAGGCATTATGGGTAGGGTATAAAGGTTGGACTAGATGGACGTATGTCTTATACACCTCCATTACTATATTACTATGTAACTGTTATACAGACATATGGGTAGGGTATAAAGGTTGGACTAGATGGAGGTATGTCTTTATACAACCTCCATTACTATATTACTATGTAAGTGTTTACAGACATTATGGGTAGGGTATAAAGGTTGGACTAGATGGACGTATGTCTTTATACAACCCCTTACTATATTACCATGTAACTGTTATACAGACATTATGGGTAGGGTATAAAGTTTGGGCTAGGTGGACGTATGTCTTAACCTCCAATACATGTTACTATGTAACTGTTATACAGACATTATGGGTAGGGTATAAAGGTTGGACTAGATGGATTACGTCTTTATACAACCTCCAATACTATGTTACTATGTTAACTGTTAGACAGACATTATGGGTAGGGTATAAAGGTTGGACTAGATAGACGATGTCTTTATACAACCTCCAATACTATGTTTACTATGTAACTGTTATACAGACATTATGGGTAGGGTATAAAGGTTGGACTAGATGGACGTATGTCTTATACAACCTCCAATACTATTTTACTATGTAACTGTTATACACGACTTTTGGCTAGGGTTAAAAGGTTGGACTAGATGGATGTACGTCTTTATACAACCTCCAATACTATTTTACTATGTAACTCTTAGACAGACATTATGGGTAGGGTATAAAGGTTGGACTAGATGGATGTATGTGTGTTATTAAACCTCCATACTATGTAACTATGTAACGGTTATACAGACATTATGGGTAGGGTATAAAGGTTGACTAGATGGATGTATGTCTTTATACAACCTCCAATACTAGTTACTATGTAACTTTAGACATTATGGGTAGGGTATAAAGGTTGGATTGATGGACGTATGTCTTTATACAACCTCCAATACTATGTACTATTTAACTGTTATACAGACATTATGGGTAGGGTATAAAGGTTTGAGTAGATAGACGTATGTCTTTATAATAACCTCCATACTATGTTACTATAACTGTTATACAGACATTAGGGTAGGGTATAAGGTTGGACGAGATTGACGTATGTCTTTATACACCTCCAATACTATGTTACTATGTAACTGTTATACAGACATTATGGGTAGGGTATAAAGGTTGGACTAGATGGATGCTGTCTTTATACAACTTCCAATACTATGTTACTATGTAACTGTTATACAGACATTATGGGTAGGGTATAAAGGTTGGACTAGATGGACATATGTCTTTATACAACTCCAATACTATGTTACTATGTAACTGTTATACAGACATTATGGGTAGGGTATAAAGGTTGGACTAGATGGACGTAGTCTTTATACACTCCAATACTATGTTACTATGTAATGTTATATACAGACATTATGGGTAGGGTATAAAGGTTGGACTAGATGGACGTATGTCTTTATACAACCTCCAATACTATGTTACTATGTAACTGTTATAGCGACATTATGGGTAGGGTATAAAGTTTGAACTAGATGGACGTATGTCTTATGCAACCTCCAATACTATGTTACTATGTAACTGTTATACAGACATTATGGGTAGGGTATAAGGTGGACTAGATGGACGTATGTCTTTATTCAACTCCAATACTATGTTAACTGTAACTGTTATACAGACATTATGGGTAGGGTATAAAGGTTGGACTAGATGGACGTATGTCTTATATACACCTCCAATACTATGTTACTATGTAACTGTTATACAGACATATGGGTAGGGTATAAAGGTTGGACTAGATGGACGTATGTCTTTATACAAGCTCCAATACTATGTTACTATGTAACTGTTATACAGACATTATGGGTAGGGTATAAAGGTTGGACTGAGGGACGTATGTCTTTATACAACCTCCAATACTATGTTACTATATAACTGTTATACAGACATTATGGGTAGGGTATAAAGGTTGGGACTAGATGGACGTATGTCTTTAACAACCTCCAATACTATGTTACTATGTAACTGTTTACAGAATTATGGGTAGGGTATAAAGGTTGGACTAGATGGATGTATTCTTTATACAACCTCCAATACTATGTTACTATGTAACTGTTATACAGACATTATGGGTAGGGTATATAGTTTGAACTAGATGGACGTATGTCTTTATGCAACCTCCAATACTAGTTCAGCACTTTATTATGATTGTGTAACACAGTGAAATTACTTTTCATTATACCCCATGGTGCATATAGTGATAGTAACAGAGGTAGAAGTAGAACACGAGAAGACTATACAGTATGCCGTGTACGCAGTATGAGGAGACTATACAGTATGCCGTGTACGCAGTATGAGAGGAGATATACAGTATGCCGGGTACGCAGTATGAGAAGGGACTATACAGTATGCCGTGTACGCAGTATGAGAAGAGACTATACAGTATGCGATTGTACGCAGTATGCGAGGAGGCGACATATAGTATGCCGTGACGCAGTAGAGAGGAGAATATATCAGATGCCGTGTACGCATAGTAGAAGAGACTATACAATGCCGTTGTACGCCAGTTGAGGAGAGACTATTACAGTATGCCGTGTACGCATAGGAGCCCAGTATGCAGCTATGGGAGACTATACAGTATGCGTAGTACGTCAGTATGAGAGAGATATACAGTATGCCAGGTACGCAGTATGAGAGGAGACTATACAGTATGCCAGGTACGCAGTATGAGAGGAGACTTATACAGTTGCCGTGTAGCAGTAGAGGGAGACTATAAGTTACCGTTTTACAGTATGAGAAGGAACAGAGAGTTAAGCATACAGTAGGAGAAGACTATACCCCGTATCCAGGTATACGCAGTATGAGAAGTAGACCTATACATTGAGAATAGGCTATACAGTATGAAAGGAGACATTACGTATGCAGGTACGCAGTATGATCGTAGGAGACTATACAGTATGCAGGTACAGCGATGTAGTTAGGAGGACTAACAAGTATGCCAGGTATTACTATGAGAAGACGATCTCAGTATTCCAGTATACTAGTATGAAAGAGACTAATACAGTTATGAGAAGAGGCTATACAGTATGGCCAGGTCATGCAGTATGAGAGAACTATACAGTATGCCAGGTACCCAGTATGAGAAGAGAATATACAGTATTCCAGGTATGCAGTATGAGAAGAGATTATACAGTATGCCAGGTATACAGTATGAGAAGAGACTATACAGTATGAGAAGAGGGGCCTATACAGTATGGCAGGTATTGCATAGATTGAAGAGACATATACAGTTCATGCCAGGTATGGCAGTAATGAGAAGAGATATACAGCTATGCCAGGTATGCAGTAGTGAGAAGAGACTAACGTATGCCAGGTACCAGTATAGGGAGAACAGTATTACAGTATGCGAAGAGACTATACAGTATGAGAAGAGGCTATACAGTATGCCAGGTATAACAGTATGGAGAAGAGACTAACGTATGAGGAGAGGCTATACAGTATGCCAGGTACACAGTATGAGAAGGACTATAACAGTATGAAAGAGGCTTATAGTATCGCAGGTATACAGTATGAGAGAGACTATACAATATCCAGGTTACACAGACAGAGAGGATAGAGACTATACATATGAAGAGTATACATAGCCGTAGGCAGTTATCCAAAGAGATTATAACAGTATGGCCAGGTCACAGTATGGGGAAGAGAGAGTACAGAGTATACGTATGCCAGGATTAGTATGAGAAGACTATACAGTATGAAAAGAGACTATACACAATGCCAGGTACACAGTATGAGAAAAGACTATACAGTATGAGAAGAGGCTATACAGTATGCCAGGTATGCAGTATCAGAAGAGATTATACAGTATGCCGGTCCCGATTTTATGGGGAAGAGACAACAGTATGCCAAGGTACTTGCAGTTGAGAAGACTATACAGCTATGAGAGAGACTTAACAGTATGCAGGTACGCGTAATGTAAAAGATATGACAGAAGAGAAGACTATACAGTATGCCAGGTATCATAAGAGCAAGTTACATATGCCAGGTACGCAGTATGAGAAGAGATTATACAGTATGCCAGGTACGCAGTATGAGAAGAAACTATACAGTATGCCAGGTATGCAGTATGAGAAGAGATTATACAGTATGCCAGGTATGCAGTATTGAGAAGAGATTATACAGTATGCCAGGTACGCAGTATGAAAGACTACAAGGTTATGGGCCAGGTCTTTACAGATATTTAAACCTCTTGTAACAGTGGTTCATTACAGAGAGGATTCAAAGTTCATCACGTTCATGGCGAATGGGAAAAGCTGTTTGTTTGCGGATTGATCTAAAACGTTTACCCGATGGCAGGAGCTCAAACAAGGTGTTTCCAGGGTGAGTTTGGTCCTTTATAATGTTTTTGGCCCTTCTCATACCGAGAGCCTTATACAAAAGTTCCAGTGATGGGTGTTCGGTGCCAATAATGGATTCTGCTTCTCTAGCAGACTGGGTGCAGCTGTTGTACCAGGCTGTCATGCAATTGGTCACAATGCTTGTCCACGGTTACCAGACATGCTGGGGTGATAATGTGTTGAATATATCACTGGAGTCGGGGCGGTAAGGGACACGTGTAGGGGTGGACATGCTCTGTGTCATTCCTGCGCACACAGAACCCTATGTGTCCGGTGAGCATATTTCTTGGCGGTGACATAGAGAAAGTTGTCCCCGGTCTAATCTTTCTAGGGTTCCTGGTGTGTTTATGTTGTTTGGTCCAATACAATAAATTAGCTATTCTGTTTTCTTTCATTTATCTGACAATGATTCATGGGGGTTGTGTTTAACCATTGTTAAACATGAAACACAAGGATGATCCACAATAGAGGTGAGTGAATGGGTTTATGAAATAAGTGTCCTGCATAAAACCCTTTAAAGCTCAGATAACAAACCTATAGGGCAACTCTACTGCAATAAATAGCTTTGTGTATACCAAAGTACCTGGCAGTGAGGTTGGATGTCGGATTACTGATGCACTTGCAGATGTGTCCAAAGAAGCCCTATGGCGCCATCTACTGTTCCAAAATAGAGCTGAATGAATAAAACACCAGGGACCCCCCTTCACATCATTAGTACCACCACCAAACAACATCTATTATCCATGATGAGGAAATTGCCAAATCGTAACAGTCATTCACTCCCTTACCAATCATGTTAGAGATATAATACGTAAAGACCCCCATCCCCCTGAGAGAAAGGACAAAGATTTAAATGCTGTATAGTCTCCTCTCATACTGCGTACACGGCATACTGTATAGTCTTCTCATACTGCGTACACAGCATACTGTATAGTCTTTTCTCTTTCTACCTCTGTTACTATCACTATATGCACCATGGGGTCATAATGAAAAGTAATTTCACTGTGTTACACAATCATAATAAAGTGCTTGAACTAGTATTGGAGGTTGTATAAAGACATACATCCATCTAGTCCAACCTTTATACCCTACCCATAATGTCTGTATAACGGTTACATAATAACATAGTATTGGAGGTTGTATAAAGACATACGTCCATCTAGTCCAACCTTTATACCCTACCCATAATGTCAGTATAACTGTTACATAGTAACATAGTATTGGAGGTTGTATAAAGACATACGTCCATCTAGTCCAACCTTATACCCTACCATAATGTCTGTATAACTTACATAGTAACATAGTATTGGAGGTTGCATAAAGACTACTTCCATCTAGTTCAAACTTTATACCCTACCCAATATGTCTGTATAAACAGTTACATAGTAACATAGTATTGGAGGTTGTATAAAGACATACGTCCATCTAGTCCAACCTTTATATCCCTACCCATAATGTCTGTTATAACATTTAATAGTAACATAGTATTGGAGGTTGTATAAAGACATACGTCCATCTAGTCCAACCTTTATACCCTACCCATAATGTCTGTATACAGTTACATAGTAACATAGTATTGGAGTTGTATAAGAACATAGTCCATCTAGTCCAACCTTTATACCCTACCCATAATGTCTGTATAACATTTTACATATAAACATAGTATTGGAGTTGTATAAAGACAATGACTCCATCTAGTCCAACCTTATACCCTACCCTAATGTCTGTATAACAGTTACATAGTAACATAGTATTGGAGGTTGTATAAGACATACGTCCATCTAGTCCAACCTTATACCCTACCCATAATGTGCTGTATAACAGTTACATTAACATAGTATTGGAGGTTTATAAAGCCATACGTCTTAGTCCACCTTTATACCCTAAACCCATATGTCTGTATAACAGTTACATATTAACATAGTATTGAGGTTGTATAAAGACATACGTCCATCTAGTCAAACCTTTATACCCTACCCATAATGTCTAAACAGTTACATAGTAACATAGTATTGGAGTTGTATAAAGACATATCATCTAGTCCAACCTTTATACCCTACCATAATGTCTGTATAACAGTTACATAGTACATAGTATTGGGGTTTAATAAACATACGCCATCTAGTCCAACCTTTATACCCTACCCATAATGTCTGTATAAGAGTACATAGTAAAAATAGTATTGGAGTTGTATAAAGACTACATCCTCTAGTCCACACCTTTATACCCTACCACAAATGTCTGTATAACAGTTACATAGTAAATAGTATTGGAGGTTGATAAAGACATACGTCATCTAGTCCAACCTTTATACCCTACCCATAATGTCCTGTATAACAGTTACATAGTAACATAGTATTGGAGGTTGTATAAAGACAACATCCGTCTATCTGTCCAACCTTTATACCCTACCCATATGTCTGTATAACAGTTACATAGTAACATAGTATTGGAGGTTGTATAAAGACGTACCCATCTAGTCCAACCTTTATACCCTACCCATAATGTCTGTATAACAGTTACATAGTAACATAGTATTGGAGGTTGTATAAAGACATAGCGTCCACCTAGTCCAAACTTTATACCCTACCCATAATGTCTGTATAAACAGTTACATGGTAAATATAGTATGGGGGTTGTATAAAGACACCGTCCTCTAGTCCAACCTTATACCCTACCCATAATGTCTGTATAAACATTACATAGTAATATAGTATGGAGGTTGTATAAGACGTACCTCCATCTAGTCCAACCTTTATACCCTACCCATAATGTCTGTATAACAGTTACATAGTATATAGTATTGGAGGTTGTATAAAACATACGTCCATCTAGTCCAACCTTTATACCCTCCCCATAATGCCTGATATGGTTACATGTCATTAGTATTGGAGGTTTGATAAGCATACATCCTCTAGTCCAACCTTTATACCCTACCATAATGTCTGTATAACAGTTACATAGTAACATAGTATTGGAGGTTGTATAAGGCATACTTCCATCTAGTCCAACTTTATACCCTACCCATAATGTCTGTTAACAGTTACATAGTAACATAGTATTGGAGGTTGTAATAAGACATACGTCATCTAGTCCAACCTTTATACCCTACCATAAGGTCTGTATAACAGTTACATAGTATGTATTGGAGGTTTAATAGACTACGTCCATCTAGTCCAACTTTATACCCTACCCATAATGTCTGTCTAACAGTTACATAGTAACATAGTATTGGAGGTTGTATAAGAGCATACGTCCTCTAGTCCAACCTTTATACCCTATCCCATATGTCTGTATAACAATTACATAGTAAACATAGTATTGGAGGTTATATAAAGACATACACTCTAGTCCAACCTTTATACCCTACCCATATGTCTGTTAACAGTTCATAGTAACATAGTATTGGAGGTTGTATAAAGAACATCGTCCATCTAGTCCACCTTATACCCTACCCATATGTCTGTATACAATACATAGTACATAGTATTGGAGTTGTATATAAGACATACGTCCATCTAGTCCAACCTTATACCCTACCCATAATGTCGTCTACAGTTACCATAGTAACATAGTATTGGAGGTTTATAAGACATACGTCATCTAGTCCAACCTTTATACCCTACCCATAATGTCTGTCTAAACAGTTACATAGTAACATAGATGGAGGTTTATAAAGGACATCATCTAGTCCAACTTTAACCCTACCTATGTCTGTATAACATTACATAGTAACATAGTATTGGGATTGTATAAAACATACGTCAATCTAGTCCAACCTTTATACCCTACCCATAATGGTCTGTCTAAACAATTAACTAATAACATATATTGGAGGTTGTATAAAGACTATTCCTCTAGTCCAACCTTTATACACTACCCATAATGTCTGTATAACAGTTACATAGTAAACTATTATTGGAGGTTGTATAAGACATACTCCATCTAGTCCAACCTTTATACCCTACCCATAATGTCTGTTATACAGTTACCAGTACATAGTATTGGTTTGTATAAAGACATATGTCTGTCTAGTCCAACCTTAACCTACCCATAATGTCTGTATAACAGTTACAATAGTACATAGTATTGGAGGTTATATAAAGACTACATCCATCAAGTCCAACCTTTATACCCTACCCATAATGTCTGTTATAACATTTCACATAGTAACATAGTATTGGAGGTTGTATAAGACATACGTCCATCTAGTCCAAACCTTTATACCCTACCCATAATGTCTGTATAACATTACATAGTAACAGTAGTGGAGGTTGTAATAAGACTACTCCATTAGTCCAACCTTTATACCCTACCCATAATGTCTGTAAACAGTTACATAGTAACATAGTATTGAGGTTGTAAAAGACATACGTCCATCTAGTCCACTTTATACCCTACCCATAATGTCTGTATAACAGTTAAATAGTAACATAGTATGGGAGGTTGTATAAAGACATCCATCTAGTCCACCTTTATACCCTACCCATAATGTCTGTATAACAGTTACATAGTACATAGTATTGGAGGTTGTATAAGACATACGTCCATCTAGTTCCAACCTTTATACCCTACCCATATACTAAACCTATAAAAAAACATAATAAATAAAACTAATTAAAACAATAGTATAGCTACTACTAAACCTTAACCTACATAATACTAAACTACACTAAATCCTATATAACTAAAACAATACTACTAGAACTAACGAAACTACCCTAAAACCATAAGTCTGTATAACAGTTACATGTAACATAGTATTGGGGTTGTATAAAGACATACGTCCATCTAGTCCAACCTTTATACCCTACCCATAATGTCTGTAAACAGTTACATAGTAACATAGTATTGGAGGTTGTAAAAGACATCGTCCATCTAGTCCACCTTTTATACCCTACCCATAATGTCTGTATAACAGTTACATATGTAACATAGTATTGGAGGTTGTATAAAGACATACGTCCATCTAGCCCAACTTTATACCCTACCCAATAATGTCTGTATAACAGTTTACATAGTAACATAGTATTGGAGGTTGTATAAAGACATACATCCATCTATTCCACCTTTATACCCTACCCATAATGTCTGTATAACAGTTACATAGTAACATAGTTTGGAGATTGTATAAAGACATACGTCCATCTAGTCCAACTTTATACCCTATCCATAATGTCTATCTAACAGTTACATGTAACAAGTATTGGAGGTGTATAAAGACATACGTCCATCTAGCCAACCTTTTCCCTATCATAATGTCTATCTACAGTTACATAGTAACATAGTATTGGAAGTTATAAGACATACGTCCATCTAGTCCAACCTTTATACCCTACCCATAATGTCTGTATAACAGTTATAGTACTTAGTATTGGAGGTTGTATAAAGACAACATCCATCTAGTCCAACCTTTATACCCTACCCATAATTCTGTATAACAGTTACATAGTAACATAGTATTGGAGGTTGTATAAGACATACGTCCATCTAGTCCAAACCTTTATACCCTATCCATAATGTCTATCTAACAGTTACATAGACATAGTATTGAAGTTGTATAAAGACATACGTCCATCTAGTCCAACCTTTATCCCTACCCATAATGTCTGTATAACAGTTACATAGTAACTTAGTATTGAGGTTGTATAAGACAATCATCATCTGTCCAACCTTTATACCCTACCCATAATGTCTGTATAACATTACATAGTAACATAGTATTGGAGGTTGTATAAACATACGTCCATCTAGTCCAACCTTTATCCCTACCCATAATGTCGTATACCAAGTACATAGTCATAGTATTGGAGGTTGGTATAAAGACTATGTCCATCTAGTCCAACCTTTATACACTACCCATAATGTCTGTATAACAGTTACATAGTAACATAGTATTGGAGGTTGTAAAGTCATACGTTCCATCTAGTCCAACTTTATATACCCTACCCATAATGTCTGTATAACGTTACACAGTAACATAGTATTGGAGGTTGTATAAGACATATGTCTTCTAGTCCAACCTTTTACCCTACCCATAATGTCTGTATAACAGTTACATAGTAACATAGTATGGAGGTTATATAAAGACATACTCCATCAAGTCCAACCTTTATACCCTACCCATAATGTCTGTATAACAGTTACATAGTAACATAGTTTGGAGGTTGTATAAAAGACATACGTCATCTAGTCCAACCTTTAACCCTACCCATAATGTCGTATAACAGTTACATAGTAACATAGTATTGGAGGTTGTAAGACGTACGTCCATCTAGTCCAACCTTTATACCCTACCCATAATGTCTGTATAACAGTTACATAGTAACATAGTTTGAGGTGTATAAAGACATACGTCCATCTAGTCCAACCTTTATACCCTACACATAATGTCTGTATAACAGTTAATTAGTAACATAGTATTGGAGGTTGATAAAGACATACATCCATCTAGTCCAACCTTTATACCCTACCATAATGTCTGTATAACAGTTACATAGTAACATGTTTGGAGGTTGTATAAAGACATACGTCCATCTAATCCAACCTTTTAACCCTACCCATAATGTCTGTATAACAGTTACATAGTAACATAGTATTGGAGGTTGTATAAAGACATACGTCCATCTAGTCCAACCTTTATACCCTACCCATAATGTCTGTATAACAGTTACATATGTAACATAGTTGGAGGTTGTATAAGACATACGTCCATCTAGTCCAACCTTTATACCTACCCATAATGTCTGTATACAGTTACATAGTAACATAGTATTGGGAGGTTGTATAAAGACATAGTCATCTAGCCCAACCTTTATACCCTACCCTAATGTCTGTATAACAGTTCATAGTAACATAGTATTGGAGGTGTAATAAAGACATACGTTCATCATTCCAACCTTTATACCTACCCATAATGTCTGTATAACAGTTACATAGTAACATAGTATGTGAGATTGTATAAAGACAACGTCCATCTAGTCCAACCTTTATACCCTACCATAATGTCTATCTACAGTTACATAGTAACATAGTATTGGAGGTTGTATAAAGACATACGTCCATCTTAGTCCAAAACCTTTATACCCTACCATAATGTCTATTAACAGTTACATAGTAACATAGTATTGGAGTTGTATAAAGACATACGTCCATCAGTCCCACCTTTATACCTACCCTAATGTCTGTATAACAGTTACATAGTAACTTAGTATTGGAGGTTGTATAAAGACATACATCCATCTAGTCCAACCTTTATACCCTACCCATAATGTCTGTATAACAGTTACATAGTAACATAGTATTGGAGGTTGTATAAAGACATACGTCCATCTAGTCCAACCTTTATACCCTACCCATAATGTCTATCTAACAGTTGAAGTAAGGCAATGGGTAAGGCAATGGGTACATTTAATTCTTTAAAAGTGTAATTAACCATTAATTGTCCGAGGAGACCACCATCTTCCTTAAACCCTTTGTTAGTTATCAGTTCTGCTCACGTGTAATTCTAATCGCCTGGTGGACCTGTAATACAGGATGGTTACAGGAGCAAGCAATGCTTGAGTTTCCTTAGACTGCCAGGGTGAGGTGTGACCCACAGAGAACAGATTGTGTTCCTTTGTCATCTCGCGTTGACACAGTGACACAGAGACTGACAGGCTGTAACCTCTGGAGTTCACCTCAGTTACTGCAGCACAATTCTTATAATAGGACAGATATTATTGATAATCTTATTATAGACAGATATTATTAGATATAATATTATTATAGGACAGTATTATTAGATCATAATATTATTATGGACGATATATTAGATATAATATTATAGGACAGATATTGATTTATTATAGGGATATATTAGATATTTATCGGATATATTACATAGAAACATTTAGTATATATATGACATAATTATAATTATTATTATAGACAGATATTAATACTAGATATATTAAGCCATTTATTAGATTAAATATTATTATAGGACAGATATTATTAATAGATATTATTATAGACATATATTGATATATATATTATAGGACAGATATTAGATATAATATTATTATAGGACAGATATTATTAGATATAATATTATTATAGGACAGATATTATTAGATATAATATTATTATAGGACAGATATTATTAGATATAATATTATTATAGGACAGATATTATTGATAAGAAAATATTATTATAGGACAGAATTATTAGATTAATATTATTATAGGACAGATATTATTAAGATATATATTATTATAGGACAGATATTATGATATTTTATTATAGGACAGTATTATTAGATTAATATTATTATAGGACAGTATTATTAGATATCATATTTTAGCAGAGAATATTATAAATATTATATAGAAGGAACATATTTTTAGATATAATATTATTATAGGACAGATATTATTTAGATATAATATTATTATAGGACAGATATTATTAGATATAATATTATTATAGGACAGATATTAGATATAATATTATTATAGGACAGATATTAGATATTTACATATAAAGAGCCAAATTCCTATTCTTTCTATTTCTTTTTATTCTTCCCATTTATTCTTCCTATTGCTAGCTAAGGAATCTGTGAAATCATTTCCAAGTTATAGGCAAATTTACAAATGTTTCTGACAGACTATAGACCTGTGTCCCAGGCACCAGGGGCATAGCTAGATATCACAGGACCCCATTGCAAGATTTTAGATTGGCCCCACCAAATAAAAAACTGGTGCAGTTCTACCTTACCCGACCAAACTGCAGCAAAGTTTTTTAAAGGGCATGTCCACCCTCCCAAGAAAAAGTTTACCTCACATAGTTCAGCCCCACCACCCCCGTTTTCATTTTACTTACACCTGGGAGCATTTTTGAAATGGGGACCTGAAAGATGCCCCCTTTGTGTCTGGGCCCCATAGCAAATGCTATAGTTGTTAAGTGATCCCTATGCCCCTGCCAGGCACAATCAACTCATCAACAATCAGCTGATTACCTGTCTCTTGATTGTGTTCAGCTGTGAGCAAACCTAATCAGTGCTGATTTGGCTCTTGATTGCAATCCCCTGTGAGCAGACCTAATCAGCGCTCATCAGCTGTCTCTTGATTTAATTCACCTGTGACCAGACAATAATCAGCACTGATTACCTGTTTCTTGATTGTGTTCAGCTGTAAGCAGACCTAATCAGCACTGATTACCTGCTTCTTGATTGCATTCCCCTGTGAGCAATCCTGATCAGAGCTCATTAACTGCCTCTTAACGTATTCACCTTTAATGTAAGTTGCATGCAGGGACAGTTAAATACAAGCTGTCCACGATGGCTGGACCGCCCTGCAATTCAGCAGACACTGTTAGGTCAGCCCTCCAGTTCACCAGACACTGTTAGGTCAGCCCTCCAGTTCACCAGACAATGTTAAGTCAGACCTCCAATTTAGCAACCACTGTCAGGTCAGTCCTTAAGTTCACCAGCCAGTGTCCATTTAGCCCTCTAGTTTACCTAGCCACACCCACCTCCACAAGACACACACCCCCTTTGCAAAAGATATAGAAGGCAGCTTTAAAAAGTTTGGCTCAGGTGCCAAAAGTTCTAGAACTGCCCCTGCTTAAAATTTCTCTTTAGTTCCTCTACAGTAGTTTTTATTCTGACTCCTGGCTAATTCAATCAAAATACTGGACCAGGGGATCAATCAAAGCCTAAATATTTCTTTCTTTCTTTCACAGAAACCAGGGAGGAGATTCAATATGGCCAAAATCCATCTAAACCTCACGTTAACCCGAAGTAATATCAGGTTAATGTGGGTTTTAGGTGGATTTTAGAACAAAGCGCCATTTCCAAATATTTTTGGAAATAGCGCTTTGCTACCGATCCAAAACTCCTACCATTAAGTTTTGGGCTACCTCATAGCACAAAACTCAACGGGGCTGTGTGTGTGGCTTTAAAGTTGCGCTTCTTACTTTTACGCAATCCCATGATGCAATGCCAGACATAATCTGGTTTACGTCTAGTATTGTATCGCGGGGTTGGGCTAAGGTAAGTAAGGCGAATGGTCTTTATTGAATCTCCCCGCATGTCTATTGGACTCTAATTACAAAAATAAAGAAAATGTGTGATGCTGTTATTTTTAATTTCAGATGCAGACGGTGCAAACCCCGAAGGGGAAAGGATCAATTGAGCAGGATGTGGAGAATGGAGCACATGATATGACCCAGTTGGAGTGAGTATTGCGAGGGCATGTTTGTGTGCTGAATTATTGCATATCAACCAACCAAGCTTTTACTATCACAGTACAATTATATCATTAAAAGCGATCAGATAGATTCTGGCTACTGGGTGTCAAAAATCTGTACACTTAAGTCTTGTGTGTGCACAGTGTGATATTTTGATCTGATCAACCATTTGGTCTATCAGGTCAAAGTATTGGTGGAAATTTCAGCTCTACACACAACATCGCGTTGTAGCGGACCAGAAATGACTGCGTGATTGTGTGCGTGTTTTCACTGCACTAGTGTGTTGCGCAAAGTTGTACAATCGGAGTGCATGCGATTGGGCAAAAAAGATTGCATGTACTCCAATTATCGGAACGTATCGCAACGTAGGCGAGCAAACCTAGTGTGGCCAAACCAACAGATCGTAATTGCGATTGGATCATTCATTAAAGGGTATGTCCACCCCCCAAACTAACTTTTGGTAGTTGTAGAAAATGGCTATAAACTTCGACCTCATGAGGTTTATAGCGCTAACAGGTCCCCCATGATGCTCTTTAAAACAGTGCAGTGCGGCCTTACAGAGCTTTTTGTCTATTTTATTCCCACCCAAAAATGGACAAAATATGGTTCAGATGCAGTGAAAATTTTCACCTGATCATGTGGTTTTATATGAGCCACGCGATAGGTCGCTCCGATTGGTCTCTTTAATAAGAATTTAAACAGATTTAATCATATTGCAAAAACACATATTAATAATAATATGTCAGTATCACATTTTCTACTAATACCCAATGTATATGAACTATCAGGGTTATTCAATAAAAGTTCTTATCGTTAAAAACGGTGCTAATTTTGCCCCAACCAATCAGATGTTAGCTTTCAAATGTTAAATAATATCTGATTGGCTGGGGCAAAATTAGCACCATTTTAAACGATAAGAACTTTTATTGGATAACCCTGCTAGAGTTTATGATTACGGGACTAGCCCGACTTCGAAATAAAACATATTTTATATGGATTTCGTTTCTTTTGCAGTGACCTTCAAGAATCATCGGTGCTTAGTAACCTGCGGAAAAGGTTTGACAGAGAACTGATCTACGTGAGTGCATATTAAAGGGGAACTAAAAGTAAATTTGAAACGTTATAGAATATAATAAGTAGAAACTTTAGTGATGGATTTTCAGTAACACCAGAAATTGTTTAGAAGAAAAATATAGCGAATCAAGGTTCTACCTCATCTTCTGTAAAGTTTTCCATTATATGTCTAATGTTCTTTAAAGAGAAGTAAAGGCTTAAATATAAATTACCCTACGCGAACCCTATCATTGCTAGCTTACGGTGTCACTGACCCGGATACAGACTTGCACATGTGCAGTGAATTCTCAAGCCCCCTTCCTCTATCTCCTGCTAGAAATGTCAAGTAACTACTGAGTGACTTGACCATGACCTCTCTGTTATCAAGACTGATTAGTGAGAAACCAATTGTTACTTAACAGAAAGGAGGGCTTCAGAAATCAGGAAATGCCAGAAATATGCAGTGTTACATTAAGACTCTTACATTTTAGCTTTAGTTCTCCTTTGCTTAATTAGTTTGTCTCTTCCCAGACCTATATAGGCTGCATCCTCCTGTCAATGAACCCATACAAGATGCTAAATATCTATGGGACTGACTACGTGCTCAAGCATGAAGGGAAGGCTCTGGGCGAGAACCCTCCGTGAGTATTAACTCAAAACATAGTTAATTGTTATGATCTTGCTTGTCACATTTGTCTGTGCTATTAATTTGCAGCCACCAACCAGATCAAATTACAATCGACCAGTAAAGCACGGGCCGATAGTAGCCAGTATGTGGGTGGGGTGGGCTGGGTATATTTTTTTTTTTGGTGGGCAATTTTCCTTGTTCTTAATGTTGGACTTAAAGTTGGAATTGCCCATATTTAATGCAATTTACAGTAATATTGTTTTCAAATGAATGTACTTTACACAACAGTGTTGAAATGTTATCATAATCAATATTTTAGAGTACAAAATAACAAGTTATATTGGTAAAAATATTTCCTCCACCAAGAATCTGAGGCACCCCTTTGACTCTTTGAAGTCACACCAGTATGTTCCCGCACACACTTTGAGAAACCCTGGTCTAACCACAGATAAGATTACATAGGGATGTCACTGTGTAGCAATGTGTGTGTGTTTTCCCTTTTCTGGATTCCTTGTGATCACATGATCAGCTTCCCAATGTTGAAACATCAGTGTGTATTTTTGCTTGGCATGACTGCTTTTGTTTGCATTGCAGGCATCTTTTTGCTATTGCGAATGTAGCATACACCAAACTAATGGATGCCAAAAACAACCAGTGTATTATAATCAGGTGAGACTGATGCCATTTTTAGCAGTGTTATAAATTATGAGTTAACAGACAGGGGAAGAATTTCTAAGGAGAACCGGTCCCATATTATTGCAGATGGGTCACATGTACAGTCTTTTCTCCCATTAGATTAATTGGCATAATGAGAAAGAGCGCTCTACCAACCGTCAATCATTATTAAATGATGTCACTTTAAACGCGTTTTACCGCACTAGAATATTCTGCACTGATGAAGGCTCAAAAAGGCTGAAACTGTACTAATTCTGTACTCGGCTTCAGTGATGCTTTATGAACCCAATAGAAAGCATGTCATTCACTAAAGGCCTTCCCTGGAATTATGGAAATTACCCAGAAGTCCTTTTATCCATCAAGGCTTATTCAAATATTTCAGTTGTATTGTAAGTCAAAGGATATTTTATACCTGTGCAGTTCCCAGGTTTAGCAGGCCATACGCCATTCAACCTACCTCAGGGTATAACCAGTATGGATTGAAACCTCTGATATGTTCTATTGCTCTTTCCTATCACAGCGGGGAAAGTGGTTCTGGGAAAACGGAAGCCACAAAGCTGATTTTGCGTTACCTGGTAGCAGTAAACCAAAGGCGAGGCGTGACAAATCAGGTGAGTGCGTTCAGCCGCCTCCACTCTATGATTCCTTCTTATTGAATGTATTAATGTTTTATCAAATATTTTACCTCAACATCCTCATTTTCATCTTTCTGTCTCCGTTACTGCGGAACTTGGCTTCAGATAGAGGTAAGTGTCCCATTTATTTATGTTCTATACGGTGCTGTCCCCATGGCTTGTTTTTCTGATTCTCTGCTCAGTTTTATGCTTAACATTGCAGTCTTCCTAATAAAGTAATAACATTCCATCATTAGCCCCATTAAAGCCATCCAAACACCTATAGACCTAGTGCTAGAGTCCTGCATCGGGTCGGGTACCCGCGGGTTACCCGATTTGCAGGTCGGGTTTGGGTAACCCGCATTGAATTGAATTGATTGCAGGTCGGGTTCGGGTAAAGAGAACCGTCAGGTCTGGTCAAGTAGAAGAATTCCAGTCTTCTGTCTGTGATAACTGAAACTGAGAATACATTGTTATCAATCCAAGACAATGTTCTCTAATGTACTTAGAATGTTATACAGGATGGCATTGTGGGTAGGAATACAGACAGCCATGTTCAACTTTAACTCTTGTAGTGCCTGGGTAGGTATTACAGAGATCACTGGGTAATGTACTTAGAATGTTATACAGGATGGCATTGTGGGTAGGAATACAGACAGCCATGTTCAACTTTAACTCTTGTATTGCCTGGGTAGGTATTACAGAGATTACTGGGTAATGTAGTTAGAATGTTATACAGGATGGCATTGTGGGTAGGAATACAGACAGCTACGTTCAACTTTAACTCTTGTAGTACCTGGGTAGGTATTACAGAGATCACTGGGTAATGTAGTTTAGAAGGTTATACACAGGATGGCATTGTTGGGTGGATACAACTGCTATGTTCAACTTTAACTCTTGTAGTGCCTGGGTAGTTATTACAGAAATCACTGGGTAATGTAGTTAGAATGTTATACAGGATGGCATTGTGGGTAGGAATACAGACTGCTATGTTCAACTTTAACTCTTGTAGTGCCTGGGTAGGTATTACAGAGATCACTGGGTAATGTAGTTAGAATGTTATACAGGATGGCATTGTGGGTAGGAAAACAGACTGCTATGTTCAACTTTAACTCTTGTAGTGTGCCCAGTAGGTATACAGAGTCCTGGGTATGTAGTTAGAATGTTATACAGGATGGCATTGTGGGTAGGAAAACAGACTGCTATGTTCAACTTTAACTCTTGTAGTGTGCCCAGGTAGGTATTACAGAGATCACTGGGTAATGTAGTTAGAATGTTATACGGGATGGCATTGTGGGTAGGAATACAGACTGCTATGTTCAACTTTAACTCTTGTAGTGCCTGGGTAGGTATTACAGAGATCACTGGGTAATGTAGTTAGAATGTTATACAGGATGGCATTGTGGGTAGGAATACAGACAGCTATGTTCAACTTTAACTCTTGTATTGCCTGGGTAGGTTTTGCATAGATCACTGGGTAAAAAAAGCAGTTCATGCTGAAGTGACTGGAAAGGCAGGGGTTATATTTCTAACTTTGGTTTTACTAGCAGTGGTCAGAGCTAGAGATGTTCGAACTATTGAAAGTTGGTCCGTTTTCGAACTTTCGAACTATTGTCAAAGTTCGAAAGTTCGAAAACGGACCCATTAAAGTCTATGGGAGGCAAATAGTTCGAAAAGTTTGAGTCAAATACAACTAAAATATTAATGGTAACTTAATGTAAATGGCTGTGGGGCCTGGGAAATGGTCTGGGGAGCATGTTCCAATATCCAGGACTTTCGTAAAATCAATTTTACTCTCACGCGCGCTACTTTCGAGCTTTCGCGTTCGAACGTTCGAGGTAACATGGACATTTTACTCGCAGATTCGATGCTCGCCTATAGGCTTTAATGGAGACTTTACTCGCAAATTCGATGTTCGCGCCTAGATACATGTACATTTTACTCGCGGATTCGAATGTTCGAACATTCGATAAATCATCGAAAGTCCGGGAAATATCGAAAGTCCGCATCCGAGATAGTTAGAGAAGTCCGGGTCCGTTCGAACTCGAACAGTTCGGCTCGAACTCGGGTTCGAGTTCGAGTTCTATGCCATCCCTAGTCAGAGCCAGCAAAGTAACAATCTCCCATAGAACAAAGTAACAAACTTCTATCTGCACCTGCACCTATGCAAGAGACCAGAGCAAGTGTCTGCATGGGAACAGATGACGTGGTTTCATTGGTCTTTGTAAATCACAAAGACAGTGAATACTGGGAGTTGTAGTTTTCAAAACATAGCATGAATAGCTACACACATATAAAGGTGTGTAGATACTCTTTAAAGGGCAATTATACTTCCTCCTCCTCCCTGCTCCTCTTTTTATATCCACGCTTTCTACCAAGGGTGAGGACCTAAGCAGGTATCCCACCCCTCCCAGATCGTCCGGGAGTCTCCCTCATTCTGTGGTGGTCTCCTGCACACCCGCAAGACCACCCCAGACTCCCGGACTTGAGAGGAGACTTGAGTCTCCTCCAAAGCCATGCCCCCTTTCTGTGGCCACGCCCCAGAACAACCAGTAACGCCCCTAACTCCTCCCTAATCCTGCCTCCCACCACCCCTAGAACGGTGGCCCCGCCTCTGTGTGACGTCCCGCCCCGCCCCTACGTGAAGTCACACTCCATTAGCCACGTCCCCTTCTCCACCCTGCCCGGAAGCCTGAAAGGGCAGGATGGGATGTCTGCCTAAGTCGCTAAGTCCTCACCCCTGGGCTGTTCGCACTTACTCTGTTATACTTACACAGCACTGCTTCAGTAAGCTCCGCCCCCACATCTGCAAGGAGCGTGCCTTCCTATTGGACCCATTGCGGAAGCAGACGAGGGAGCGGAGCAGTGGTGTGTAGGTACAGAGTTAGTAAGTACAGAGTAAGTACAGAGTAAGTGTGAACAGCCCAGGGGTGACAACCTATCGACTTAGGTCCTCACCCTTAGTAGAAAGCGTGGATATAAGAAGAGGAGCGGGGAGGAGGTAAGTATAATTGTCCTTTAAATTTTACCCATCACTTGTCTTTTCTTGTAATTCCTAACTATATATACCTGTTTGAATAATGGAAGCCATGTGGTTACTTTTAGTTTTACTCCCCTCCCCCTATAACACAGGGAGATAAAAAGTAGCTAATCGGAGAATTTATATTGCTCTATCTGAGCATGTTTGAGCTCATTGAGCTAGTGGAGGGGCAGTAAATATCGACCTTTTTTGTACTGAAATATTTTAATGCATATCTTTGTTTGGGAATCACTTCAGACATTAATACTTCAATGAATACATAATTTTAATTGGCAGATTCTGTACTGTATGTCAAGAAAGATGTGAGTTATTCTTTGATAAGCCTAACTTTTTGCTTACAGCGAAGTGTTTGATATACACATGTGGATGGTTCTGTTTGAATATGATTTAAGGATATAATCCAATCTTTATTTTGCCATTGGTTTCTTTAGATTCTAGAAGCCACTCCTCTACTGGAATCTTTCGGAAATGCCAAAACTGTCCGGAATGATAACTCCAGCAGATTTGGGAAATTCATGGAGATCTATCTTGAAGAGTTAGTAGTGCCATTTTTTTAGTCCAGACTCTGGAATTATAAACTAGAACGGAAAGGGTTTGGGAGATGAAGCTTTTTATGTTTTACAAGTGAAATTTCCGATTTGCAGCACAGTGTAGTGCACCTTGGGAAGATGGGCTAGCCATAAATCAAAGCAGAACAACATTCCAGCAATGTTTCGTGCAATGTATTAGTATGGGAGATAACGGGGTAATGACAAAAGCATAACCATCTGACCTTAGTAATTGTCATAAATATAGATCATGACATCACTTATTAAGTCAGACATTATAAAATGGACAGGTACAAACCCTATGGGATAGAAAGGGTGTAGAACCAAGTGGTCAGTATTAGAACCAAGTGGTCAGTATTTGACATTGCTTTGATAGCAACTAGACTACAGCAGGGAAAAGCTATCCAGATAGATGGTATTTTCAGCCATATATATTGGTTGAATTGGTCCTTAACCATTCACACTGGAATACACCCTAGGCCCTTTCAAAGTATCTCGTGTCATTGTGTCTGTTTTGGTTCTTTACAGGGGTGTTATTTGCGGTGCCATAACTTCACAATACCTGCTTGAAAAATCCAGAATCGTATTTCAGGTAATCTGTTCTATTGTTCCCAACCCTTTCCACCTTCTTATTCGGTGGTTCCTTGATCCGACTCTAGAACTCGATCTAAAAGGAATAGTTCATTTGAAAAGTGAACTATTCCTTTAATGTATTAATTGAAGCCCGGGAGGTTAAAGGACAATTAAAGCCACAGAACACCTTGATATAAAACCAGTAATCTGTGTCTTACCTCTCATTTTGATACGGGCGCTGGAAAATTTACCTAAATAACATATGGTTTGTGCACATGCTCAGTCCTTAGCTATTGTTACAGTTGGACACACCCATTAAAAATCTCTAGCCAATCCTTTTACAGGACAGATAAAGCAAGGAAGCATGTGACTGAGGTCAGGGGGTGTGGTCTGACACTGCACATACACACAGATACTTCATCCAGTTCTTAACAGGCTTACATTTACTTTAATACAATTTACTGAAGTGGGATTTTATAGCTTATTGGTGTTTTTAGGGGGGTTGTTTTCAGATTCTGCAGTATGAAAAATTAGGTTTAGTTCTCCTTTAAGTAGCTTTGCCTTACCTCACGTTCTTCAATCAATTGAGCAGGAGCCAGGGACAAAGGTAAGTATATTTATCTTTTGCGCAATCCACCACTTCCTGGTTCTAATCTACTATAATGCGAATGCGCGATATTGTGCATGGAAAAATGTCTTTGATATTCCAATCAATTCAATCCAATTGCTGATTTGATTGGACTATTGATGCCGTTAAAATCCCACTGATAACTTTAAGTCTGGAGTCTCATCATCCATTGGACAATATCAACTTGTTGCATTATTTTAACCATCTTTTTTAATACAGGCCAAAAACGAGAGGAATTACCATATATTCTATGAGATGCTGGCTGGGCTCCCCTCTCAGCAGAAGCAGATGTTTTACCTACAGGACGCAGAGACCTATTTCTACCTGAATCAGGTAAGAACTTGCGGATAAATCCATTTAATTTCTCATCAACCTGTTTCAGTCAGACCTCTTTTTCCACCTATAGTGTGTCTGGAGCACCTCTGCCTGGTATAATTACAGAGAAGCATCTCATTTTAAATATGCAAAGGTTCCATCCAATTATCCTATATGCAAATAACCATACAACAAACTAGAGCTACATTGGGAGTTGGAATAACACTATATATTCCACAATGCGTGTCTTCTCATTGGCCAGAGTTGCTGACGGAATGGAAGACAAAGCCACAAACTTTAATTACGTATTCTAAATTATAGAAGATGATCCCAGCTGTAAGGACCTGGTGGTTAAGTTCCTCACTCTAGGTACGAACCATCGGTGGACTGTGGGTAAGGTAAGTACAGTTGTCCTGAGTCTGTGAAAGTGTGTGCCTCCCTCTAGTGGTGACTCCATTCTGAAGCTTTGCTTCGTAACGTTTGTCATCAGATGATGCAATAACCTGCCTTTGTGACCGAACCAATGGAGCTAATGCCACAGACATCGTGTGTTGATGTAATTAAAGGGCATCTATAATGAAAAATAGGTTATTTTAAATTGACCATAACTGGAAACTATAATTCTTTCCAACCATCACTGTATCATTTTTTTTGTTGATCTGCCCCCTATTTCTTTAGATATCCAATCTAAAACTTATATTTCAGCTGTCAATCAAGTTCCTTGCTCTCAAAAACTATTCTTCTGTGAGTAGTTTTACTGTCGCTGGAATGGTGACAGAGTTTTGGCAGTTGGAATGCTGTGTGCTGTGTGCAGGCTTGACAGTTGGTTTGTGGGGAAAAGTCAGGTCAGATGGGAGTGGGAGTGGTTAAAATAGGGAGGGGGGATACTGCTCCTAAACAAAATATATGCTGGATTGAAGGCATGCAGCAACACACACAAATCAGAGTAAATGCTACTTACATGTAATTATAGATTAAGATGAGGCAAAGTAATTTTTTTAGTATAGTGTCCCTTTAATTAAAGGCAACTGTTCCCATTTAAAAACAGTTAGGTGAATTGTAGGAAGGATTAAAGGAATATTTAACTCGAAAAGTTACTTTTCCTCTAATGCATTGATTGAAGCCCGGGAGGTTAAGGAGCTATAACCTACCTTCGTCCCTGGCTCCTGCTCAAATGATTGAAGAATGGTAGGTAAGACATAGTTCCTTACCCTCCTTGGCTTCAATCAATACATTAAAGGAATAGTTCACTTTTCGAGTGAACTCTTCCTTTAAGTACTGCTACCACTTGTTCTGATTTCTAAGTTGAGGAAGCATCTTACAGTTTTGTCTTTTCACTCCAACCCAAAATGACTTTCCCCTGTACTATGCTTGAGATGCAGGAACAAAAAGTCAAAACTGACAGTCCCAATCGTTCAAACCTGCTTGTTCAATTAGAATGGGAGGTAGGAGTGCTCGATCCTACCTCCCCTAAAAGATTCATCTATTTTAATTGTAAAAATGAATACAGCATTTTAAGAACTTCACCTACTCAGTGCAAAATGTTAATGTGTAGAATGCAAGCAAAACATTTCAGTTCTAATTAACACTTAACACTCCATATTATGTGCCCCACCATGAAATACCACCAGGATGATTTTGGGTAAACCATACACAAATTTTTCTTCTTCCGTGGCCTAAAATTATTTTCCCTCCCTTTATTCTTGTACATTGTAAAAAAATAAGTCTTTCTGTGTCTTTGTAATGATTCATTTTTCCTAATGATGTCATATCTGGATTTTTCCTAATGATGTCATATCTGGATTTTTCCTAATGATGTCATATCTGGATTTTTCATAATGATGTCATATCTGGATTTCCTGGCCTTTGTAAAATGTTGGATTTCTGTTTTTGCTTAGGGCGGTAACTGTGAAATTCCTGCAAAGAGCGACGCAGACGATTTCCGGAGACTCGTTAACGCCATGGAATCTCTTAGCTTCACCGGAGAAGATCAGGACAGCATCTTCCGAATCTTGTCCTCCATCTTGCATCTGGGCAATGTCTACTTTGAAAAATACGAGGTAGGTGGAGCAGGGGCATATCTACCAGGGGAGCAGGGGGAGCAACCGTAGGAGGGCCCGGGAGTCAAGGGGGCTCCATCTTCTTATTTGTCCTATGACAACTATAGCCTCCTTCCAGAAAACCACTGTGGATGAAGCACAGATAGGGGCCCCATCATAGTTTTGCAGGGGTTCCTAGTTTTACCACACAGAGACGTTTCCCATAAAACCAGCAAAGATCCAAATCAAGACAACCTACATAGAGCACCCAGGAATAGAGCCCTAAAGCTATTAAGAGGGATTATGGAAGTGTAGGGTGGTATGTAAACTGATACGTATAATGGAATCCACACCATTTAAAACACAGGCAGAAAGCTTTAAAATGGACCCTTAATCAATATCATTACCTGAACCTAAAAAAAGTTTAAATTTGAAATCTGTACCAGTTGTTGCTCCTTTGGTCCAGGGCCTACCCAATAGGAAGACACGTTCTGCAAGAGGTGGGGCGGACCTTAGACAATACAGTTGTACTTTAACCCGACAACAACCAAGTTATTAATATTCATTATTCTAACTGTTGTTTTATGACTTACTGTGATGAATCCGTTTGGCGGGTTTAATACTAATATCCACTTCCCTTTAGTAATGTCTCACAATGCGCCTGTGTTTTTGGTTCCCGTAGACGGAGTCCCAGGAGATGTCATCGATAGTGAGTGCAAGTGAGATCCGCGTAGTCTCTGAGTTACTTCAGATCTCACACGATGGACTTCAAAAAGCCATCACTTATAAAGTGACTGTGAGTGCCATGGGGACCCAATGGGGAAAGAGGGGGGATCAGGAAGGAAGTGGAGGGATGGAGAGTGTGTGTGTGTGTGTGTGTGGGGGGGGGTGATAAAGGGCAGAGGTGGATTTATATTATATTTATATATATGTTAGATTTAATATATAACAACATTAGGTGGGGACTTCAAAGGGATTGTTCACCCTTAAAACAAAAAACTGGTCATTACCTGCACTACCAACCAGACATTTAAAGGAATAGTTCACTGAACAATCCTCCACAGCAGCAATGACAGGTTCCGACTGCTTCCTTCCACGCGGAGGATCGAGTGTAAGGTAAGTATCTTCTATCTTCGTCTGTGGCTCCTGGTCAATTAATTGAAGTACAGAAGGTAAGGCGTAGCTCCTTAACCTCATGGTCTTCAATCAATACATTAGAGGAATAGTTCACATTACAAGTGAACTATTCCTTTAAGGATAATTATTGCCCCCATTTGCAATCAATCAGGGCTGTGACTGCTGACATCGCAGCAAATGATTGGCTACTGTTGCCTTCTCTGCACATGCTCAATCTCATTAAGCTCATTAAGCTCATTGGGCAGAGGGAGGAGGCAGATACCTTTGCCAGAAAAGAATAGAAGTGATCATTAAATATCTGGTTACAAATGCATGGTAATAAACTGGTAAACATAGCAGCTGGGGTTTTGGGCAGATCACCAGTTTTTTGTTTAATGGGTTGACATGCCCTTTAATAACATTGATGGAATTTGTGTTGTTTATGGGTTGACATGCCCTTTAATAACTTGATGGAAGTGTGTTGTTTAATGGGTTGCAATGCCCTTTAATACATTGATGGAATTGGTTTGTTTAATGGGTTTGACATGCCCTTTAATAACATGATGGAAGTGTGTTGTTTAATGGGTTGACATGCCCTTTAATAACATTGATGAAGTGTGTTGTTTAATGGGTTGACAGCCCTTTAATAACATGATGGAAGTGTGTTGTTTATGGGTTGACATGCCCTTTAATATTGATGGAAGTGTGTTGTTTAATGGTTGACATGCCCTTAATACAGAGTGGAAGTGTGTTGTTTAATGGTTGACATGCCCTTAATAATTGATGGAAGTGTGTTGTTTAATGGTTGACATGCCCTTTAATAACATGATGGAAGTTGTTGTTTAATGGGTTGACATGCCCTTTATAATAGATGGAAGTGTTTTGTTTAATGGGTTGACAGGCCTTTAATACATTGATGGAAGTGTGTTGTTTAATGGTCATGCCTTTATAACATTGATGGAAGTTGTTGTTTAATGGGTTGACATGCCCTTTAATCATTGATGGAAGTGTGTTGTTTAATGGGTTGACATTCCCTTTAATATAGATGGAAGTGTTTGTTTAATGGGTTGACATGCCCTTTAATATATGATGGAAGTGTGTTGTTTAATGGGTTGACATGCCCTTTAATAACATAGATGGAAGTGTGTTGTTTAATGGGTTGACATGCCCTTTAATACATTGATGGAAGGTGTGTTGTTTAATGGGTTGACATGCCCTTTAATAACATTGATGGAAGTGTGTTGTTTAATGGGTTGACATGCCCTTTAATAACATAGATGGAAGTGTGTTGTTTAATGGGTTGACATGCCCTTTAATAAACATTGATGGAAGTGTGTTGTTTTAATGGGTTGACATGCCCTTTAATAACATTGATGGAAGTGTGGTTGTTTAATGGGTGAATGCCCTTTAATAACATAGATGGAAGTGTGTGTTTAATGGGTTGACATGCCCTTTAATAATATTGATGGAAGTGTGTTGTTTAATGGGTTGACATGCCCTTTAATAACATAGATGGAAGTGTGTTGTTTAATGGGTTGACATGCCCTTTAATAACATTGATGGAAGTGTGTTGTTTAATGGGTTGACATGCCCTTTAATACATTGATGGGATGTGTTGTTTTAATGGTTGACATGCCCTTTATAATATGATGGAAGTGTGTTGTTTAATGGGTTGACATGCCCTTTAAAACATTGATGGAAGTGTGTTGTTTAATGGTGACATCCTTTAATAACATTGATGGAAGTGTGTTGTTTAATGGGTTGACATGCCCTTTAATAATATTGATGGAAGTGTGTTGTTTAATGGGTTGACATGCCCTTTAATAATATTGATGGAAGTGTGTTGTTTAATGGGTTGACATGCCCTTTAATAACATGATGGAATGTGGTTTGTTTAATGGTTTGATATGCCCTTTATACATTGATGGAAGTGTGTTGTTTAATGGGTTGACATGCCCTTTAATAACATTGATGGAAGTGTGTTGTTTTAATGGGTTGACATGCCCTTTAATAACATTGATGGAAGTGTGTTGTTTAATGGGTTGACATGCCCTTTAAAAATTGAGGAAGTGTGTTTGTTAATGGGTTGACATGCCCTTTAAACATTGATGGAAGTGTTTGTTTTAATATATATGTTGACATGCCCTTTAATAACATTGATGGAAGTGTGTTGTTTAATGGGTTGACATGCCCTTTAATAACATTGATGGAAGTGTGTTGTTTAATGGGTTGACATGCCCTTTAATAACATAGATGGAAGTGTGTTGTTTAATGGGTTGACATGCCCTTTAATACATTGATGGAAGTGTGTTGTTAATGGGTTGACATGCCTTTAATAACATGATGGAAGTGTGTTGTTTAATGGGTTGACATGCCTTAATAATTGATGGAAGTGTGTTGTTTAATGGGTTGACTGCCCTTTAATAACATAGATGGAAGGTGTTGTTTAATGGGTTGACATGCCCTTTATAATCATGAGGAAGTGTGTGTTTAATGGGTTGACATGCCCTTTAATAACATGAGGAAGTGTGTTGTTTAATGGGTTGACATGCCCTTTAAAACATAGATGGAGTGTGTTGTTTAATGGGTTGACATGCCCTTTAATAACATTGATGGAAGTGTGGAAGTGTGTTGTTTAATGGGTTGACATGCCCTTTAATAACATAGATGGAAGTGGTTGTTTAATGGGTTGACATGCCTTAATAACATGATGGAGAGTGTTGTTAATGGGTTGACATGCCCTTTAATAAATGATGGAAGTGTTGTGTTTAATGGGTTGACATGCCCTTTAATAAATTGATGGAAGTGTGTTGTTGTTAATGGGTTGACATGCCCTTAATAAACATAGATGGAAGTGTGTTGTTTAATGGGTTGACATGCCCTATAACATTGAGGGATGGTGTGTTGTTTAATGGGTTGACATGCCCTTTAAACTTGATGGAAGTGTGTTGTTAATGGGGTGACATGCCCTTAATAACATAGATGAAGGTGTTGTTAATGGGTTGACATGCCCTTTAATAACATAGATGGAAGTGTGTTGTTTAATGGGTTGACATGCCCTTTAATAACATAGATGGAAGTGTGTTGTTTAATGGGTTGACATGCCCTTTAATAACATAGATGGAAGTGTGTTGTTTAATGGGTTGACATGCCCTTTAATAAATTGATGGAAGGTTGTGTTTAATGGGTTGAATGCCTTAATAACATGATGAAGGTGTGGTTAAGGGTTGACATGCCCTTTAATAACATTGATGGAAGTGTGTTGTTTAATGGGTTGACATGCCCTTTAATACATTGATGGAAGTGTGTTGTTTAATGGGTGACATGCCCTTTAATAATATTGATGGAAGTGTGGTTTAATGTGGTTGACATGCCCTTTAATAACATGATGGAAGTGTGTTGTTAATGGGTGACATGCCCTTTAAAACATTGATGGAGAGTGTGTTGTTAATGGGTTGACATGCCCTTTAATAATATGATGGAAGTGTGTGTGTTAATGGGTTGACATGCCCTTAATAATATTGATGGAAGTGTGTTTTTAATGGGTTGACATGCCTTTAATAACATTGATGGAAGTGTGTTGTTTAATGGGTTGACATGCCCTTTAATAACATTGATGGAAGTGTGTTGTTTAATGGGTTGACATGCCCTTTAATAACATTGATGGAAGTGTGTTGTTTAATGGGTTGACATGCCCTTTAATAACATTGATGGAAGTGTGTTGTTTAATGTGGTTGACATTCCTTTAATAATATTGATGGAAGTGTGTTGTTAATGGTTGACATGCCTTAATAAACATGATGGGAAGTGTGTTGTTTAATGGGGTGACATGCCTTTAATAAATTGATGAGGAAGTGTGTTGTTTAATGGGTTGACATGCCCTTTAATAACATTGATGAAGTGTGGTGTTTAATGGGTTGACATGCCCTTTAATAAATTGTGGAAGTGTGTTGTTAAGGAGTTGAAATGCCCTTTAATAACATTGATGGAAGTGTGTTGTTTAATGGGTTGACAGAAAAGTTTAAAATTGGACCATTTTGGGAAAGAAAGATAAAATGTACTTTCTGTACAGGAAACCATGAGAGAGAGAATCCTAACTCCCCTGACAGTGGACAGCGCTGTGGATTCCAGGTAAAAGGCATGGGGGGGGGCTGATTATCCCCTAATATGTCCCATAATATGACACACTTTCCTTGTGTTGTAGAGATGCCATTGCCAAGATTTTATATTCTCTGCTCTTCAACTGGCTCACAGACAGAATCAACAAGCTGGTGTATCCCAAGCAGGATGCTCTGTCCATAGCTATACTGGACATCTATGGGTTTGAGGTAAGTCTGGAAATTCCGGAGATGTCTCGAGTCCTTTTACTATCCACGCACAGTTGTTTATTAAATGCATGGATTAATCCAGATTGCAACATTTGTTATTAAATATCATTCAGATTCGGTTTTTAATATGGTAGGTTGCTGTCTGGGAGGGAACTAACTGATTTGCCCCAATGGTCACAGTCTAATAATGAATGTAGTAAGAGGTGTACAAGTTTCCCTGCGCATGTCCACCCTTAAAACAAAAAACTGGTCGATTGACAGTTACCTGTCCCAAACCAAAACTCATAAATGTTGTACTTTATTACCTGCATTACTAACCAGATATTTAAAGGGCAAGTCCAGCCCCCAAAACTCAAATTTTATATGTTATTTAGCCAATCCCCCATCAACATCCATTCAGCCAATTTGAAGATACATCCATTTTTCCAACATGTTTTTGCAGACCAGGAACAGCTCACTGTAATCTGACGTCACCTTTCCCGTGCCTTCAGCCTCCCTTGGCGCCCCCCACCATCCAGATCCATCCTTGGTCCCCCTGCATCCTATTGTTAAATCCTTTTATGGTGTGATAGAGGGCCCCTGCCCAGACCCAAACGCCAGTTTTTTAAAAATGTTTGCAGCCTTACTTACAGCCCTTCGTTCCCACAGCGCTTTCTTGTGATGTCAACCACATCTGTGATTGCCACGTCTGTGATTGCCACGTCTGTGATTGCCACGTCTGGGAGCTGCTCCTTTTCTGTAAAAGGCATGTTGGAAAAACTTATATACCTTCAAATTGGATAGAATCGTGGCCAATAACATAAAATTTGAGTTTTGGGGGGTGGACATGCCCTTTAAGGATAATTATTATCCCCATTCTGACAGAGCAAGCTCCCTCCATGCAGTCAATCAAGGCTGTGACTGCTGACATCACAACCAATGCTGTTTCACCTGCTTCCTCCTCAAGCTCATTGAGCAGATGGAGGAGGCCAGAAAGTAATAGAACTTATCATTAAATATCTGGTTACAAACACATATAATAAACTGAGCAGTTGGGATTGCGGGCAGATACCTGACAAGTCACCAGTTGTTTGTTTTAAGGGTGGTTCATCCACCAATCAGATGTTATCCAATTGCAGTAGACCAGTTAAAAGCCACCACCTGATTAGTTGCTGCAGATTTATAGTGCAGGAAAAGTTTTTCCCCTCTTTCTAGCTAGGCCCCATTTAGGATTTGCCTTTATTAGCTAGGCCCCATTTAGGATATGCCTTTATTAGCTAGGCCCCATTTAGGATATGCCTTTATTAGCTAGGCCCCATTTAGGATATGCCTTTCAGGTTCTTTCAAACTTCCTACAAAATTTAGACACAGAACTACTGAGATCTCGTCCACTGAAACCGGGTTTCGACAACGAAACTTCATAGTTTCAGGGGAGAACTTCTGTTTTGACAGTCAAGTTTCTGAACTGAAACTGTATCCGATTCAGTGGACGTGATGGCGTCTCTAGCCCCTATGTTTTCTGCTCTGCTCATTGCATTGTCATTGTGACCTGGGTACTACTCGGTGTTCCATTGCTCTGCTAAGATTGCTTTCTAGTGTTCCAGAGTTTTATCATTGTTCTTCTGAAACGTTATCCTGGGGTTCTTCTGACTTTTTGAGACCTACACAAAGCATTGTCCTGGGGATCTTCTTAGATATCGGTCCCAGGGATGTTCTTTATCATTGACATTCCCATTAATAGTCTTTAATTTAATTGCCCTGTGGTTTCCTGGGGTTCTATTCCAACCACCTCCCCAAAGAACACAAAAACCTTTGTGTTCTTCTCAACTCACTCGGTTGGTGAAATATGATTGGATGAGATAATAACCATTTCTTGTGATATAGTGACTGTGTCATTTATGTTTTGTCATGCAGGATCTAAGTTTTAATAGCTTTGAGCAGTTGTGCATTAATTACGCGAATGAATACCTGCAATTCTTCTTCAACAAGATTGTTTTCAGAGAAGAACAGGTACGTTCAACCAGCCAACAAAATATTCACTAGGACATGTTTATAGAGGAATCGATTCTCATTATTATTATAGCCAAATCAAACCCACCTTCTTCCATTAATTTAGATCCATGCTGTGCTAAGTAGCATGAAAATAAAAGAACTGTTCACATGCCATGCAATTTACACAGTTTATATGTGTTTATGTCTATGAGGTTGCAACCTGAATAACACAGGTTTATTCAATCAAAGATCTTATCTTTAAAAATGGTGCTAATTTTGCCCCAACCAATCAGATGTTAGCTTTCAAATGTTAAATAATATCTGATTGGTTGGGGCAAAATTAGCACCATTTTTAACAATAAGAACTTTTATTGAATCTCCCTGAATGTTTGCTGATATCACCTTTGTAGGAGGAGTATATACGTGAGCAGATTGATTGGAGAGAAATTTCCTTCAACGACAACCAAACAGTTATCGACCTGATTTCCCAGAAGCCTCATGGAATCCTCAGAATACTGGATGACCAAAGTGGCTTCCCTCAGGTGATCCTCAATTTCCTTGTACAGTCATAGGATGAACTCAAGTCTAATTAATAAATTAGTTAATAAATGAAAGTTTTAATCATTTTAGAGAAATAATTTGTTTATTCCATAAAAAAAAAGTAAAATGGGGGAAGTTGGGTTAAAACTTATAACAGGATTCACGGCTGCAGATCAAAAACCAGCTCCGCATAGTCTAATAACCTTAATATTGACCCTCTCTTATGATTTTTAGGCCACAGACCACACTTTCCTACAAAAGTGTCATTATCACCACGGCACCAATGAACTGTACTGTAAGCCAAAGATGCCTCTACCTGAATTTGGGATCAAGCACTTTGCCGGAAAAGTGACGTATCAGGTAGAGATTTAATCTGTCATTGCCTGTTTTATGGGGTACGTACCGGGAGATTGGGTTTCCATGTTTCTCTAGAATTGATATTGTAGAGGTGACTCTAATATATCATCACTATACAAGTTTATTGTCTTCTTTATCAATTGGCCTATAGATTTTCACAATGAATGTAGTAAAATATAGTGGATAATGTACCCCCTACTGTAAATTATAAGGATATTAGAATTCACTGAGGAGTTCCGTGACCATATAAAAGCACGAGGCCGGGGGCCGAGTGCCTTTTATACAGGCCACGGAACTCCGAGGTGCCTTCTAATATCCCTATGAATTTACAGTAGGGGGTACATTATCCATTATAACCCACCCCACCCTCATTTATAAACAAACACATGGTTATTGTGCAGTCCACAGGTTGCTGTCCCCACACCACACACTACTGATTCTTCTTTTCTGACCCCTTCTCCTCCTGACACACACACACATACACACACACACCTGACACACACACTCCGTCCCCACACCACACACTACTGATTCTTCTTTTCACCACACACTACTGATTCTTCTTTTCTGACCCCTTCTCCTCCTGACACACACACACACACACCTGACACACACACACACACCTGAGACACACACACACACACCTGACACACACACACACACACCTGACACACACACACACACCTGACACAACACACACAACTGACACCCACAAACACACACACTCCGTCCCCACACCACACACTACTGATTCTTCTTTTCTGACCCCTTCTCCTCCTGACACACACACACACCTGACACACACACACACACTCCGTCCCCACACCACACACTACTGATTCTTCTTTTCTGATGCTTCCTCCTGGATTATCTCACGGCTTCTCATACTTGCTTCCGGCGTATACGGCTCTTCATTTGATCAAAGGTACTTTTTTCAGGTACTTCCGTGTTATTATAGGGATATTTTTCACAGTTTATGCCCATAGGGATCAATGGAAGGGGTGGGTTATATAATAATATTCACCAAGTACTTGGCAAAAGAAATCTTTATTGTTTTCAGGTTCACAAGTTCTTGGACAAAAATTATGACCAGGTCAGACAAGACGTCTTGGATCTGTTTGTCAACAGTAAGATAAAGGTGAGGAGAACCTGCTGTAGCTTTTTGGCACGTGGAGTAACAATAATACGATAATTGCACGTGTGTAAGCGTTCGGTCGGCAGTCTTTCATTAATACTCCATGGCGGTCTTATCCATGTTGAGTTTAAGAAAGCGGAAGGACATAAAAGCAGAAATGGCATTTAGGCAGTTAGGGACCAGGGATGTTGGGGTAACAAGGTCAGGGGCGGAGATGTAAATTTGGGTATCATCAGCATTGGGTATTGGAATCCAAAAGAACTAATGAGTTGACCAAGCCCAAAGGTGTAAATGGAGAAGAGGAGAGGGCCGAGTACTGAGCCACCGGGAGGGGAAGAGTGGTGGAGTTGGAGCTAGAGTGGGAAACACTGAACGTCCTACCTATGGGGTAGGCTAAAGGAGATGGAATCATCATATAGAATTTTATTCTTAAATATTCCCCTAACCGAAATGCCTGGTGTGTACCTTGTGCCTGGTATTTAGATGGTTTATTTGGCAGGAACCAGGTTTAGCTGTGTTGCAGGTGTTTTGGCTGATCTGCACAAGGGAGGATCTACACTCAGGGCTTATGATTGGACCCTAGCATAGAACTAACCAGCTACTAGACCCTTGTCTTGTCCACTGTTTTGCAGGTGGTTGCCAACCTTTTCTTCAGCCATGCACAGCTCCTGGCCCAGCAGAAAACCATGATGGGGAAAAGCAACACAGTGACCCGAAAATACAAGGCTTCAACGGTGGCTTCAAAATTCCAGCAATCTCTCATGGAGCTTGTGGAAAAAATGGAAAGGTTGGGGTTTTATGCTATTATCTATATTGCAAGAATTTAAGTTGAAACAGACGATCTGATGACTGTATAGCCAGATCAATTGGCAATGGCTGTTTGTTAACTTAAACTCCCAGAATCCTCTAGTAGTAGTTTATGGCATGTCACGTAATAGTTTTCACAAACCCTAGTGGCAGCTTTGGCCATATATTCCTGCAGTGAAAGTAGAGATTACACCTATAGCAACAGTTGTCCATCTGTGTAAAAGTGGTAGCTATTCAACTCTTTGACCAAATAAGAGTTTAAAGGGTAACTAAAGCTCCAGAACAACACTGAACCAGAAGGCAGAACACCTTGATATAAAACCAGTAATCTGTGTCTTAACTCTCATTTTGAAAAGGCTGCTGGGAAATTTACCTAAATAAAATAGGGTTTGTGCTTTACTTCACAGTATTCTAGTATCACACAGTTTGGTCAACGACCATTATGTTCTGCACATGCTCAGTCCTTGACTATGGCAGAAACTTGTTACAGTTAGCCACACCCATTAAAAATCTCTAGCCAATCCTTTTACAGGACAGATAAAGCAAGGAAGCATGTGACTAAGGTCAGGAGGTGTGGTCTGACACTGATACTTCATCCAGTTCATAACAGGCTTACATTTACTTTAATACAATTTACTGAAGTGGGATTTTATAGCTTATTGGTGTTTTTAGGGGGGTCGTTTTCAGATTCTGGAGTATATAAAATTGGGTTTAGTTCTCCTTTAATACAATTAGTTCCCATCAAACACCTGATGTCTAAATTGATGTTCTGCAGGTGCAACCCTTTCTTCGTACGTTGTATCAAGCCAAACAGCAGGAAGGTAAGAAAAAATAAATAATAAATAAGAATGTCATAGTGATTGTTGTGGTTCCATTAATATATTGTACACAATATGGTGGCTTACAGTGCAGGTGCTTAACACTATGCCTGCTCTAAAAGGTAAATTTGGTAAATTTGTAGGTCTCTTTTCTATGAGTTTGATACGATACAATGCAAATCACTCAGGAAAATCATCTTGGGCCTCTTGTTTTAATATTGCAAATTCTATTATTGGTTGACTACAGCTTAAAGGACAACTATGGCCTAAAGTACATTTTATTCAGTCGTATAGCACAAGAGAATTGCTAATTAAAATAATAAATTACCCGCCAGAAAAAGATTTGAAATTTCTAAAATCTGAAAACGGACCCATAAAAGTCAATGGGAGTTAAAAAATCTGAAAGTTCTGATTAAATTTAAGTATAAATAACAATAGTAAGTAAGTGTAAATGATTCAGGGACCTGGGAAATGATCTGGGCAACATGTAAATGTAACGAACCCCGAACATTCTTCACGCACAAACTGTTAGAGTTTCTGAATCACATTTTCGATAAATGTAGAATATTTAAAATCGAGGGCTCACGTATTCGCTATTTTCTCCCATATTCAGATTTGAGGGTTCAAGTATTCGGAAATGAGTTTCACGTGTTTGCTATTTTTCTAAATCATCCCGTATATTCAATAATTTCTGATAATTAGATTTTGAAAACTCGATAATTCAAGAAAATTTGATTTAGAAAAGTTTATAATTATGGAAAATATGAAAATATTTCCCGTATTTTCATAATATGAAAAAAATTATGAAAATACGGGAAAAGTTCAGCGATCAGAAAAATCCATTGAAACTTGGTTTGGCTCGGAACCGGACTCCATCCCTGCTGCTTAACCCTCTTCCCTCCCTCTCCCAGTGGGACAGACATGCTCAGTGTGCTTTGTCGACCTATGTACTTTGTATCTCCCTGTGTAAAAAATGAAAATAATCTATTCTACTTTCATACCTCATTTACAAAAATAGCAATACCAATGTATTCCAAACTTTTACATTAAACTAACAAAATTTATTGAACCTTTAGGAGCCGAACCTTTTTGAAGCAGATATTGTTACAAGTCAGCTTAAATACGCTGGCATTCTAGAGACTATCCGAATAAGGAAGGAGGGTTACCCTGTCCGGATTCCATTCCATTTTTTCCTGAACAGGTAAAGTTCAGGAGATACCAACAAGGGTATCTTTACTCTAAAAAATCAGATTTTCAAAAAGTTTCCTTTGGATACAGCAAGGTCCCACTGCTCCAAAACTTTTATTCAAAGCAGTGTCCATAGTGAGGCTGTGCAGAACTTATAAGTGTCGCAGACACTACAAGAAGGCAGTGAGTAAGGGAGGGTGGGGGAATTAGGGGCACTCACTAATCATTAATAATTTAATGACAAAGCAATCACAGATAAATATGTCAGTACCACCATTTTACTTCTCTCAAACTGTAGATTCAGATAATGTAAAGTTGTTTCAGCAAGTGAAAGGAAACACAGAGATGATAGAGAGAGAAAGTTCCCCGCCATGTTTTTTAAAATACGTTGCAGATATTTAAATACCGTTAATGTTATTTTTAGGTACCGGTGTGTTATGGATCTTGGCCGTAATATCCGCGTAGATGGGCAGATTTGTGTCACTGTCCTGACGAAGCTCTGTCCTTCTGCGAAGCCCTCCATGTACTGTCTGGGAGTGAGTAAGGTAATTCTTAAATCTTTGGTGCTAGGTACAGTGGATTTAGGACATGACATCATTGGTGCTAGGTACAGTGGATTTAGGACATGACATCAAACTGAAAGAAGATTTGGCATCATAACGATGTATCCAGGTAGCAAATTGGCACCAATCCAGCCAGTTAAAGGGGAGTATACACCGTTATAATGATGCTATTTGTTCTGCAACTCTATGAATGAAAATGCAGCCAATGGTGTGTTTATTTGTGTGTATAGGTTATTAGGAATACATCATCCCAATGTTTAACATTTGTGTAATTATGAAGTTCCATTACTGTCCCAGAAGTCGCAATAGAGGTTATGGCATCCTTAAAGGGCACGTTCACCCTTAAAACAATTCCAACTGATATATTCAGCACATTATTAGATGTATTACTAACCAGATGTTATTATTGCTCCTATTCTGCTTCCCCGAATGCAGTCAAAGCTGTGACCATTGGCGGAACTTCAACCTCCACGAAATTGGAGGCCGGGCCCCTGACCCACCTCTCTCCACGATCAGCTATTTTTAAACAGCTGATTGCATGTATGAATGAAAATTACGTGTGATCATCCGTTTAAAAGACCAGACCCGAACTTCCATTTTGGTTCTGGAAGTTTGGGTTCGGTCTTTTAAACAGCTGATTGTGTTTTATTCATACACACGATCAGCTGTTTTTAAACAGGTAAGAGGGGCTTGTGGCGGGCACTCCTACCGTCCGGGCTCCCCCTGCAGTCAGGGATAGTTACGCCACTGGCTGTGACTGCTAAAATCACAGCCAATGTTTCAGAGGTGGACATGGCCTTCAATAAAATACAATAGAATATTACAGAATATTTTGTAAAATATAAGGATATTACAAGATTTACTTCCATTCTGCAAATATACAGGGAGATGTAATAAAAGTTCTTATTGTTAAAAATGGTGCTAATTTTGCACCAACCAATCAGATGTTAGCTTTCAAATGGTAAATAAGATCTGATTGGTTGGACGAAAATTAGCACCATTTTTAACGTTAAGAACTTTTATTACATCTCCCTGATAATGTTTCTATCCCAGGCTTCAGGTAGAGTGACTTCTAATATCCATATATTTAATGTATTGGATGTGTTATCTCCTATAATATACAAGTTTCAGTGAGTCACATGACACTGATGACCGATTATTAATTGATTACATCACCATGTGCGTCGGTCATCTGGGGCATGGTCCCTTTATGTACAATGCGTTGGCCTGGGGTAGGGAGGTAGGATTATTTGAAAAGAGGGAGCATATGAAAAGAGGGAGCTCTCTTTTTATTTTTCCTAGGCAGTTATTGCTTCCTCCCAAAAAAACACTGTGGATGAAGCAGGAATCGGGGTCCCCTCATAGGTTTGCTGGTGGGGCAGTGATTCCTAGTTACGCCCTTGCCTTCCTATATTGAAGATAGTGCTGAAGCACTTAGGAGAAACTGTTTTCTTCGTCCTGCTGCTTCTCATAGAAATTAATAATTTTACCTCCCTGCCCCAGGCACTTTTCATTTAAACTGTTTTTTTTAAAAAAATGTGTATGTACTATAGTTCTCCATTTATATACCCACGTACATACCGTTGCCAGGTGGCTGGCATGTTTTGTTCATCTCCACACATGACAGACACACCCTATTTGATATCCTGCTTCAGTAAGCTGTTTATATGGAATTATATCTGAACTTTGAACAATTGCTTTGAACAATTGCTTCTTTAGGAGGCCTTATTACGCAAAAAGGAGTGTCCTGCGCGTGGGATTTTTTTTACTTTGAAGGTTTTTTCGTCTTCATGTTTGCAGGGAAAGTGCCTTGAGGACTTTGGGTTCCAAGTAGTGATGGCCCAGTTCGCGGATCCAAACCCGGATCTGTGGCGGATTTACCTCATTCGCGAACGGCGGATATCGCAAATTTTTCGGTTTTCTGCCTTCCGAACTTTTCCGAACCACGTTTTCAAAAATTTCGAAAATCTTCTAAATTACGAGGATTTCTCGTATTTTCGAAAAAGCGGGGAAATCCGTATTTTTGCAGAATCCTCGTATTTTCAAGGATTTTTTCATTTTAATAGGTTTTAATGGGTCCGCTCGCGGATTTTCTAATTTTCAAAATTTTTCACGAAAATTTGCGGATTCTCGAGCAGACCGGATTTTGCGAAGTTCGGACATCTCTAGTTCCGAGTCTAGCCTAGTCCTTATTTCTCTTTGTGGTGTGCCGGTTGCCACTTCCTTACCTGAGTTCCCAGACTTGTTAGACAACAAAACACATGGGGCCAGATCACAAATTCTCCAGTTTTATTGTTTGCAGGGATGAATTGAGTGTAAAGGCCAAATAAACCTTAAAAACGGATTCCCTAGTGGGAGACTGAAATGCTATGTTCTCACTTACCATGATCCCACTGTGCATGGTGTCCCGTGTTCCATCCATAGATTTATCAAGCATGCGTCTGTCACTGCCAAACTCAAATGTAGTCACTAACTCTGCTATTTTGCTTGTCTGCTATGGAGCTCTTTATGAAGGAAAGCTTGTACCAGCAACTGGAGAGCAAACGGGATCTGCTTATGAACAAAGCAGCTGTGACCATTCAGCGATATTGTCGTGGTTTCCTCGCCCGAAAACATTTCCACACCCTGAGGCACATGGTGATCCAGCTACAGGCCATTGCTAGAGGATATTTGGCCAGGTAATGTTAAGTCTGTATGATGTTCTGTCTCTACTGGCCACTAGTGATGGCCCAGTTCGCGGATCCGAACCCGGATCCACGGCGGATTTACCTCGTTCGCGAACGGCGGGTATCGCGGATTTTCCGCTTTTCCGCCTTCCGAACTTTTCCGAACCGCGTTTTCGCAAATTTTCGAAATTACAAGGATTTCTCGTATTTTCGAAAATACGAGAAATCGCAGATTTCGTATTTTCGCAGAATCCTCGTATTTTCGAAGAATCCTCGTATTTTCGAATTTTAATAGGTTTTAATGGGTCCGCTCGCAGATTTTCACATTTTCCCGAAAATTTGCGGATCTTCGAGTGGACCGGATTTTGCGCAGTTCGGACATCTCTACTGGCCACAACCACGCTAGGTCTCCAGGAGACAAGATGGTCCAAGTGTATCTCTATGGGTACCACCTTGGCCATTAAAACATTCTGGCCATAAAACAGCAATGTTATGGACATTGGCTTGATATAGGTCCATAATATAGGTCTGAAACTTTGCTTAATGCACCTGGTTTAATAGATAAGTGTAAATATATCTCCAGTATACACACACACAATAACCCTTTTTGTTGAATATACCTGAGTTGTGTCCATCTGTCTGTGTGTCCATTACAGGATAAGGGTCCATAACTGGAGGAAGAGTATGATGAAGTCTAGAGCTCTGATCCGTATGTACGTTAATCGGAAGAGATTCCTAAGGGTGAGGATCGTTCTATACATTGGCTATTGGGGGTCTGTTATAAATGGACCATTAAGGGAGTAGCAAATCCCCCCCAGCCAAACAGTCAGATATTTATTCATTAATATTAACACAGCTGGAAGCCATCGGTAAGGTAATCTGTGAAGGCTTCACAGCCAATGTAAGGAAACCATAAATGAACATTACCTTTCATTGGTGAGAATCCCATGAAATGACAGATCTCTCCTGGAGATCACAGGGCAGAATGAAGATGTGTTTTGTCCCACAATTGGGTCAGAGCCAAGACCATCAATCCCAGGTACGTGGTGTGGGAAGATGCAGTAACAACTACAGCTCTCAACACTGCCAAACAGTCTGGGACTAAGAGGAGTAGTTCTACAAGAGCCGATTGGCCTTGGACAGATTGTGGTTTGTATGGTAATACATTTTTGGTGTCTGGCTATGAAAATACATTGAAAATGATCAGTCACACAAACATTATAATAAATCTCCGGCCAAACACTGATTCTTCTGTCTGTGCTAAGTGATCAGCCATGGACAGAGATAGATAGAGACAAGGCCACTCGTTGCAATTGTCATTTGAAGTCTGTAATACTGTTTGTGATTGTAAAGCTGGGACCCTTACGTTTCCTTGGCCCCAGGCAGGATGCCTTGTGGGTAACCCCATGGTGGTGCTTGAACCATATTCACCCTCACTGACACCCTGTTTAATGTTTGCAGATGAAAGCTGAAGCTCACAGGAGAGCGGAAGAGGAGCGCAAGAAGGCAGAGAAGGTCAGTACTTTTACCTGCCTGGTATATATACTCCTATTGGAAAATATAAGGATATTGGAAATCACCAGGGAGTTCTATGTGTTTGTTGATTAGTCATGGAGTGACTTCTAATATGCTTATGGGGTTGATATAATAAAAGATGCAAATATTTTGCAGAAACCAATCAGATATTAGCTTTTTACTGGGTGACTTCAGGTGTATAACATCTGATTGGTTGCTGCAGATTATATTTGCAGTAGGGGGCATTATTTCCTTTAATGCACAAGTTAACACAGTGAGTCATGTGACACTAATAGAGATAGACAAGCACCAATTGCTAATGAGATATGGAGATATTAAAGCACCAATTATAATTAAATGACATTGTGCAGCACTGATTATAACAGATGACACAGCTAGGCACTGATTATAATTAATGACATAGCATAACTGATGACATATCAAAACACCAATTATAATTAATGACAGTGCAGCACTGATTATAACAGATAACTTAGCTAAGCATTAATTCTAAGCATTAATTATAACAGATGACACAGCTAAGCACTGATTATAACTGATGACATATTAAAGCACTGATTATAATTAATAACATAGCACAGCACTGATTATAACTGATGACATTGCACAGCTTTGTTAATAACTGATGGCATACAGTAGCTAAGCACTGATTATAACGGATGACATAGCTAAGCACTGATTATAACTGATAACATAGCAAAACACTGATTATAACTGATGACATAGCTAAACACTGATTATAACTGATGACATAGCTAAACAATGATTATAACTGATGACATAGCTAAACACTGATTATAACTGATGACATAGCTAAACAATGATTATAACTGATAACATAGCTAAACACTGATTATAACTGATGACATAGCTAAACACTGATTATAACTGATGACATAGCTTAGCACTGATTATAACTGATAACATAGCAAAACACTGATTATAACTGATGACATAGCTAAACACTGATTATAACTGATGACATAGCTAAACAATGATTATAACGGATGACATAGCTAAGCACTGATTATAATAGATGACATAGCTAAACACTGATTATAACTGATGACATAGCTAAACACTGATTATAACGGATGACATAGCTAAGCACTGATTATAACTGAGGACATAGCTAAACACTGATAACTGATGACATAGCTAAACACTGATTATAACTGATGACATAGCTAAGCACTGATTATAACTGATGACATAGCTAAGCACTGATTATAACTGATGACATCGCTAAACACTGATTATAATAGATGACATAGCTAAACACTGATTATAACTGATGACATAGCTAAACACTGATTATAACTGATGACATAGCTAAGCACTTATTATAACTGAGGACATAGCTAGCACTGATTATAACTGATAAAATAGCTAAACACTGACTATAACTGATAACATAGCTAAACACTGATTATAACTGATGACATAGCTACACACTATTATAACTGTAACATAGCTAAGCCTGATATAAACTGATGACAATAGCTAAGCACTGATTATAAACTGATGACATAGCTAAGAACACTGTTATAACTGAGGACATAGCATTAAGCACTAGCTAAGCACTGATTATAACTGATGACATAAAGCTAACACTGATTATAACTGATAACATGAGCTAAGCACTGATTATACTGAATGACATAGCAACAGCACTGATTATAAATGGGACATAGCTAAGCACTGATAATAACTGATAAAATAGCTAATAAGTTAACAATATAGGCCCCATAAACTTAAGTCTCAATGTGGTGTTGAGAATTATGATTGATATTTCGTCCCAATTGACGAAAATATGAAATAAAAGAAGGAAGCTCATTTAAACTACGTAAAAGGAATTTAAATCCTACAGCACGGGTGAAACCAAACAAGCTAATCTGGACCTGACTGGTATTAATAGCTTTGTGCTGCCACAAAGCTATGAGTAGGTTACATGCTTGAAAGCACAGCGCGCACGCTTCTAGCTCAAAACGGGGCAAGGACGGAAACTCCTCACCTCCTTCCAATCATTTACCAGTCAGCCCAGTTCATTAGCAGTGTGTAATGGTTTCCGGTACTGCTAGTGGAGAGTTACCTGGGAGACAGATGTTGTAGTCAGAAGTAGAGGAAGTATAATCCGGAGTCTGTATTAGAATGGACACAAAGTTGGAGCAGACACAGGAAATACTGAAGTGGTATCTTAGTGAATCAGGACAGAGACAGGAGCAAGAAAGCTGAACGTAACAATGCTGGAGTGGAAACTGGAACAGTGAGCTGAACTGTAACTCGGAGGCTGAGACTGGAACATTGACAGCTGAACTGAACGCTGGAGCTGAACACTGGAAGCGAATGGAGAGCTGACTGGAACATGCTGAGCTTGCTGAACAATGGGGAGCTGAACTGTAACAAATGCCTGAGTGGAAACTGGAACATGGAAGCTGAACTGGAACAATGCTGGAGCTGAGACTGGAACAATGGAGAGCGAAGAACTGGAACAATGCTGGAGCTGTGACTGGAACAATGGGGGAGCTGAACTGTAACAATGCTGGAGCTGAGACTGGAACATGGGAGCTGAACTGTAACAATGCTGAGCTGTGACTGGAACAATGGGGGAGCTGAACAGTACAATGCTGATTGGAAACTGGAACAATGGAGAGCTGAACGTGGAACAATGCTGAGTGGTGAGACTGGAACAATGGAGAGCTGAACTGGAACAATGCTGGAGCTGTGACTGGAACAATGGGGAGCTGAACTGTACAATGCTGGAGCTGAGACTGGAACAATGGGGAGCTGAACTGTAACAATGCTGGAGCTGAGACTGGAACAATGGGAGCTGACTGTAACACTGACTGGAGCCTGAGACTGTAACATGGAAGCTGACTGTAACCATGCTGGAGCTGGAGACTGGAACAATGGAGAGCTAACGGAACAATGCTGGAGCTGAGACTGAGACGGAACATGGGGAGCTGAACTGTAACAATGCTGAGCCTGAGACTGGACAATGGGGAGCTGAACTGGTAAACAATGCTGGAAGCTGAGGAGACTGGAACATGGGACTTAACTGTAACAATGCTGAGCTGTGACTGGAAATGGAGAGCTGAACTGGAAAACTGGAACTGAACACAACACAAAATGCTGGAAACTGATGACATAGCTAAACACTGATTATAACTGATGACATAGCTAAGCACTGATTATAACTGATGACATAGCTAAGCACTGATTATAACTGAGGACATAGCTAAGCACTGATTATAACTGATGACATAGCTAAACACTGATTATAACTGATAACATAGCTAAGCACTGATTATAACTGATGACATAGCACAGCACTGATTATAACTGAGGACATAGCTAAGCACTGATAATAACTGATAAAATAGCTAAACACGTTAACAATATAGGCCCTCATAACTTAACTCTCAATGTGGTTGAGAATTATGATTGATATTTCAGTCCAATTGACGAAAATATGAAATAAAAGAAGGGAAGCTCATTTAAAGCTACGTAAAAGGAATTTAAATCCTAACAGCACTGGATGAAACCAAACAAGCTAATCTGGACCTGACTGGTATTAAATAGCTTTGCTGCCACAGAAGCTATGAGTAGGTTACATGCTTGAAAGGCACAGCGCACGCTTCTAGCTCAAACAGGGGCAAGGAACAGGAAACTCCTCCTCCTTCAGATCATTTACCAGTCAGCCCAGTTCATTAGCAGTGTGTAATGGTTTAATAATTATTTCTATTTGTTCTGCAACTCTATGAATGAAAATGCAGCCAATGGTGTGTTATTTTGTGTTATAGGTTATTATATACATCATCCAATTTTTAACATTTTGTAATTATGAATTCCATTACGTCCCAGAAGTCCCAATGAGGTTATGGCATCCTTAAAGGGCACGTTCACCCTTAAAACAATTCCAACTGATTATTCAGCAGCAATTATGATGTATTACTAACCAGATGTTTTATTGCTCCTATTCGCTGCTTCCCCGAATGCAGTCAAAGAAGCTGTACCATTGGCGGAACTTCAACCCCCGAAATTGGAGGCCGGGCCCCTGACCCACCTACTATCTTTTAAAACAGCTGATTGCATGTAGAATGAAAATATCGTGAGCTCACCGTTTAAAACGACCGACCCGAACTTCCATTTTGGTTCTGGAAGTTTGGGTTCGTTCTTTTAAACAGCTGATTGTTTTTATTCATACACGACGATCACTGTTTTTAAACAGGTAAGAGGGCTTGTGGGCGGGCACTCCTACCGTCCGGGCTCCCCCTGATCAGGGATAGTTCGCCACTGGCTTGACTGCTAAAATCACAGCCAATGTTTCAGAGTGGACATGCCTTCAATAAAATACAATAGAATCATTACAGAATATTTTGTTAAATATAAGGATATTACAGATTTACTTCCATTCTGCAAATATACAGGAGATGTAATAAAAGTTCTTATGTAAAAATGGTGCTAATTTTGCACCAACCATATTGTTAGCTTTCAAATGGTAAATAAGATCTGATTGGTTGGACGAAAATTAGCACCATTTTAACGTTAAGAACTTTTATTACATCTCCCTGATAATGTTTCTATCCCAGGCTTGCAGGTAGAGTGACTTCTAATATCCATATATTTAATGTATTGGATGTGTTATCCTCCTATAATATACAATTTTCAGTGAGTCACATGACATGATGACCGATTATTAACTGATTACATCACCATGTGCGTCGGTCATCTGGGGCATGGTTCCCTTTATGTACAATGCATTGGCCTGGGTAGGGGGGTAGGATTATTTGAAAAGAGGAGCATCATGTGAAAAGGGAGCTCTCTTTTTATTTTTCCTAGGCAGTTATTCTTCCCCCAAAAACACTGTGGGAGAACAAGGAATCGGGGTGCCCCCTCATAGGTTTGTCTGGTGGGCCAGTGATTCCTAGTTACGCCCTTGCTTCCCTCCAATTGAAGATAGTGCTGAAGCACTTAGGAAAACTGTTTTTCTTCTGTCTTGCTGCTTCTCATAGAATTAATAATTTTACCTCCTCCTCCCAGGCACTTTTCATTTAAACATTTTTTTTTTAAAAATGTATATGTACTATAGTCTCCATTATATACCCACGTACACGTTGCCAGGTGGCTGGCATGTTTTGTCATCTCCACACATGACAGACACACCCTATTTGATATCCTGCTTCAGTAAGCTGTTTATATGGACATTATATCTGAACTTTGAACAATTGCTTCTTTCAGGAGGCCTCATTACGCAAAAAGGAGTGTCCACGCGTGGGATTTTTTTTACTTTGAAGGTTTTTTCGTCTTCATGTTTGCAGGGAAAGTGCCCTTGAGGACTTGGGGTTCCAAGTAGTGATGGCCCAGTTCGCGGGTCCGAACCCGGATCCGTGGCGGATTTACCTCATTCGCGAATGGGGATATCGCAAAATTTTTCGGTTTTCTGCCTTCCGAACATTTCGAACCACGTTTTCAAAAATTGCGAAAATCTTCTAAATTACGAGGATTTCCGTATTTTCGAAAATGCGGGGAAATCCGTATTTTTGCAGAATCCTCGTATTTTCAAGATTTTTTCATTTTAATAGGTTTTAATGGGTCCGCTCGCGGATTTTCTAATTTTCAAATTTTTCACGAAAATTTGCGGATTCTCGAGCAGACCGGATTTTGCGAAGTTCGGACATCTCTAGTTCCGAGTCTAGCCTAGTCCTTATTTCTCTTTGTGGTGTGCCGGTTGCCACTTCCTTACCTGAGTTCCCAGACTTGTTAGACAACAAACACATGGGGCCAATCACAAATTCTCCAGTTTTATTGTTGCAGGGATGAATTGATGTAAGGCCAAATAAACCTTAAAACGGATCCCTAGTGGAGACTGAAGCTATGTTTCTCACTTACCATGATCCCACTGTGCATGGTGTCCCGTGTTCCATCCATAGATTTATCAAGCATGCGTCTGTCACTGCAAACTCAAATGTAGTCACTAACTCTGCTATTTTGCTTGTCTGCTATGGAGCTCTTTATGAAGGAAAGCTTGTACCAGCAACTGGAGACAACGGGATCTGCTTATGAACAAAGCACTGTGACCATTCAGCGATATTGTCGTGGTTTCCTCCTCCTCGCCGAAAACATTTCCACACCCTGAGGCACATGGTGATCCAGCTACAGGCCATTGCTAGAGGATTTTGGCCAGGTATGTTAGTCTGTATGATGTTCTGTCTCTACTGGCCACTAGTGATGGCCCAGTTCGCGGATCCGAACCCGGATCCACGGCGGATTTACCCTCGTTCGCGAACGCGGGTATCGCGGATTTTCCGCTTTTTCCGCCTTCCGAACCGCGTTTTCGCAAATTTTTGAAATTACAAGAATTTCTCGTATTTTTCGAAAAATACGAGAAATCGCAGTTTCGTATTTTCGAAGAATCCTCGTATTTTCGAATTTTTGCGAAGTTCGGGGGGACATCTCTACTTGGCCCACACACGCTAGGTCTCCAGGAGACAAGATGGTCCAAGTGTATCTCTATGGGTACCACCTTGGCCATTAAACATTCTGGCCATAAAACAGAAATGTTATGACATTGGCTTGATATAGGTCCATAATATAGGTCTGAAACTTTGCTTAATCGCCCTGGTTTAATAGATAAGTGTAAATATATCTCCAGTATACCACACACCATAACCCTTTTTGTTGAATTACCTGAGTTGTGTCCATCTGTCTGTGTGTCCATTACAGGATAAGGGTCCATAACTGGAGGAAGAGTATGATGAAGTCTAGAGCTCTGATCCGTATGTACGTTAATCGGAAGAGATTCCTAAGGGTGAGGATCGTTCTATACATTGGCTATTGGGGTTGTTAAATGGACCATTAAGGGAGTAGCAAATCCCCCCCAGCCAAACAGTCAGATATTTATTCATTAATATTAACACAGCTGGAAGCCATCGGTAAGGTAATCTGTGAAGGCTTCACAGCCAATGTAAGGAAACCATAAATGAACATTACCTTTCATTGGTGAGAATCCCATGAAATGACAGATCTCTCCTGGAGATCACAGGCAGAATGAGATGTGTTTGGTCCCACAATTGGGTCAGAGCCAGACCATCAATCCCAGTACGGGGTGTGGGAAGATGCGTTAACCAACGACAAGCGCTCAAACTGTGCCAACGGTCTGCGGCAAGAAGAGTAGTTCTACAAGAGCCGATGGTCCGTGGTGTATCAGTGGTTTGTGGGAGTAAACATTTTGGGTCGAAACAGAATGATCAGCCACACAAACATAATAACGCCGGCCAAACACTGATTTCTGTCTGTGCAAGTGACAGCCATGGACAGAGATAGATAGACAAGGCCCTCGTTGCAATTGTCATTTGAAGTCTGTATACTGTTTGTGATTGTAAAGCGGGACCCTTACGTTCCTTGGCCCCAGGCAGATGCCTTGTGGGTACCCCATGGTGGTGCTTGAACCATACACCCCACTGACACCGTAGTGTTTGCAGATGAAAGCTGAAGCTCACAGGAGAGCGGAAGAGGACGCGCAAGAGGCAGAGAAGGTCAGTACTTTTACCTGTCTGGTATATATACTCATTGGAAATATAAGGATATTGGAAATCACCAGGAGTTCTATGTGTTTGTTGATTAGTCATGGAGTGACTTCTAATATGCTTATGGGTTGATATAATAAAAGATGCAATATTTTGCAGAAACCAATCAATATTAGCTTTTTACTGGGTGACTTCAGGTGTATAACATCTGATTGGTTGCTGCAGATTAATTTGCAGTAGGGGGCATTATTTCCTTTAATGCACAAGTTAACACAGTGAGTCATGTGACACTAATAAGATAGACAAGCACCATTGCTAATGAGATATGGAGATATCAAGCACACCAATATAATTAAATGACATTGTGCAGCACTGATTATAACAGATGACACAGCTAGGCACTGATTATAATTAATGACATAGCATAACTGATGACATATCAAAACACAATTATAATTAATGACAGTGCAGCACTGATTATACAGATAACTTAGCTAGCATTAATTCTAAGCATTAATTATAACAGATGACACAGCTAGCCACTGATTATAACTGATGACATATTAAAGCACTGATTATAATTAATAACATAGCACAGCACTGATTATAACTGATGACATTGCACAGCTTTGTTAATAACTGATGGCATACAGTAGCTAAGCACTGATTATAACGGATGACATAGCTAAGCACTGATTATAACTGATACATAGCAAAACACTGATTATAACTGATGACATAGCTAACACTGATTATAACTGATGACATAGCTAAACACTGATTATAACTGATTGACATAGCTAACACGGATTATAACTGATGAACATAGCTAAACAATGATTATACTGATACATAGCTAAACACTGATTATAACTATGACATAGCTAACATGATTATAACATGACATAGCTAAACCTGATTATAACTGATGACATAGCACACATCTGATTAACTGATGACATAGCTAGCACTGATTATAACTATAACATCAAAACACTGATTATAACTGATGACAAGCTAAACACTGATTATAACTGATGACATAGCTAAACAATGATTATAACGGATGACATAGCTAAGCACTGATTTAATAGATGACATAGCTAAACCCTGATTATAACTGATGACATAGCTAAACACTGATTATAACGATGACATAGCTAACACTGATAACTAGTACGATAGCTAAACACTGATAAACTGATGACATGCTAACACTGATTATAACTGATGACATAGCTACATTATTAATGTGACATGCAACACTGATTATAATGTGACATCGCTAAACACTGATTATAATGATGACATAGCTAAACACTGATATAACTGATGACATAGCTAACACTGTTATAACTGATGACATAGCTAAGCACTTATTAACTGAGGACAAGCTAGCACTGATTAACTGATAATAGCTAACACTGACTATAACTGATAACATAGCTAACACGATTATACTGATGACATAGCTAAGCACTGATATTAACTGATGACATAGCTAAACACTGATAACTGATGACATAGCTAAACACTGATTATAACTGATGACATAGCTAAACACTGATTATAACTGATGACATAGCTAAGCACTGATTATAACTGATGACATAGCTAAACACTGATAACTGATGACATAGCTAAACACTGATTATAACTGATGACATAGCTAAACACTGATTATAACTGATGACATAGCTAAACACTGATTATAACTGATGACTAGCTAAGCACTGATTATACTGAAGACATAGCAACACTGATTAACTGAGGACATAGCTAACACTGATATAACTGATAAAATAGCTAAACACGTTAACAATATAGGCCCTCATAACTTAACTCTCAATTGCGTGTTGGAATTATGATTGATATTTCAGTCCAATTGACGAAATATGAAATAAAAGAAGGGAAGCTCATTAAAGCTACGTAAAGGAATTTAAATCCTAACAGCACTGGATAAACCAAACAAGCTAATTCTGGACCGACTGGTATTAAAATCAGCTTGCTGCCACAGAACTATGAGTAGGTTACATGCTTGAAAGGCACAAGCGCACGCTTCTAGCTCAAACAGGGGCAAGGAACAGAACTCCTCCTTCAGATCATTACCAGTCAGCCCGTTCATTAGCAGTGTGTAATGTTTTTCCGGTACTGCTAGAGGAGAGTACCTGGGAGACAGATGTTGTAGTCGAAGTAGAGGAATATAAGTCCAGGAGTCTGTATTAGAATGGACACAACGTTGGATCTGGACACCGGAATATAACTGAAGTGGTTTCTGTGTGAGCAGGAGCAGAGACAGGAACAAGGAGAAGCTGAACTGTAACAATGCTGGAGCTGAGACTGGAACAATGGGACGAACTGTAAATGCTGAGCTGAGACTGGAACAATGGGAGCTGAACTATAACAATGCTGGACCTGTGACTGGAACCAATGGAGAGCTGAACTGTAACAATGCTGGAGTGGAAACTGGACATGTGGAAGAGCTGAACTGTAACAATGCTGGAGCTGAGACTGGAACAATGGGAGCCTGAAACGGAACAATGCTGGAGCTGAACTGGAACAATGGAGAGCTGAACTATAACAATGCTGGACCTGTGACTGGAACAATGGGGAGCTGAACTGTAACAATGCTGGAGCTGAGACTGAACAATGGGAAGCTGAACTGTAACAATGCTGGACCTGTGACTGGAACAATGGAGCTGAACTGTACCAATGCTGAGAGCTGAGATGAACAATGGGGAGCTGAACTGTAACAATGCTGGAGCTGAGACTGGAACAATGTAGAGCTGAACTATAACAATGCTGGACTGTGACTGGAACAATGAGAGCTGAACTGTAACATGCTGGAGCTGTGACTGGAACAATGGAGAGCTGAACTGTAACAACATGCTGGACCTGTGACTGGAACAATGGAGAGCTGAACGTAAACAATGCTGGAGCTGAGACTGGAACAATGAAGCTGAACTGTAACAATGCGGAGCTGGACTGAACATGGAAGCTGAACTGTACAATGCTGACCTGTGACTGGACGATGGAGAGCTGAACTGTACAATGCTGGAGCTGTGACTGGAACAATGGAGAGCTGAACTGGAACAATGCTGGAGCTGAGACTGAACAATGGGAAGCTGAACTGAACAATGCTGGAGCTGTGACTGGAACAATGGAGAGCTGACTGGAACAATGCTGGAGCGAGACTGGACAATGGAGAGCTGAACTGTAACAATGCTGGAGCTGTGACTGGAACAATGTAGATCTGAACTGGAACAATGCTGAGCTGAGACTGGAAACAGTGGAGAGCTGAACTGTAACAATGCTGGGCTGAGACTGACAATGGAGAGCTGAACTGTAACAATGCTGGAGCTGAGACTGGAACAAGGGAAGCTGAACTGTAACAATGCTGGACTGTGACTGGAACAATGGAGAGCTGAACTGTACAATGGCTGGACTGTGACTGGAACAATGGAGAGCTGAACTGAACAATGCTGAGCTGAGACTGGACAATGGGAAGCTGAACTGTAACAATGCTGGAGCTGTGACTGGAACAATGGGAAGCTGAACTGTAACAATGCTGGACCTGTGACTGAACAATGGAGAGCTGAACTGTAACAATGCTGCTGGAGCTGTGACTGGAACAATGGAGACTGAACTTAACATGCTGGAGCTGTGACTGGAACATGGAAGAGCTGAACTGTAACATGCTGGAGCTGTGACTGAACAGAAGCGACTGAAATGCTGGACTGTGATGGAACATGGAGAGCGCTGAACTGGAACAATGCTGGAGCTGTGACTGGAACAATGGAGAGCTGAACTGTAACAATGCTGAGCTGTGACTGGAACAAGGAGAGCTTGAACTGTAACAATGCTGGACCTGTGACTGGAACAATGGAGAGCTGAACTGTAACCGCTGGAGCTGTGACTGGAACATGGAGAGCTGAACTGACAATGCTGGAGCTGTGACTGGAACAATGGAGAGCTGAACTGACAATCTGGAGCTGTGACTGGAACAATGGAGAGCTGAACTGTAACAATGCTGGAGCTGTGACTGGAACAATGGAGAGCTGAACTGTAACAATGCTGGACCTGTGACTGGAACAATGGGAGCTGAACTGTAACATGCTGGACCTGTGACTTGGAACAATGGAGAGCTGAACTATAACAATGCTGGACCTGTGACTGGAATGTGACTGGAACAATGGAGAGCTGAACTGTAACAATGCTGGACCTGTGACTGGAACAATGGAGAGCTGAACTGTAACAATGAAGGAGCTGTGACTGGAACAATGGAGAGCTGAACTGTAACAATGCTGGGCATTGTACAGTTCAGTCTCATTGTTCCAAGTCCAGCTCCAGCATGTTACAGTTCAGCTCTCCATTGTTCCAGTCAACAGTCAGCATTGTTACAGTTCAGCTCTACTTTGTTCCAGTCACAGTCCAGCATGTTACAGTTCAGCTCTCCATTGTTCCAGTCACAGCATCCAGATTGTTACAGTTCAGCTCTTCCATTGTTCCAGTCACAGCTCCAGCATTGTCTACAGTTCAGCTCTCCCTGTTCCAGTCACAGCTCCAGCATTGTTACAGTTCAGCTCTCCATTGTTCCAGTCACAAGGTCCAGCATTGTTACAGTTCAGCTCTCCATTGTTCCAGTCACAGGTCCAGCATTGTTATAGTTCAGCTCTCCATTGTTCCAAGTCACAGGTCCAGCATGTTACAGTTCAGCTCCCATTGTTCCAGTCACAGGTCCAGCATTGTTACAGTTCAGCTCTCCATTGTTCCAGTCACAGCTCCAGATTGTTACAGTTCAGCTCTCCATTGTTCCAGTCACAGCTCCAGATTGTCAGTTCAGCTCTCCATTGTTCCAGTCACAGCTCCAGCATTGTACCAGTTCAGCTCTCATTGTTCCAGTCACAGCTCCAGCGGTTACAGTTCAGCTCTCCATTGTTCCAGTCACAGGTCCAGCATTGTTACAGTTCAAGCTCTCCATTGTTCCAGTCACAGCTCAGCATTGTTACAGTTCAGCTCTCCATTGTTCCAGTCACAGCTCCAGCATTGTTCCAGTTCAGCGTCTCATGTCCATCACATCCAGCATTCATGCTTCTGTCAGTCACAGCTCCAGCATGTTACAGTTCAGCTCTCCATGTTCCAGTCACAGCTCCAGCATTGGTTAAGTTCAGTCTCCATTGTTCCAGTCACAGCTCCAGCAGCATTGTTACAGTTCAGTCTCCATTGTTCAGTCACAGGTCCAGCATTGTTACAGTTCAGCTTCCCATTGTTCCAGTCACAGCTCCAGCATTGTTACAGTTCAGCTTCCCATTGTCCAGTCTCAGCTCAGCATTGTTCAGTTCAGCTCTCCATTGTTCCAGTCACAGTCCAGCCATTGTACAGTTCAGCTCTCCATTGTTCCAGTCACAGGTCCAGCATTGTTACAGTTCAGCTTCCTTGTTCCAGTCTCAGCTCCAGCATTGTTACAGTTCAGCTCTCCATTGTCAGTCTCAGCCCAGCATTGTTACAGTTCAGCTCTCCACTGTTCCAGTCTCAGCTCAGCATTGTTCCAGTTCAGCATCTACATTGTTCCAGTCACAGCTCCAGCATTGTTACAGTTCAGCTCTCCATTGTCCAGTCTCAGCTCCAGCATTGTTCCAGTCAGCCTCCATTGTTCCAGTCACAGCTCCAGCATTGTTCAGTTCAGCTTCCCATTGTTCAGTCTCAGCTCCAGCATTGTTCCAGTTCAGCTCTCCAATTGTTCCAGTCACAGCTCCAGCATTGTACAGTTCAGCTCTCCATTCGTCCAGTCACAGGTCCAGCATTGTACAGTTCAGCTTCCATGTTCAAGTCCAGCTCCAGCATTGTTACAGTTCAGCTTCCATTGTTCCAGTCCAGCTCCAGCATTGTTTACGTTCAGCTCTCCATTGTTCCAGTCACAGGTCCAGCATGTTGTTACAGTTCAGCTCTCCATTGTTCCAGTCACAGCTCCAGCATTGTTACAGTCAGCTCTCATTGTTCCAGTCACAGTCCAGCATTGTTATAGTTCAGCTCTCATTGTTCCAGTCTCAGCTCCAGCATTGTTACAGTTCAGCTCCCCATTGTTCATCTCAGCTCTCAGCATTGTACAGTTCAGCTCCATTGTTCCAGTCACAGGTCCAGCATTGTTACAGTTCAGCTTCCCATTGTTCAGTCTCAGCTCCAGCATTGTTACAGTTCAGCTCCCCATGTTCCAGTCACAGGTCCAGCATTGTTATAGTCAGCTCTCCATTGTTCCAGTCTCAGCTCCAGCATTGTTCCGTTCAGGCTCCCATTGTTCCAGTCTCAGCTCCAGCATTGTTACAGTTCAGCTCTCCCAATGTCCAGTTTCCACTCCAGCATGTTACAGTTCAGCTCTCCATTGGTTCCAGTCACAGGTCCAGCATTGTTAAGTTCAGCTCCCATTGTTCCAGTCTCAGCTCCAGCAGTTACAGTTCAGTCCCATTGTTCCAGTCTCAGCTCCAGCATTGTTACAGTTCAGCTTCTCCTTGTTCCTGTCTCTGCTCCTGCTCACACAGAAACCACTTCAGTTATATTCCGGTGTCCAGATCCAACGTTGTGTCCATTCTAATACAGACTCCTGGACTTATATTCCTCTACTTCGACTACAACATCTGTCTCCCAGGTAACTCTCCTCTAGCAGTACCGGAAAAACATTACACACTGCTAATGAACGGGCTGACTGGTAATGATCTGAGGAGGAGGAGTTTCTGTTCCTTGCCCTGTTTGAGCTAGAAGCGTGCGCTGTGCCTTTCAAGCAGTAACCTATCATAGTTCTGTGGCAGCAAAGCTGATTTTAATACCAGTCGGTCCAGATTAGCTTGTTTGGTTTATCCAGTGCTGTTAGGATTTAAATTCCTTTACGTAGCTTTAATGAGCTTCCCTTCTTTTATTTCATATTTCGTCAATTGGACTGAAATATCAATCATAATCCAACCGCATTGAGAGTTAAGTTATGAGGGCCTATATTGTTAACGTGTTTAGCTATTTTATCAGTTATATCAGTGTTAGCTATGTCCTCAGTTAATCAAGTGTTGCTATGTCTTCAGTATAATCAGTGCTTAGCTAGGTCATCAGTTATAATCAGTGCTTAGCTATGTCCTCAGTTATAATCAGTGCTAGCTATGTCATCAGTTATAATCAGGTTTAGCTATGTCATCAGTTATCAGTGTTTAGCTATGTCATCAGTTATAATCAGTGCTTAGCTATGTCATCAGTTATAATCAGTGTTTAGCTATGTCATCAGTTATAATCAGTGTTAGCTATGTCATCAGTTATCAGTGTTTAGCTATGTTCATCAGTTAAATCAGTGCTTAGCTATGTCATCAGTTATAATCAGTGTTAGCTATGTTATCAGTTATAGTCAGTGTTAGCTAGTTTATCAGTTTAATCAGTGCTAGCTTGTCCTCAGTTAATAAGTGCTTAGCTATGTCTCAGTTATAACAGTGGTTGAGCTATGTCATCAGTTATAATCAGTGTTTAGCTATGTCATCTATTATAATCAGTGTTTAGCGATGTCATCCATTATAATCAGGTTAGCGATGTCACTATTAATCAATGTTAGCATGTCATCAGTTATAATCAGTGCTTAGCCATGTCATCAGTTATCAGTGTTTAGCTATCGTACAGTTATCAGTGCTTAGCTATGTCCAATCGTTATAATCAGTGTTTAGCTATGTCATCAGTTATAATCAGGTGTTTAGCTATGTCATCTATTATAATCAGTGCTTAGCTATGTCATCCGTTATAATCATTGTTTAGCTATGTCATCAGTTATAATCAGTGTTTAGCTTGTCATCAGTTATAATCAGTGTTTTGATGTTATAGTTATAATCAGTGTCTAAGCTATGTCATCAGTTTAATCAGATGTGTGCTATGTCATCAGTTATAATCAGGTTTAGCTATGTATCGTTATAATCATTGGTTAGCTATGTCATCAGTTATAATCAGTGTTTAGCTATGTATCAGTATAATCATTGTTTAGCTGATGTTCATCAGTTATAATCCAGTGTTAGCTATGTCATCAGTTATAATCAGTGTTTAGCTATGTCATCAGTTATAATCAGTGTTAGCTATGTCATCAGTTTATAATCAGTGTTTGCTATGTATCAGTTATAATCAGTGCTTAGCTATGTCATCCGTTATAATCAGTGCTTAGCTACTGTATGCCATCAGTTATTAACAAAGCTGTGCAATGTCATCAGTTATAATCAGTGCTGTGCTATGTTATTAATTATAATCAGTGCTTTAATATGTCATCAGTTATATCAGTGGCTTAGCTGTGTCATCTGTTATAATTAATGCTTAGAATTAATGCTTAGCTAAGTTATCTGTATAATCAGTGCTGCACTGTCATTAATTATAATTGGTGGTTTTGATATGTCATCAGTTATGCTATGTCATTAATTATAATCAGTGCCTAGCTGTGTCATCTGTTATAATCAGTGCTGCACAATGTCATTTAATTATAATTGGTGTGTTGATATCTCCATATCTCATTAGCAATTGGTGCTTGTCTATCTTATTAGTGTCACATGACTCACTGTGTTAACTGTGCATTAAAGGAAATAATGCCCCCTACTGCAAATTAATCTGCAGCAACCAATCAGATGTTATACACCTGAAGTCACCCAGTAAAAAGCTAATATCTGATTGGTTTCTGCAAAAATTTGCATCTTTTATTATATCAACCCATAAGCATATTAGAAGTCACTCCATGACTAATCAACAAACACATAGAACTCCTGGTGATTTCCAATATCCTTATATTTCCAATGAGTATATATACCAGACAGGTAAAAGTACTGACCTTCTCTGCCTCTTGCGCGTCCTCTTCCGCTCTCCTGTGAGCTTCAGCTTTCATCTGCAAACATAAACGGTGTCAGTGGGGTGAATATGGTTCAAGCACCACCATGGGGTACCCCAAGGCATCTGCTGGGGCCAAGGAACGTAAGGGTCCGCTTTACAATCACAAACAGTATACAGACTTCAAATGACAATTGCAACGAGTGGCCTTGTCTATCTATCTCTGTCCATGGCTGTCACTTGCACAGACAGAAGATCAGTGTTTGGCCGGGTTATTTATGTTTGTGTGGCTGATCATTTCTGTATTTCCGACACCAAAATGTATTACTCCCAAAACCACTGATACACCACCGGACCTCGGCTCTTGTAGAACTACTCCTTCTTGCCCCAGACGTTTGGCCACAGTTTGAGCGCTTGTCGTTGGTATACGCATCTTCCCACACCCCGTACTGGGATTGATGGTCTGGCTCTGACCCAATTGTGGGACCCAAACAATCTCATTCTGCCTGTGATCTCCAGGAGAGATCTGTCATTTCATGGGATTCTCACCAATGAAAGGTAATGTTCATTTATGGTTTCCTTACATTGGCTGTGAAGCCTTCACAGATTACCTTACCGATGGCTTCCAGCTGTGTTAATATTAATGAATAAATATCTGACTGTTTGGCTGGGGGGGATTTGCTACTCCCTTAATGGTCCATTTAACAACCCCAATAGCCAATGTATAGAACGATCCTCACCCTTAGGAATCTCTTCCGATTAACGTACATACGGATCAGAGCTCTAGACTTCATCATACTCTTCCTCCAGTTATGGACCCTTATCCTGTAATGGACACACAGACAGATGGACACAACTCAGGTAATTCAACAAAAAGGGTTTGGTGTGTGGTATACTGGAGATATATTTACACTTATCTATTAAACCAGGGATTAAGCAAAGTTTCAGACCTATATTATGGACCTATATCAAGCCAATGTCATAACATTTTCTGTTTTATGGCCAGAATGTTTAATGGCCAAGGTGGTACCCATAGAGATACACTTGGACCATCTTGTCTCCTGGAGACCTAGCGTGTGTGGGCCAAGTGTAGAGATGTCCCCCCGAACTTCGCAAAAATTCGAAAATACGAGGATTCTTCGAAAATACGAAACTGCGATTTCTCGTATTTTTCGAAAAATACGAGAAATTCTTGTAATTTCAAAAATTTGCGAAAACGCGGTTCGGAAGGCGGAAAAAGCGGAAAATCCGCGATACCCGCGTTCGCGAACGAGGGTAAATCCGCCGTGGATCCGGGTTCGGATCCGCGAACTGGGCCATCACTAGTGGCCAGTAGAGACAGAACATCATACAGACTTAACCATTACCTGGCCAAAATCCTCTAGCAATGGCCTGTAGCTGGATCACCATGTGCCTCAGGGTGTGAAATGTTTTCGGCGAGGAGGAGGAACCACGACAATATCGCTGAATGGTCACAGTGCTTTGTTCATAAGCAGATCCCGTTGTCTCCAGTTGCTGGTACAAGCTTTCCTTCATAAAGAGCTCCATAGCAGACAAGCAAAATAGCAGAGTTAGTGACTACATTTGAGTTTGCAGTGACAGACGCATGCTTGATAAATCTATGGATGGAACACGGGACACCATGCACAGTGGGATCATGGTAAGTGAGAACATAGCTTCAGTCTCCACTAGGGATCCGTTTTAAGGTTTATTTGGCCTTACATCAATTCATCCCTGCAACAATAAAACTGGAGAATTTGTGATTGGCCCCATGTGTTTGTTGTCTAACAAGTCTGGGAACTCAGGTAAGGAAGTGGCAACCGGCACACCACAAAGAGAAATAAGGACTAGGCTAGACTCGGAACTAGAGATGTCCGAACTTCGCAAAATCCGGTCTGCTCGAGAATCCGCAAATTTTCGTGAAAAATTTGAAAATTAGAAAATCCGCGAGCGGACCCATTAAAACCTATTAAAATGAAAAAATCTTGAAAATACGAGGATTCTGCAAAAATACGGATTTCCCCGCATTTTCGAAAATACGGAAATCCTCGTAATTTAGAAGATTTTCGCAATTTTTGAAAACGTGGTTCGAAATGTTCGGAAGGCAGAAAACCGAAAAATTTTGCGATATCCCCATTCGCGAATGAGGTAAATCCGCCACGGATCCGGGTTCGGACCCGCGAACTGGGCCATCACTACTTGGAACCCCAAGTCCTCAAGGGCACTTTCCCTGCAAACATGAAGACGAAAAAACCTTCAAAGTAAAAAAAATCCCACGCGTGGACACTCCTTTTTGCGTAATGAGGCCTCCTGAAAGAAGCAATTGTTCAAAGTTCAGATATAATGTCCATATAAACAGCTTACTGAAGCAGGATATCAAATAGGGTGTGTCTGTCATGTGTGGAGATGACAAAACATGCCAGCCACCTGGCAACGGTACGTGGGTATATAATGGAGACTATAGTACATATACATTTTTAAAAAAAAAATGTTTAAATGAAAAGTGCCTGGGGGAGGAGGTAAAATTATTAATTCTATGAGAAGCAGCAAGACGAAGAAAAACAGTTTTCCTAAGTGCTTCAGCACTATCTTCAATTGAGGGAAGCAAGGGCGTAACTAGGAATCACTGCCCACCAGACAAACCTATGAGGGGGCACCCGATTCCTTGTTCTCCACAAGTGTTTTTGGGGGAAGAATAACTGCCTAGGAAAAATAAAAAGAGAGCTCCCTTTTCAATGATGCTCCTCTTTTCAAATAATCCTACCCCCTACCCAGGCCAATGCATTGTACATAAAGGGAACCATGCCCCAGATGACCGACGCACATGGTGATGTAATCAGTTAATAATCGGTCATCATGTCATGTGACTCACTGAAAATTGTATATTATAGGAGGATAACACATCCAATACATTAAATATATGGATATTAGAAGTCACTCTACCTGCAAGTGGGATAGAAACATTATCAGGGAGATGTAATAAAAGTTCTTAACGTTAAAATGGTGCTAATTTTCGTCCAACCAATCAGATCTTATTTACCATTTGAAAGCTAACATATGGTTGGTGCAAAATTAGCACCATTTTTACAACTAAGAACTTTTATTACATTCCTGTATATTTGCAGAATGGAAGTAAATCTGTAATATCCTTATATTTAACAAAATATTCTGTAATATTCTATTGTATTTTATGAAGGCATGTCCACTCTGAAACATTGGCTGTGATTTTAGCAGTCACAAGCCAGTGGCGTAACTATCCCTGATCAGGGGGAGCCCGGACGGTAGGAGTGCCCCCACAAGCCCTCTTACCTGTTTAAAAACAGTGATCGTGGTATGAATAAAACACAATCAGCTTGTTTAAAAGAACGAACCCAAACTTCCAGAACCAAAATGGAAGTTCGGGTCTGGTCGTTTTAAACGGTGAGCTCACCGCATATTTTCATTCTACAGCAATCAGCTGTTTTAAAAATAGTGGTGGGTCAGGGGCCCGGCCTCCAATTTGCGGGGGTTTGAAGTTCCGCCAATGGTCACAGCTTCTTTGACTGCATTCGGGGAAGCAGACAGAATAGGAGCAATAAAACATCTGGTTAGTAATACATCATAATTGCTGCTGAATAATCAGTTGGAATTGTTTTAAGGGTGAACGTGCCCTTTAAGGATGCCATAAACCTCATTGGGACTTCTGGGACGTAATGGAATTCATAATTACAAAATGTTAAAACATTGGATGATGTATATAATAACCTATAACACAAATATAAACACCATTGGCTGCATTTTCATTCATAGAGTTGCAGAACAAATAGAAATAATTATTTCAATTCCCTCTCCCAGTGGGACAGACATGCTCAGTGGGTTTCACCCCAGGAGTGAGTGAAGGGGAGGGGAAGATAAGAAGTGTTTTGGCTTGATTCTTCCCTTTAAATAAAAAGGTTTTTTTATGCTTTGTCTTTCTCCCTGTCTATAAAAGGGCTGTAGACTAATGACCTCCAGACACATAATAATCCTAATGTATGACTGGTAAGGGTAAGTTAAATCAAATTCATTGTTTTAAACATAACAGTTGGCAGACCTGCCCATACACAGGGGGTTCTAGTTCTTATGGTGAGAAATGTTTGTTACAGAATCACTGCCCAGGATGGAATGGGAATCTCTGTTCTGATTGGTCATATTGACCATCTTACCAGCCATTGATATATGAATAATTCTTTTGTTGACAGGAACTTACCAAGAGAGAAGTGGTGACTGTGACCCACCTGGAGATCCCAGCAGAACTGTCTGGACTTCTGCGTTCAGCTTTCTGTAAGAACCCCCATGTTTCCATAGCTCATTTCTACTGACGTCCAACTGCTTATTGGAGATGATTCTTATTTCCCTTCTGATCTGGAAATGTATAGCATCAATCCTCAGATCTGCATTACTGTGCAATTCTGCATTATAATACCATGCACAATACAATGCAATAGAAAATACTATTATATTACTTTCAGAAACAGGGGTCTCCTGTAGCTCGACACATGTAGAGGGAAATGTAATATAGGGCGTATATCAGTACAGAACCCCAATAAATACTACATGTGATATTGGGTTATTGTGATGTTTAAACTAATTTGATTGGATTTATCAAGAACCAGTACCCTCTTAAAGTGACGGTAACTCATTTACAAAGGGTTAGTGTCACTTTAAGACAGAAATGATGGTTGTTGATTGCATTTTAGAAAATTCATGTACACCGAGTCGGCAATATCACATTTACAGCCCTTTTGCATGACCATTTTAATGTTGGCTGTTGGTAATTTCCATAACATTTATCCAGAGCCACAACAGGATATAAAATCACCATTTCCTGTGAGATTGTAGTTGTCGGTAAATCCCATGGTGCATTGCTGGCAATGGTCTGATGCATTCATATATTTTATAGTTGTCACTTGATTGCAGAGTGATCACAACCAGGTCACCCAGTAGTTACTTAAAAGCTTATGTCAGGGGAGGGGGCTAGAGAACAACTGTGTATCTGGGTCTGTGACCCACCCTAAAAACTAGAATCCTGCCATGCTTTACAATTCTGCTGGTTTCGGTGGTAAGATATACAGCAAAGGCATTGGTTGGTTTGGAATAAAACACTTAAGCCTCGTACACACGTCCAATGGAACGGACAAGGCTCTATTCCTGAGAAGCACATGGGTGACAAAGCCCGCTTTGGGTGATAATCTCATGGTGGTGTTGTTCGGCAATCCACCACAGCGGATTACCGAACTATGCCAGCGAGGGAACGCACGCACTGGCGCAACTATCAGCCCAATTGGGTGTTCGCCTCATCCGGCCCTTCGGACTTGTGTTCGAACCTTTAGTTCTATAATATTGGCAACGTTTTCTTTTCCCAGCCACTTAAGGTTCCCAACAAGCTGGAAAGTATCACCCGGCTCCACCTGCAATGATTAGGTTAGCAGCAGAGATACAGCAGGACTTCAAGTCCCAGTCCCCTTGGTCTGTAAAGTTGAATTGTTTTAAGATAAAGAAATTCCCAGGTGTAAACAAATGCAGATTTTCTCTTTTAGATTAAACGCAGGATCCATGAGAATTTAATCTCCTCCGTCTCTTCTCTTTCTTTTCTGCAGCCATGAAAAATCTCTCAATGGATCTTGTCCTGCCAACTCAAAGCCCACGGGTCCAGGCTGATACCCAGCTGACTCTGCCTCTGGACATCAACAACTTTCTCATGTTTAAATATGTGCGGGTCTTCTTTAAGGTAAGGGAACAGGAATATTCTAGTGGCATTTCTATCAATTAGTTCTACTGTCCTATATAGATGCATCCCATAGCAGAATTGAAAGAGACATTGGTTATTTAGCTTGATAGAATTCTACATTGACTGTGTTTCCGTGCCTGTCAGAAAGAATCATTAAATCTTACATAGGAAACAAGTCATGGTTGTCCCTTATTCTGCAGGAACCTTTATTTGGAATGTTAACTGTGCCACTTGGATCTTCTCTACTTCATGTGGAAGATGAGCTGAAACAACAAGCTATCACTTCATTTAAATTGGTAAGATAATGCTAACATTATTGTTAAAACAAATCCATACTAATTGTACAGTGCTACAGGCAATCAACTCCGGTATGTGTGCCTGATTGTGACACGTACTTACAGATTAACCTCCCCAATCCTCTGCATAGTGATTCTTCGGTAGCCCCTAAACTATTATAATTGACATTAGCCCCCTACTCCCCTAAGGAGTATAGCGACCAACAGAAGCTTTGTATGATGTTTCAGAGGCAGATATCCTCCTACGGAATGGGAGCCTTACGTGCCATAAAGCAAAAGGAGGTATACGGAGCATGTCAGAAAAGGAAAGCACAGAATCTGTAATTTAAGGGTAGATCATAGCAGAAATTATGTAAAATATAAAGAGATAAACGATTATTCAATAAAAGTTCTTAGCGTTAAAAATGGTGCTAATTTTGCCCCATCCAATAAGATCTTATTTAACATTTGAAAGCTAACATCTGATTGGTTGGGGCAAAATTTGCACCATTTTTAACGCTAAGAACTTTTATTGAATCTCCCTGAATGTTTTTATGCCTTTGGTGTGAAAAATTATTTACATATATAAAAGAACCCTTGTCCTTGTAAATAAATAAAATGTTACTATGTTGTTTTTCAGTAAAAATCAACAAGTTCTTTAACGTTCCTTTTAAAGATCTCGCTACTCTTTAAAATACTTAAACAATGTCCCTCCCTGAATGTTTTTATGCCTTTGGTGTGAAAAATTATTTACATATATAAAAGAACCCTTGTCCTTGTAAATAAATAAAATGTTACTATGTTGTTTTTCAGTAAAAATCAACAAGTTCTTTAACGTTCCTTTTAAAGATCTCGCTACTCTTTAAAATACTTAAACAATGTCCGACCAATCGTCCATACACGAGGCAGTTCTCTGCAGTAATGGCTGTTTGTCAAACAGCCATTACTGCAGAGAACTGCCTCGTGTATGGACGATTGGTCGGACATTGTTTAAGTATTTTAAAGAGTAGCGAGATCTTTAAAAGGAACGTTAAAGAACTTGTTGATTTTTACTGAAAAACAACATAGTAACATTTTATTTATTTACAAGGACAAGGGTTCTTTTATATATGTAAATAATTTTTCACACCAAAGGCATAAAAACATTCAGGGAGATTCAATAAAAGTTCTTAGCGTTAAAAATGGTGCAAATTTTGCCCCAACCAATCAGATGTTAGCTTTCAAATGTTAAATAAGATCTTATTGGATGGGGCAAAATTAGCACCTTTTTAACGCTAAGAACTTTTATTGAATAATCGTTTATCTCTTTATATTTTACATAATTTCTGCTATGATCTACCCTTAAATTACAGATTCTGTGCTTTCCTTTTCTGACATGCTCGTATACTCCTTTTGCTTATGGCACGTAAGGCTCCCATTCCGTAGGAGGATATCTGCCTCTGAAAACATATACAAAGCTTCGTGGTCGCTATACTCCTTAGGGGAGTAGGGGGCTAATGTCAATTATAATAGTTTAGGGGCTACCGAAGAATCACTATGCAGAGGATGGGGAGGTTAATCTGTAAGTACGTGTGCACAATCAGGCACACAACGGAGTTGATTGCCTGTAGACACGTACAATTAGTATGGATTGTTTTAACAATAATGTTAGCATTATCTTCCAATTTAATGAAGTGATAGCTTGTTGTTTCAGCTCATCTTCCACATGAAGTAGAGAGATCCAAGTGGCACAGTTAACATTCCAAATAAAGGTTCAGCAGAATAAGGGACAACCATGACTTGTTTCCTATGAAGATTTAATGATTCTTTCGACAGGCACGGAAACACAGTCAATGTAGAATTCTATCAAGCTAAATAACCAATGTCTCTTTCAATCTGCTATGGGATGCATCTATTAGGACAGTAGAACTAATGATAGAAATGCCACTAGAATATTCCTGTTCCCTTACCTTAAGAAGACCCGCACATATTTAAACATGAGAAAGTTGTTGAGTCCAGAGGCAGAGTCAGCTGGGTATCAGCCTGGACCCGTGGGCTTTGAGTTGGCAGGACAGATCCATTGAGAGATTTTTCATGGCTGCAGAAAAAGAAGAGAAGAGACGGAGGAGTAAATTCTCATGGACCTGCGTTTCTCTAAAAGAGAAAATCTGCATTTGTTTACACCTGGGGAATTTCTTTATCTTAAAAAATTCAATTTACAGACCAAGGGACTGGGACTTGAAGTCCTGCTGTATCTCTGCTGCTAACAATCATTGCAGGTGGAGCCGGGTGATACTTTCCAGCTTGTGGGAACACTTAGTGGCTGGGAAAAGAAAACGTTGCCAATTATATAGAACTAAAGGTTTCGAACACAAGTCCGAAGGGCCGGATGAGGCGAACACCCAATTGGGCTGATAGTTGCGCCAGTGCGTGCGTTCCCTCGCTGGCATAGTTCGGTAATCCGCTGTGGTGGATTGGCCGAACAACACCACCATGAGATTATCACCCAAAGCGGGCTTTGTCACCCATGTGCTTCTCAGGAATAGCCTTGTCCGTTCCATTGGACGTGTGTACGAGGCTTAAGTGTTTATTCCAAACCAAACCAATGCCTTTGCTGTATATCTTACCACCGAAACCAGCAGAATTGTAAAGCATGGCAGGAAGATCTAGTTTTTAGGGTGGGTCACAGACCCAGATACACAGTTGTTCTCTAGCCCCTCCCCTGACATAAGCTTTTAAGTAACTATGGGTGACCTGGTTGTGATCACTCTGCAATCAAGTGACAACTATAAAATATATGAATGCATCAGACCATTGCCAGCAATGCACCATGGGATTACCGACAACTACAATCTCACAGGAAATGGTGATTTTATATCCTGTTGTGGCTCTGGATAAAGGTTATGGAAATTACCAACAGCCAACATTAAAATGGTCATGCAAAAGGGCTGTAAATGTGATATTGCCGACTCGGTGTACAGAATTTTCTAAAATGCAATCAACAACCATCATTTCTGTCTTAAAGTGACACTAACCCTTTAAATGAGTTACCGTCACTTTAAGAGGGTACTGGTTCTTGATAAATCCAATCAAATTAGTTTAAACATCACAATAACCCAATATCACATGTAGTATTTATGGGGGGTCTGTACTGATATACGCCCTATATTACATTTCCCTCTACATGTGTCGAGCTACAGGAGACCCCTGTTTCTGAAAGTAATATAAGAGTATTTTCTATTGCATTGTATTGTGCATGGTATTATAATGCAGAATTGCACAGTAATGCAGATCTGAGGATTGATGCTATACATTTCCAGATCAGAGGGAAATAAGAATCATCTCCAATAAGCAGTTGGACGTCAGTAGAAATGAGCTATGGAAACATGGGGGTCTTACAGAAAGCTGAACGCAGAAGTCCAGACAGTTCTGTGGGATCTCCAGGTGGGTCACAGTCACCACTTCTCTCTTGGTAAGTTCTGTCAACAAAAGAATTATTCATATATCAATGGCTGGTAAGATGGTCAATATGACCAATCAGAACAGAGATTCCCATTCCATCCTGGGCAGTGATTCTGTAACAAACATTTCACCATAAGAACTAGAACCCCCTGTGTATGGGCAGGTCTGCCAACTGTTATGTTAAAAACAATGAATTTGATTACTTACCCTTACCAGTCATACATTAGGATTATTATGTGTCTGGAGGTCATTAGTCTACAGCCCTTTATAGACAGGGAGAAAGACAAAGCATAAAAAACCTTTTATTAAAGGGAAGAATCAAGCCAAAACACTTCTTATCTTCCCTCCCCTTCACTCACTCCGGGGTGAAACCCACTGAGCATGTCTGTCCCACTGGGAGAGGGGAATTGAAGACTGGGAGGGGGATTGGCGTCCGTGGGCATGCAGGTTACTTGCCTCCTGAGGATTGTCTCATTGTCAGTACAGCATCAGCATGGTACAGTTCAGCTCTCCATTGTTCCAGTCACAGAATCAGCATGTACAGTTCAGCTCTCCTTGTTCCAGCATAGCTCAGCATTGTTACAGTTCAGCTCTCCATTGTTCCAGTCACAGCTCCAGCATGTTACAGTTCAGCTCTCCATGTTCCAGTCACAGCTCGCATTGTTACAGTTCAGCTCTCCATTGTTCCAGTCACGGTCCAGCATTGTTACAGTTCAGCCTCCATTGTTCCAGTCACAGAATCAGCATTGTTACAGTTAGCTCTCCTTTGTTCCAGTCACAGCTCCAGCATGTTTACAGTTCAGCTCTCCTTTGTTCAGTCACAGCTCCAGCATTGTTACAGTTCAGCTCTCCATTGTCCAGTCACAGCTCCAGCATTGTACAGTTCAGCCTCCATGTTCCAGTCCAGCTCCAGCATTGTTACAGTTCAGCTCTCCATGTTCCAGTCACAGCTCCAGCATTGTTACAGTTCAGCTCTCCATTGTTCCAGTCACAGGTCCAGCATTGTTACTAGTCTAGCTCTCCATTGTTCCAGTCACAGGTCCAGCATTGTTACAGTTCAGCTCTCCATTGTTCCAGTCACAGGTCCAGCATGTTACAGTTCAGCTCTCATTGTTCCAGTCACAGGTCCAGCATTGTTACAGTTCAGCTCTCCATTGTTCCAGTCACAGCTCCAGCATTGTTCCAGTTCAGCTCTCATTGTTCCAGTCACAGCTCCAGCATTGTTCCAGTTCAGCTCTCCATTGTTCCAGTCACAGCTCCAGCATTGTTACAGTTCAGCTCTCATTGTTCCAGTCACAGTCCAGCATTGTTCAGTTCAGCTCTCCATTGTTCCAGTCACAGCGTCCAGCATTGTTACAGTTCAGCTCTCCATTGTTCCAGTCACAGCTCCAGCAATTGTTCCAGGTTCAGCTCTCCATTGGTTCCAGTCACAGCTCAGCATTGTTCCAGTTCAGCTCTCCATTGTTCCAGTCACAGCTCCAGCATGTTACAGTTCAGCTCTCCATTGTTCCAGTCACAGCTCCAGCATTGTTACAGTTCAGTCTCATTGTTCCAGTCACAGCTCCAGCATTGTACAGTTCAGCTCTTCATTGTTCCAGTCACAGCTCCAGCATTGTTACTGTTCAGCTTCCCATTGTTCCAGTCTCAGCTCCAGCATTGTTACTGTTCAGCTTCCCATTGTTCCAGTCTCAGCTCCAGCATTGTTCCAGTTCAGCTCCATTTTCCAGTCACAGCTCCAGCATGTGTACAGTTCAGCTCTCCATTGTTCCAGTCACAGCTCCAGCATTGTTACAGTTCAGCTTCCCATTGTTCCAGTCTCAGCTCCAGCATTGTTACAGTTCAGCTCCCCATTGTTCCAGTCTCAGCTCCAGCATTGTTACAGTTCAGCTCTCCACTGTTCCAGTCTCAGCTCCAGCATTGTTCCAGTTCAGCTCTCCATTGTTCCAGTCACAGCTCCAGCATTGTTCCAGTTCAGCTCTCCATTGTTCCAGTCTCAGCTCCAGCATTGTTCCAGTTCAGCTCTCCATTGTTCCAGTCACAGCTCCAGCATGTGTACAGTTCAGCTTCCATTGTTCCAGTCTCAGCCCAGCATTGTTCCAGTTCAGCTCTCCATTGTTCCAGTCACAGCTCCAGCATTGTACAGTTCAGCTCTCCATTGTTCCAGTCACAAGGTCCAGCATTGTTACAGTTCAGAGTCCATTGTTCCAGTCAACAGCCAGCATTGTTACAGTTCAGCTTCCCATTGTTCCAGTCTCAGCTCCAGCATTGTTACAGTTCAGCTCTCCATTTCCAGTCACAGGGCCAGCATTGTTACAGTTCGCTCTCCATTGTTCCAGTCACAGCTCCAGCATTGTTACAGTTCAGCTCTCCATTGTTCCAGTCACAGGTCCAGCATTGTTATAGTTCAGCTCTCATTGTTCCAGTCTCAGCTCCAGCATTTTACAGTTCAGCTCCCCATTGTCCAGTCTCAGCTCCAGCATTGTTACAGTTCAGCTCTCCATTGTTCCAGTCACAGCTCCAGCATTGTTACAGTTCAGCTTCCCATTGTCCAGTCTCAGCTCCAGCATTGTTACAGTTCAGCTCCCCATTGTTCCAGTCTCAGCTCCAGCATTGTTCCAGTTCAGCTCTCCATTGTTCCAGTCTCAGCTCCAGCATTGTTCCAGTTCAGCTCCCCATTGTTCCAGTCTCAGCTCCAGCATTGTTACAGTTCAGCTCTCCACTGTTCCAGTTTCCACTCCAGCATTGTTACAGTTCAGCTCTCATTGTTCCAGTCACAGGTCCCGCATTGTTATGTTCAGCTCTCCATTGTTCCAGTTCAGCTCCAGCATGTTACAGTTCAGTCTCCATTGTTCCAGTCTCAGCTCCAGCATTGTTACAGTTCAGCTTCTCCTTGTTCCTGTCTCTGCTCCTGCTTCACTACAGATACCACTTCAGTATATTCCTGTGTCCAGATCCAACGTTGTGTCCATTCTAATACAGACTCCTGGACTTATACTTCCTCCTACTTCTGACTACAACATCTGTCTCCCAGGTAACTCTCCTCTAGCAGTACCGGAAAACCTAAAACACCTATAAGAACTGGGCTGACTGGTAAATGATCTGAAGGAGGAGGAGTTTCCTGTTCCTTGCCCTGTTTGAGCTAGAGAAGCGTGCGTGTGCCTTTCAAGCATGTAACCTACTCATAGCTTCTGTGGCAGCAAAGCTATTTAATACCAGTCAGGTCCAGATTAGCTTGTTTGGTTTCATCCAGTGCTGTTAGGATTTAAATTCCTTTTACGTAGCTTTAAATGAGCTTCCTTCTTTTATTTCATATTTTTGTCAATTGGACTGAAATATCAATCATAATTCTCAACCGCATTGAGAGTTAAGTTATGAGGGCCTAATTGTTAACGTGTTTAGCTATTTATCAGTATATCAGTGCTTAGCTATGTCCTCAGTTATAATCAGTGTTTGCTATGTCTTAGTATAATCAGGTGCTTACTATGTCATCAGTTATAATCAGTGCTTAGCTATGTCCTCAGTTATAATCAGTGCTTAGCTAGTCATCAGTTATAATCAGTGTTAGCTATGTCATCAGTTATCAGTGTTTAGCTATGTCATCAGTTATCAGTGTGTTAGCTTAGTGTCATCAGTTATAATCAGTGTTAGCTATGTCATCAGTTATAATCAGTGTTTTGTAGCTATGTCATCAGTTATCAGTGTTGGTTAGCTATGTCATCAGTTAATCAGTGCTTAGCTATGTCATCAGTTATAATCAGTGTTTAGCTGATGTTATCAGTTATAGTCAGTGTTTAGCTATTTTATCAGTTATAATCAGTGCTAGCTAGTCCTCAGTTATAATAAGTGCTTAGCTAGTCATCAGTTATAATCAGTGTTTAGCTATGTCATCAGTTATAATCAGTGTTTAGCATGTCATCATTATAATCGGTTTAGCGAGTCATCAGTTATAATCAGTAGTGCTTAGCATGTCATCAGTTAATCAGTGCTTAGCTATGTCATCAGTTATAATCAGTGTGTCTTAGCCTATGTCTAGTTCATCAGTTATTCAGTGTTTAGCTATCGTAGCTCAGTTTATAATCAGTGCTAGCTATGTCATCGTTATAATCAGTGTTTAGCTTCGGTCATCACGTTATAATCAGTGTTTAGGCTATGTCATCTATTATAATCAGTGCTTAGCTATGTCATCCGTATAATCATTGTAGCATTCATTCAGTTATATATCATGTGTTTAGCTATGTCATCAGTTATAATCAGTTTTGCTATGTTATCAGTTAATCAGTGCTAGCAGTCAGTTATACTGGTTTAGCTATGTCATCAGTTAAATCAGTGTTTAGATAGTCATCAGTTATAATCATTGTTAGCCTATGTCTCAGTTATAATCAGTGTTTAGCTATGTATCAGGTATAATCATTGTTAGCTATGTCATCGTTAATAACAGTGTTTAGCTATGTCATCAGTTTATAATCATTGTTAGCTATGTCATCAGTTATAATCAGTGTTTAGCTATGTCATCAGTTATAATCAGTGTTTTGCTATGTATCAGTTATAATCAGTGCTTAGCTATGTATCCGTTATAATCAGTGCTTAGTACTGTATGCCATCAGTTATTAACAAAGCTGTGCAATGTCATCAGTTATAATCAGTGCTGTGCTATGTTATTAATTATAATCAGTGCTTTAATAGTCATCAGTTATATCAGTGCTTAGCTGTGTCATCTGTTATAATTAATGCTTAGAATTAATGCTTAGCTAAGTTATCTGTTATAATCAGTGCTGCACTGTCATTAATTATAATTGGGTTTTGATATGTCATCAGTTATGCTATGTCATTATTATAATCAGTGCCTAGCTGGTCATCTGTTATAATCGTGCTGCACAATGTCATTTAATTATAATTGGTGCTTTGATATCCATATCTATCATTAGCAATTGGTGCTTGTCTATCTCTATTAGTGTCACATGATCACTGTGTTAACTGTGCATTAAAGGAAATAATGCCCCCTACTGCAAATCTAATCTGCAGAACCAATCAGATGTTATACACCTGAAGTCACCCAGTAAAAAGCTAATATCTGATTGGTTTCTGCAAAAATTTGCATCTTTTATTAATCAACCCCATAAGCATATTAGAAGTCACTCCATGACTAATCAACAAAACATAGAAAACCCTGGTGATTCCATATCCTTATATTTCCAATAGGAGTATATAATACCAGACAGGTAAAAGTACTGACCTTCTCTGCCTCTTGCGCTCCTCTTCCGCTCTCCTGTGAGCTTCAGCTTTCATCTGCAAACATTAAACAGGGTGTCAGTGAGGGTGAATATGGTGTTCAAGCACCACCATGGGGTTACCCACAGGCAATCCTGCTGGGGCCAAGGAGGAAACGTAAGGGTCCCAGCTTTACAATCACAAACAGTATACAGACTTCAAAGACAATTGCAACGAGTGGCCTTGTCTTATCTATCTCGTCCATGGCTGATCACTTAGCACAGACAGAAGAATCAGTGTTTTCGGCCGGAGATTTATTAAATGTTTGTGTGGCTGATCATTTTCAATGTATTTCATAGCCAGACACCAAAAATGTATTACCATACAAAACCACAATTGTCCAAGCCAACGGCTCTTGTAGAACTACTCCTCTTAGTCCCCGACTGTTTGGCAGTGTTGAGAGCTTGTTAGTTGTTACTGCATCTTCCCACACCACGTACCTGGGATTGATGGTCTTGCTCTGACCCAAATTGTGGGACAAAACACATCTTCATTCTGCCTGTGATCTCCAGGAGAGATCTGTCATTTCATGGGATTCTCACCAATGAAAGGTAATGTTCATTTATGGTTTCCTTACATTGGCTGTGAAGCCTTCACAGATTACCTTACCGATGGCTTCCAGCTGTGTTAATATTAATGAATAAATATCTGACTGTTTGGCTGGGGGGGATTTGCTACTCCCTTAATGGTCCATTTATAACAACCCCAATAGCCAATGTATAGAACGATCCTCTCACCTTAGGAATCTCTTCCGAGTAACGTACATACGGATCAGAGCTCTAGACTTCATCATACTCTTCCTCCAGTTATGGACCCTATCCTGTAATGACACACAGACAGATGGACACAACTCAGGGATATTCAACAAAAAGGGTTATTGTGTGTGTGTATACTGGAGATATTTACACTTATCTATTAAACCAGGTGCATTAAGCAAAGTTCAGACCTATATATGGACTATATCCAAGCCAAATGTCCAACATTGCTGTTTTTATGGCCAGAATGTTTAATGGCCAAGAGGTGGGTACCCATAGAGATACACTGGACCATCTTGTCTCCTGGTGACCGCCAGTAGTGTTACTCGGGATGCTCCAATGACAACACGTCTCTGTATGCAGCTTAAAATCAATCATATAAAAAATTGATGTTTATGGAAAGAAGTGAGGCGGAATTGTGTATTGGACGTAAAATAGATTATTTCCTTGAGACACGGCACAACTTTATTGCTGTTACTTTTGCAGACGAGGAAACACAGCATATAATGATCATTTCTCCTTAAACTGATTAGTATTGTAGGTCTGATGGATGCGACAACTGGGTTTTTTAATTTAGTTTAATATTGCTATAATTTTACTGCATAGGTAAGGAGGACATCATTTTGGTTGAGGTTCTTATTTGTTTACCCAATAATATTTTAGATACTTAGGTTCATGGGCGATCCATATCTTGGTGGAACCCAAGAGATATTGTTTGGAAATTACATCATTCAGAAAGGTCTGTCCAATGTCGGACTGAGGGACGAGATCCTGGCAGAGATAGCCAATCAGGTGTGGAGAAACACCAACCCCAACAATGAAGAGCGAGGATGGTATCTTCTGGCCTCCTGTCTAAGGTAAGGAGGACATCATTTTGGTTGAGGTTCTTATTTGTTTACCCAATAATATTTTAGATACTTAGGTTCATGGGCGATCCATATCTTGGTGGAACCCAAGAGATATTGTTTGGAAATTACATCATTCAGAAAGGTCTGTCCAATGTCGGACTGAGGGACGAGATCCTGGCAGAGATAGCCAATCAGGTGTGGAGAAACACCAACCCCAACAATGAAGAGCGAGGATGGTATCTTCTGGCCTCCTGTCTAAGCGCCTTTGCTCCATCTCCAAATCTAGACAAGTACCTTCTGAAGTATGTATTATGAGAATGACAAAAGTTGCTTTTTAAGATTATGCACACAATGGCTTTCAAAGATTCTGTACAATCACTCCTTGTTACAGTTTTATAATCCCTAAAGGCCCTTTCCGTTCCCTCGGCCTTAAAGGTTTTAAATGCCTTTTTCTTCCTTTCCATTTGTCTCGTTACACCAGAATTCGCCACATGGGCGCGGATTTATTTTTTACATTTATTTCTCAAGGGTATAAATTTAGATGTGAACTGGTTAAAATCCCTTGAACACAGTCCACTTTGTTCAGTACATTTACCTGATAATACATTATCCCAGTTGACATTCTGAAGAGCTGCTTTTAACCTTGGGAAATTAGCTTTTCCGAAATTAAATGTCTTTGTAACCCAGCGCACTTTCCTTTCGATAACAAAGTCCCAATGCCACTATTCTAAGCCTCCAGTGTACCTTTATATCTATAATGCGCTCCACAATGTTAGATATTACCAGATCCAACAGAGCTCCTTTTCTAGTAGCAACCTCAATCACTGTGAGAGAAAATTATCCTGCAGCAAATTCAGGAACTCATTGCCTTTTTCTGTGATGGCAGTTCCACCACACCAATCAATGTCAGGGTAATTAAAGTCCCCCATAATGAGCACACTCCCGAAACTGCAGCCCTTGCCAACTGCATATGAAGTTGGGGGGGGTGTTTTTGTGGAAAAACTGCAGACTGTTCAAATTCAGAGTTGGCTAAATATTTTTGCTTATTGTGAGCCATCGTGCATTGTCTTCACTTCGTGGCTATTCGCTTCCACGTCTGCGTGTGTAACCACACATGGCATACCGTTTGATTCAGGACATTTGGGAGATTGATATTGGTAACTTTTTTTACATTCCATGGGGTTTTGGCACAATTTCTACCTTTTGATTGTTGTTTGATGTTCATTTTTTTTGAAAATCTGTTAAAAGTGCAAATTTCTATGAAGAACTGCGCCCACACCATTGATGGTATGAATGAACAAACTACAGTGTTACATAGCTGAAGGTGTGTAGATTTCAGGAATATTAGTTTGTGGTGGGGTATTTTGAGGTGGGGGGGGTGTTTGTGGAAAAACTGCAGACTGTTCAAATACAAAACTGGCTAATTTTTTTTTGCTGACAGTTGGCACTGGTCACGCGTCTGGGTTAGTTGGTAGCCATGTCTCTGGGTTATACCCATGAATGTGGCACACCGTTTTATTCGGGAGGGGTTAGGCTTTCATATTTGAGATGCGTTTGAAGTTTCCTCCACAGTTTTTAGCTGAAATTTGCATTTGATTTTGTCTCTGATTTTACAGTGAGGAAAAAAAGGAAATGTGAGAAAATAACTTACAATTGGACGAAGAGCTGCGCCTGGGTATCTGCATTTTGATCGAAACTTACCTCACTCGTAAAATCCTGCAGGGTGTGTAGTTTCTAAAAATATCTCATTGTGGGGATTATTTAGTTAATTTGGAAGATATTCTATGTTAACTGTCAGTAGTGGTTATACATTTCAATTAGGTGTAATATTCTTGAAGGTGCAGTTTTAGTTTGGGGGGGTCCTGTACAGGAAAAGTCGGGTACCTACATATGTCTGGTATCGTTGTACTCGGGAGCATCTGAGCTTTTAGAAACAGTAAGATTTTTGTGTGTAACCTTAAGATAACTATAAGTAAAAATGGGAAAAATCCCTGAAAATTTGCAAATTTTTCATTTTTTTTTTACATTTTTACCATAATTCCAGTAAATTTCCAGAAAAGTTACAAAATTCTGTTACCATGTTAAAGTAGACTTTGTGCTGAAAAAAACAATGTATAATATTTGATTTACTGCAAGGTTTCCTACTGTAAAATTAGTCTAAAGCGATTGAGGGCAAAATCCTGAAAATTCTTCTGGCAGTTAACGCAAAAAAAAAATGAAAATCTCCTGGCAGTGAAAGGGTTAAAGGGCATGTCCACCCCTTTTAAAAACTTTTGTGGTATAGTAGGTCTCCTCCCCCAGCCCCAACCGCTACGACCATTACTTACCTTACCTCTTTCCTCGGCGTACTTTCCTTGCCCTCAGCTTGCATGAAACTGCAAGCAAGGGGCCAGACCGGCAGCCGTTCCATGATTGGCTGAGTGGCAGACAATCACTGACGCAGAGCCGGCATTGGAGAATGCCGGGGGGAGAGGTCAGGATAGTAGAGTTCGGGGGAGTTTCTGTAAAAAGTAATATAGCGGTTGGGGCTGGGGAGGGAGACTTACTATACCACAAAGGGAATTTACACTAGGGGGAGGGAGAGGGAGGGGCTGCAGTGGCAGGGCAAAATTCTCCCGGGAGGACAGACAGGAGGCAGAGTCCTAAATGGACTGCCAGGCTCCTGGTGGCCAGTTTTTGGGATTGGAGGGACATTGCAGGGCAGCCATTTGGAGCTGGGATGTAAGGTAAGGATTTTTATGCACTACACAGTGGGTCCAGTAGTGGGTTAAATGATAGTTTTGGGGGTGGACATGCCCTTTAACCACCAGAATAAAACGTATCAAAACTTTATTGCAACAAATAACAGCACAATCAAAAAAAATCTTAAAAACTATCTTATATATACTAAAAATAATGTATAATTCAAGCTGCTTGCTGCTACTACATGAGCGAGGCATCCCCACATGAGGCGGGGTGTCCCCCGTGCTCATGAGTACTATATGGGAATACCATTGTCAATCCCGATACTTGAGTCCCAGAGTCTAGGACACAATGGCCCAATCTGTATCCCAGGTAGTAAATCCAGTAATGTGTGAGGAAGACTAATGTGACACCAAACTTAGCAAAGGGAACTTGGCAGCAAATTATCTAAAGACGTTAGAACATCAAGGGTATATAATTGCCAGGAGTTCCAAGGATAGGACCTCCTCTTACATGCTAGACTTCTCAGAGGACGTCTCATTCTGGGAAGTTTCAGCAAGTATACACCCTCGCTATTCTGTCTATCGGGACACTTGTCTGGTGAAAATAACAAAATATAAAAATGCTTACTTCTGCTTGATCTTCTGTCTGGAACATTTTTGCCAGTTCTTAAAATTTCTCTTCCAGATGTGTGAACCTAGGCAGGTTTTGCCGATGCCGAGTAGATAGCCTTCCATTTCTCCTGCCATCACTACCATGTTCTTGGATTCGCCCAACCCCTTCATGCCAACAAAGAAACTGACCTAGTTTCATTTAGTCTCCTTCTATATAAAAACTGGATTAATGGGTCAATAGGTTTGTGTTCTCCTGGAAAAAAAAACCCAGTGTTATATTTTTAAATGTACTTGGTCATATTTTTTTTTTTTAATTTTTCCTAATTAACAGGAGTATGACTGACTTGCCTAAAAAATATTTAATGGTGGTCTAACGTGTGTATTATTAAGGCTTCATTCACAGTAGGGTCCTGAAACGCTGCCCTGCGTTATTGCATTGATTCAAAGGAACAGCTTTGCGATAACACAGCAAAATGCTGCATGCAGTGTGTTGCACGCAACACACCACATCTCCAGCTAGTGTGAAAGGTAACGTTCACTCCTATGAGCACAGCGTTTGTCAATGCTTAAAAGAATACTTAATACTCTGTATTTAAGTATGAACAGGCAAACAACCTTAGTTTAATACTAGCTGTTAATGAGTATAAATATCCTTTTATTAGTCTGAGAAAAGAAATTTAAGAACAGCAGAGGTCTTAGACTGGAAAAGTCCAAGGCACAAGGGAGAAAAGCACTCAGTGCAGACAAACCCAGAGAAACACATTTCTCTCTAATTGATGCAGCCAGAACAGAATAACATTTGTTGTTCCGTGCTATCAGGGACCACCATTTCTATTAAAGGAGACTAAAGCCAAATTACATAATACAAATAAATTACAAATTACACCCCAGAATCAGGATATACCCTCTAAAAAACGGTAAAATATACTAATCAGCAAATAGCATTAAAGTTAATATTACCACAAAAATGGTAACGGTGCTTGAACTCTTCCAAACTAGTAAGAATTATATAAAAAGTCTTCCATCACACCTCAAAAGAAACCTAAAGACAAATTGTGAGAAGTTATTGCTGCAAAGGCTCAGCAACATTACTCCTGCTTGAACACTTACCGTATATACTCGAGTATAAGCCGAGGTTTTCAGGCTTTTAATAGCCTCAAAACCCGACCTCAGCTTATACTCGGGTCATGGTAAAATTTCACATCTGCTCGATGCATGAGAGAGCCAGCAGGCGGATCCACTACTCGGCGCCGGACAGTACAGCCGCCGAGTACGGATGCAGCGCAGCAGGATCCAGAGAATTAAGTTACCTGTAGCTGGTTACATAGAGAAGTACGGGAACGGTAAGAGCAGCAGCAGATTTTTGCAGATTTACCCTGATTTACCACATGTGAATGTTTTGGGCCTTTCCTGGGGGTGCGTCCATAAAAAAAGTCTCATTCCTTGGCACTAAAGGGGTTTGGAAACTACAACTCCCAGCTAATAAAGCATGCTGGGAGTTGTAGTTCCAAAACATCTGGAGTGCCAAGGAATGAGGCTTTTTTATGGACAGCCGAGTTCCCATAATTTCAACCCTCGGCTATACTCGAGTCAATCATGAGTTCTTACTTTTTGAGGGTAAAAATAGGTACCTCGGCTTATCGGGTCGGCTATACTCGAGTAATACGGTACTGTTTCAGCCATGTGACCAGCCTCTTCCTGCATTAATAGGCTCCCCTTTTCAACTGTCAATTTTCCCCAGGATTCCTGGTTTCCCCAGCATTAAATCTTAACTGAAACACTCTTCTTCCCCGGGGTGGACGGGTGGGACAGAGGTCAGGTGATTCACTCAACCTACTGGAAGCAGGACGTTTTCACCCAATGTAATGTCTCACAGACTGCAGCCAGAGATGTGATTGTCCGCTCATTTAAAGGAAAATAATGTCAGTACATTTACCTGATAATACATTATCCCAGTTGACATTCTGAAGAGCTGCTTTTAACCTTGGGAAATTAGCTTTTCCGAAATTAAATGTCTTTGTTAACCCAGCGCACTTTTCCTTTCGATAACAAAGTCCAAATGCCACTATTCCCTAAGCCTCCAGTTACCTTTATATCTATAATGCGCTCCACAATGTTAGATATTACCAGATCCAACAGAGCTCCTTTTCTAGTAGCAACCTCAATCACTTGTGAGAGAAAATTATCCTGCAGCAAATTCAGGAACTCATTTGAGAATTACTGGTATTAATACATATACTCTAGTTCTGGTTGGTACAGGGATACTATATTATATTGAAAATTACTGGTATTAATACATATACTGTAGTTCTGGTTGGTACGGGGATGGTACGGGGGATACTATATAATATTGAGAATTACTGGTTTAATACATATACTGTGTCTGGTTGGTAGGGATACTATATAATATTGAGAATTAATGGTATTAATACATTATACTGTAGTTTGGTTGGTAGGGGATACTATATAATATTGAGAATTACTGGTATTAATACATAACTGGTAGTTCTGGTTGGTACAGGGATACTATATAATATTGGAATTACTGGTATTAATACATATACTGTAGTTCTGGTTCGTAAGGGATACTATATAATTGAGAATTACTGGTATTAATACATATACTGTAGTTCTGGTTGGTATGGGATACTATATAATATTGAGATTACTGGTATTAATACATATACTGTAGTTCTGGTTGGTACAGGGATACTATAATATTGAGAATTACTGGTATTAATACATATACTGTAGTTCTGGTTGTACAGGGAACTATATAATATTGAGAATTACTGGTATTAATACATATACTGTAGTTCGGTTGGTATGGAGATAATATATAATTGAGAATTACTGGTATTAAACACATACTGTAGTTCTAGTTGGTACAGGGATACTATATAATATTGAGAATTACTGGTATTAATACATATACTGTAGTTCTGGTTGTATGGGGATACTATATAATATGAGAATTACTGGTATTAATACATATACTGTAGTTCTGGTTGGTACAGGGATACTATATAATATTGAGAATTATGGTATTAAACATATACTGTAGTTCTGGTTGGTACAGGGATACTATATAATATTGAGAATTACTGGTATTAATACATATACTGTAGTTCTGGTTGGTACAGGGATACTATATATATTGAGAATTACTGGTATTAATACATATACTGTAGTTCTTTGGAACAGGGATAATATATAATATTGAGAATTACTGGGTATTAATACATATACTGTAGTTTGGTTGGTACGGGGATACTATATAATATTGAGAATTAATGGTTATAATACTATACTGTAGTTCGGTTGGTACGGGGATACTATATATATTGAGAATTACTGGTATTAATACATATACTGTAGTTCTGGTGGTACAGGGATACAATATAATATGTGAGAATTAATGGTATTAATACATATACTGTAGTTCTGGTGGGTACGGGGATACTATATAATATTGAGAATTACTGGTATTAATACATATACTGTAGTTCTGGTTGGTACAGGGATACTATATAATATTGGAATTACTGGTATAATACAATACTGTAGTTCTGGTTCATACCGGGATACTATATATATTGAGAATTAATGGTATTAATACATATACTGTAGTTCTGGGTGGTAGGGGAACTATATATATATGAGAATTAATGGTATTAATACATATACTGTAGTTCTGGTTGGTACAGGGATACTATATAATATTGAGAATTACTGGTATTAATACATATTACTGTAGTTCTGGTTGGTACAGGGGATACTATATAATATTGAGAATTAATGGTATAAACATATACTGTAGTTCTGGTGGGTACGGGGATACTAATATATGAGAATTACTGGTATTAATACATATACTGTAGTTCTGGTTGGTACAGGGATACTATATAAATTGAGAATTACTGGTATTAATACATATACTGTAGTTCTGGTTATACAGGGATACAATATAATATTGAGAATTACTGGTATTAATACATTATACGTAGTTCTGGTTGGTACAGGATACTATATAATATTGAGAATTACTGGTATTAATAATTACTGTAGTTCTGTTGTATGGGGATACTATATAATATTGAGGATTACTGGTATTAATACATATACTGTAGTTTGGTTGGTATGGGGATACTATATAATATTGAGAATTACTGGTATTAATACATATACTGTAGTTCTGGTGGTACGGGGATACTATATAATATTGAGAATTACTGGTATTAATACATATAATGTAGTTCTGGTTGGTACGGGTGATACTATATAATAATGAGAATTACTGGTATTAATACATATACTGTAGTTCTGGTTGGTACAGGGATACATATAATATTGAGAATTACTGGTATTAATACATATAGTGTTCTGGTTGGTACAGGGATATATATTAATATTGAGAATTACTGGTATTAATACATATACTGTAGTTCTGGTGGTACGGGGATACTATATAATATTGAGAATTACTGGTATTAATACATATACTGTAGTTCTGGTTGGTACGGGGATACTATATAATATTGAGAATACTGGTATTAATACATATACTGTAGTTCTGGTTGGTACGGGGATACTATATTATATGAGAATTACTGGTATTAATACATATACTGTAGTTCTGGTTGGTACGGGGGATACTATATAATATTGAGAATTACTGGTATTAATAATATACTGTAGTTCTGGTTGGTACGGGGAAACTATATAATATTGAGAATTACTGGTATTAAACATATACTGTAGTTCTGGTTGGTACGGGGATAATTATATATTGAGAATTACTGGTATTAATACATATACTGTAGTTTCGGTTGGTACAGGGATACTATATAATATTGAGAATACTGGATTAATACATATACTGTAGTCTGGTTGGTACAGGGATACTATATAATATGAGAATTACTGGTTTTAATACATATACTGTAGTTCTGGTTGGTAGGGGTCTACTATAATATGAGAATTACTGGTATTAAACATTACCGTAGTTCTTCGTGGTACAGGATACTATATAATATTGAGAATTACTGGTATTAATACATACTATAGTTCTGGTTGGTATGAGATACTTGATAATATGACAATTACTGGTATTAATTCATATACTGTAGTTCTGGTTTGGTACAGAGATACTATATATATGAGAATTACTGGTATTAATACATATACTGTAGTTCTGTTTGGGACAGGATACTATATAATATTGAGAAATTTGGTATTAATACATATTCTGTAGTTCTGGTTGGTACGGAGATACTTAAAATATTGAGAATTAATGGTATAATATATTACTGTAGTTCTGGTTGTATGGAAATACTATATAATACTGTACCAACCAGAACTACAGTATATGTATTAATACCAGTAATTCTCAATATTATATAGTATCCCTGTACGAACCAGAACTACAGTATATGTATTAATACCAGTAATTCTCAATATTATATAGTATCCCTGTACCAACCAGAACTACAGTATATGTATTAATACCAGTAATTCTCAATATTATATAGTATCCCCGTACCAACCGCTTTTTAAGATTATGCACACAATGGCTTTCAAAGATTCTGTACAATAATACAAAATAAAATAATACAAAATGTACCACCGATTGTTTACAATGTAGGCTTTTTCGAAAAAAAACATAAAGTCATACTGGTATTAATACATTTACTGTAGTTCTGGTTGGTACAGTGATACTATATAATATTGAGAATTACTGGTATTAATACATTTACTGTAGTTCTGGTTGGTACAGGGATACTATATAATATTGAGAATTACTGGTATTAATACATATACTGTAGTTCTGGTTGGTACAGGGATACTATATAATATTGAGAATTACTGGTATTAATACATATACTCTAGTTCGTACAGGGATACTATATTATATTGAAAATTACTGGTATTAATACATATACTGTAGTTCTGGTTGGTACGGGAAAAGGAGCAATTATGTCACTTCTGGCCCCAGGATGCCCTGTAAGCCCTGTAAGCACGGGATTCCCCTGGATGCAGTAGGTGTGTTTTTCTATCTATTAACTTATGGGTAGTTTGAAGCAGCAATCCTGGGTACTAGATTGGTCTTATTTTCCTGAAAAATTCAGGAGGGTAATATTCCCTCCCAACCACCCAAAATGTCAGGACTTACCATAGTTAGCCAGCCATATTAACCAAGATTTGAGATTTGTGCCCTCTCTCTCAGTATGGGACTTGGTAAGTGGGAAGACACTCCTACTCTAAACAGGAGGAGTCAAATAGACGATTCCAAACCACTGAAAAGTGGAAATTGAGATTGAAGCGGATTTTTGGTTCGCCAAAAAATGGGGAATGGGGACTTCATATTGTAGGGATGTCAAATTTACAGCCCTCCAGAGGTTTTAAAACTACAATTCCCAGCATTCCCTGGTTGCAGTATTCCCTTCTAGATCTTTTAACTTCCTAGCTACTGGTGCAGACATATATCATCTGGGCATGTACAAAAAGACACAAACTGAACGCTACATACAAAGGTCGCATTTTTGGGCATGCTCTATTCTAATCTACGTGCGCATGTTTGCCATCAGGGGTGTAGGGATCTCCATAGCAGCCATAGCGGTTGCTGTGGAGCCCAGAGCTAAAGGGGCCCTACCATGTTCCCTGCAGGCATGTCCACCCTCCTAAAATTTAATTCAGCCCATTTACATTTTACTTAAATCTTTGAAAGATACTCCCAAGCACAGATAAGCTACTTACAAAACTGAGGGCTCTTCTCTCTCACGGGCGTGATGGTGTCATTATTGCCTATGGCTGTCAGCCGTTACAGAATGAGCCTCCTCTGCTGCTGTGCACGCTCCTAACTAACCAGCTCGCAACAGCAGAAGAGGAGCTGTAGCTGTTCCAGCGAGGGATCAGGGTTTGTAAGTAGAATATCTGAGCCTGGGAGCATCTTTAAAAGGTCTAAGTAAAACAAAAATTAGTTTGTGAGGTAAAATCTTTCTTAGGAGGATGTACATGCCCTTTAAAAAAACTGGCATCCATTTTGCTGGGTTGGTTAAACTTCACTAAACTGTATTTTAAGTGAGTTGGGGGGCCCCATCAAAAATATTGCTATGGGGCCCAGTGATTTCTAGCTACGCCCCTGCTTGCCATGTCGTAAGTGCACAATTTAAAGGGGAACATAAGTCTTGTAGCATGACAGGAAACTGGAGAATAATCTAAACACTTTCAGGCTTGTTTAATAAAAGCTATTTATTTGCATCAACCAATCAGATTGTACCCTTTACTGGTCGACTGCAGTTTGAAAAGATTTGTTAACATCTGATTGGTTTCTGCCAATTATCAGCACAGGCAACATTCGTCACCAGTGGTTTAACTAGGAATCACTGGGCCCCTCAGCAAAACTATAATGGGGCCCCTATCCGTGCTTCATCCACAGTGGTTTTCTGGGAAGTGGCTACATCTGTCACAGGAAAAATAAGAAGATGGGGCCCCTTGGCTCCTGGTCCCCCTGCTCCCCTGATAGTTATGCCTCTGTTGGCACCTCCTAATAAATAATGCACATTGTAATAAACCAATAGAATCCTTTAAGCTGTTCATAAAGTCCTACCCTCTAATTCCACAGAGCCCATCGCTGCCATTCAGACAACGTGTCCACCTCCAAGTAAAGTAGAACTTTGTCCTGACTCGGCGCGGATGAAAACGGATTAGTTGAATATCCTGTTGAACTGGCTTCAATCCACATTTGGTCCATATGACAAGAATTGCTGGAAGGGTAAGAATTAGCATGTAGCCATAATTGAATTATCCCTGTGACCATCATATCCTATTATAGTTTTGAGTAACTGTGATCAGACCTCAGGATATTAGTGTTGGAAAGGATGTTCGAAAAGAAAATGTTGTTCATTCTAGATTGGCACGTGTGTAAAAAGCATTCGAATGTATCAGGTCCTTCAAGCACTTTCCACTTATTTACTTTATATTTCCATTGTATTATAAACATCCTTTTATTATGGACATGTTAATGTTTACCATTAATGGATCTGTAAGGAAGAGAATCTGATTATAATATGGCTTGTTTAGGCTGACGGGTTTTACATAACTATCCATGTAATAACACACACACACACACACACACATTAATATTATTAAATATTCTCCACCCGTAAACAAAAACTGGTCATTTTACCTGCACCCAATCCCAACTGATATATTCAGCATGTGGGATAGGTATGATGGTCCGGCACATACAAAGAAATTAAAACAGAAAAAAACATTTTTAGGCTCCGCCATATAACCAAGTTAAACCATGAGCCTAGTGAATGCATACATGTCTTACTTATAGCCAACTCGCAGCGTTGTGACATAATAACAAGATAAACATTTACACAGTCATATATATATATACACAAAATAAAACCAGTTAAAGGGGGCTCAGAAAGATCCAGAGATGTTCTGACAATGGACAGTATTTGTGCCTTAGAGAACCCAGGAGACCAATCAGACCCCAAATGGTTATCACTAAGCTAATAGTAAATCTTACCAATCAAAAGGTGAGATTCATGCTGAGGTAAAGGGTGCCGAAACTTAAAATATCTCAGCATGAGAAATTAACTAGTTATGTGCCAGCCCTCCCCCTCCCATGCCTGGAAAGGCTAATGGCCCACCCAGAACATTATTAGATGCATTACTAACCAGATATTTAAAGATAATTATTGTCCCCATTAAGCTGTCTCCTCCCTCCATGCAGAAAATCAAGGCTGTAATAATTGGCATCACATCCAATGATTAACTGCTGTTTCACCTGCTTCCTCCTCTGCACATGCTCAAGCTTATAAAAAGCTCATTGACCAGATATTGTTGAATATCTGGTTACAAATACATTTAGAAAAGTGGTAAAAAATAGAAGATAACTGAAAAGTCAAATTTAAAAAAAAAAAAAAATTAAGGGTGAATATGCCCATTAAACGGTAACATCTTCTGTCATGCTTTACAAATAGTTTTGCTGCAAAGTATGTTTATAGAATTTAATGGTATAAACAATGCACATAACATAATAACATGGACAGGACATGGTCAGCGTCTGCCCACACCCTGACAAAATATACTCACATTGTCCAGACTGAACAGGTCCCACCCAAGCCCAACCCCTGCTAGAACAACTCCCTTAGAAATGGGATTTATTTTTGCTTTCGTCTTTGCGGAAAAGTATCTCTGAGGCGAAATGTGGCGATAGTTTTCGCCTTATTCATTGCGTTAAGTGTGATATCACTGCGAAAAGAGAGATTGCTCTCTAGTGTAATTTCAGAATTTGTCACTTGTTTTATTTAAAGCCATTTATAAATAGGGGGATTTTCTCCTTTTTGCCCCTTTTCTCCCTTTTGTTGCATTTTTTTGCAGTTTTACCAGAATTTTGGCCGAACATCATTACTTACTGGAATGTTCCATTAACATGACTATTCCTTACACAGCACTATGGTATGTTCCCATATTAATGGAACTGGTTTGATAATTAGCTGCAGTTTGCTGAAAATAAGCAATGCTAAAAAATGTCCTATTAATAAAATAGAGAAAATTCGCCTTTTGAGTTTTACACTAACAAAGATAGGTGTTCAGGATGTATTAACCAATTTAATACTACCGTATATACTCGAGTATAAGCCGAGGTTTTCAGGCTTTAAAAATAGCCTCAAAACCCGACCTTGGCTTATACTCGGGTCATGGTAAAATCTGCTGCTGCTTACCGGTGTCCACCAAAATGTATCTACGCAAAACCTCCTATTGGCTACCAAGTGCCTGGGTGTCGCCTCGTTTAGGCCAAGCCACACCTTTTTCCTTTCCGAAAGTAGGAAGCGGCTCCCGGTGTCTGTGCGATTGGCACTAGGGATCAGTGAATCTTACCGAGTAGTTAAGGAGCGGGTAATTAGGGGAGCGAGTTACGTAATCTGGTCCCAGGGTGGTTTTTTTTTTAACCCGGTCTCAACATGCTTCCGCTATCTATTAAAGACGATGAATACAAACCACTGAAATTCAACTTGATTCGGAAAGTGTCTGGATGGATCAGGTGAGGGGTAGGAGATACAAACAATACAACAGTCAGTGTGAGAGGGGAAGATTGTACAGTGAACTCTACCAGTTATTATTAACTCCATTTCATATATAGGAGATATATTTATGTACTGTGTGTATATAGGTATGGGCTGTGTGTATATAGGTATGTACTGTGTGTATATAGGTATGTACTGTGTGTATATAGGTATGTACTCTGTGTATATAGGTATGTACTGTGTGTATGTATGCTTGTACTGTGTGTGTATGTATGCCTGTACTGGGTGTGTATGTATGCCTGTACTGGGTGTGTATGTATGCCTGTACTGTGTGTGTTTACCTGTACTGTGTGTGTGTGTGTGTATGCCTGTGTGTGTGTGTGTGTGTGTGTATGTGTATGCCTGTACTGGGGGTGCTGTCCATTAAAAAAGCCTCATTCCTTGGCACTAAAGGGGTTTGGAAACTACAACTCCCAGCTAATAGAGCATGCTGGGAGTTGTAGTTTCCAAAACATCTGGAGTGCCAAGGAATGAGGCTTTTTTATGGACAGCAGAGTTCCCATAATTTCAACCCTCGGCTTATACTCGAGTCAATCATGGGTTCTTACTTTTTGAGGTAAAAATAGGTACCTCGGCTTATACTCGGGTCGGCTTATACTCGAGTATATACGGTATGTTGAAAATCCAACAGGGAGTATTACCTATTACTATGATATGTGCTGAGCTTATTCAGCATTATTAGTGCTTTTTGCTAGATAATTTTCGCTTTTGATGAAAATTCGCCTTTTAATAACTTTGATGAAAGGAAAAGTTGAAAGTTTAAAAAATTATGGTAAAGGCTGGTGGGGGAAAAAGTAAAAATAATGCCCCTTTATAAATATGTCCCTCAGACCCCCATTTGATTTTATTGGTAAATAAAGAAAATCCGAACCTCCATGGACCCATTAGTAGGTTAAATAAATGGCCACTTATGCGTTTTTGCCACCTCAGACTTGGCGAATTGGAATGGCTGAACTTATCGCAAAAATACACTTTTCGCCATTTTATAAATATGCTTGAGCGGTGACACAGCGATGTATGGGGAAAAGCCAAATGTAGCGGTAATGACCTTTCGCCACTGGTTATCACTGCTTTATAAATAGTGAAATGTCCAAATTAAGCAAAAAGGCCACGTTAAAGAAGGCGAAAAGTTTAAGAACCTTTATAAATATGCTACTAGGACAGTTTTGGAACAGGTATAGCATTATAAAGCTATAGAGTGACAAGTCAGTGTACAGTTATATACTGTTTTATGAGGAAAGAGAGATCTGTCAAAGCAAGCTTACAGTTTAAAGAAAAGAAAAGGTGAAACCTAAGCTAACAGGATAAACTGTCAAGCTATATACAGTAGACTGTTTATAGGTCAGCAGAAACATTCTGACCGAGTAGCAGAGCTGTTAAGCCAAGAGGGGTCAAAGGCTAAGCAATTGTCCAAGGTCACATTATATGCTTGCTTGAAGAGGTGAGATGTTAGGTTGCATTTAAAGATTTTGATGGATGTCAAGTGATAGATGGAGTGTGTAAGAGATTGCAGGAGTGTAGAGGAGGCTGTTCAAAGAACTGTATGTGGGTGTGTGAGGAGGTAGACAAAATCCCAGAATGCTGGTCTACCACCTCTTTAAAAACGTCATCCTCTGAAGGTTGGCTGCCTTTAGATACCAGTACAAACAAGGGAGGAGATAAAAGAATTAAAATAGAATAACGTTATTTCCCAGACCAGGTTAAGAGCTTGGGTTCAGATTCAATTCACGTTTTGATATATCCTGTATATCAGGGTTATTTCCATACAGTTAGGACCATGACTTTCCACTTGGAAGGCTTGGCCTTATGGAGAGGGTGTTGGATGGTGAGCTGAACTGTGTGTTTGTATAAACCTTTCTTGGGAGCTATAAATAGACTTCCTGCACAAGGGGCTGTAATGTGTTTATGCTGGAGAAGATGTGCCAGAGCAACGACTGAAGAAACAAAATGAAGTCATTATTCAGCTTCTGTTAAAACAACTTCCGCCCTCCGATATATTTTTGAGCTCTGTATTTTGTTCCTGGAAGTGCTGTGAATAAAAGCTTTCCAGAGGAAGAAGTGTAGAAGGTAAAGTGGGCAAGAGTACGAGACAGGAGCAGGTAAAGAGGACAATGTAGATCTGGACATCCCTTTGCCAGCGTTATATGTCACAATATGTGTCACAGATTACAAGGGACAATGAAAGAAAGAGAATAAGAGGACAGTATGTCCTGGAGCCCACTGTGACAATTAAATGGAAGTATCTAACCCTAAATTAGTTGGATAATTCTCTATTATTTGCCTTTGTTTGGGTCTGTGCCTGTTTGGCCCCATTCCCACATTTCTGAAATAATTCTTGGTTTGAGTTTCCATCTTTGCGAAAACCTGCCAATGTTTATTGGAAAGGAAATAACAATCAGACCCTCTTACTGTTTATGGATTCATAAGAGATGAGCTTCCCTATTGATCACACTGTGATATTCTGCACTGCACTGCCCAAGCACAATAATCGACAGATCGTCCATACACGAGCCGTAACAGTTATTTGACGGGCCAGTCGCTCCTCAATGGTCGTTTGCCACTCAAACATCTTTAAGTAGCTTTAGGAGAAACACATTTTCTCTTAGGAATAGGAAGGAAGGAAGGTAGGTGCACATCGAGTGAAACTAAATTTCATGGAGCGTATAACAACTTGCAACCAACATTTGTTAAAAAAAATGTTTTGGACTAACTCCTTCATAATAGGAAGATTTTCCCTGTGTTATAGCCCAGAGACTGATGGTTATGGTTGGGGATATACCTTAGTTTCAAGTCTGACCTGGATACGGAACTTCTGAGGTATCGGCTGTCAAGGTTGAGTTTCTATGTGAAAATTTGCTGCAAAATTTTACCATCTTACTGTTCCTCACCGAAACTGGTGTCTGTTTGCACGGAGAACAAGGGGGATTTGTGCAGCCCTAGTTAGGGTGATGTATAGCCTGTGTGTTCTAAGTAATTCCTTAATCGACCTGTGGGAAGTCAACAAAATCCTTTACTACAGCAAGACCTGCAGTTATGCTTGTGAAGGTTGAGAATTACTGGTATTAATACATATACTGTAGTTCTGGTTGGTACAGGGATACTATATAATATTGAGAATTACTGGTATTAATACATATACTGTAGTTCTGGTTGGTACAGGGATACTATATAATATTGAGAATTACTGGTATTAATACATATACTGTAGTTCTGGTTGGTACAGGGATACTATATAATATTGAGAATTACTGGTATAAATACATATAAATTACTTCTGGTTGATCCAGGGATAATTTCCGATTGCCATTTGGAGTCAGGAAGGCCTTCCTCTTGATCAACTGTTAGGTGGGGTTAAAAAGGAGAGTGAAAAGGTTGGACTTGATGGACGTATGTCTTTATTCAACCTCAGTTACTATGTTACTTTGACCATCAAGTCATACTCGTAAAAACAGCTAAACAGCTCCTGACTTATTGTGAAATGTCTGGTACATTAGAAAATGTAGTGATCCCATTTTGTAATAAGCAACATAATAGACACAAATTGGCCTAATGTTTGTCATAATAAATGAATATGAAACGTAAGGAAACCAAGTGTTTTATTAAGTTGGAGATTCGATGATCAGAAATCTTTGAAGATTTCCTTTGCTGTTCTTTCAGGTATGTTTCAGATTACGCATATGATGGGTATAAACCCCTCTGCCAGCACAAACTCATCCAGGCGATACAGAAGGCACAGCAAGGATCAGAAACTGCCAGAACATTCCCACCAAGCCTAATGGAGTGGGCCGCAACCAGAGAAAGGGCAAACATGGCAATGGATATATACTGCTTCGATGGTATGACAGTGTCATGGAACAAACACAAATAATCTTACATATTCCATGTAACAGGCATGTACAATCATGTATGGTGGATCATATGATGAACATGCACTTCTTTCCTCCTCCTCCTCCTAATGAATTAGCCAATAGCAGTTGGGATCGTTTTGCATATGGCCGCTATTAGGCACAGATCCAGTTATTTACAGGCCAATGTAATAAAAGTTCTTATCGTTAAAAATGGTGCTAACTTTGCCCTAACCAATCAGACGTTGTGCACTATTTGAAAGCTAACATTATAAATGGTGCTAATTTTAATGTTAGCTTTCAAATAGTACATAACGTCTGATTGGTTGGGGCAAAATTAGCACCATTTTTAAAGATAAGAACGTTTATTACATTGGCCTGCAGGTTTTTCTTTAAATATTTCCTACTTTCTACTTTGCAATTAGAGAATTTTTACACTCCCTGGACATTAACGGCAGATGCACCAAGCTTTTTACCTGCCCAGATGTTTTGGTGAGTCATTTGCACCGTACATCACTTTTCCGATTTCCCCCTTATCCATTGCGTGTGTTTAAATTATCTGGTGGCATTATCAAGTCCTTCTATTCCCGTCTGAATCCTTGGTAAATCTCTGGAACTGTGTAGGATCACAAAACTTCAGAGGCTGACACATGTTCCACAAACAGGTTAGCTGGATTTTTATTTGAAAGTGTTACTGCATCGCCCCCTAAGTGAATGGTATTTGTAGGTGATCGTGGCTCTTTCTAGTTCATCTATATTCTCTCTGCATATGTAAACAATAGAACATTTCTGATTGGCTGTTACTACTCTCATTACGGTCCTGATTGGCTGGCACAACTATCATTACGCTCCTGATTGGCCACCTGTTTTTACTGTTAGGTACCAACATTTCTTGTCCTATTCACTCTTGGACTGACGGGGAGGATATTGCAGGTGACGTCCTAAGGCACAGGTGAGGAATTGGAGGCTGATCTCTCCTTATGTTAAGGTGACAGAAGGTTAACAAAGTGCAAGCAATTATACAGATAAATAAAATTTAGATCAATAAAGTTTCATAGGTTAAGAATACTTATATATATCTATATATAGAATAAGTAAGGTGTGCCTTGACATATTAGGAAAGAGATTCCTGCACCGAAGAGCTTACAATCTAATGTGATTTTTATCTTAAATTATCTTTCTATGTTTGCAATTATGATCCAATCGAAATCTCTGTTTCTAGGGGTGTAAGCGAGGGGTACAGAGGTTGGTCAGTTTCACTAAAAGATGGTGGACAATGGACAGAGCTTGCAGGACAAGATTACGTGTTAGATTTGATCTCTGATTTGGAGCTGCCAAGGGAATTCCCTAAACAGAAGTCCTATTTCATCACTGCATCAGAAGCTACCAAGGAGAGCATTGGCCATCCAAATGTGTAGGTATCTATTGCTTTCATCCATCCAATCATAAATAAAGCCTTCCTCTCAGAGCCAACCAAAATGTAGCAATTTGTAGCTATTATAAAGCATGTATTATTCTGTTAAACTATATCTACATTAGTATGGCTGCCTTTCACAAGAGGTTGTGATTATTTTTGCCAGTGAATGGTTTGACTCAAACCCAACAGATAATGCAGTGTTATGTTTTCCATTAGAGCATTTGGGGAAAAAACAAACAGCGCAGATGTCCCACCACCTCCTACAACGAAGGCTCCCTCTTTACCAACTCCAGTTTCTGACTCTGAGGGCTATCATGGTAAGTCATGAGTAAGGGAACATTCAGCTAGGCTTCTCTTTGAGAAAGGTCCAACAGAAGTAATTCTGTGGGCAGTATTCAGGGGGATATCACATCTTTACCTAGCTCTTAAGATCATGGTCTATCTGTGTGGAGGAGCCAATCAATGGCCCTTTTTCTATCTTTTTCTTTCTTTCATTGGCTGGTTTTAATTTTAGGCTCAACCTCTATTTTCTAAAAATATTATCTAATGTCTGAAAAATATTTTCCTGCCAGTTTCTAAAACCATAAGGTCCATAATAAATCTTAGGCCACTGTTAAATGTATGTACGAGTAGAATAAATAGAACAAGGGCCCATATCCTATTCATTTTTTAATGGTATCATTATGTTATCATTTTATAGATTGTTAATCAGTCCATTTACTTCTCCTACAGTAGATTCAGACACTTTAAGCGAACCCCAATCCCCAAAGGGGATGGACCATTATCTGGACAGCTTGTTCGACCCAGTTCTTTCCTATGGAAATGGGGTAAGTACATTTAGGACTGGTTAAAGCCAAGGTCCAACCACTGAATAACAAACTACTATTTGTTTGGAATTACATCTGCTTTTCCGGTACCAGACTCTCTGTTTCATCGACCACAACTAATACTATGTTAATAACTCATTAATATTTTTCCATAATATTATTCTATATAGAAGATCGGGATGTCGCTGTTGCTCCCATTGCTGTTACTCGCTTCTGTAATTATATTTATCACAATTGCTGTCAGGACTCCCTATAAAAAGAGTTTCTGTTTAAACTGTTCATCCCCCATCCTACCCGGAGTTGGTTTATTTTCCACAAGCTGCTTTTCACTTCTCAGCTTGCCGCATTGTGATCCTGGTTGACTGACACTCGATCCCCGTGTACAGTTAGACGCTTTGTCAGAGATCACATTTAGTTTTAACACACAGAGCTCCAACATCTTCAGTGACCTGGTCCCTTCACCTTCACAGGACTTGGAGAGGTTAACGTCTATGTCCCAGAAGATGAAGGGCGGAGGAGGGGTAGGAGGAAGGGACAACAATGAAAACACAGGAGAGTCCGGTTTTCCTGGTGGGGATCCAAACATTGCAGGTAAGGAAAAAGAACAACATACCATATACCTGCTCTAAGCGTATGTGTAATTTGTCCTATGTGGTATCAGTAAACAATGGCATATTTACAGAATGATTTAACCTCTGGAGCCACGATCAAATAAGCATTTGATCAAATTGTTTATGTCAGCACTTTCTTGGTAATATGTTGGGGGGTAAATATGTTTTAAGGTGGACTTCTCCTTTAACAACATTCTAGGGCTGGGCACACACGGGGCTATTTTCCGTAGGGAACCGCACAATCCGATTCGGACGAATGGACGACCAAGCTTGGTCGTGGCCGGCCGTCCCACACCATCAGATATTTCCGACCGATTCACTATCGGTCAGTCGTCCAGAAATATCTGCTGGTTCACCCAGCCTAAAGAATTCAAATGTGGACGAGGAGGACTAATGTCAACAAGAGACCAGAAATGTTGAAATAAGAACCTTGTGGTAACTACGGTAATAGGACAGGACAATCAAACTGCTCTCACTGATATTTGTCTTTCTTGTCCTAGAAGTGGAGAATGCATATGCCCAGCAGCAGGTTTATATTAACCAACAGGCCATGTTACTGGTAAGCAGAACTAATGTGTTATTGTGGGATTGTCTCACTGGTTCAAAGCAGAGGATATAATGATTTATATGTTGTGTATGCAACTCACTGTCCAGGCCCAGCAGATGACTGTGCAGGCCATGGCTCTTCAGCAACAAATGGTAAACACTCCCCCTGCTGATACTCCAATGAGCAACAACCCCGGACCTAGTGTTACGAACCAGATTAACCGTTCCAGCATTCACAGAGTGGCACCTACAGTGGCACCCATGCCCAGAAATGGGACACCAACCCAGGTAGGGTATAAACTTCTGCCCACATTGTGCAATTTATAAGGAAAATACACAGTTAGTTAGTTCCCAAAGTGATTGGTTAGGACCATTCAAAACAATGTCACCTTGATATGGTTGGATGGTTAATCATTTTGAACCCGCCCCATGTTTTACTGTACTAGCACAGATACTGTGATACAATATGGGTCCGTGGAGTGTACATTGATCATCTATTTAACTTGTTTGTTCAGTTTGATTGACAGTTATAGGGCTCCTCCTCCAAAATGGCTGCAAAGTGTCTGGTAGCCCATAAGTATAAAAATGTGTTAATTCGCTTTACATGTCACATACATAGAGCTGTGTACACACGGTACAGGTTTGTAACCAACAGCAGACAGATTTCATTGAAAGCAGCCTGTCATTGGTTACAGATCTGGGAAAGCAACGTCTCCCAATACTTTTTATCGCTTCCTATTGTAAATTATAGGGGCCAATAGAAATATTTGGTTGCGCCTGACAATTTATTTAGGCCATGGGATTGTTTGTTTTTGTTTCTGTGTGTACCATGTTAATGAGCCTGTCCCTTTCTGCCAACATTGAGAAAGACTTTTTTGCACATATTACATTTGTATCCATAAATTAAATAGCCTCAAGTCCTTGATACATGTCAACATATGGAACATCCCATTTTTATCATTGTGCTAAATTCTCTCTATTGCTCACAGAGAAATATGGTCAATGGGACACATGTGGCACCAGTCAGGGAGACATCCTTCCAGCAGAGACCTGGTAAGATAACAATGAAGCCACTCTCCTTTAAAATGGAGGAACAAACCTTTATTGTATGTCAAAAATGTTCATTGCATTCATTTTGTTGTGTTGTGTTACTGTAAGACTGTATGTTAGATATATTTTTTAATGAACTGGTGTCTGACGAATTCCATATATTCAGAGAAGTTAAAGGGTCACTATACTCACTCAAACAACTTTACATTTTCAGAAACTACAATATGAGAGAAGTAAAATGGTGGTACTCACATATTTATCTGTGTTGGCTTTGTCATTAAATTATTAATGTTTAGTGAGTGCTCCTAATTCCCCCCATCCTTATTCACTGCCTTCTTGTTCTGCCTCAATATAGACACTCTGCTTACACATCTCCCCCTCCCTTCTTTTCTCTGCTGATTCTCTCAATTGTTTTAGAAAGTTTGCTGGCAGGCAGCCAACTATCCTAGTAAGAGGTCAGGGATGGGACATATATTCTTCTTCTTTTGGAGTGACAGGTCTTTCCCTGTAAATGCTGTGATTTCAAATGATGATTTCTCAGAATCTACAGCTCAGATTTAAAATCTGAAAAAAAGAGCAGTGGGATCTTTCTGTAAAGGTAGTGTACTTTTTAAAAATTTGAGTAAAGATACCTTTTTAAAGTATCAGAATTTTTTTCTCCCCAAATCTGATCAGTGGCCTGAGGTTGTAACCTTTCATGCCCACCCCAGAACAGAAACCTATACTTACCTTTCCGCTTCCCCCCCCCCAAATTGTTTCAGTTACTTACCGCCCCGTGGTCCATGAAGACCACAATACTTACTTTTCTCCAGCATCTCACACAGACTGCGGTTCTCTTCTGGATCACTGCCATGATGGTGGTGTCACAGCCAATGACTGAATGCATTCTGACGCACATCCCCTGTAAATGCTTTATTCTGAGTGTGCAGAGGAGGCGCAGACAAGAAGGACAAGCGCAACAGAGACAGGTAAGTATTATGGGTTTCAGGGACTAAAGGTAGGTAAGTTACTATAACAGTCTCAGGGTTTGGGGAAGGTAAGTATAACGTTTGTGTTCTGGGGGTGGACATGCCTGGGAGCTCCCTCTAGTAGAGCATTAGTGATTCAGTTAACCAGGGACAATCCATGCTGTTTTCATCCTTTATAACTAATTGCACAGATTCTCCGCATTGCTTTCATCTATTTCATTTATTACATTCACATGCAGGTGCATCTATTCGTCACCGGCCAGAAGATCTCATCCACAACACAACGGGGAATTCCGAATATTCTCGCCAGCCATCCCACAACATTAAGGACATCATTAATCAGTATAAGCAGCCAGGTGCCCCCAGGCAACCAGCCCCTGTTGTAAAGTGAGCACAGAACCCCCCTAACCACTATCACATCCCTTATATATCCTCTTCACTTTAAACTTTCAGTCGTTCTAACTTCCTTCCAGTCTTCTACTTGCGTTTAGAATCTTAACCTCCCGAAACATCCCGTCTCCTCTACTTTCAAGTCCCTGGGACTGCAGTCTAGATTTTGTCAAGCTCACTTGACTGTTGCAGATGTAGGTAAGAATTTAAATGAATGGACCTTAGCATCTGAGACACAAAAGACATTTGGGGCTTATGTAGTAAGATGGACTTGTGCTTTAAATCCCCATCAAGCTGTTAGCTCTTTACTGGCATACACATGGGCAGTCGGCTGCAGGGTCTGTTATTCAAGGCATGAAATTTGTGGCGTAACTGGGAGCCAGAAAAATTATGATGGGGCCCACTTTTTTGCTTCATCTATATCTGGGGAGGCTGTATCTTTCATAGGGAAAGTAAGAAGATGGACCCCTCCCTGGACACTGGCCCCCCTGCTCTGCTTCCCTGATAGTTACACCCTTGATACTAAGCACCTGAATGATGACCATGGTATAGGGAGGTCAATTGGGGAGTCTATATGCGAGTTCCATGTGTATGGAATCTTAATCACCTGCATTTGATACAATTTACTTTTTTCATTCTAATATAAACTGTTAACCTCTTGTTTCTAGATCATATTAATGTCCGGTTAAGACCATGTTTCTATTGTATGATCTTTCCTTTACCAATTAAAAACCTTTAAATAGCACCTGTTTGCAAGGGATTCCTGAGAACTGTGGTGGAGATCTGGAACAAATCCAATTAAAGTTTCCATTGTGTTTCGTTTTCCAAGGAGGCAACCAGCAAAAATCTTTGGCCGAACACTCGATCCACATGAAGAGGCTCTAAAGATCTTGAAGGGGCAGATACCTAATCGTCCACTCACTGGACCAACTCCAGTCTCCAATATGTCTTACGTACCCAAGGTATCAATCAGTCCTGGCTTTCCAGGGACATATGTGTTATAGAAGGGCTCTAAGTCCGTGTCCGGGGGTAGCAAGAATAAAGGGTGTGAATGGCTAATAAGTATCAGATAATGCTATATGTTTAACTTTAAAAAAGCAAACACCAAGAAATGCCTTTGCTCCTGGTAATTTCTACTGGCTGGCAAAATCTTCTTTTGGCATCAGCCCCTTGGAATGGGAACCATGAGAAACGGGAAGGATTTAATTGATTGAAAGTTATTTATTAGCAAGTTAAAGGGCATGTTGTGCACCCTTAAAGGAGAACTAAACCCAATTTTATATACTCCAGAATCTGAAAACAACCCCCCTAAAAACACCAATAAACTATAAAATGCCACTTTAGTAAACTCTGTTAAAGTAAATTAAAGCCTGTAAAGAACTGGATGAAGTATCTGTGTGTATGTGCAGTGTCAGACCACACCTCCTGGCCTCAGTCACATGCTTCCTTGCTTTATCTGTCCTGTAAAAGGATTGGCTAGAGATTTTTAATGGGTGTGACCAACTGTAACAAGTTTCTGCCATAGCTAAGGACTGAGCATGAGCAGAACATAATGGTCGTTGACCAAACTGTGTGATACTAGAATGCTGAGAAGTAAAGCACAAACCATGTGTTATTTAGGTAAATTTCCCAGTGCCCGTATCAAAATGAGAGGTAAGACCCAGATTACTGGTTTTATATCAAGGTGTTCTGCCTTCTGGTTCAGTGTTGTTCCGTGGCTTTAGTTGCCCTTTAAAATCTATATTTTATATTAATATTAATGATCCCCCAAACCCATTCATTATACTATCATTTTCAATATACTTACCTATTCCCAACATGCTCCTAAAGAGACTGAGACCCCAGTCCCTTATTGGAAGTTTCAGCCTCCTCTGCTGCTGTTGCAAGCTGGTTCTAAAACTGCACAGCAGCAGAAGATTCCCTCTCCATTCCCCGTATATTTACGTTATCTTCTTCCTTCTCTAGCCTTTTGATGTTCAGGCTCCCAGAGACACAGTCGCATTGGTGAAACCTGTTCCCAGTATCAAGACAAAGAAGCCAGAAAACCAATTACCAGTGAGTTGTGTCAGACCAACTCCAGCACCCACAGGTTAGTAAAGCTGGTTACACACTATACCAACCTTTCAAAGATAACGATTGGCCCTTTATCTGTGTATTTCTAAACCCTGTCAATGAATAATCTGTTTTAATCTGTCTTAAAACTCCATGGGCAAACTGCCATATTTATAAGGACCTCCCCTTATACTGATAGTGAAACCTCCTTTGCCCTCTTATGGTGGGTACTCTGGCCTGGACAAAATCCCATTTGTTGGCATAGACACACACGTTAGTATAATGCAGAAGCAGGTTAGACTCCCATTAGGTATAACAATACAACGGAATTCTTTCTATTGTCTTTTTTGTTCAGTCATGGTTTCTCGAGAGTTGTCCGAAGAACAGGAAAACATCCAGACCCAACTGTATCGCCAGTACAGCGAGGAATACTACACCTATAGTAACGTGCCCTGGAAGATCTATATCAGGAAGGAGGTGAGAAGGGTTCAGTTATTATTCATATAGAAGGGGGATTAACAAGTGTTCACAGCAAACAGTTCATACCCATGCACACTGGAATAAATGGAAACTTGCCAGTTGCAAACCTCCCAAGTCCTCTACCCTCAGGACAACCAATATAAAATCCTCTCCTCTCTGTCAGTCCCTCCGCTGGTTTCCCATCACGCAAAGGATCCAGTTCAAGCTGCTTACCTTATCCTATAACTATCCAACACAGCCCTCCATATATCTCACCCTATCCTATAAAGCACTATCCAACACAGCCCCTCCATATATCTCACCCTATCCTATAAAGCACTATCCAACACAGCCCCTCCATATATCTCACCCTATCCTATAAATCACTATCCAACACAGCCCCTCCATATATCTCACCCTATCCTATAAAGCACTATCCAACACAGCCCTCCATATATCTCACCCTATCGTATAAAGCACTATCCAACACAGCCCTCCATATATCTCACCCTATCCTATAAAGCACTATCCAACACAGCCCCTCCGTATATCTCACCCTATCCTATAAAGCACTATCCAATACAGCCCTCCATATATCTCAGAGTGGATCCAGCGATACCGTCCCAGACGCAACCTCCGCTCTGCTAATGATCTCCTCCTCTCATCCACCCTTTTCACCTCTTCCCACACCTACATTCAGGACTTAAAGGACAACTAAAGCCACAGAACAACACTGAACCAGAAGGCAGAACACCTTGATATAAAACCAGTAATCTGTGTCTTATCTCTCATTTTGATATGGGAACTGGGAAATTTATCTAAATAACATATGGTTTGTGCTTTACTTCCCAGCATTCTAATGTCACACAGTCTGGTCAACGACCATTATATGTTCTGCACATGCTCAGTCCTTAGCTATGGCAGAAACTTGTTACAGTTGGTCACACCCATTAATAATCTCTAGCCAATCCTTTTACAGGACAGATAAAGCAAGGAAGCATGTGACTGAGGTCAGGAGGTGTGGTCTGACACTGCCCATACACACAGATACTTCATCCAGTTCTTAACAGGCTTCCATTTACTTTAGTATAATTTACTGTAGGATTTTATAGCTTATTGGTGTTTTTAGGGGGGTTGTTTTCAGATTCTGGAGTATAAAAAATTGGGTTTAGTTCTCCTTTAACTCGTGCTGCCCCTCTACTCTGGAACTTCCTTCCTCCATCTGTCCGTCACTCACCATCCCTTAACACCTTCAAACGTAACCTTAAAACCCACCTCTTCAGGCCCCATATAACCTGGTCTAGACATTACCCCTCTCACTGACCCAACCTGATCCTAACCACCTGTCACACTCCACTGCCAATCTATTTACAGCCTACCGATCCCCGTCACCTTATGTCTCGCCCCCATATCCTCTAGACTGTAAGCTCTTTGGGCAGGGTCCTCTCTCCTTGTATCACGGTATTGCTGTAAATAACTCATCACTTTATATAATATATATTACCCTGTATGTAATGTATGACTATGTAATTGTAAAGCGCCATGGGAGATGTTGGCACTATATAAATCCATAATAATAATAATAATAATAATAATGTTAATAATAATGATAATGATAATAATAATGTTAATAATAATGATAATGATAATAATAATGTTAATAATAATGGTAATGATAATACTACTAATAATAATAATACTAATAATAATAATAATAATAATAATAATAATAATAATAATAATAATAATAATGTTGATAATAATAATAATGTTAATAATAATGTTAATGATAATACTAATGTTAATACTAATGATAATACTAATAATAATAATAATAATAATAACAATAATAATAATAATGATAATAATGATAATGATAATGATAATGATAATCCCTATCCATAAGCACTATCCACACAGCCCCTCCATATATCTACCCTATCCTAAAAGCACTATCCAACACAGCCCTCCATATATCTCACCCTATCTATAAAGCACTATCCAACACAGCCCTCCATATATCTCACCCATCCTATAAAGCACACCAACACAGCCCTCCATATATCACCCTATCCTATAAAGCACTATCCAAACAGCCCCTCATATATCCACCCTATCCTATAAAGCACTAACAACACAGCCCCCATATACTACCCTATCCATAAAGCAATATCCAAACAGCCCCTCCATATATATCACCTATCTATAAAGCACTATCCAAACACAGCCCTCCATAATTAAAGCACTATCCAACACAGCCCTCCATATATCTCACCCTATCCTATAAAGCACTATCCAACACAGCCCCTCCATATATCTCAGAGCTGATCCACCGATATTGTCCCAGGTGCAACCTCCGCTCTGCAAATTATCTCCTCCTCTCACCCACCCTGTTCACCTCTTCCCATGCCCGTATTCAGGACTTACTTGTGCTGCCCCTCTGCTCTGGAACCCCCTTCCTCCGTCTGTCTGTCACTTACCGTCCCTTAACACCTTCAAACGTAACCTTAAAACCCATCTCTTTAGGCTAGCATATAATGTGGCCTAAACATTACCCCTCTTACTACCCAATATGATCCAACCCGCCTTTCACCCTCCACTGCCAATCTATTTACAGCCTACCGATTCCCGTCACCTTATGTCTCACCCCATATCCTCTAGACTGTAAGCTCTTTGGGCAGGGTCCTCTCTCCTATTGTATCACAGTATTGCTGTAAGAAACTCATCACTCTGTTTACTTATATTATGTATTACCTGTGTATGTAATATGTATGACTTTATATAATATGTATTACCCTGTATGTAATGTATGACTATGTAATTGTAAAGCGCCACGGAAGATGTTGGCGCTATATAAATCCATAATAACAATAATAATAATAAACAAAAGAACAAGATAGGCACAACGATTTATTAATCACACAACATAATATCACACACTGGTCCCTGGTTGGGTCCTGAAAAGTTATTTGTGGTATAATTCTGTGTGATTAATAAATCATTTGGAAACTAGTGTGCACCTCCATCATGTTCTTTTGGACTACCAAGTGACATACTGCAACCAGGGAATGCTGGGAGTTAAAGGGAGTTGAATGCTGGGATTTATAGAAAGTTGAATGCTGGGTGATGTAGGGAGTTGAATGCTGGGAGTTGTAATTTGAAAACAGGGTTATGCAATAAAAGTTCTTATTGTTAAAAACGGTGCTAATTTTGCCCTAATCAATCAAATGTTAGCTTTCAAATGTTAAATAATATTTGATTGGTTGGGGCAAAATAAGCACCATTTTAAACAATAAGAACTTTTATTGAATCTCCCTGTATATCTCTCTTGTGTCATAATCTAATCTAATCTAATGGCTATCTCTTGTTCTTGGTTTTCAGGTTTTTTACCCCAGAGACAGTTTTAATAACCCCCTTATTCAGGATCTCATCTTCAAGCAGGTAATACAGTCAGAAAGAGGGGTTTTTAAAATAATATTCCCAATCGCTACTTTGCGAGGCTTTAAAGTCCCTATTGAAAAGGCGTTCATTTTAGAATCAACGCTAAATGTATCGCATCTCCTGTGCTGTGCTATTTCGAAAAGCCTTTGCCAATGCCGCAGACAATGAAAAATGAGGGCAACAACTTTGCAAATCCGATTGTTTTGCACTCATTTAGGGAATAGCCCAAAATATTGCATCTGCCCGTTTTCTTCTCTTTTATGACCCATGAGTTTTTAATCCAATCAAAAATAGCGATCTGTGTGACAATCTTTGAGCCTTTGACATGGAGAGAGAGGTTGTATCAGAGGATGTGGACAATATAACATTTCTATCATAGCCTGTCCGGCCCAACCCAGTGAACACCCTCTTCCAACGCGTCTGTCTAAAATCTCCATTGGGTCCAGAGCTCAGGAACAATTGCCAAGACCTGGTGCTATCCCATGTACATTTTCACAATAAATAAGTGAGCTAAAGTGCATACAAGATTTTAAAAAAAACAGGAATGTTGGATTGGTAATTCCTACCTCCCAATATTATTTCTGGACAAGCTTCCTCCTGTCTTCAAGAATCTTTAATACGGAAATGTCCACGGCTACTAACCTGGCTGATGAAAACTGTACATGCCGGCACTCCTTAACTAAATTATATTGGGAGGTAGGAATAATCAATCCGACCTACCTGCCTTTTTTAAATTATTGTCAATTTCATTTTTCCACTGCAAATTTGTGTGGATAACTTGTTTTTTTCCCCTCCTAATTCAAAGATCATTAATGACACCTACTCAGAGAATTGCATCAGGATCTCCAAGGAAGAGAGGGCAAAGATGAGGTCAATGTTGGGTAAGAAGCAATGATTGGTCCTAATAAACAATTAGTTATCTCTCTAGACAAATACCAGTTCTGAATTATGAAGCCCAAAAATAATAAACAGGAAAAAAACATATACTTACCTTAAAATCTGTGCAGCTCGTGACATCATTAAAGACCAAAATTATGGGGCTTTTGCCACATGAAAATTTAGGTGGCTTTAAGGTGTTACGAGCTGCAAAGCGTAAAAACATATACATTTGCACAGAACACTGTTGGTCCAGTATATTTAAATAGCTTCCCTCTATGCTGCTTTTCAAAAATGTATTCCTCTATGTGAAAACCTAAGAAAATGCAGGGACCTTAGATGGTTACCATTTTATTGAGCACAGTGAGGGCTCTATTACATGTAATGTTGTTTGCCACATGCATAAGTAGGGATAAAGGGGACCTTAGACGTTTACCATTTTATTGAGCACAGTGAGGGCTCTATTACATGTAATGTTGTTTGCCACATGCAATACGAGGGATAGGGGACCTTAGACTTTTACCATTTTATTGAGCACAGTGAGGGCTCTATTACATGTAATGTTGTTTGCCACATGCATAAGTAGGGATAGGGGACCTTAGACGTTTACCATTTTATTGAGCACAGTGAGGGCTCTATTACATGTAATGTTGTTTGCCACATGCATAAGTAGGGATAAAGGGGACCTTAGACTTTTACCATTTTATTGAGCACAGTGAGGGCTCTATTACATGTAATGTTGTTTGCCACATGCATGTAGGGATAAAGGGGACCTTAGACTTTTACCATTTTATTGAGCACAGTGAGGGCTCTATTACATGTAATGTTGTTTGCCACATGCATAAGTAGGGATAAAAGGGGCTATTTTAGTAAAATTGCCCATCGGGTCTTTTTTAGACTGAACTTATCATTTAAAAAAATAAATAATTTAATATACGCTTTGTTATCTTGAGCAGTAGAATACAGACTGGATTCAATCAATGCCATGGCCGATGAAACCCTGAAGAAGAAGATTATCACGACTGCTCGGGAAGATTTCGAGATCTATTTCTCACGACTTTTCCCTGCTGCGGTGAGTCTGAGATGGAATAATAATTTGTAACAAGTCTATTGTGAATTGGAATATAAGGGGAACCTGTCTGTTTCTGTCATCTGTGTAGGGAAGTGTGGGGACCGGTGTTCAGTTCCTTGGGGTGTCTCACAATGGAATAAAACTCCTTAAACTGTTGAAAAGTGGCGGGGCAACTCCTGAGCAGCTCAGGGTATTGAGAACTTACAGGTAGGCTAATTTGAACAATGATTAGAAGAGTCCATTGGATGGTTTCTATTGGTATACAAAAAAAATTTGAAAATGCGGCTTATGAAAACAGAGGTGCAAAAGTTTGTCTGCAGCCAACCAATCAAAAGTTACGAGATTACTGACGTTAGATAATATTTGAGTGGTTCTTCCAATTTAATAGCACAGACAAACTATTGTCATGGTCTGAGCAATTGTGACATGTTGGAGAGAGGGGCACTAATTTTTGTATATCAAGTTTAGGTAAAATATATTCAGGGAGATTCAATAAAAGTTCTTATCGTTAAAAATGGTGCTAATTTTGCCACAACCAATCAGACATTAGTTAACATTTGAAAGCTAACATCTGATTGGGGCAAAGTTAGCACCATTTTTAATGATAAGAACTTTTATTGAATAACCCTGTATTGTGTACTATTCTAGATTTAAAGGTTTCTAAGACAACCAAAACTGTTTTTTCAAGTACCAAGTATTCTGTATTTTCTTCTTTTGCCTTCGTAGAATAATCAAGTTGATAATGAATATATTAAAGGAGAACTATAGTGTGTAAAGTTTTTTCAAAAACATTTAAAATAAAAAGTACCTGGACATGGGAGGTAGGGTTAGTACTTTCTACTTACCAATATCATTTCTATGAGGAACAGCAACACAAAGAAAACTGCTTTTTGCCAGGCTTCAGCGCTGTCATTAATACAGGAAGGCCCGTGGCACTAACCTGGCAGATGAAAACTGTACCTGCTGTAGTTCCTAAACGAAACAATATAGGAAGGTGGGAATAATCAATTCTTACTCCCTGACCCAGCTACTTTTCATTTTTAAAAGGAAATTTTTACAGTATAGTTGCCCTTTAAATATATTTTTAGGAATATTCTTTCATTCAGGATTTGATTATGTGAACAAAAGTCTATAATTTTTATTCCCTTCTTGGAATGTACAAACATCAAACACAACTTTCCTGTAAATGGTGTCTGCTTTTTTTTTATATTCCATTCACAGTTACACAGACATCATGTTTGTCACCATTTTGTCTAAGAACATGCTGGAGTTCAACCTGACCAATGAGAAGCTCATCTTGTTCTCCTCACGCTCAAGTCAGGTGAAGACCATGATAGACTGTTTCCTAATGGAACTGAAGAAGGTACAATGCTGGAACTTCTCTCTTGATTCCATTTTTAATTCTCTTGTGATCCAAGATCCAAGGATGAGGCTTTTTGAAAAGTTTTTTTATGCTGCATTTTTTAAACAGATATTAAAAATAAGGAAACAGACCACATAAATAAAATTATAGTATACACATGTTTTTTTATTTTTCAAACATGTCTAGCTTCTAGTTTTGTTTTTTTTAGTTTTGCTGTGGTTACATAAGCAATTGGACTAAAAGTTCATAGATTTAAATTATGGAGCCTTGTACACGTATTAGCTTAAGAGAAATAATGTCAGGAATACAAAAGCATTGCATCTGATTTCAGTTATGTTCTCTAGAAGTGGCATTAGGGAGCAAAAGTGAATGCAGACTAATGACAACTAAGTTAATGAGGGAAATAGGAAATTGCTTTTACTAAGATAAGTTTTCATAGTTGACTATTAACTATTACCATGAGTGTTTGGACCAAACAAAATATAAACAAATGACCTTTGTGTGTTTTAGAAATAATAATCATTTTAACTTTTTAATTGCATTGCTCTAAATGTATGTATGTTCATCTATTCCCAGGATTCAAACTATGTTGTTGCAGTGCAAAACTATGTGACAGACGATAAGAGTTTTCTTAGTTTCCATAAGGGAGATGTTATCCGACTCCAACCATTAGAGGGACTTCAAAAAGGTCAGTTCTTAATTGATCTTGTTTTTAACTGGTTCAGAATAAACCTCAATTCGATTGGTTGAGCCCTTCTATTCTGTATTATTAGATATAAGTTATAGCAGGACTCGTATATATAAAATGCTATTGTGTGGATGCTCCAATATTTTATACCCACCTACCAGAGACCATGTTTTACATATTTGACTTAAAGGGCATGTCCACCTCTTTTTTTCAACATGTTTCTGTAGTGTAGGGCTCCCTCTCCCAACCCCAAACGCCATAGTAGTTTGACACAAAACACCACTGATCTGTACTTACATCACCTCTTTCCCCCGTCGATGTGTCACGGCCCTCTGCTTGCATGAAACTGCAAGCAGGGGGCCGGACCGGCAGCAGCGTCCGTGATTGGCTGAGAGGCAGCCAATCATGGACGAGGCTTCCAGCTGTGCAGATCGACGGGGGAAAAAGGTGATGTAAGTACAGATCGGGAGTGTTTTGTGTGAAACTACTATGGGGTTTGGGGTTGGGGGAGGGAGCCCTACACTACAGAAAAGGGGTTTTGCGCTAGGGGGTGGGAGAAAGAAACAGGAGGTAGAGGGAGGGGGAGGAGGTCTGTACTGAGAATGACAAAATTCTCCCTGAGGAGAGACAGGAGGCAGAGTCCTATATGGACTCTGCAGAGCTCCTGGTGGGCAGTTTTTTGGACTTTAGGGGGGACTACAGGAGAACCATATGGAGCTGGGATGTGAGGTAAGGATTGTTCTACACTACATATTGAGGCCAGTAGTGGGATAAATTGTAGTTTTGGGGGTGGACATGCCCTTTAATTAAAGCCAAGGCTATTTTTGATCTTCTATGGTCAATAGAAATTAAACATAACCAATGCTATTTTACATTTGTTACAATCTGACCTGTATACTGTATATTTAGGATTGAAGATTGTATAAGCGCAATAATCTGTCCTCAGTTTAACTCCTTGCATATTACGCTTGAGCGAATCTTGTAATCCTGCCTAGAGCACAATCCTGCATGTTCCAACATTAAATTCATCAACATTAATTTGCCTGCACTAACTCTATGAATTTCCCATTGCTGCCCAATGGATGTCCGGACAGGCCAAAACTATGGCTGCATTGTAAGAAAGAAAGTGATGTATCTGGAGGAACTTAAACGTGCCACGCAGGACTTTGGTGGGTGCTTTTGGCATGTTCCTGATATTTTTTTACATTAGTAATTACATCTCCAGACCTAAAGTTTTTATAGGGATTGATGTGCATTTCCCCTGGATTTGCTGTGCTGCTCTTCAGAACCTTCTTTTCCTATTCTGTCCCATCATCGTCCTCCTCTGTGTGTACTTCCTTATCTATTTCTACCACACATAGTTATATTTCGTGGTATGCACTCGGCTAGATTGATCAGAAGGGTTCCAGATTTTCGTATGAGGACCCCCAAGCAACTTCTCAGGGAACCATGGTTAAGATACACTGCTCTATATGATAATGATTCTCATGTGTTGTAGGGTGGAAATTTGGAGCTATCCATGGCCGTGCTGGGCTCTTTCCAGCAGAGTGTGTGCAACCAGTGGCAGCTCCAGACTTTGTCAACCTCCCCGCTGACCGTAGGGAAGAGCCACAGAACAGGCAGAGCCGGGCTGCAGTTTCGGCCACGGTGGCAGTGGCTGTGGCATCAACATCTGTTGCTCAGGAATTTGACAGAAAGACAGGAGTAAGTACAGTTTGGGGTTGAGTCATCAATATGTCTTAAGGTGGTGCAATGTTCCCTTTTTTTATGATACATTGATTGACTTAAAGGGTATGTCCACCCTAAAGATATTATTTTAATATAGAATAGATACCTCCTGCTCACCCTCAACCGCCTTGTCAGAATTAAAAAAAAAATGTTTAGAACGTTACTTACAGCCCCCGGATCCTCCAGCGCATTGATCCGGCTCCCTGCTTGCCGGCAGGGGACCAGACTGGCAGCCAGGTCTGTGATTGGCTGAGACGCAGCTACCTTATACTAAAAGGATTTAACGCTTGGTTGAAGGACATGCAAGGATGGATACAGAGGGTAGGAGGGGGGGGGAAACGTCACTACTATGAAGTTCCTATGCAGACTGTGTGGGAACGGAAAAGGCACGGACATGAGGGGACGTCTGAGAGCTTGGATTTACATTGAGATGCTCCTGGTCTGCAAAAAGAAGGTAGCAAAAACATATGTATGGCTGAACAAATGTTAATGCTTTTTGGCTTGTTTTAAAGCTAGAATAATGACCAATAACATATTAAATGATGGTTTTGCAGATGGACATTCCCTTAAATGAGATGATAACCTTAGCAAGCTTTCGGGACTTTATAGTTCCTTTTTCTATGATACGTTTGTTAGCTGAATGACAGGATAGCCATAGGAAGCTTTATCAAATAAAAAAGTCAATTCACCTGTTTTAGCAATCAAAGACATTTCCCCACTCCCTAAGTGGCTTCCTCAGCATTCCAACATGGTGGTCAGAATTTCCCAACCTATGTAGAGACATGGCACATGTTAATTGTTCAAGTAACGTTTAAATATACAGTTAACATTATTCAGTCACACTGTCTAGTAAAAAAAACACCTATAACTGAGTTACGTGTGTGGATTGTTCTTTAACTGCTGAAATGTTAAAATGCTTTGTAAGTAGATGGAAGGCAGTGTCAAAGGACCCCTATTTAGGGATGGTTTCTTCAGTTTGACAGTTTTCACTCCTCTTGGAAACTAGTTGTCCTCTCTGTCAAAATACATACATCCCAGTCCTCAAAAGAGTGACCTTCAAGGGGAGAATTTCCCTACCATTGTGTTAAACTGAAAAAGTCAATGGGATGAATGGTGAAACGTCTTAAATTACTAAAACAAGTGCAGTATGAATTCACTCCATATTATTTAATATACAATACCTGGATAAAGAAATGTGCTTAGATTGTAAGCTCTTCGGGGCAGGGCCTGGTGTAATTGTATACATGTTATTGTAAAGTGCTATGGAAAATGTTGGCGCTATATAAATCCGCAATAATAATGACCAACCCCCTTTTTAGACCGGACCTAATATAATACTATAATTTACTGTAAATTATTTGTTGTGAAAGTGCTATGCTGTAACTCCTAACTAGTGATGGCCCAGTTCGCGGATCCGCGTCGGATTTACCTCGTTCGCAAATGGCGGATATCGCGGATTTTCTGGTTTTCCGCCTTCCGGACTTTTCCGAACCGAATTACGAGGATTCCGAATTACGAGGATTTCTCGTATTTTCGAAAATACGGGAAAATACAAGAAATCCTCGTAAATTCGAAATTTCGCGGAATTTTCACATTTTTGGGCGAAGCAAGCCACATTTTCGGGTCTGTATTTTCGAAGAATCCTCGTATTTTTGAAAATTCGTGGATCCTCGAGCAGATCGGATTTTGCGAAGTTCGGACATCTCTACTCCTAATCTGCAAGTACCCATCGGTAAGTTGGTACACTTACCGATGGGTCAAAACATTGTCCCTTTAAAAGCTTTTCAAAGACTATTTATACAGAGTCATTTGTAAAAACATCTTCATTCCAGGGATCACCCACACCCAGTGAGTATGCAGAAAGCTTGGACGAGTACACAGATCCAACCACGTCGGAGATTATGCTGCAAGGAAGTCCATACAACATGGTGGAATTTGCGAAGAAGTACTTCAGAGAGGGGCAGAGGTTGGCGGCACAAGCACAGGAAGACATATCTCAGAAGATGGCAGGGTATGTTGCACATGATGTGATAGGACATAAATGCAAATACCCATAGTAGTAATGTTATTAAAGGTCATGTCCACCCTTAAAACAAAAAACTGGTGACTTGTTGGTAATCTGCCTGCAATCCCAACTGCTATTTTTACCAGTTTACCATTTATTTACCATGCATTTTTTTTTCTATGCATTTATTACCAGATATTTATTGATGGGTTCTATCTGTTTCTGGAAAAGGTATCTGCCTCCTCCCTCTGCTCAATGAGCTTTTTACAAGATTGAGCATGTGCAGAGGAGGCAGCAGCGGAATCATTAGTCAATCACAGCCAATGACTGAATGTTAATCCCCTGTCTGCCTCTTCTGAGCATGCCCAGGCTCAGTACAGGCTCAGTACAGTTTTCTAAATTCTCAGTTTTCACGAGGCATCCAGAAGAATTACAGGCATACAGTAATGAATTCATAGGACAAACTATGATTTATCAACATATTTTAAAGAGGCCATTCTTTCTAAAAGATGTTCTTATGAGGGTGGAGTTGCCCTTTAAATATCTGGTTAATAATCCATCTAATTATGTGCAGAATGTATCAGTTGGGGGCAGGTAACAAACATGTAACCATTTTTTTGTCTTAAGGGTGGACATGCCCTTTAAAAACGAGAAGAGAAGAAATGTTTAGACTTTTTTTCAGAGGTGGAAGGTACCAGTTTAGAACCAAGCGTCCTGATGGAGCTCGGGGTTATGGGTAATACTAGCTAATACATTTCCCCTCTCTTTCTAGGGAGACAAATAAACAAACTTCAAAAAATAAGAAAGGATCCAGAGATCCAGAGGAAATGTTGAAATTTACAAAGGTAATTTGATGGTCTCTGCAGAAGAAAAACATGTTCTTTAATCAATAAGTGACCCTTTCCTAGTTCCTTACAGTGGCCTAGCTACATACCTTAGGGCTTCAATGTGGAATTTGGGCCTAGGCCCCCTAGCGCCAGGACTCAAACCTGAGGACATAGTAACATAGTAACAGTAATTAAGGTTGAATAAAGACATACGTCCATCAAGTCCAACCTATTCACTTTTTTTTTTTTTTAACCCTACCTAACAGTTGATCCAGAGGAAGGCAAAAAACCCCAGCTAAAAAGGGGGAAAAAATTCCTTCCTGACTCCAAACGGCAATCGGAAAGTATCCCTGGATCAACCAGATCTATATTCATTAATACCAGTAATTCATATTTTTTAGTTTTAGAAACTTATATCCAGGCCTTTTTTAAAGTTATTCAATGAACTTGCAATTACCACATCTGCTGGAAGACAGTTCCACAGTTTCACTGTTCTCACTGTAAAGAAACCTCTCCTAACCTGAAGATGAAACTTCTTTTCTTCCAACCTTAAAGGATGTCCACGTGTCCTCTGATATGACCTATTAGTGAACAATGCACCAGAGAGCTCATTGTATGGGCCATTAATATATTTGTACAAGGTTATCATGTCCCCACGCAACCGCCGCTTCTCCAATGTAAACAGACCTAACTTGTCTAATCTGCCTGCATATTCAAGCCCCTCCATTCCCCTTATTAATTTAGTTGCCCTTCTCTGAACTGCCTCAATTTCCAAGATGTCCCTTTTGTATATGGGATTCCAAAACTGCACCGCATATTCCAAATGAGGCCTTACCAGTGCCTTGTAAAGATGGAGAATAATATTTTTCTCTCTTGAATCTATTCCCCTCTTTATACAAGATAATATCTTGCTAGCTCTAGCTGTTGCTACCTGGAATTGTTTGCTATAGCTAAGTCTGTTATCTACCAAAACCCCCAAATCTTTTTCCAGTCGAGATTCACTTAACACACAGTTATTTATGGTGTAGGTGGCACAGGGATTGTTACATTTATCTACATTGAATCTCATCTGCCATTCTGCTGCCCATTTTGATAATCTATCTAGGTCTGCTTGCAGCACTTGCACATCATTGGAAGTTTCCAAAGCTCTGGAAACCCCCCACCACACACTCAACAACCCCTCTGTACCCAGATAACCTCCCGAGGCAGAATACCAAAAAAAGAGACTGTTAACTAGCAATCAAAGCATTAATTAAATGGGGGCATAACTAGTAATAATGGGGCTACCATCCTATGTCGCTTACAGTGGCTGCCTGGGTGCTACATTGTATCTGTAGAGAGAGTATAAAGGCGAAGTGGCTGGTTCAATTGCACCCCCTGCACCCCTGGTAGCTACGCCCCTGTTGGAAGGGGCTATGTGTGCCAGATATTATTTTAAGGCAATTCCCAGAGTGCCATTGTCCGCCAATGGGCAGATTTCCCCAATAAACAATCTATTCTCTCCCTGTCTCTCTTTCTATCTTTACAGGATCCCATTCAGGAATCCCTCATTGAATTCAGTGACGGCAGTATGAACAGGATTGCATCAGAGGTCTTTACAGGTAGGGAAGGTTGTAGCCCACAAACCAGGAATTTCTGTGGGTTTGATAGTATTGTTCAAATGCTGCTTTGTAGTGTTATACACGGAAATGCTTATTATTTATAAATCTTCTGCATTTGCCCTGTAAGAAAACTTCTGCTTATATGATGAGAGCAAAATTATTTGGTTTTCCTGTAAAACACATTCAGGGAGATGTAATAAATGTTTTTATCGTTAAAAATGGTGCTAATTTTGCCCCAAACAATCAGATTTTATTTACCATTTGAAAGCTAACATCTGATTGGTTGGGGCAAAATCAGCACCATTTTTAACGATAAGAAATGTTATTACATCTCCCTGATTGGGTTCTAGGGTACTTTATCACATTGCACAAGGGAAATCAGTTAAACGAAACAAAGGTTTTACTCAAAGCTATAAAATGGTGTGGTGCTCATCTTCAGCAGCTTAATGAATGTAAGTATAATTTTATTTATATAGCACCACTTGGGTACGCAGCGCGGTACATTATAAAATACAGACACGGTTATTCAATAAAAGTTCTTATCGCTTAAAATGGTGATAATTTTGCCCCAACCAATCAGATGTTAGCTTTCAAATGTTAAATGATATCTGATTGGTTGGGGCAAAATTAACACCATTTTAAACCATAAGAACTTTTATTGAATCTCCCTGAGAATATACAAACAGCGATAAGTGCAATTCATTATACAGATAAATTACATTTACATCAATAAAGGTTACGGATACATATATATATAAAATAAGTGAGCCTTGACATATTATGAAAAAGATCCCTGCCCTGAAGAGCTTACAATCTAAGTGATACAGATAAAGTGGGGGAAGGGATAAAGTGCTCAGACAGCTAACAAGCATTAATAGTGATGGTTTTCAGAAAGGTAGGATAACAGTTTAGATTTAAAATAACTAAAGGATCAAGGATGTCACCAGGCGAAGTGAGAGAGGAAGAGTTCCAAAGGTAGGGAGCAGCAAGAGAGAATGGTTTAATACGGAAGGAAGCAGTGTTCGTTTGGAGTTTGTAGAGAAGATTGCAGCGCAGTGCAAGTCCAGGAACATAAGGGACCAACAGAGAAGATAAGTAGGGAGGTGCAGTAGAGCAAAGGGATTTAAAGGTTAAAAGCAGGGTATTGAATATGATTCCTTGTTTGATGGGAAGCCACCCTATGGACTGAAGTATCGGGGTTGCGGGTTCTCTTTTGGAGGAGAGCGAGATGATCCGAGCTGCAGAGTTTAAGATAGACTGGAGAGGAGAGAGATGATAGGCCGGGAGACCAAGTAGCAGAATGTTACAGTAGTCAAGACGGGAGATTATAAGGGCATGGATGAGTGGAGAGAGAGAGAAAAGGGCAGATCTTGGCAATATTGCGAAGAAGAAAACAGGTCCTAACGACATTAACGACATGGAAGGAAAGAGCTTAGGAGTCAAAGATCACTCCAAGGCAGCGTGCAGATTCAACTGGATTAATGTATACCCAAGGTAAATAATAGACTCTCCCTTTCCGATTTAGTAATAAATTAAAAACACAGGGTGATAGTCTGGATCCCAATCAGACCATCAACAGCTGCTCCAATAGGAGCCTCTAAAAAAGATAACCAAAACTATATAAACCTTCTAATACAATTATTCTAAAATTGGCTGGCCAGCCACAACCCACACAGTAAATCCATACACAATACAATCTCAAATTATTGTTATATAGTGTTTTTATATAACAATAATTTGATGCTCGGTAAAGACCGCTGAGGCCCAAGACCCTTTTTTCTTTCTGTTTAGAAGTTTTTGGGCCAATCTTTATCTCACGTGTGTACCGGGCCTTAGATGAGTTCCAAAGCCAATTCCGTGGCTCGGTCTATGTGCCTGAATTTCCTTCTCTGTCTTCTGCAGGAATCATGAAATTCATGGGAGATTTGCCTATGAAAGGACAATCTGAACTGGATTCTGTCTGTTCCATTTTAAAGGTATATACCCTGCCGATATCTGTTTGAATCTATGTGACTATGCGGAGCCTTCAGCTTTTGGTCAGATATGTCTCCCAGCACTGTATCATGTATTTTAACAAATACTGTCTGGACTGGGGGAACTACATCTCCTATTTGTGTATCACTGCAATAGTGAACTATTCCTTTACCACATTGATTGAAGCCTGGAAGGTTAAGGAGCTACGCCTTACCTCCTGTTCTTCAATTAATTGTTGGATAGCCAAGAATGAAGATGCCAAAACTTTCCTTTCACTCGATCCAGCGTGGCCGCTCTGAAATTCCCGACCACTTCCTGCTTCTGTTCCGCTATAGCGCGCATTATGGGGCATGTGCATTATAGCGGAACAGAAGCAGGAAGTGGTCGGGACCTGTCAGTAAGGCCATGCTGGATCACGGGAAAGGTAAGCTTTTGACATCTTCGTTCCTGGCTCTCCAACAACTGATTGCAGAATGGGAGGTAAGGCGTAGCTCCTTAACCTACCAGGCTTCAATCAATGTTGTTTACTATTGCAGTAAACTATTCCTTTAATGTGCTATTTAGATTACTGCATGTGCAGAATATCCCTTACCTGTGAATTGTAAATTATACACATGAATATAAACTGTCAAGTGTTTAAATGTCTATATAATCTGTTTAAATACTTTATCTAAGGCTTCCTGTACCCGTCTTATTCATAAACAAGGAATCCCCCCTAAATATAACAAGTGTTTACAATATGTTTGCTATTTAAAATAGAACTAAACCTAAAATATTAATGTTCATGTAACTCGCACCTCTGATATAATGCGAATTTTGAAGCAACAGCCCTCATTCTGCGGCCATCCATCCTATAGAATTATGACTGTACAGCCTTGTTTAAAGAGAGATCATTGGCAGGTCATCCAATGGTTACATGACAGCTTTGGCAAGGAGAGGGTAGAGAGGCTGGAGAACTCACTGGGTCCAACAAGTGCAACTACAGGATGTATTTTAGCTTTAGTTTACCTTTAATAGTTAGAAATGACTAGTATGGAATATTCAGCCGTAAGTGAGTAACATATAATTAGAAGTCATGCTGACCAGACAGGAACCAGTGATCCCATTAAGTTGGGAAATTATATCATTAGAGGGTTAAACTGCACATTGGGTTGGTTGGTCAAAAAAGATCAGAAACTTTTATTTAGTCTACAATTGGAATGTGCAGTTGTTGAGGAATGGGCCAGTGGCCATGCCAGAGACTGAGTGATCTTTCATTGTGATTTCAGCTTTGTGGGGAAAATGAAGTGATGAAGGACGAGGGATACTGCCAGATCATCAAGCAGGTCACAGACAATACCAGCACCAACACGTAAGTCTGTATCCCTTATATCGTATGGATTAGACCAGTGTACTTTATACTGTATGAATGAGGCCGTGTCCCTATAAGAATCTATGGATTAGACCAGTGTACTTTATCTGTATGAATGAGGCCAGTGTACCTTATATCGTATGGATTAGACCAGTGTACTTTATACTGTATGATGAGGCCAGTGGTACCTTTATCGTATGGATTAGACCAGTGTACTTTATACTGTATGAATGAGGCCAGTGTAACCTTATATACTGGATTAGACCAGTGTACTTTATACTGTATAATGAGGCCAGTGTACCTTATATCGTATGGATTAGACCAGTGTACTTTATACTGTATGAATGAGGCCAGTGTACCTTTATATCGTATGGATTAGACCAGTGTACTTTATACTGTATGAATGAGGCCAGTGTACCTTATATCGTATGGATTAGACCAGTGTACTTTATACTGTATGAATGAGGCCAGTGTACCTTATATCGTATGGATTAGACCGTACTTTAACTGTATGAATGAGGCCAGTGTACTTATATCGTATGATTAGACCAGTGTACTTTATACTGTATGAAAGAGGCCCAGTGTACCTTATATCGTATGGATTAGACCAGTGTACTTTATCCTGTATGAATGAGGCCAGTGTACCTTATATCGTATGGTTAGACCAGTGTACTTTATACTGTATGAATGAGGCCAGTGTACCTTATATGTATGGATTAGACCAGTGTACTTATCTGTATGAAAGAGGCCATGTACCTTATATCGTATGGATTACCAGTGTACTTTATACTGTATGAATGAGGCCAGTGTACCTTATAGCTATGGATTAGACCAGTGTACTTTATACTGTATGAATGAGGCCCAGTGTACCTTATCGTATGGATTAGACCAGTGTACTTATCTGTATGAATGAGCAGTGTACCTTAATCGTATGGATTAGACCATGTTACTTTAACTGTTGAAAGAGCCAGTGTACCTTATATCGTATGATTAGACCAGTGTACTTTATACTGTATGAATGAGGCCAGTGTACCTTTATACGTATGGATTAGACCAGTGTTTTATATACTGTATGAATGAGGCCAGTGTACCTTATATCGTATGGATTAGACCATGTTTACTTTATACTGTTGAATGAGGCCAGTGTACCTTTATATCGTATGGATTAGACCAGTGTACTTTATACTGTACGAATGAGGCCAGTGTACCTTATATCGTATGGATTAGACCAGTGTACTTTATACTGTATGAATGAGGCCAGTGAACAGTGGCATAACCATAGGGCCTGCAACCCTATGGGGGTAAAAGGGTCCACAATCTCCTTCACAAATGCTCCATGATCAGCTGTTTTTAAACAGCTGATCGTGTGTATGCATTACGCAACATACGTGCAATCAGCTTTATAGAACCAGCTGATCACGGAGCCTCAGGGAAGGGGGTATATGTCAGAGGCTTGGACTGTAACCTTGCAGGGCCCTCCCACAATTATGCACCTGCCAGTGAACCTTCTATCGTATGGATGAGGCCAGTGTCCCAGATATCCTATGTACAGTGACCGCAGGCCGCCCTTTGTGTGTTGTTCAGGGACAGCTGCCAGCGAGGGTGGAGGCTTCTCTACATCCTTTGTGCTTACTACAAATGCTCCGAGGTGCTGAAGCCTTACTTGTTCAAGTTCCTCCAGGACACATGCAGGAGCCCTGGATTACACTACCAAGGTGAGTCCTTCTGAATGGGAGAGCCGGTAAACAATATAGATTTTTAAAAATACAATATTCCTGTGTTTTACATATTCAAAAGGAAAATAAAATCTTAAGCTAAACATAAAGTTTAAAGAGAAGCTGAACAATACATTTACATATATATATATATATATATACAGACGTTCATCTGCTTGTTTACTTGTCAGGGATTGCCAAGGCGTGTGAACAGAATCTGCGTAAAACCCTTCAGTTTGGAGGCCGCAGGGAATATCCAAGCTCCATGGAACTTAAAGCAATGGTGGTACGTCATAACCCATGGTAATGGTGTATAAATACAATAGAACAGGATGCTGGTTTATTTCCCAGAATTCCGCACCGTAAACCTACATTATAACCACCAAGCACTTTCTAAATGGTGCTGCCTGTAGATGTATTAGGGTTTGAATATAAAATGTAATAATGTATCCGATGTAAACAGCCATGCACAGAAAGCCCCAATAGCACCTAATAGCCCATGACCAGATATAGGCTGCAGTAAATGAATGCCATTTGTCTAATACATGCATCTAGCTGAATGTTTTATTACCAGCCAGGAGATGCATCAACCATGCGACATTCTAGGCCTCCATATTTGTTTCTAGTAACTCTATAAAGGCAGCCATATTTGTTTCTAGTAACTCTATAAAGGCCTCCATATTTGTTTCTAGTAACTCTATAAAGGCAGCCATATTTGTTTCTAGTAACTCTATAAAGGCAGCCATATTTGTTTCTAGTAACTCTATAAAGGCAGCCATATTTGTTTCTGTAAACTCTATAAGGCAAGCCATATTTGTTTCTAGTAAACTCTATAAAGGCAGACCATATTTGTTTCTAGAACTCTATAAAGGCAGCCATATTGTTTCTGTAACTCTATAAAGGCAGCATATTTGTTTCTAGTATAAAGCACCATATTTGTTTCTAGTACTATAAAGGCCTCCATATTTGTTTCAGTAACTATAAAGGCAGCCTATTTGTTTCTAGTAAGCTCTATAAAACATCCAATTTGTTTCTAGTAACTACTATAAAGGCAAGCCATATTGTTTTCTAGTAACTCTATAAAGGCAGCCATATATGTGTTTCTAGTAACTCTATAAAGGCAGCCATATTGTTCTAGTACTCATAAAGGCAGCCATATTGTTTCTAGTAACTCTATAAAGCAGCCATATTTGTTATAGTAACTCTATAAAGGCAGCCATATTTGTTTCAGTACCTATAAAGGCAGCCCATATTTGTCTTCTAGTAACTCTATAAAGGCAGCCATTTGTTTCTAGTACTTAAGGCAGCTAATATTATGTTTATAGTAACTCTATAAGGCAGCCAATTTGTTCTAAGTAACTCTATAAAGGCACCATATTTGTTTGTAATCTATAAAGCAGCTATTGTTTCTAGACTCTATAACAGGCAGCCATATTTGTTTCTAGTAACTCTATAAAGGCAGCCATATTTGTTTCTAGTAGCTCTATAAAGGCAGCCATATTTGTTTCTAGTAACTCTATAAATGCAGCCATATTTGTTTCTAGTAGCTCTATAAAGGCAGCCATATTTGTTTCTAGTAACTCTATAAAGGCAGCCATATTTGTTTCTAGTAACTCTATAAAGGCAGCCATATTTGTTTCTAGGAACTCTATAAAGGCGCCCATTATTGTTCTAGTAACTATAAAGGCAGCCATATTTGTTTCTATAACTCTAAAGCAGCCATATTGTTTCTAGTAACCTATAAAATGCAGCCATATTTGTTTCTAGTAGCTCTATAAAGGCAGCCATATTTGTTTCTAGTAACTCTATAAAGGCAGACCTATTTGTTTCTAGTACTCTATAATAAAGGAGCACATATTGTGTTCAGTAACTCTATAAAGGCAGCCATATTTTTTCTAGCTAACTCGAAAGGCAGCCATTTGTTTCTAGTAACTCTATAAAGGCAGCCATATTTGTTTCTAGTAGCTCTATAAGGCAGCCATTATTGTTTCTAGTAACTCTAAAAGGCAGCCATATTGTTTCTAGTACTCTATAAAGGCAGCCATATTTGTTTCTAGTAACTTTATAAAGGCAGCCATATTTGTTTCTAGTAACTCTATAAAGGAACCATATTTGTTCTAGATATCTCTATAAAGGCAGCCATGTTGTTTCTAGATCTATAAAGAGCCATATGTTCTAGTAAATCTAAAAGGCAGCCATATTGTTTCTAGTACTCTATAAAGGCAGCCATATGTTTCTAGTACTCTATAAAGGCAGCCATATTTGTTTTCTAGTCTCTATAAAGGCAGCCATATTTGTTTCTAGTAACTCTATATAAGGCAGCCATATTTGTTTCTAGTAATCATTAAAGGCAGCCATATTTGTTTCTAGTAACTCTATAAAGCACCATATTGTTTCTAGTAACTCTATAAGGCAGCCATATTTGTTTCTAGTAACTCTTAAAGGCAGCCATATTTGTTTCTAGTAACTCTATAAAGGCAGCCATATTTGTTCTAGATTATAAAGGCTCATATTGTTCTAGTAACTTATAAGGCAGCCATATTTGTTTAGTAACTATAAAGGCAGCAATTGTTTCTGACTCTATAAAGGCAGCCATATTTGTTTCTAGTAACTCTATAAAGGCAGCCATATTTGTTTCTAGTATCTATAAAGGCAGCCTATTTGTTTGATAACTCTTAAGGACCCATATTTGTTTCTAGTAACTCTATAAAGGCAGCCATAGGTTGCTAGTAACTTATAAAGGCAGCCATTGTGTTTCTAGTAACTCTAAAAGGCAGCCATATTGTTTCTGTAGATCTATAAAGGCAGCCATATTTGTTTCTAGTAACTCTATAAAGGACATCCATATTTGTTTCTAGTAACTCTATAAAGGCACCATATTTGTTCTAGTAACTCTATAAAGGCACCATATGTTTCTAGTAACTCTATAAAGGCACCATATTTGTTTCTAGTAACTCTATAAAGGCAGCCATATTTGTTTCTAGTAACTCTATAAAGGCAGCCATATTTGTTTCTAGTAACTCTATAAAGGCAGCCATATTGTTTCTAGTAACTCTATAAAGGCAGCCATATTTGTTTCTAGTAACTCTATAAAGGCAAGCTCATATTGTTTCTAGTAGCTCATAAGGCACATATTTGTTTCTAGTAACTCTATAAAGGAGCCATATTTGTTTCTAGTAACTCTATAAAGGCAGCCATATTGTTTCTAGTAACTTATGGCAGCCATATTTGTTTCTAGTCCTCTATAAAGGCAGCCATATTTTTCTAGTAACTCTAAAAGGCAGCCATATTTGTTTTAGTAACTCTATAAAGGCAGCCATATTTGTTTCTAGAAGCTATAAAGGCAGCCATATTTGTTTCTAGTAACTTATAAAGGCAGCCATATTTGTTCTCGTAGCTCTATAAAGGCAGCCATATTTGTTTCTAGTAACTCTATAAGGCAGCCATATTTGTTTCTAGTAACTCTATAAAGGCAGCCATATTGTTCTAGTATACTCTAAAAGGCAGCCATATTTGTTTCTAGTAACTCTATAAAGGCAGCCATATTGTTTCTAGTAATCTATAAAGGCAGCCATATTTGTTTCTAGTAACTTATAAGGCAGCCATATTGTTTCTAGTAGCTCTATAAAGGCAGCCATATTTGGTTTCTAGTACTCTATAAAGGCAGCCATATTTGTTTCTAGTACTCTATAAAGGCAGCCATATTGTGTCTAGTCGAATTATAAAGGCAGCCATTTGTTTCTAGTAACTCTATAAAGGCATCCATATTTGTTTATAGGAACTCTATAAAGGCAGCCATATTTGTTTCTAGTACTCTATAAAGGCACCATATTTGTTTCTAGTAACTCTATAAAGCAGCATATTTGTTTCTAGAGTATTATAAAGGCACCATATTGTTTCTAGTAACTCTATAAAGGCACCATATTTGTTTCTAGTAACTCTGAAAGGCGCCATATGTTTTAGTAACTCTATAAAGGCAGCCATAGTTTCTAGTAACTCATAAAGGCAGCCATATTTGTTTCTAGAGTTATAAAGCGTCCATATTTGTTCTAATAACTCTATAAAGGCATCTATTTGTTTTTAGTACTCTATAAAGGCAGCCATATTTGTTCTAGTACTCTAAAAGGCAGCCATATTTGTTTCTAGAACTCTATAAAGGCAGCCATATGTTTCTAGTAGATCTATAAAGGCAGCCATATTTGTTTCTAGTAACTCTATAAGGCACCATATTGGTTCTAGTAACTCTATAAAGGCACCTATTGTTTCTAGTAGTAACTCTAAAGGCCCATATTGTTTAGATATAGTTTTTTCTAGTAACTCTATAAAGGCACCATATTTGTTTCTAGTAACTCTATAAAGGCAGCCCTATTTGTTTCTAGTAACTCTATAAGGCAGCATATTGTTTCTAGTAACTCTATAAAGGCAGCCAATTTGTTTCTGTAACTCTAAAGGCAGCATATTTGTTTCGATAGCTCTATAAAGGCAGCCATATTTGTTTCTAGTAACTCTATAAGGCAGCCATATTTGTCTAGTAGTATACTATAAAGGCAGCCATATTTGTTTCTAGTAGCTTATAAAGGCAGCCATATTTGTTTTAGTTATAAAGGATCCATATGTTTCTAGTAACTCTATAAAGGCAGCCATATTGGTTCTAGTAATCTATAAAGGCAGCCATAATTGTTTCTAGTTAACTCTATAAGGCAGCCATATTGTTTCTAGTAACTCTAAAAGGCAGCCATATTTGTTTCTAGTAACTCTATAAAGGCAGCATATTGTTTCTAGTAACTCTATAAAGGCAGCCATATTTGTTTCTAGAGTATAAAGGGCATCCTATTTGTTCTAGTAAACTCTATAAAGGCAGCCATATTGTTTCTAGTAACTCTATAAAGGCAGCCAATATGGTTTCTAGTAACTCTAAAAGGCAGCATTTTGTTTTAGTAGATCTATAAAGGCCAGCCATATTGTTCGAGATCTATAAAGGCAGCCATATTTGTTCTGTAACTCTATAAAGGCACCATATTGTTTCTAGTAACTCTATAAAGGCACCATATTTGTTTCTAGTAACTCTATAAAGGCACCATATTTTTTTAGTAACCTATAAAGGCAGCATATTGTTTCTAGTAACTCTATAAAGGCAGCCATATTTGTTTCAGTAACCTATAAAGGCAGCCATATTGTTTCTAGTAACTCTATAAAGGCAGCCATATTTGTTTCGTAGAGTTATAAAGGCGATCCATATTGTTTCTAGTAACTCTATAAAGGCATCCATATGTTTCTAGTTAACTTAAAAGCAGACATATTTGTTTCTAGTAACTATAAAGGCAGCCATATTGTTTCTAGACTCATAAAGGCAGCCATATTTGTTCTAGTAACTCTATAAAGGCAGCCATATTTGTTTCTTAGTACTCTATAAGGCAGCAATATTTGTTTCTAGTAACTCTATAAAGGCAGCCATATTTGTTTCTAGTAGCTCTATATAAGGCAGCCATTTTGTTCTAGTAGCTCTATAAAGGCAGCCATATTGTTCTAGTACTCTTATAAAGGCAGCCATATTGTTTCTAGTAGCTCTATAAAGGCAGCCATATTTGTTTCTAGTAGCTCTATAAAGGCAGCCATATTTGTTTCTAGTAGCTCTATAAAGGCAGCCATATTTGTTTCTAGTAACTCTATAAAGGCAGCCATATTTGTTTCTAGTAGCTCTATAAACGGAGCCATATTGGTCTAGTGCTCTATAAAGGCAGCCATTTTTCTAGTAACTCTATAAAGGCAGCCATATTGTTTCTAGTAGCTCTATAAAGGCAGCCATATTTGTTTCTAGTAGCTCTATAAAGGCAGCCATATTTGTTTCTAGTAACTCTATAAAGGCAGCCATATTTGTTTCTAGTAGCTCTATAAAGGCAGCCATATTTGTTTCTAGTAACTCTATAAAGGCAGCCATATTTGTTTCTAGTAGCTCTATAAAGGCAGCCATATTTGTTTCTAGTATCTCTATAAAGGCAGCATATTGTTCTAGTACTCATAAAGGCAGCCATATTTGTTTCTAGTACTCTAAAGGCAGCATATTTTTTAGTAACTCTATAAAGGCAATACAATTTGTTTCTAGTTAGCTCTATAAAGGCAGCCATATTTTTTCTAGTAACTCTATAAAGGCACCATATTTGTTCTAGTAACTCTATAAGGCAGCCATATTTGTTTTAGTAACTCTATAAAGGCAGCCATATTGTTTCTAGTACTATAAAGGCAGCCATATTTGTTTCTAGTAACTCTATAAAGGCAGCCATATTTGTTTCTAGTAACTACTATAAAGGCAGCCATATTGTTTCTAGTAGACTCTATAAAGGCAGCCATATTTGTTCTGTAACACTATAAGGCAGCCATATTTGTTTTAGTAACTCTATAAAGGCAGCCATATTTGTTCTAGTAACACTTATAAGGCAGCCATATTTGTTCTAGTAACTCTATAAAGGCAGCCATATTTGTTCTAGTAGCTCTATAAGGCAGCCATATGTTTCTAGTAACTCTATAAAGGCAGCCATATTGTTTCTAGTACTCATAAAGGCAGCCATATTGTTTTAGTAAACTTAAAGGCAGCCATTTGTTCTAGTACCTTATAAGGCAGCCAATTTGTTTCTAGTAACTCTATAAAGGCAGCCATATTTGTTTCTAGTAACTCTATAAAGGCAGCCCTATTTGTCTAGTGAACTCTATAAAGGCAGCCATTTATTGTTCTAGTAACACTATAAAGGCAAGCATGATGGTTCTAGGAACTACTATAAAGGCAGGCCCTATTGTTTGTACTTAGAAGCCATTTGTTAGAACTCTATAAAGGCAGCCATATTTGTTTCTAGTAACTCTATAAAGGCAGCCATATTTGTTTCTAGTAACTCTATAAAGGCAGCCATATTTGTTTATATAATCAGGACCCTTCTGCTGATCTGCATTTTAATATCTGCTGCTGTATGGACTGTATGGTAAATATGGGACTCAAAAAGAAAACAGCTCCATGTCCTGCTTCCTTATTACCACTATTTCTGTTCATTCTTCCCTGTTTCCAGGCCGGGAGAAGCTCTAAGAGACAGCTGTTTCTTCTCCCTGGAGGAATCGAGAGGCATCTAAAGATAAAGACATGCTCGGTTAGTGAAGGAATTTATTTTTTAAGGATAACTGAAATCCACCCTCCCCTTCCTACAGTACTTACAATATTAAAAAGCTTTTGTTATCCCTCTACCAGTTCCTTTATTACAGCAGGGAGTCTGAGACTGATGTTAATGGTTTTTGATATAGCAATACGGTAAGCGTTGGGGTGGCATTTATTGCAGTTTTCCAGTAGATGGCGCTCTTGCTTCACCAAACACATGAACTTTCTTATTCTAATACAGATTAATGCTTTTACCCAAGGAAAGATTATAAAAGCTTGGGAATTGGTAAGGACTAAGGGTTAGGTCCCACTATGTGCGTTGCATTTTCCGAATTGCATTGTCATTTGAAATATAATGGAACTTGCAAGAATCAGATCCCACTATATACTTTGCGTTCTGAATCTATTCAGGCCGGTTCTCCGCAAACGTTGATGTTCGTGCACACAGAGGATCACACTGGTGATCCTACTCCTGAGCGGACACTTAACAAACTGGAGGAGGTGCCTGGGTGCATTTGGGCAAGGGGGCGGGGACGGAGCCTCACTTCTTCAAAGTGTCCGCTCCTTAGGGTAGGAACGTAACCCCAGTGTGCCTGGGTCCCCCTTTGGCTTCGGAGAAAAGCATTTTACGTAAGTATAAAAAATTCTCTTTTTTATCCGCATGCTTGCACCACTTTTGGTCCGTGTGTGTCAGAACCGCACTTTAATAATAGTCTATGGGAATGCAAAAAAAGGCGGACACACGTGGACAAACTTATTTGTTCCGGGGTTTTTCCCGTTTTCTCCAGTATTTCCTGAGACTTTCCAAAAAATGCACATGAACACAAACGGATCGAAAATGCGAACACACGTGGACAAACGGATAGAAAATCGCATGTCTGTTAACCCGCAAATGGACTGGAACATGGACAAAACGCAATGTCCAAAACGCACTCAAAACAGACAATGCAACGCACATAGTGGGACCTGGCCCTAAATGTGTCTAGTTGTCATTTAGGTGATTCACCCTTTAATTGACTATTTCTTTTTACATTGTCACCCGTAGCCTATATTTTTTAGAGCAGGGATGTCAAACTTGCATCCCTCCAGATTGAAAGCTACAACTCCTACAGGGTTATTCAATAAAGGTTCTTATCGTTTAAAATGGTGCTAATTTTGCCCCAACCAATCAGATCTTATTTAACATTTGAAAGCTAACATCTGATTGGTTGGCGCAAATTTAGCACCATTTTAAACGATAAGAACCTTTATTGAATAACCCTGCTAGTTTTTGCAACTAGGGAATGCTGGGAGTTGTGGTTTTCAAACATCTGGAGGCCCGCAAGTTTTACATTTCTGCTCTAGAGCAACCAAGCATTTAAAAGTTCCAAGTCTGAAATTACTGGTGTGTTGCAATGGATCAAATTAAGTAAGACAAGATGCTGATTAAATGGATATCTGTTTTAATAGTGTGTGATATCAATGGAGACATACAGAAGTCTCTTGCATGGACAGTCATTGGTTTTTCCTTGCAGGTAGCCTTTGATGTCATTGAGGAGATCTGCATTGAGATGGGGGTACACAAGGATGAAGCCTTCAATGAATACGCCATATTCGCTGTTACTAATAGGGGTAAGTCATGTGGTGTAAAGAAATGTAAGGAGATTCAGATTCTGGAAGTGATTTGTGACACTTGGGGCCATATTTATAAAGCCGCGGTATCACCTTTTATTTTTGGTATCGTAAATTTACGATCGCTAAACTGATTGGAGATTAACGATCGGTTTAACAATCGAAAATTTACGATACCGTTTGTAAATTTACGATATCGATCGTAAATCTTTGATAACGAAATAATAGATTTACGACCCCCATAGAATACTGTTGCAGGAAGTTTAGTAACGCATGGTATTCCACGATCGAACGTTCGTTAATTAATGAACATTTGGTCGTAAATGTGCGATCGGGATTGTAAATTAACTAACCGGCGATATCTCTAAAAAGCGATACCGCGGGTTTATAAATATGGCCCTTGGTTTCTCTCCACGCCAAATACATATTGAACCAACATATCATGGAGAAAGGGTCACGTAGTTACGTAGTTTAGCCAATCAGAACACAATGGCCTGAATATTCTAGTTATATATACGTCTTATTGACATCAGAGATTGACAAATATTTTTATATATTTTTAGTAAAGTGCTTGTAATTGTACTGAGTTTATATTCTTCCTTTTTTATATATAGCCATATATATCTATAACACACAAGAGCAGTGACATAATCTACAAGGCCACAAGCCGAGTTATACGAGGTACATGATTTAATTGGTTTAGTGTCCCTTTAAAGTACATTATTTGCTTTAATGCAAGTTTCATGTGACACTAAGGACATATCAAAGCCCCAATTATAACTAAGCTAAGCACTGGTTATGCCTGGTGACATAGCTAAGCACTGATTATACCTGATGACACAATATACGAATAGTAGTGATATAATAATATAATAATAGTGATTTTGTGATAGTGATAATGGTTTTGTAACTAAACTGTTCATCCTTGCAGGTCAGAACGTGAGACCGTTGAACAGAAAGGAATACATCCTGGACGTGTCAGCAGAGATGGAGCAGTCCGACAGCAATTACATGTTCTGGTTCCGACGGATTATTTGGTCACAGCCACTTAAATTTGAGAATGAGCTCTATGTCACAATGCACTATAACCAGGTATGAAGAAGCCCAATCATTACAAGAAACAGCTATAGTCCAAACTATAAAGAATACAGGAAAACCTATACCATCTCCATTTTATGTCAAGCCGATTCCAGGCTCAACCAGCCCCTAAGCTCTCCCAGACCCATTCTAAACTCCCCCAGCCCCAATCTAAACCCATCAGACCCATTCTAAGCTCTCCCAGACCCATTCTAAACCCCCCAGCCCCATTCTAAACCCCTCAGACGCATTCTAAGCTCCCCCAGCCCCATTCTAACACCCCAGCCATTTCTAAACTCCCCCAGCCCATTTAAACTCCCCAGACCTTTCTAAACTCCCCCAGCCCCTTTCTAAACCCCCCCAGCCCATTCTAAACTCCCCCAGCCCCTTTCTAAACTCCCCCAGCCCCATTCTAAACCCCTCAGACCCATTCTAAACTCCCCCAGCCCCATTCTAAACTCCCCCAGCCCCTTTCTAAACTCCCCCAGCCCCTTTCTAAACTCCCCCAGCCCCATTCTAAACTCCCCCAGACCCTTTCTAAACTCCCCCAGCCCCTTCTAAACTCCCCCAGCCCCCATTAAACCCCTCAGACCCATTCTAAACTCCCCAGCCCCTTCTAAACTGCCCCAGCCCCATTCTAAACCCCTCAGACCCATTCTAAACTCCCCCAGCCCCTTTCTAAACTCCCCCAGCCCCATTCTAAAGCTCTCCCAGCCCCATTCTAAGCTCTCCCAGACCCATTCTAAACCCCCCAGCCCCATTATAAGCTCTCCCAGACCCATTCTAAACTCCCCCAGCCCCATTCTAAACCCCCCAGCCCCATTCTAAGCTCCCCCAGCCCCATTTCATACCTATTTCCATTCTGCAGGTACTCCCGGACTATTTGAAGGGATTATACAATGTTGTGTCTCATATGAAGCCAACTGAGCACCAGTTTCAGCAGATCTCACGACTGGCTGCTCTTCAACACCGAGCAAAGGACAGCGTTTACCTACCCACTGCGTAAGACTTTTTACCTTATAAAAAAAAGGTTCAGCCCATTCACAAAATATTCTTTTAACATTTCCAATTGGTTGGAGAGACTGAAAGGTCACTAATTGTGTTTTCTGCCCATGTTTGCAGTAGAAGCCACAAAGTAATATTCCTTTTTCCCACTGCAAACCAGCTGATTCAACTGAGCTATAGATCCTATAGAGGTTATGATGTGATGTCACCTAAGTACATTACATTTTTACTGATAACGATCCTAATATCACAATATTTGTTCCTATTTTGAAGTTTTACATCACATAGATTAAAGGATAAGTAATCCTTTAATAGACAATTTTTTTTTTGTTATTTAATGACTGTTATTTACCCATCGGTATCAGTACATACAATACAACTGGTAAATGTAGATCAAGCCAATTAAAGGAGAATTATATCACTTATGAATTTTCTTTAAAAACAGTTAAAATTAAAGGACAACAACATAAGAAAATAACATCCCCCCCCCATTACATGTCCACACTTCCAGCAGCTGAAATCGCTTACTCACATATACAACCGTGCTGCCCTCCCTTAGATATCACACATGAGCGTTAAAAATCCGTCTCCTAGCTGGCCCAGGGCCATGGTTAACACAGCAATTGTTATTGGCTGGTGGGAATGTCTGTTACAGACTCTCTCCTCCTCCTCTGCCAGTCAAACAAACTTGAAATGTCCTGTTGCTAGGATACAGCCTACATAATCAAGATGATCAAAGGTGGGTGGAGGAATGTTTTTTTTGCATGCTAGCTTTGAGTGACAGAGGCAGACAGAATTGTTAAGCCCCCTTCACAGTAAGGCTAATTGAAGGCAGAGAGAGGCTCGGAATCAGGAAAAAAATGTACGGGGAGGGTTAGATTGGATTGATAACTCCTACCTCCCTAAATCATTTCTGTTTGAGGCACATAAAAAAAACTGCTTCTGCCAGGCTTCCTTGTGCTTCAGCACTATCTTTAATACAGGAAAATCCAGGACACTAACCTGGCAAATGAAAACTGTACATGCTGTAGCTCCTCCGTCACTCGTGACATGACATTGGAAGGTAGGAATAATCAATCCGCTTTTCATTTTAAAAAGTTAATTTGTACAATTTGTCCTTTAACTTTGACACAACTGAACAGCTATTTGTCACGTTTAGACTCTTAGCTGAATATGAGTGAGAGGAAATAATAAACAGGCCATGGAGAGAATCAGTGCTCTGTCCAGATATTTATTTAACACAGTAGGCAATCAACCTCTAATTCCTTCTGTATCTTCATGTTCCAGGTCACTTTTTTGAGTCTTTCTTGTCTTAACGTTTATATGTCTTTGTTTTATGTTGCAGACGAGAAGTTCAAGATTACATCCCCAATCAGTTCTTCAAGGCAGTAAAACCGCAGTCTGGGTGAACATGGTGATGCAGCACATGCAGCAGATCCAGCCGTTAAGTCCACACCAAGGTCGAGCCCAATTTTTAGGTAAATAATTATATTAAAAAATATAAAGCAATATTTGTAAGGTCAAGCGCAGGATTAGCACCCATGCAGGAAAATCTAAATCCAACCCTCCTCCCTGATCTTATAGATCTGGGGTAGAAAACAAAAAAAGGGTTGCAGATACATCATGTGGACCCATGACTTGGAAGTAGGTATGTCAGTTGCAGATGACAAAACTTTATCAACCGTTTAAAGAAAATGGTTTCATGTTTCATGAAGTCCACAGTGCACCCACAGTCTTTTGGGTAGGCTGGCACCAGTCTCACAGTGCTATTCTATTTACCATTCTTACAATGCAGCCATACCATTCTTACAATGCCAGCCTATTCACTATTCTCACAATGCCAGCTATTACCCCATTCCCACAATGCCAGCCTATTCACCATTCCCACAATGCCAGCCAATTCACAGTCTCACAATGCCCGCTATTCAGTCTCACAATGCCAGCCTATTCACCAGTCTCAAATGCCAGCTATTCCCAGTCTCACAATGCCAGCCTATCAGTTCCAGCCAGCTATTCACCATTCTCACAATGCCAGCCTATTCACCATTCCCACAATGCCAGCCTATTCACCAGTCTCACAATGCCAACCTATTCACCAGTCTCACAATGCCAACCTATTCACCAGTCTCACAATGCAAGCCTATTCACCATTCTCACAATGCCAGCCTAATTACCAGTCTCACAATGCCAACCTATTCACCATTTGCACAATGCCAACCTATTCACCATTTGCATAATGCCAACCTATTCACCATTCTCACAATGCCAAACTATTCACAGTCTCACAATGCCAGCCTATTCACCATTCTCACAATGTTAGCTTAATCACCAGTCTCACAATGCAGCATATTCACATTCTCACAATGTCAGCCTATTCACCATTCTCAAAATGCCAGCCTATTCACCATTCTAACAATGCCAACCTATTCACCAGTCTCACAATGCAAGCCTATTCACATTCACAAATGCCAGCCTATTCACCATTCTCACAATGCCAACCTATTCACCATTGCACAATGCCAACCTATTCACCATTTGCATAATGCCAACCTATCACCATTCTCACAATGCCAAACTATTCACCAGTCTCACAATGCCAGCCTATTACACATTCTCACAATGTAGCTTAATCACCAGTCTCACAATGCCAGCATATTCACCATTCTCACAATGCCAGCCTATTCACCATTCTCACAATGCCAGCCTATTCACCATTCTCACAATGCCAGCCTATTCACCAGTCTCACAATGCCAGCCTATTCACCATTCTCAAAATGCCAGCCTATTCACCAGTCTCCAATGCCAGCCATTCAACCAGTCTCACAACCAAGCCTCATACCATTCCCACAAGCCAGCATTCACCTTCTCAAATCCAGCCACACATTTCACAATGTTGCCTATTCACCAGTCTCACAATGTCTGCCTAATCACCAGTCTCACAATGCCAGCCTATTCACCATTTTCACAATGCCAGCCTATTCACCATTCTACACATGTCTGCCTATTCACCAGTCTCACATGTCAGCCTAATCACCAGTCTCACAATGTCTGCCTATTCACCAGTCTCACAATGTCAGCCTAATCACCAGTCTCACAATGCCAGCCTATTCACCAGTCTCACAATGCCAGCCTATTCACCATTCTCAAAATGCCAGCCTATTCACCAGTCACAATGTCCAGCTATCACAGTCTCACAATGCCAGCCTATTCACCATTCCCACAATGCCAGCCTATTCACCATTCTCAAAATGCCAGCCTATTCACCATTCTCACAATGTCTGCCTATTCACCAGTCTCACAATGTCTGCCTAATCACCAGTCTCACAATGCCAGCTTATTCACCATTTTCACAATGCCAGCCTATTCACCATTCTCACAATGTCTGCCTATTCACCAGTCTCACAATGTCAGCCTAATCACCAGTCTCACAATGTCTGCCTATTTACCAGTCTCACAATGTCAGCCTAATCACCAGTCTCACAATGCCAGCCTATTCACCATTTCACAATGCCAGCCTATCACCATTCTCACAATGCAGCCTATCACCATCCTACAATGCCAGCCTATTCACCAGTCTCACAATGTCTGCCTAATCACCAGTCTCACAATGCCAGCTTATTCACCAGTCTCACAATGCCAATATTCACCCTTCTCACAATGCCAGCCTATTCACCATTCTCACAATGCAGCCTAATCACCATTCTCACAATGCCAGCTTATTCACCATTCTCACAATGCCAGCCTATTAACATTCTCACAATGCCAGGCTATTCACCATTCTCACAGCCAGCTATTCACATTCTTAGTGTCAACCATCACGAATCTTACAGTCCCGACTATTCACCAGTCTCAGAGTCTCTCTCTATCTTGCTCTTCTATGCTATCTCTATCAGGTTCTCTTACCTGTTTATATTTTCTTTATATGTCTTCTGTCTGGATATCTCTCTTTTACCCCCATCTGTCTGTCAGTATCTGTGTATCTATCTTTGTCTGTACAGAATCCACTTACATGAATGTAAATGCAATTTACTGGAGTATCTTGAAATGCATAGATGTTCTGGGGACGAATACTTACTTACATAAAAGGAAAAAAATAGGTTTAGTTTCCCTTTAGTATCCTTGCCCTCAACTGTGGTACCCAGGGGTGTGCTGGATATTTTAAGGACCAAGCAAGCAAGCCCCCGTCCTTGAATACCCCAAACCACTGGAAAAGGTAGAGCAACAAGCACAGGTACCCGGGGAACATGCCCCAGATTTGTTACTTCTCTACCACCCTCCTTCTCCAGAACCCAAGATCACTGCATACACATGATAGTGTCATTGATATGCTAGTGTATTTGTACCAGTTACATCTATATCTATATATATATCCATCTATCTATCTATCAATCATTGTCTTTCATCTATCTATCTATCAATCATGTCTGTCTATCTATCTTATTATCTATCTATCATCTATCTATCTATTATCTATCTATCAATCATTGTCTTTTATCTATCTATCATCAATCATTGTCTGTCTATCTATTATCTATCTATCTATCTATTATCTATCTATCTATTATCTTCTATCAGCTGTCTATTTTTTCTCTCTGACTATCTGTCTGTCTATCTCCCTGGTTATCACTGGCAGAACTGCTGTAGTAAAGGATTTCATTATTTTTATGTCAAGTTATGTCAAGTTATGTCATTGGTTAGAAATGACGAAAATAATATATATTATTTAAACCAAACAGTTTCAGGACTGCCAACAATTAAGAGAATCAGCAAGAGAAAAGACAGCAGGGGGAGGGAGGGAAAGATGTGTAAGCAGAGCAGTCTCCATAGTGAGGCTGTGCAGAACCTATAAGTGTCGAGACACTACAAGGAGGCAGTGGTAAGGGAGGATGGAGACATAGGAGCACTAACTAAACATTAATAATTTAAGAACAAAGCAATCACAGAAAAACATGTATCACCATTTTACTTCCCACATTGTAGTAGTTTCAGATAATGTTGTTTCTGTGAGTATAGTGACCCTTTAATTTCTGTAGTTTCAGGTCTAGTGAGCGCTTTCCCAATGTTTGGTTCGTCCTTTTTCTACATCCAGAGTTGCAGCAACAACATGGTCATTTCCCATGTATCCTGGCCATTAACCAAAATGGACTAAACTTCCTCAACAAGGAACCCATGTAAGTATTACAAGGCTGGTACTATTATAAACCTGCTAAATATGTGTATGGCAAGGAAAAGTAGTAGTTTGTTCACTAGAGAAATAAACAGGAATATAGATTGGCAAGAACACAAACCTTCTGCTACCCCCACCCAATGATGAAAATGGATGTGGTCAGATCACTACAATGTCTAACCCACGAGCACATAGTGTAAAGCCTCGTACTCAAGTCCAATCATGGCACCGACCCACGACCCTGGTGTGTTAACACGCGCACAAGAAAGACGTTTCGGACGAGAATCGCCAATTTGTATGCGTTCCCTTGGGGGTGTATTGATCTGCCATGCGGTTCAGGCCCATCAGTTTCGCTAGTGCCACCTGATTCCCATTTTTGTTTGCTTGGCAGTCTACAGTGCGTTAGTCTAGTGGTACAATTAAACAGTATCGAGTGGCCCGAATTCTACTTTCTAAAAGTCAACTGTCCACACCACCATCTGTTTCGATACAAATCTGCATTAAAGGGGAAGTTTAGTGCAAATACATAGGCTTTTCAGAAGAAAAAGAAAAAAAGTATTTCATCACCCCAATATACCTTAATCTGCCAATTCAGCATTGTGTCTGTGTATAAATAAATGCAACTGAAATACTGACTTCCTGTCTGGGACCCCTAGTAGAGACCGTTATGGTCTTGCCCTGGTTTGACTCAGTTGCTCAGTAGAGATCTGAGCATGTTTGACCCATCCAACAGCCAATCAGTAGAAATTTACTGTTAGGAACATTCCAAGGAAGGGGTGCATTCGGGAAGAAGAAGGACCATTAGAACCTAAAATGTCAGCTCACTAATGTCAACAGCAGGGAACAGCAAAGGGTATGAAATCAACTGATTTTTCAAAATGGGAGAGAATATGTAGAAAACTAAGAAGGCATTACACAAACTAACAATTAACAAAATTCATCATTTCCACTGAACTGTCCCTTTAAGGGCATGTCCAGCCCTTTTTGAACTTTTATATGTTTTACATATTGATCCCCCAGCCCAACCGCCGTAATAAAATCCTAGAAAGTGCCCCCGAAGTTACTTACCTTCCCATCCTCCGCGGCAGTCTCAGGCCCTCGCTTGCATGGAAATGCAAGCAGGGGCGGGACCGGCAGCCGCGTCCCTGATGGTGAGAGGCAGCCAATCAGGACCGGCTGCTCAGAACACCGGAAGGATAGAGGAAGGTAAAGTACATATTGGGCACTTCTATGAATCTGTTATGGCGGTTGGCGCTGGGGGATCATTATATATAATATATATGGGGGTTTAACACTAGAGGGAGGGGGAGGACTCTCCTGCGACATGCCTCAGACCTTGTCGAGGTTGAGGTGAGACAGGCGCCAGGATGAGTCACCAGACCTTCTACACTACACTTTCTGGACTTTGGAGGGGGCACAGCATGGCAACCATAAGGGGCTGGGATGTAAGGTAATTTGTAAACTACAGAGTGGGCAGTATGGGGTTTAAATTTGAGTTTTGGGGGTGGACATGCCTTTAAAAGTCACCCATGTCCTGTTTATTTGTAGGAGTGGTTGTGACATCCCACTAACAGACATCCAGATACCAGGACACAAAGGCCTGAATCAGGGTTCAGCTACCCATACGTTGACTCCATGCTGGGAGATGTGACATCACAAGAGAATAACACAGCTACAACTGGAACAGGTGACTGTATTATATAATGACAAGTCTAAACACGCACAGGATCCTAAATAATTGTTATAAACATGAGAAACCTTCCAACAATGTCACGTTTACTCAAACATTTTGCCATAGTGTGGTCTCGTTGAAACTGGATGTCTAGATGCCTTAGATGGTGATGCCTGTGGAAGTGAGGCCAGTTTGCCGTTTTGTTTCACAGAATATAACAACTTGGTCTTACATTCATGGTAGAGGGGGCATTGGATCTGTACTTTATAAATCAAAAACTCCTTTATCCTGACAGGGTCTGGAGTGTGCAGAGTGGTAGCGGCGCACATGGAAAATTTCTTCAGAGCCGGGACAAGCGCTCACTACTCTCCCAGCGAGATCACACTGCTTTGATTTCCGCAGACCTAAGGCCTCTTTGTGATCTGGGCGCGTGCGGTTTACTTTATGTTCAGCCAGAGGAATCTGTGTACTCTACGTCTTTGGAGACCTGCCTGGTTTTAGGGTTGCTTAATATTAACTAAAAAGGGCACAGTAAAGGACCTTAGAAGAACAACTTAGTTCACTCATCAGCGTGATGGACATTGAGAGACTTAGTAACCAGAAAACTTTGCTCGTGTCTTGGTATCTAACCCCCATCTTCAACTGAACAAAAATCCTTTTCACTTGGTCCACAATCAATACAACCTCAACATAAGCCATAGCATAGCGCCCTCTGGTGGAAACACATCCAGTTTATTAGCAACCACATTATTTTTATTTATTTGTGGACAGATTGTTTTACCCGATAGATTATTAGCATAATTATAGTAATCCAGCTCCCTTTGTATTTTAACTATAAGTAGGTAATTAAGTCAGTACAAGATTAGGTTATCAATAAAGGTCTTAAAGTTAAGAAATGGTGTTAATTTTGGCCCCAACCAATCAGATGTTGTCTTTCAAATTTTAAATAAGATCTGATTGGTTGGGGCAAAAATAGCACCATTTTAAAGATAAGCAGGGAGATTTAATAAAAGTTATCGTTAAAAAGGTGCTAGTTTTTCCCCAACAATCAGATGTTAGCTTTCAAATATTAAATAGGATTGATTGGTTGGGACAAAAATAGCACCATTTTAAACAATAAGAACTTTTTATTGAATAACCCTGAAGAACTTTTATTGAATCGCCCTGATATGTTTATAAGACTAAAATAGAAATTTGCACTACTGATTGTAAAACTGCCTCCTAAGGATGAATTGCGTAGACAGTGCCCTCTTGCAGCAGAACTTGCTATTCATCTGGACACATTTTTACTGAGGATTTAAAAATATAATTGGTAGTAAGATTAGTCACCAAAAAGAAAAAACATCCAGCAAATATATAAAAACTAGCAATACAAATCAAATAAGATAAATGCTCCCTCATATGAAAGAAGCACACAGTACAAATATTTTTTATCCAAGGGTCAGTAGGGTAAAGGAAAATAAAGGAAAATTTAAGGAGAAACTTAAGGTTTAAAATGAGAGTAAATGTGCAGGAACGTGATGCCTGAGAAACTCCACCCATCCAGAAAAGCGGTGTGATAAATGCAAGATATTGTTGTTTTATGGGCTCTGCTGTAGCAAAACCAGGAAACAAGCAGTGTGGATAGCTAAATATGAAGAGTTCGATTGGTGGATTAGTGTATTCTAATGTAGACTTGGGTTTCCAGCTGTCTAAATTGGCAAAGCTTGATGGCAAAGGATCTGCCATACTCCTTTAAATTTGTTGTAATCTGTTTAATTAGTAGCAAGTAGAGTAAAAATAAGCACGTTCTGAGCCTTTTGTTCAAAGGCTTGCACTCTCATTTATAATTTGAGAAGCTGAATACCGTTTGGAAACTAAAATATTGATATATCTAATGCTACAGAGCGTTTTATTTTTAAACCGAACAGCAACATGTACAGTATTTGGACTTTGACATTTAAAGAAACAGAGTTTGCGGTTCTACCAGCAAAGTATTATGGGAATTAGTAAGCACCATAGTTCTATAAGGGTAGAAATTACAAGCGTTATGTAAAAAGATTTATAGAGCTATAACAGTATTGGTGATGACAATAAAGGTGCAAAAAGTTTGCCTGTGCTATTAATCTACAGCAACCAATCAGATGTTATTTAACTGCAGTAATCTAGTTAAAGTTAACATCTGATTGGTGCGAAAATAATAGCTTTTAGTTGCATCAGCCCCTTTGAATATTTTGGCTGTAAACCGTGTGTACAGACCCTATCCTTTGGAAAAACCGAACAGCGAAAATAAATCAATCCTATTGCTTGGTCAGAAAAAAAGTGCCACCTTCGACAGTAGCACAGAAAAAATTCTATCAATATTTTGGTCTGAACGAATATTGATGTCTAAGGATTGAAAACATTAGCTAATAATATGTAGTTCTTATACAGATCAGAAATTCCTTAAGGTTAGTAAGCTAGCTATATATACGCATCGATGAATATAACAATTGACTGATTCAATTAGACTGGAACTAACCAATGGAATTACACCATCTTGCACTGCTGATCCTTAGAAGATTTAGCTTGAAATTTACCTACGAAAATAAATCCATCAAATGACCAATCAACTTGGTCGAAAAATCAAATCTGTTATTGCTAGAAGAAACATGGGCTGTATAAATCTAAATATATACGCTTAACATTAGATAACGTATAGAAGATATTTGCCGGCCAATTAATAAAATACCATTACACATTCACACCCTACATACTAAAACATACTGATTATTGTGACACAACTACCTCTCATTACAATAATGCACAAATATTATAAAGGACATTAGCATCACCTCTGAGTTCCACCACTTGTACAAAGTTTTCACAAAGTTCCTGCTGTTCTTATATGGCTCAGAACTCCCTTGACTTCTATATCCTTATAATAGAAGAGAAGGGGTATGTTTACCTCATGTACATTAAAAAATCATTGTATTATATTTATAGTAATTGGTATTCTATAATTTGTAGTTTCTCTCACATTCCTAACATAAACACCTTTCATAATTATTTATTTTTGGAACAGAAATTTTGGTATAAATTTTGATATATTTCATGCATCTATTCTTTTAGGTGCAGAAATGGATTCGTGGTACCAAAATAAAACATGGCCGAAACACCGTTTGCATCACTACTACATTTTGTATCTCAAAACAGTCGGTGTACCTTATTTTGTTTGTTTTTTTTAGATGTTTTTTTTTTTCTAATGAATTACTTTATAAATATTTCAGACTCTGTATTTCAGTTTTGGGAGATACAGTTTTGTAATATTTTTTGCACTTTTAAAATTGTTTTTTTTTAATGTATTGAAATATTTTCACAGGAAAAAAAAACTCCTTTTAACAAAAGCACAGATGGTAAATTTCACGTTCAAGTGATAACTGTTAATTCATTGGCCTATAGTGATATTAGTTGAACGTTTTTTTCAGACGTGTGTTGCAAGTTTTAGACGCTGTATAAAAGAAGCGATTGTTGGTAAGTTTGGAATGAAAGAATAAAAGTCAATCTTGCCACTGTCTTTAGGATTTATCAATATTTATACTTTATATTACTTACTATATAAGGAATTAAGTATGATCTATAAAACTTTAGCCGTTTTTTTTTATAACAGGGCATAAACCTTGGAATGACGGAAGCAAATCAGACTCTCCCTTAAGCCTGAGGCTTATAAACATCTCAGAAAGTGGGGGGAAACTGTCAAAGTAGATTGACTTGGGCTGAGAAGTGCAATGAGCTTCTGTTATTCAGACTGGCAGATAAAAACAAAAAATCATTGGAAATCAGCAGGGCAGTTAAAATGATGGATGTGATTCTCCGAAACTGAACATTAAAAGATTTTCTCTTAAATCATGTCTGACACATCTAGTTCAAAGGGCTGGCCTGCAACTGACCATGGATACATCTAAGTAGGCAAAGCTACAAACCTATGGGCCTGGGTCCGTTACCTGCATCAGTTCCCAGACTCAGGGCGGTGTGGCCTGAACAGCACAGCACCGCCAAAACTACTTTCCCCTGATTTTGGCAGGATCAACAAACCTCTCCCACACTGTGAGCCAAAATACCATAGAAGGGCACCCTTAATACCATTCACAGCATTTATCAAATGGTTGAAAAAGAATCAATGAACCCACCGTTAACTATAACCAGTATAACTATACTCACCAGTATAATGGGGGCTCCTTTCGTTTTGTTTAGTGGCTGCTGAGGTTGTTCTCGCATCCGTGAAAAATGCCCTTGGCCATGTGCATCCCTGGTCCTACACACCTGCTTACACCAACTATAACTTAGGTCCTTTAGGTCTTTGCAATCAAAATCCTAAGCAGTTTTCCAGCTTTGACTCCGGGTCCTGGAGACTCGTAGTCAATGGAGCTACATCCATATGGGTGAAGTTCTAAGTGGAGTGCCTCAGGGTTCGAAGGGGCATTATGAGCAAGGTGGTCTAGTTTGCTGATGACACTAAAACTATGCAGAGCTTTCAAAACTCAAGTGATGTGCAAGTGCTGCAAGCAGACCTAGATAGATTATCAAAATGGGCAAGCAGAAATGGCAGATGAGATTCAATGTTGATAAATGTAGGTGATGCATTTGGGGTTTAATAATCTTGTGCCACCTTACCATAAATAACTCTGTGTTAAGTGCATCTGAAATGGAAAAATTTGGGGGTTCTGATAAATAACAGACTTAGCTGTAGAAAACAATGCCAGGTAGCAACGGCTGAAGCTACGCAAGATATGTCTTGTATAAAGAGGGGAATGGATTCAAGAGAGAAAAACATTTACTCTCTCGTACAAGGCATGGTAAGGCTCATTTGGAATATGCGGGTGTAGTTTTTGGAATCTCACATACAAAAGGGACATCTTGGAAATTGAGGCAGTTCAGGAAGGGCAACAAATAATAAGGGGAATGGAGGGGCTTGACTATGCAGGCAGATTAGATTAATTTAGGGCTGTTTACAGGAGATGCGTCACATTGCACAGGGATACGATCACTTTATACAAATATATTAATGGGCCATACAATAAAACTATCTGGTGTATTGTTTACAAATAGGTCATATCAGAGGACACATGGACATCCTTATGAAGAATAGAAGAAAAATAGTTTCATCTTCAGATTAGGAAAGGTTTCTTTAGAGAAGGTGGAACTGTCTTCCAGCAGATGTGGTAATGGAAAGTTCAATGAATAGATATAAAGGAGGCTGTACATTTTCTAAAATGAAAAAAAATAGAGAAATTACTGGTTTTAATAACATATACCGTACTGTAGTTCTGGTTGGTATGGGGAATCTATTAATATTGAGAATTACCAGTATTAATACATATACGTATTCTGGTTGTACAGTATTACTATTGTTTGTGGTAATGGTATAATATCTGATGAATTAATGGTATTAAATACAAACGTAGTTCTGGGTGGTAGGGATTTACTATTTGAGAATTACGGTATCATTAATACATATACGTTTAGTTTGGTTGGTACAGGGATACTATATCATATTGAGAATTACTGGTATTAATACAATACTGTAGTTCTGGTTGATCCTGGGATACTTTCAATTGCGTTTGGAATCAGGATTGATTCCTCGCCCTCTCTTTTTTTTAGCTGGTTTTGTTTTGCCTTGTTTGTTAGGAGAGGTTAAGAGAATGGTATAAAGGTTGGATTAGATGGACATGTCTTTATACAATCTCTAATACTATGTAACTGTTTAAACTGAGAAATTAGGGTTAGGTATAAAGGTTGGACTAGAATGGATGTATGCCTTTATATAACCTCACATACTGTGATATATGTAACTGTTAGACAGACATTATGGGTAGGGTATAAAGGTTGGACTAGATGGCATGTGTCGTTATACAGCCTCCAATACTATTTACTATGTAACTGTTATACAGACATTATTGGTAGGGTTAGAAAGGTTGGACTAGATGGACGTATGTCTTTATACAACCTCCAATACTATGTTACTATGTAACTGTTATACAGACATTATGGTAGGGTATAAAGGTTGGACTAGATGGACGTATGTCTTATCAACCTCATAACTATGTTACTATGTACACTGTTAGACAGACATTATTGGTAGGGTATAAGGTGATAGAGGATGTCATGTCTTATACAACCTCCAATACTATGTTACTTATGTAACTGTTAGACAGACATTTTGGGTAGGGTATAAAGGTGGATTAGATGGACGAATGTCTTTATACAACCTCCAATACTATGTCACTATGTAACTGTTAACGACATTATGGGTAGGGTATAAGGTTGGATAGATGGATGATCGGTCTTTATAACCTCCAATACTATGCTATATGTACTGTTAGACAAGACATTATGGGGTAGGGTATAAAGTTGGACTAGATGGACATGTCTCTTTATACACCTCAATACTATGTCACTATGTAACTGGTTAACAGGACATTATGGGTAGGTACAAGGTTGGACTATGCTGGACGTATGTCTTATACACCTACAATACTTATGTCACTATGTAACTGTTATACAGACATTATGGGTAGGGTATAAAGGTTGGACTAGATGGACGTATGCTTTATACAACCTCCAATACTATGTTACTATGTAACTGTTAGACAGACTTATGGTAGGTTAAAGGTTGACTAGTGGACGTATGTCTTTATACAACCTCCAATACTATGTTACTAGTGTAACTGTTATACAGATTATGGTAGGGTGGGTATAAAGGTGGATAGATGGACGTATGTCTTTATACAACCTCAATACTATGTTACTATGTCACTGTAGACAGACATTATGGGTAGGGTATAAAGGTTGGATAGATGGACGATGTCTTTATACAACCTACAATACTATGTCACTATGTAACTGTTATACAGACATTATGGTTAGGGTATAAAGGTTTGGATAATAGGGAGAATGTATCTTATACAACCTTCCAATATATGTTACTATGTAACGTTACAGACCATTATGGGTAGGATAAAGGTTGGACTAGATGATACGATCTCTTAACACAACCTCCAATACTATTGTCACTATGTAACGTAGACAGACATTATGGGTGGGATAAAGGTTGGACTAGATGGAGTGACGCTATGTACTGTCTTTATACAACCTCCAATACTATGTTACTATGTAACTGTTAGACAGGACATTATGGGTAGGGTAAAAGGTTGGACTAGATGGACGTATGTCTTTATACAACCCAATACTTATGTACTATGTAACTGTTATACAGACATTATGGGTAGGGTATAAAGGTTGGGACTAGATGGACATGTTGTCTTTATACAGCCTCCAATACTATGTTACTATGTAACTGTTTAACAGACATTATTGGTAGGGTATAAAGGTTGGACTAGATGACGTATGTCTTTATACAACCTCCAATACTATGTACTATGTAACTTTAGACAGGATCATTATGGTAGGGTATTAGGGATATAAGTGACTAGATGGACTATGTTTTATACAACCTCCAATACTCTGTTACTATGTAACTGTTAGACAGACCATTAGGGTAGGGTATAAAGGTTGGATTAGATGGACGAATGTCTTTATACAACCTCCAATATATGTTACTATGTAACTGTTAACAGACAGTTATGGTAGGGTATAAAGGTTGGATTAGATGGACGATGTCTTTATACAACCTCCAATACTAGGTTCACTATGTAACTGTTATACAGACATTATGGGGTAGGGTATAAAGGTTGGACTAGATGGACAATCTCTTTATACAACCTCCATATATGTCACTATGTAACTGTTAACAGACATTATGGGTAGGGAGTATAAAGGTTGGATAGATGGACATGTCTTTATACAACTCCATACTAGTCACTATGTAACTGTATACAGACATTATGGGTAGGGTATAAAGTTGGACTAGATGGACGTATGTCTTATACAACCTCAATACTATGTTACTATGTAACGTTAGACAGACATTATGGGTAGGATGTAAAGGTGGACTAGATGGACGTATGTCTTTATACAACCTCATACTATGTTACTATGTAACTGTTATACAGACATATGGGTAGGGTATAAAGGTTGACTAGATGGACGCTATGTCCTTTATACAACCTCCAATACTATGTTACTATGGTAACTGTTAGACAGACATATGGGTAGGGTGATAAAGGTTGGACTAGATGGACGTATGTCGATACAACCCTCACAATACTATGTCACTATGTAACTGTGATTATGGGTAGGGTATAAAGTTGGACTAGATGGACGTATGTTCTTTATACAACCTCAATACTATGTTACTAGTAACTGTAGACAGACATTTATGGGTAGGGGATAAAAGCAGTCTTGGACCTAGGATGGAACGTATGTCTTTTATACCACCTACAATCTATGTCAACTATGTAACTGTTATACAGACATTATGGGTAGGGTATAAGTTGGACTAGATGGACGTATGTTTTTATAAAACCTCCAATACATGTTACTAGTAACTGTTAGACAGACTTATGGGTAGGATTAAGTTGGACTAGATGGACGTATGTCTTTATACAACCTCACAAACTATGTACTATGTAACTGTTATACAGACATTATGGGTAGGGTAAAAGGTTGGACTAGAGGACGTATGTTCTTTATACAACCTCCAATACTATGTTACTATGTAACTGTTAGACAGACATTATGGGAGGGTTAAAAGGTTGGACTAGATGGACGTAATGTCTTTATACAAACCTCCAATACTATGTCACTATGTACTGTATACAGACATATGGGTAGGGTATAAAGTTGGACTAGATGGACTATGTCTTTATACAACCTCCAATACTATGTATATAACTGTTAGACAGACAGTATGGGTAGGATGTAAAGGTTGGACTAATGGACGTATGTCTTTATACAACCCTCCAACTATGTACTAGTAACTGTTACAGACATTATGGGTAGGGTATTAAAGGTGGACTAGATGGACGTTATGTCTTTATACAACCTCCAATACTATGTTACTATGTAACTGTTAGCAGACATTATGGGTAGGTATAATGGTGGATTAGATGGACAATGTCTTATACACCTCCAATACTATGTCTACTATGTAACTGTTTATACAGACATTATGGTAGGGATAAAGGTGTTTGGATAGATGCGATATGTCTTTATACAACCTCCAATACTATGTTACTATGTAACTGTTTAGTACAGACATTATGGGTTAGGAGTAAAGGTTGGACTAGATGGACATATGTCTTTATACAACCTCCAAACTATGTCACTATGTACTGTTTAAGAGACATTATGGTAGGGTATAAAGGTTGGACTAGATGGACGTATGTCTTTAAAACCTCCAATACTATGTTACTATGTAACTGTTAGACAGACATTATGGGTAGGGTATAAAGGTTGGACCTAGATGGACGATGTCTTTAACACACCCCAATACTATGTTACTATGTAACTGTTAGACAGACATTATGGTAGGGTATAAAGGTTGGACTAGATGGACGTATGTCTTTATACAACTCCAATACTATGTTACTATGTAACTGTTAGACAGACATTATGGTAGGGTATAAAGGTTGGACTAGATGGACTATGTCTTATACCACCTCAATACTATTTATATGTAACTGTTAGACAGACATATGGGTAGGGTATAAAGGTTGGACTAGATGGTACGTATGTCTTTATACAACCTCAATACTATGTTACTATGAACTGTTAGACAGACATTATGGTAGGGTATAAAGGTTGACTAGATGGACGTGTCTTATACAACCTCCATACTATGTTACTATGTACTGGTAGACAGACATTATGGTAGGGAATAAAGGTTGGACTAGATGGAGTATGTCTTTATACAACCTCCAATACTTGATATCTATGTAACTGTTAGACGACCTTATGGGTAGGGTATAAAGGTTGGATTAGATGGACATTGTCTTTCATACAACCTCCAATACTATGTTACTGTAAACTGTTATAACAGACTTATAGTATGGTATAAAGGTTGGACTAGATGGGAACGTATGTCCTTTATACAACCTCCAATACTATGTTCACTAGAACTGTTAGACAGACATTATGGGTAGGTTAAAGGTTGGATTAGATGGACGTAGTAATGTCTTTATACAACCTCCAAATCTATGGATATGTAACTGTTAAAAATTATGGGTAGGGTATAAAGGTTGGACTAGATGGACGAGTCGTTTATACAACCTCCAATACTATGTTCACTATGTAACTGTTATACAGAATTAGGGGGGTAGTGTATAAAGGTGGTGGACTAGATGGACGTATGTCTTTATACAACCTCCAATACTATGTCACTATGAACTGTATAAAGACATTATGGGTAGGTATAAAGGTTGGACTAGATTGACTATTCTTTATACAACCTCCAATACATGTTACTTGTAACTGTTAGACACACTATGGGTAGGTAATAAAGGTTGGCTAGATGGAGTTAGGTCTTTATACAACCTACAATACTATGTCAATAGAACTGTTATACAGACATTATGGGTAGGGTATAAAGGTTGGACTGATGACGTATTCTTTATACAAACCTCCAATACTAGGTTACTATGTAACTGTAGAACAGACATTATGGGTGGATTTGTAAAGGTTGGACTAGATGGACATATGTTTCTTTATACAACCTCCAATACTATGTACTATTTAACTGTTATACAGACATTATGGTGGGTATAAAGGTTGGACTAGATATGGACGTGATGTCTTTACAACCTCCAATACTATGTTACTATGTAACTGTTTGACAGACATTAGGTAGGGATAAAATGTTGGATAGAGTGGACGAATGTTTTATACAACCTCCAATACTATGTCACTATGTAACTGTTATACAGACATTATGGGTAGGGTATAAAGGTTGGATAGATGGACGAGTGTCTTTATACACCTCCAATTATATGTCACATGTAATTGTTATTTGTTTCTAGTAACTCTATAAAGGCAGCCATATTTGTTTCTAGTAGCTCTATAAAGGCAGCCATATTTGTTTATATAATCAGGACCCTTCTGCTGATCTGCATTTTAATATCTGCTGCTGTATGGACTGTATGGTAAATATGGGACTCGGAAAGAAAACAGCTCCATGTCCTGATTCCTTATTACCACTATTTCTGTTCATTCCTTCCTGTTTCCAGGCCGGGAGAAGCTCTAAGAGACAGCTGTTTCTTCTCCCTGGAGGAATCGAGAGGCATCTAAAGATAAAGACATGCTCGGTTAGTGAAGGAATTTATTTTTTAAGGATAACTGAAATCCACCCTCCCCTTCCTACAGCACTTACGATATTAAAAAGCTTTTGTTATCCCTCTACCAGTTCCTTTATTACAGCAGGGAGTCTGAGACTGATGTTAATGGTTTTTGATATAGCAATACTATCCAGTAGATGGCGCTCTTGCTTCACCAAACACATGAACTTTCTTATTCTAATACAGATTAATGCTTTTACCCAAGGAAAGATTATAAAAGCTTTGGGAATTGGTAAGGACTAAGGGTTAGGTCCCACTATGTGCGTTGCATTTTCCGAATTGCATTGTCATTTGAAATATAATTGAACTTGCAAGAATCAGTTCCCATTATATACTTTGCGTTCTGAATCTATTCAGGCCGGTTCTCCGCAAACGTTGATGTTCGTGCACACAGAGGATCACACTGGTGATCCTACTCCTGAGCGGACACTTAACAAACTGGAGGAGGTGCCTGGGTGCGTTTGGGCAAGGGGGCGGGGACGGAGCCTCACTTCTTCAAAGTGTCCGCTCCTTAGGGTAGGAACGTAACCCCAGTGTGCCTGGGTCCCCCTTTGGCTTCGGAGAAAAGCATTTTACGTAAGTATAAAAAATTCTCTTTTTTATCCGCATGCTTGCACCACTTTTGGTCCGTGTGTGTCAGAACCGCACTTTAATAATAGTCTATGGGAATGCAAAAAAAGGCGGACACACGTGGACAAACTTATTTGTTCCGGGGTTTTTCCCGTTTTCTCCAGTATTTCCTGAGACTTTCCAAAAAATGCACATGAACACAAACGGATCGAAAATGCGAACACACGTGGACAAACGGATAGAAAACCGCATGTCTGTTAACCCGCAAATGGACTGGAACATGGACAAAACGCAATGTCCAAAACGCACTCAAAACAGACAATGCAACGCACATAGTGGGACCTGGCCCTAAATGTGTCTAGTTGTCATTTAGGTGATTCACCCTTTAATTGACTATTTCTTTTTACATTGTCACCCGTAGCCTATATTTTTTAGAGCAGGGATGTCAAACTTGCATCCCTCCAGATTGAAAGCTACAACTCCTACAGGGTTATTCAATAAAGGTTCTTATCGTTTAAAATGGTGCTAATTTTGCCCCAACCAATCAGATCTTATTTAACATTTGAAAGCTAACATCTGATTGGTTGGCGCAAATTTAGCACCATTTTAAACGATAAGAACCTTTATTGAATAACCCTGCTAGTTTTTGCAACTAGGGAATGCTGGGAGTTGTGGTTTTCAAACATCTGGAGGCCCGCAAGTTTTACATTTCTGCTCTAGAGCAACCAAGCATTTAAAAGTTCCAAGTCTGAAATTACTGGTGTGTTGCAATGGATCAAATTAAGTAAGACAAGATGCTGATTAAATGGATATCTGTTTTAATAGTGTGTGATATCAATGGAGACATACAGAAGTCTCTTGCATGGACAGTCATTGGTTTTTCCTTGCAGGTAGCCTTTGATGTCATTGAGGAGATCTGCATTGAGATGGGGGTACACAAGGATGAAGCCTTCAATGAATACGCCATATTCGCTGTTACTAATAGGGGTAAGTCATGTGGTGTAAAGAAATGTAAGGAGATTCAGATTCTGGAAGTGATTTGTGACACTTGGGGCCATATTTATAAAGCCGCGGTATCGCCTTTTTTTTTTGGTATCGTAAATTTACGATCGCTAAACTGATTGGAGATTAACGATCGGTTTAACAATCGAAAATTTACGATACCGTTTGTAAATTTACGATATCGATCGTAAATCTTTGATAACGAAATCATAGATTTACGACCCCCATAGAATACCGTTGCAGGAAGTTTAGTAACGCACGGTATTCCACGATCGAACGTTCGTTAATTAATGAACATTTGGTCGTAAATGTGCGATCGGGATTGTAAATTAACTAACCGGCGATATCTCTAAAAAGCGATACCGCGGGTTTATAAATATGGCCCTTGGTTTCTCTCCACGCCAAATACATATTGAACCAACATATCATGGAGAAAGGGTCACGTGACTAAGCAGTTATGTAGTTTAGCCAATCAGAACACAATGGCCTGAATATTCTAGTTATATATACGTCTTATTGACATCAGAGATTGACAAATATTTTTATATATTTTTAGTAAAGTGCTTGTAATTGTACTGAGTTTATATTCTTCCTTTTTTATATATAGCCATATATATCTATAACACACAAGAGCAGTGACATAATCTACAAGGCCACAAGCCGAGTTATACGAGGTACATGATTTAATTGGTTTAGTGTCCCTTTAAAGTACATTATTTGCTTTAATGCAAGTTTCATGTGACACTAAGGACATATCAAAGCCCCAATTATAACTAAGCTAAGCACTGGTTATGCCTGGTGACATAGCTAAGCACTGATTATACCTGATGACACAATATACGAATAGTAGTGATATAATAATATAATAATAGTGATTTTGTGATAGTGATAATGGTTTTGTAACTAAACTGTTCATCCTTGCAGGTCAGAACGTGAGACCGTTGAACAGAAAGGAATACATCCTGGACGTGTCAGCAGAGATGGAGCAGTCCGACAGCAATTACATGTTCTGGTTCCGACGGATTATTTGGTCACAGCCACTTAAATTTGAGAATGAGCTCTATGTCACAATGCACTATAACCAGGTATGAAGAAGCCCAATCATTACAAGAAACAGCTATAGTCCAAACTATAAAGAATACAGGAAAACCTATACCATCTCCATTTTATGTCAAGCCGATTCCAGGCTCAACCAGCCCCTAAGCTCTCCCAGACCCATTCTAAACTCCCCCAGCCCCAATCTAAACCCATCAGACCCATTCTAAGCTCTCCCAGACCCATTCTAAA
>CM033477.1:18071250-18420041 GCA_019447015.1 Hymenochirus boettgeri
ATATACCTGATGACACAATATACGATAGTAGTGATATAATAATATAATAATAGTGATTTTGTGATAGTGATAATGGTTTTGTAAATAAACTGTTCATCCTTGCAGGTCAGAACGTGAGACCGTTGAACAGAAAGGAATACATCCTGGACGTGTCAGCAGAGATGGAGCAGTCCGACAGCAATTACATGTTCTGGTTCCGACGGATTATTTGGTCACAGCCACTTAAATTGAGAATGAGCTCTATGTCACAATGCACTATAACCAGGTATGAAGAAGCCCAATCATTACAAGAAACAGCTATAGTCCAAACTATAAAGAATACAGGAAAACCTATACCATCTCCATTTTATGTCAAGCCGATTAGGCTCAACCAGCCCCTAAGCTCTCCAGACCATTCTAAACTCCCCCAGCCCAATCAAACCATAGACCCATTAAGCTCTCCAGACCCATTCTAAACCCCCAGCCCCATCTAAACCCATCAGACCCATTCTAAGCTCATCCCAGACCCATTCTAAACCCCCCAGCCCCATTCTAAACCCCTCAGACGCATTCTAAGCTCCCCCAGCCCCATTCTAAACCCCCCAGCCCATTTCTAAACTCCCCCAGCCCCATTCTAAACTCCCCCAGACCCTTTCTAAACTCCCCCAGCCCCTTTCTAAACTCCCCCAGCCCCATTTCTCAACTCCCCAGCCCCTTTCTAAACTCCCCAGCCCCATTCTAAACCCCTCAGACCCATTCTAAACTCCCCCAGCCCATTTCTAAACTCCCCCCCAGCCCCTTCTAAAACTCCCCCAGCCCCATTCTAAACTCCCCCAGACCTTCTAAACTCCCCCAGCCCTTTCTAAACTCCCCCGCCCCATTCTAAACCCTCAGACCCATTCTAAACTCCCCACCCTTTCAAACTGCCCAGCCCCATTCTAAACCCTCAGACCCATTCTAAACTCCCCAGCCCCTTTCTAAACTCCCCCAGCCCATTCTAAGCCTCCCAGCCCCATTCTAAGCTCCCAGACCCATTCTAAACCCCCCAGCCCCATTATAAGCTCTCCCAGACCCATTCTAAACCCCCCAGCCCATTCTAAACCCCCCAGCCCATTCTAAGCTCCCCCAGCCCCATTTCATACCTATTTCCATTCTGCAGGTACTCCGGACATTTGAAGGGATTTATACATGTTGTGTCTCATATGAAGCCAACTGAGCACCAGTTTCAGCAGATCTCACGACTGGCTGCTCTTCAACACCGAGCAAAGGACAGCGTTTACCTACCCACTGCGTAAGACTTTTTACCTTATAAAAAAAAGGTTCAGCCCATTCACAAAATATTCTTTTAACATTCCAATTGGTTGGAGAGACTGAAGGTCACTAATTGTGTTTTCTGCCCATGTTTGCAGTAGAAGCCACAAAGTAATATTCCTTTTTCCCATGCAAACCAGCTGATTCAACGAGTATAGATCCTATAGAGGTTATGATGTGATGTCACCTAAGTACATTACATTTTACTGATAACGATCCTAATATCACAATATTGTTCCTATTTTGAAGTTTTACATCACATAGATAAAGGATAAGTAATCCTTTAATAGACAATTTTTTTTTGTTATTTAATGACTGTTATTTACCCATCGGTATCAGTACATACAATACAACTGGTAAATGTAGATCAAGCCAATTAAAGGAGAATTATATCACTTATGAATTTTCTTAAAAACAGATTAAAATTAAAGGACAACAACATAAGAAAATAACATCCCCCCCCCATTACATGTCCACACTTCCAGCAGCTGAAATCGCTACTCACATATACAACCGTGCTGCCCTCCCTTAGATATCACACATGAGCGTTAAAAATCCGTCTCCTAGCTGGCCAGGGCCATGGTTAACACAGCAATTGTTATTGGCTGTGGGAATGTCTGTTACAGACTTCTCTCCTCTCTGCCAGTCAAACAAACTTGAAATGTCCGTTGCTAGGATACAGCCTACATAATCAAGATGATCAAAGGTGGGTGGAGGAATGTTTTTTTTGCATGCTAGCTTTGAGTGACAGAGGCAGACAGAATTGTTAAGCCCCCTTCACAGTAAGGCTAATTGAAGGCAGAGAGAGGCTCGGAATCAGGAAAAAAATGTACGGAGAGGGCTAGATTGGATTGATAACTCCTACCTCCCTAAATCATTTCTGTTTGAGGCACATAAAAAAACTGCTTCTGCCAGGCTTCCTTGTGCTTCAGCACTATCTTTAATACAGGAAAATCCAGGACACTAACCTGGCAAATGAAAACTGTACATGCTGTAGCTCCTCCGTCACTCGTGACATGACATTGGAAGGTAGGAATAATCAATCCGCTTTTCATTTTTAAAAAGTTAATTTGTACAATTTGTCCTTTAACTTTGACACAACTGAACAGCTTATTTGTCACGTTTAGACTCTCTAGCTGAATATGAGTGAGAGGAAATAATAAACAGGCCATGGAGAGAATCAGTGCTCTGTCCAGAATATTTTTATTAACACAGTAGGCAATCAACCTCTAATTCCTTCTGTATCTTCATGTTCCAGGTCACTTTTTTGAGTTCTTTCTTGTCTTAACGTTTATATGTCTTTGTTTTATGTTCTGCAGACGAGAAGTTCAAGATTACATCCCCAATCAGTTCTTCAAGGCAGTAAAACCGCAGTCTTGGGTGAACATGGTGATGCAGCACATGCAGCAGATCCAGCCGTTAAGTCCACACCAAGGTCGAGCCCAATTTTTAGGTAAATAATTTATATAAAAAATATAAAGCAATATTTTGTAAGGTCAAGCGCAGGATTTAGCACCCATGCAGGAAAATCTAAATCCAACCCTCCTCCCCTGATCTTATAGATCTGGGGTAGAAACAAAAAAAGGTTTGCAGATACATCATGTGACCCATGACTTGGAAGTAGGTATTGTCAGTTTGCAGATGACAAAACTTTATCAACCGTTTAAAGAAAATGGTTTCATGTTTCATGAAGTCCACAGTGCACCCACAGTCTTTTGGGTAGGCTGGCACCAGTCTCACAGTGCTATTCTATTTACCATTCTTACAATGCCAGCCTATTCACCATTCTTACAATGCCAGCCTATTCACTATTCTCACAATGCCAGCCTATTCACCATTCCCACAATGCCAGCCTATTCACCATTCCCACAATGCCAGCCAATTCACCAGTCTCACAATGCCAGCCTATTCAGTCTCACAATGCCAGCCTATTCACCAGTCTCAATGCCAGCCTATTCACCAGTCTCACAATGCCAGCCTATTCAGTCTCACAATGCCAGCCTATTCACCATTCTCACAATGCCAGCCTATTCACCATTCCCACAATGCCAGCCTATTCACCAGTCTCACAATGCCAACCTATCTACCATCTCACATGCCAACTATTCACCAGTCTCACAATGCAAGCTATTCACACATTTCACAATGCCAGCCTAATTACCAGTTCCAAAATGCCAACCTATTCACATTGCACAATGCCAACCTATTCACCATTTGCATAATGCCAACCATTCACCATTTCACAATGCCAAACTATTCACCAGTCTCACAATGCCAGCTATTCACCATTCTCACAATGTTAGCTTAATCACCAGTCTCACAATGCCAGCATATTCACCATTCTCACAATGTCAGCCTATTCACCATTCTCAAATGCCAGCCTATTCACCCTTCTCACAATGCCAACCTATTCACCAGTCTCACAATGCACCATTCACCATCTCACAATGCCAGCCTTTCACCATTCTCACAATGCCAAACCTATTCACCATTTGCACAATGCCAACCTATTCACCATTTGCATACAATGCCACCTATTACCATTCTCACAATGCCAAACTATTCACCAGTCTCACAATGCCAGCCTATTCACCATTCTCACATGTTAGCTTAATCACCAGTCTCACAAGCCAGCATATCACCATTCTCACAATGCCAGCCTATTCACCTCTCCAATGCCAGCCTATTCACCATTCTCACAATGCCAGCCTATTCACCAGTCTCACAATGCCAGCCTATTCACCATTCTCAAAATGCCAGCCTATTCACCAGTCTCACAATGCCAGCCTATTCACCAGTCTCACAATGCAGCCTATTCACCATTCCCACAATGCCGACTATTCACCATTCTCAAAATGCAGCCTATCACCATTCTCACAATGTCTGCCTATTTCACCAGTCTCAACATGTTGCCTAATCACCAGTCTCACAATGCCAGCTTATTCACCATTTCACAATGCAGCCTATTCACCATTCTTACAATGTCTGCCTATTCATCACCAGTCTCACAATGTCAGCCTAATCACCACGTCTCACAATGTCTGCATATTCACCAGTCTCACAATGCCAACCTATTCACCAGTCTCACAATGGCTGGCATTGTGAGACTGGTGATTAGGCTGACATTGTGAGACTGGTGAATAGGCAGACATTGTGAGAATGGTGATTAGGCTGACATTGTGAGACTGGTGAATAGGCAGACATTGTAAGAATGGTGAATAGGCTGGCATTGTGAAAATGGTGAATAAGCTGGCATTGTGAGACTGGTGATTAGGCAGACATGTGAGACTGGTGAATGGCAGACATTGTGAAATGGTGATAGGCTGCATTTTGAGAATGGTGAATAGTGGCATTGTGGGAATGGTGAATGGCTGGCATTGTGAGGACTGGTGATGCTGGCATTGTGAACTGGTGAATAGGCTGGCATTTTAGAAATGGTGAATAGGCTGGCATTGTGAGACTGGTGAATAGGCTGGCATTGTGAGAATGGTGAATAGGCTGGCATTGGGAGAATGGTGTAATAGGCTGGGCATTGTGAGAATGGTGAATATGCTGGCACTTGTGAGACTGGTGATTAAGCTACATGTGAGAATGGTGAATAGGCTGGCATTGTGAGACTGGTGAATAGTTTGGCATTGTGAGAATGGTTAATGAGGTGGCATTGTATGCAAATGGTGAATAGGTTGGCATTGTGCAATGGTGAATAGGTTGGCATTGTGAGAATGGTGAATAGGCTGGCATTGTGAATGGGAATAGGCTGCATTGTGAGACTGGTGAATAGGTTGGCATTGTGGAAGGGTGAATAGGCTGGCATTTGAGAATGGTGAATAGGCTGACATTGTGAGAATGGTGAATATGCTGGCATTGTGAGACTGGTGATTAAGCTAACATTGTGAGAATGGTGAATAGCTGGCATTGTGAGACTGGTGAATAGTTTGGCATTGTGAAATGGTGAATTGGTTGGCATTATGCAAATGGTGAATAGGTTGGCATTGTGCAATGTTGAATAGGTTGGCATTTGAACTGGTAATTAGGCTGGCATTGTGAGAATGGTGAATAGGCTTGCATTGTGAGACTGGTGAATAGGTTGGCATTGTGAGACTGGTAATAGGTTGGCATTGTGAGACTGGTGAATAGGCTGGCATTGTGGAATGGTGAATAGGCTGGCATTGTGAGAATGGTGAATAGGCTGCATTGTGAGACTGAATAGGCTGGCATTGTGAGACTGGTGAATAGCTCATTGAGACTGGTGAATAGGGCTGGCATGTGAGACTGAATAGCTGGCATTGTGAGACTGGTAATGGCTGCATTGTGGGAATGGTGAATAGGCTGGCATTGGTGGATGGTGAATAGGCTGGCATTGTGAGAATAGTGAATAGGCTGGCATTGTAAGAATGGTGAATAGGCTGGCATTGTAAGAATGGTAAATAGAATAGCACTGTGAGACTGGTGCCAGCCTACCCAAAAACTGTGGGTGCACTGTGGACTTCATGAAACTAAAACCATTTTCTTTAAACGGTTGATAAAGTTTTGTCATCTGCAAACTGACAATCCTACTTCCAAGTCATGGGTCACATGATGTATCTGCAAACCTTTTTTTGTTTCTACCCCAGATCTATAAGATCGGGGAGAGGGGTTGGATTTAGATTTTCCTGCATGGGTGCTAAATCCTGCGCTTGAACCTTACAAATATTGCTTTATATTTTTTTATATAAATTATTTACCTAAAAATTGGGCTCGACCTTGGTGGTGGACTTAACGGCTGATCTGCTGCATGTGCTTCATCACCATGTTCACCCAAGACTGCGGTTTTATCTGCCTTGAAGAACTGATTGGGATGTAATCTTGAACTTCTTCGTCTGCAGAACATAAAACAAAGACTATAAACGTTAGACAAGAAGACTCAAAAAAGTGACCTGGAACATGAAGATACAGAAGGAATTAGGTTGATTGCCTACTGTGTTTAAAAAATATTCTGGACAGAGCACTGATTCTCTCCATGGCCTGTTTATTATTTCCTCTCACTCATATTCAGCTAGAGAGTCTAAACGTGACAAATAAGCTGTTCAGTTGTGTCAAAGTTAAAGGACAAATTGTACAAATTAACTTTTAAAATGAAAAGCGGATTGATTATTCCTACCTTCCAATGTCATGTCACGAGTGACGGAGGAGCTACAGCATGTACAGTTGTTCATTTGCCAGGTTAGTGTCCTGGATTTTCCTGTATTAAGATAGTGCTGAAGCACAAGGAAGCCTGGCAGAAGCAGTTTTTTTTATGTGCCTCAAACAGAAATGATTATAGGGAGGTAGGAGTTATCAATCCAATCTAACCCTCCCGTACTTTTTTTTTTCCTGATTCCGAGCCTCTCTCTGCCTTCAATTAGCCTTACTGTGAAGGGGGCTTAACAATTCTGTCTGCCTCTGTCACTCAAAGCTAGCATGCAAAAAAAACATTCCTCCACCCACCTTTGATCATCTTGATTATGTAGGCTGTATCCTACAACAGACATTTCAAGTTTTGTTTGACTGGCAGAGGAGGAGAGAAGTCTGTAACAGACATTCCCCCAGCCAAACAATTGCTGTGTTAACCATGCCCTGGGCCAGCTAGGAGACGGATTTTTTAACGCTCATGTGTGTATCTAGGGAGGGCAGCACGGTTGTATATGTGAGTAAGCGATTTCAGCTGCTGGAAGGTGTGGACATGTAATGGGGGGGGGATGTTATTTTCTTATGTTGTTGTCCTTTATATTTAACTGTTTTTAAAGAAAATTCATAAGTGATATAATTCCCTTTAATTGGCTTGTCTCACATTTACCAGTTGTATTGTATGTACTGTCCGTGGGTAAATAACAGTCATTAAATAACAAAAAAAAAATTGTCTATTAAAGGATTACTTATCCTTTAATCTATGTGATGTAAAACTTCAAAATAGGAACAAATTGTGATATAGGATCGTTATCAGTAAAAATGTAATGTTACTTAGGTGCACATCACATCATAACCTCTATAGGATCTATAGCTCAGTTGAATCAGCTGGTTTGCATGGGAAAAAGGATATTACTTTGTGGCTTCTACTGCAAACATGGGCAGAAAACACAATTAGTGACCTTTCAGTCTCTCCAACAATTGGAAATGTTAAAAGAATATTTTGTGAATGGGCTGAACCTTTTTTTTATAAGGTAAAAGTCTTACGCAGTGGGTAGTAAACGCTGTCCTTTGCTCGGTGTTGAAGAGCAGCCAGTCGTGAGATCTGCTGAAACTGGTGCTCAGTTGGCTTCATATAGACACAACATTGTATAATCCCTTCAAATAGTCCGGGAGTACCTGCAGAATGGAAATAGGTATGAAATGGGGCTGGGGAGCTTATGGGGGCTGGGGGTTAGAATGGGCTGGGGAGTTTAGAATGGGTCTGGGAGAGCTTATAATGGGGCTGGGGGGTTTAGAATGGGTCTGGGAGAGCTTAGAATGGGGCTGGGGGAGTTTAGAAAGGGGCTGGGGGAGTTTAGAATGGGTCTGAGGGGTTTAGAATGGGGCTGGGGCAGTTTAGAAAGGGGCTGGGGGAGTTTAGAATGGGTCTGAGGGGTTTAGAATGGGGCTGGGGGAGTTTAGAAAGGGGCTGGGGGAGTTTAGAAAGGGTCTGGGGGAGTTTAGAATGGGGCTGGGGGAGTTTAGAAAGGGGCTGGGGGAGTTTAGAATGGGCTGGGGGAGTTTAGAATGGGTCTGAGGGGTTTAGAATGGGCTGGGGGAGTTTAGAAAGGGGCTGGGGGAGTTTAGAATGGGGCTGGGGGAGTTTAGAAAGGGCTGGGGGAGTTTAGAAAGGGTCTGGGGGAGTTTAGAATGGGGCTGGGGAGTTTAGAAATGGGCTGGGGGGTTTAGAATGGGGCTGGGGGAGCTTAGAATGCGTCTGAGGGGTTTAGAATGGGGCTGGGGGGTTTAGAATGGGTCTGGGAGAGCTTAGAATGGGTCTGATGGGTTTAGAATGGGGCTGGGGGTTATGGGATGGGATGCTTAGAAGGGCTGTGGGTTTAGATTGGGGCTGGGGAGTTTAGAATGGTTGGGTCTGGAGAGCTTAGGGCTGGTTGAGCCTGGAATCGGCTTGACATAAAAGGGAGATGGTATAGGTTTTCCTGTATTCTTTATAGTTTGGACTATAGCTTGTTCTTGTAATGATTGGCTTCTCTATACCTGGTTATAGTGCATTGTGACATAGAGCTCATTCCCAAATTTAAGTGCTGTGACCAAATATCCTCGGAACCAGAACATGTAATTGCTGTCGGACTGCTCCATCTCGCTGACACGTCCAGGATGTATTCCTTTCTGTTCAACGGTCTCACGTTCTGACCTGCAGGATGAACAGTTTAGTTACAAAACCTTATCACTATCACAAAATCACTATTATTATATTATTATATCACTACTATTCGTATATTGTGTCATCAGGTATAATCATTGCTTAGCTATGTCACCGGCATAACCAGTGCTTAGCTTAGTTATAATTGGGGCTTTGATATGTCCTTAGTGTCACATGAAACTTGCATTAAAGCAATAATGTACTTTAAAGGACACTAAACCAATTAAATCATGTACCTCGTATAACTCGGCTTGTGGCCTTGTAGATTATGTCACTGCTCTTGTTGTGTTATAGATATATATGGCTAATATAAAAAGGAAGAATATAAATCTCAGTACAATACAAGCACTTTACTAAAAATATAATAAATATTTGTCAATCTCTGATGTCAATAAGACGTATATATCCTAGAATATTCAGGCCATTGTGTTCTGATTGGCTAAACTACTGTAACTACGTTAACCCTTTCTCCCATGATATGTTTGGTTTCATATGTATTTGGCGTGGAGAGAAACCAGGGCCATATTTATAAACCCGTATCGCTTTTTAGAGATATCGCCGGTTAGTTAATTTACATCCCGATCGCACATTTACGACCAAATGTTCATTAATTAACGAACGTTCGATCGTGGAATACCTGCGTTACTAAACTTCCGCACAGTTATTCTATGGGGGTCGTAAATCTATATTTCGTTATCAAGATTTACGATCGATATCGTAAATTTACAAACGGTATCGTAAATTTTCGATTGTTAAACCGATCGTTAATCTCCAATCAGTTTAGCGATCGTAAATTTACGATAAAAAGAAAGGCTGTATGTCGTGGGAATGGTGAATAGGCTGGCATTGTGAGACTGGTGAATAGGCTGGCATTGTGAGACTGGTGAATAGGCTGGCATTTTGAGAATGGTGAATAGGCTGGCATTGTGAGACTGGTGAATAGGCTGGCATTGTGAGACTGGTGATTAGGCTGACATTGTGAGACTGGTGAATAGGCAGACATTGTGAGACTGGTGATTAGGCTGACATTGTGAGACTGGTGAATAGGCAGACATTGTAAGAATGGTGAATAGGCTGGCATTGTGAAAATGGTGAATAAGCTGGCATTGTGAGACTGGTGATTAGGCAGACATTGTGAGACTGGTGAATAGGCAGACATTGTGAGAATGGTGAATAGGCTGGCATTTTGAGAATGGTGAATAGGCTGGCATTGGGAATGGTGAATATGGCATTGTGGGACTGGTGAATGGCTGGCATTGTGAGACTGGTGAATAGGCTGGCATGTGAGACTGGTGAAAGGTGGCATTTTGAGAATGGTGATAGGTGCATTGTAGATGGTGAATAGGCTGGCATTGTGAGAATGGTGAATAGGCTGGCATTGTGAGAATGGTGAATAGGCTGGCATTGTGAGAATGGTGAATATGCTGGCATTGTGAGACTGGTGATTAAGCTAACATTGTGAGAATGGTGAATAGGCTGGCATTGTGAGACTGGTGAATAGTTTGGCATTGTGAGAATGGTGAATAGGTTGGCATTAGGCAAATGGTGAATAGGTTGGCATTGTGCAAATGGTGAAAGTTGGCATGTGAGAATGGTGATAGGCTGGCATTGTGAGAATGGTGAATAGGCTTGCATTGTGAGATGGTGAATAGTTGGCATTGTGAGAATGGTGAATAGGCTGGCATTTGAGAATGGTGAATAGGTGACATTGTGAGAATGGTGAATATGCTGGCATTGTGAGACTGGTGATTAAGCTAACATTGTGTGAATGTGAATAGGCTGGCATTGTGAGACTGTGAATAGTTTGGCTATTCACCATTCTCACAATGCCAACCTATTCACCAGTCTCACAATGCAAGCCTATTCACCATTCTCACAATGCCAGCCTAATTACCAGTCTCACAATGCCAACCTATTCACCATTTGCACAATGCCAACCTATTCACCATTTGCATAATGCCAACCTATTCACCATTCTCACAATGCCAAACTATTCACCAGTCTCACAATGCCAGCCTATTCACCATTCTCACAATGTTAGCTTAATCACCAGTCTCACAATGCCAGCATATTCACCATTCTCACAATGTCAGCCTATTCACCATTCTCAAAATGCCAGCCTATTCACCATTCTCACAATGCCAACCTATTCACCAGTCTCACAATGCAAGCCTATTCACCATTCTCACAATGCCAGCCTATTCACCATTCTCACAATGCCAACCTATTCACCATTTGCATTTAATGCCACAACCATTCACCATTCTCACAAGCCAAACTATTCACCAGTCTCCAATGCCAGCCTATTCACATTCCACAATGTTAGCTTATCACCAGTCTCACAATGCCGCATATCACCATTCTCACCATGCGCCCTTCACCATTCTCAATGCCAGCTATTCACCATTCACAATGCCAGCCATTCACCAGTCTCACAATGCCAGCCTATTCACCATTCTCAAAATGCCAGCCTATTCACCAGTCTCACAATGCCAGCCTATTCACCAGTCTCACAATGCCAGCCTATTCACCATTCCCACAATGCCAGCCTATTCACCATTCTCAAAATGCCAGCCTATTCACCATTCTCACAATGTCTGCCTATTCACCAGTCTCACAATGTCTGCCTAATCACCAGTCTCACAATGCAGCTATTCACCATTTCACATGCCAGCCTATTCACCATTCTTACCAATGTCTGCCTATTCACCAGTCTCACAATGTCAGCCTAATCACCATTCTCACAATGTCTGCCTATTCACCAGTCTCACAATGTCAGCCTAATCACCGTCTCCACAATGCCAGCCTATCACCAGTCTCACAATGCCAGCCTATTACACATTCTCAAAGCCACATCACCAGTCTCACAATGCCAGCCTATTCACCAGTCTCACAATGCCAGCCTAATCACCATTCCCACAATGCCAGCCTATTCACCATCTCAAAAATGCCAGCTATTCACCATTCTCACAATGTCTGCCTATTCACCAGTCTCACAATGTCTGCCTAATCACCGTCTCACAATGCCAGTTATTACCATTTTCACAATGCCAGCCTATTCACCATTCTCACAATGTCTGCCTATTCACCAGTCTCACAATGTCAGCCTAATCACCAGTCTCACAATGTCTGCCTATTCACCAGTCTCACAATGTCAGCCTAATCACCAGTCTCACAATGCCAGCCTATTCACCATTTTCACAATGCCAGCCTATTCACCATTCTCACAATGCCAGCCTATTCACCATTCTCACAATGCCAGCCTATTCACCAGTCTCACAATGTCTGCCTAATCACCAGTCTCACAATGCCAGCTTATTCACCAGTCTCACAATGCCAGCATATTCACCATTCTCACATGCCCGGCCTATTCACCATTCTCACAATGCCAGCCTATTCACCATTCTCACAATGCCAGCTTATTCACCATTCTCACAATGCCAGCCTATTCACCATTCTCACAATGCCAGCCTATTCACCATTCTCACAATGCCAGCCTATTCACCATTCTTAGTGTCAACCTATTCACGAATCTTACAGTCCCAGACTATTCACCAGTCTCAGACTGTCTCTCTCTATCTTGCTCTTTCTATGCTATCTCTATCATTTCTCTTACCTGTTTATATTTCTCTTTATATGTCTTTCTGTCTGTATATCTCTCTCTTTACCCCCATCTGTCTGTCAGTATCTGTGTATCTATCTCTTTGTCTGTACAGAATCCACTTACATGAATGTAAATGCAATTTACTGGAGTATCTTGAAATGCATAGATGTTCTGGGGACGAATACTTACTTACATAAAAGGAAAAAAATAGGTTTAGTTCTCCTTTAGTATCCTTGCCCTCTACCTGTGGTACCCAGGGGTGTGCTGGATATTTTAAGGACCAAGCAAGCAAGCCCCCGTCCTTGATATCCCCAAACCACTGGAAAAGGTAGAGCAACAAGCACCAGGTACCCGGGGAACATGCCCCAGATTTGCTTACTTCTCTACCACCCTCCTTCTCCAGAACCCAAGATCACTTGCATACACATGATAGTGTCATTGATATGCTAGTTATTGTACCAGTTACATCTATATCTATCTATATATCCATCTATCTATCTATCAATCATTGTCTTTCTATCTATCTATCTATCAATCATTGTCTGTCTATCTATCTATCTATTATCTATCTATCTATTATCTATCTATCAATCATTGTCTTTCTATCTATCTATCAATCAATCATTGTCTGTCTATCTATCTATTATCTATCTATCTATCTATTATCTATCTATCTATCTATCAGCCTGTCTATTTTTCTCTCTCTGACTATCTGTCTGTCTATCTCCCTTGGTTTATCACTGGCAGAACTGCTGTAGTAAAGGATTTCATTTATTTTATGTCAAGTTATGTCAAGTTTATGTCATTGGTTAGAAATGACGAAAATAATATATTATTTAAACCAACAGTTTCAGGACTGCAACAATTAAGAGAATCAGCAGAGAAAAGACAGCAGGGGGAGGGAGGGAAAGATGTGTAAGCAGAGCAGTCTCCATAGTGAGGCTGTGCAGAACCTATAAGTGTCGCAGACACTACAAGGAGGCAGTGAGTAAGGGAGGATGGAGACAATTAGGAGCACTCACTAAACATTAATAATTTAATGACAAAGCAATCACAGATAAACATGTATCACCATTTTACTTCTCTCACATTGTAGTTTCAGATAATGTTGTTTCTGTGAGTATAGTGACCCTTTAATATTTCTGTATGTTTGCAGGTCTAGTGAGCGCTTTCCCAATGTTTGGTTCGTCCTTCTTCTACATCCAGAGTTGCAGCAACAACATGGTCATTTCTCCATGTATCCTGGCCATTAACCAAAATGGACTAAACTTCCTCAACAAGGAAACCCATGTAAGTATTACAAGGCTGGTACTATTATAACCTGCTAAATATGTGTATGGGCAAGGAAAAGTAGTATTTGTTCTACTAGAGAAATAAACAGGAATATAGATTGGCAAGAACACAAACCTTCTGCTACCCCCACCCAATGATGAAAATGGATGTGGTCAGATCACTACAATGTCTAACCCACGAGCACATAGTGTAAAGCCTCGTACTCAAGTCCAATCATGGCACCGACCCACGACCCTGAGTGTGTTAACACGCGCACAGAACAGACGTTTCGGACGAGAATCGCACATTTGTATGCGTTCCCTTGGGGGTCGTTATTGATCTGCCATGACGGTTCAGGCCCACTCAGTTTCGCTAGTGCCACTGATTCCCATTTTTGTTTGTTTGGCAGTCTACAGTGCGTTAGTCTAGTGGTACAATTAAACAGTATCGAGTGGCCAGAATTCTACTTTCTAAAAGTCAACTGTCCACACCACCCATCTGTCTTCGATACAAATCTGCATTAAAGGGGAAGTTTAGTGCAAATACATAGGCTTTTCAGAAAAAGAAAAAAAAGTATTTCATCACCCCAATAACCTTAATCTGCCAATTCAGCATTGTGTCTGTGTATAAATAAATGCAACTGAAATACTGACTTCCTGTCTGCTGGACCCCTAGTAGAGACCGTTATGGTCTTGCCCTGGTTTGACTCAGTTGCTCAGTAGAGATCTGAGCATGTTTGACCCATCCAACAGCCAATCAGTAGAAATTTACTGTTAGGAACATTCCAAGGAAGTGGTGCATTCTGGGAAGAAGAAGGACCATTAGAACCTAAAATGTCAGCTCACTAATGTCAACAGCAGGGAACAGCAAAGGGTATGAAATCAACTGATTTTTCAAAATGGGAGAGAATATGTAGAATAACTAAGAAGGCATTACACAAACTAACAATTTAACAAATATTCATCATTTCCACTGAACTGTCCCTTTAAAGGGCATGTCCAGCCCTTTTTTGAACTTTTTATATGTTATACATATTGATCCCCCAGCCCCAACCGCCGTAATAAAATCCTTAGAAAGTGCCCCGATAGTTACTTACCTTCCCTATCCTCCGCGGCAGTCTCCAGGCCCTCTGCTTGCATGGAAATGCAAGCAGGGGGCGGGACCGGCAGCCGCGTCCCTGATTGGCTGAGAGGCAGCCAATCAGGGACGCGGCTGCTCAGAACACCGGAGGATAGAGGGAAGGTAAGTAACTATCTGGGCACTTCTATGAATTCTGTTATGGCGGTTGGCGCTGGGGGATCATTATATATAATATATAATGGGGGTTTAACACTAGAGGGAGGGGGAGGACTCTCCTGCGCATGCCTCAGACCTTGTCGAGGTTGAGGTTGAGACAGGCGCAGGATGAGTCACCCAGACCTTCTACACTACACTTTTCTGGACTTTGGAGGGGCACAGCATGGCAACCATAAGGAGCTGGGATGTAAGGTAATTTGTACACTACAGAGTGGGGCCAGTATGGGGTTAAATTTGAGTTTTGGGGGTGGACATGCCCTTTAAAAGTCACCCATGTCCTGTTTATTTGTAGGAGTTGGTTGTGACATTCCCACTAACAGACATCCAGAGTACCAGGACACAAAGGCCTGAATCAGGGTTCAGCTACCCATACGTTGACATCATGCTGGGAGATGTGACATCACAGAGAATAACACAGCTACAACTGGAACAGGTGACTGTATTTATATAATGACAAGTCTAAACACGCACAGGGATCCTAAATAATTGTTATAAACATGAGAAACCTTCCAACAATGTCACGTTTACCTCAAACATTTTGCCATAGTGTGGTCTCCGTTTGACCACTGGATGTCTAGATGCCTTAGATGGTGATGCCTGTGGAAGTGAGGCCAGTTGCCGTTTTGTTTCACAGAATATAACAACTTGGTCTTACATTTCATGGTAGATGGGGGCATTGGAATCTGTACTTTATAACATAATAAACTCCTTTATCCTGACAGGGTCTGGAGCTGTGCAGAGTGGTAGCGGCGCACATGGAAAATCTTCTTCAGAGCCGGGACAAGCGTCTCACTCTCCCTCCCAGCGAGATCACACTGCTTTGATTTCCGGCAGACTCTAAGGCCTCTTTGTGATCTGGGCGCGTGCGGTTTACTTTATGTTCAGCCAGAGGAATCTGTGTACTCTACGTCTTTGGAGACCTGCCCTGGTTTTAGGGTTGCTTAATATTAACTTAAAAAAGGGCACAGTAAAGGACCTTAGAAGAACAACTTAGTTCCACTCATCAGCTGTGATGGACATTGAGGACCTTAGTAACCAGAAACTTTGCTCTGTGTCTTGGTATCTAACCCCCATCTTCACCTGAACAAAATTCCTTTTCACTTGGTCCACAATCAATACAACCTCAAACATAAGCCATAGCATAGCGCCCTCTGGTGGAAACACATCCAGTTTATTAGCGAACCACATTATTTATTTTATTTATTTGTGGACAGATTGTTTTACCCGATAGATATTTATGCATAATTATAGTAATCCAGCTCCCTTTGTATTTTAACTTATTACGTAGGTAATTAATGTCAGTACAAGAGATTAGGTTATTCAATAAAAGTTCTTAACGTTAGAAATGGTGTTAATTTTGCCCCAACCAATCAGATGTTGTCTTTCAAATTTTAAATAAGATCTGATTGGTTGGGGCAAAAATAGCACCATTTTTAAAGATAAGCAGGGAGATTTAATAAAAGTTCTTATCGTTTAAAAAGGTGCTAGTTTTTCCCCAACCAATCAGATGTTAGCTTTCAAATATTAAATAGGATCTGATTGGTTGGGACAAAATTAGCACCATTTTAAACAATAAGAACTTTTATTGAATAACCCTGAAGAACTTTTATTGAATCGCCCTGATATGTTTATAGAGACTAAAATAGAATTTGCACTACTGATTGTAAAACTGCCTCCTAAGGAATGAATTGCGTAGACAGTGCCCTCTTGCAGCAGAACTTGCTATTCATCTGGACACATTTTTACTGCAGGATTTAAAAATATAATTGGTAGTAAGATTAGTCACCAAAAAGAAAAAACCATCCAGCAAATATATAAAAACTAGCAATACAAATCAAATAAGATAAATGCTCCCTCATATGAAAGAAGCACACAGTACAAATATTTTTATCTCAAGGGTCAGTAAGGGTAAAGGAAAATTAAAGGAAAATTTAAGGAGAACTTAAGGTTTAAAAATGAGAGTAAATGTGCAGGAACGTGATGCTCTGAGAAAACTCCACCCATCCAGAAAAGCGGGTGATAAATTGCAAGATATTGTTGTTTTATGGGCTCTGCTGTAGCAAAACCAGGAAACTCAGCAGTGTGGATAGCTAAATATGAAGAGTTCTGATTGGTGAGTTAAGTGTATTCTAAATGTAGACTTGGGTTTCCAGCTGTCATTAAATTGGCAAAGCTTGATGGCAAAGGATCTGCCATACTCCTTTAAATTTGTTGTAATCTGTTTAATATAGCAAGTAGAGTAAAAATAAGCACGTTCTGAGCCTTTTGTTCAAAGGCTTGCACTCTCATTTATAATTTGAGAAGCTGAATACCAGTTTGGAAACTAAATATATTGATATATCTAATGCTACAGAGCGTTTTATTTTTAACCGAACAGCAAACATGTACAGTATTTGGACTTTGACATTTAAAGAACAGAGTTTGCGGTCTACCAGCAAAGTATTATGGGAATTAGTAAGCACCATAGTTCTATAAGGGTAGAAATTACAAGCTGTTATGTAAAAAGAATTTATAGAGCTATAACAGTATTGGATGATGCAATAAAGGTGCAAAAGTTTGCCTGTGCTATTAATCTACAGCAACCAATCAGATGTTATTTAACTGCAGTAATCTAGTTAAAGTTAACATCTGATTGGTGCCGAAAATTAATAGCTTTTAGTGCATCAGCCCCTTTGAATATTTTGGCTGTAACCGTGTGTACAGACCCTATCCTTTGGAAAAACAGAACAGCGAATAATAAATCAATCCTAGTGTGTTGGTCAGAAAAAAGGTGCCACCTTCGACAGTAGCACAGAAAAATTCTATCAATATTTTGGTCTGAACGAATATTGATGTCTAAGGATTGAAAACATTAGCTAATAATATGTAGTTCTTATACAGATCAGAAATTCCTTAAGGTTAGTAAGCTAGCTATATATACGCATCGATGAATATAACATGTGACTGATTCAATTAGACTGGAACTAACCAATGGAATTACACCATCTTGCACTGCTGATCCTTAGAAGATTTTAGCTTGAAATTTACCTACGAAAATTATCCATCAAATTGACCAATCAACTTGGTCGAAAAATCAAATCTGTTATTGCTAGAAGAAACATGGGCTGTAAATTCTAAATATATACGCTAACATTAGATAACGTATAGAAGATATTGCCGGCCAATTAATAAAATACCATTACACATTCACACCCTACATACTAAAAACATACTGATTATTGTGACACAACTACCTCTCATTACAATAATGCACAAATATTTATAAAGGACATTAGCAGTCACCTCTGAGTTCCACCACTTGTACAAAGTTTTCACAAAGTTCCTGCTGTTCTTATATGGGCTCAGAACTCCCTTTGACTTCTAATATCCTTATAATAGAGAGAAAGGGGTATGTTTACCTCATGTACATTTAAAACATCATTGTATTATATTTATAGTAATTGTGTATTCTATAATTTGTAGTTTTCCTCACATTCCTAACATAAACACTTTCATAATTATTTATTTTGGAACAGAAATTTTGGATAAATTTTGATATATTTCATGCATCTATTCTTTTAGGTGCAGAAATGGATTCTGGGTACCAAAAATAAAACATGGCCGACACACCGTTTGCATGACTACATTTTTGTATCTCAAAACATGTCGGTGTACCTTATTTTTGTTTGTTTTTTTAGATGTTTTTTTTTTCTTAATGAATTACTTTTATAAATATTTCAGACTCTGTATTTCAGTTTTAGGGAGATACAGTTTTGTAATATTTTTTGCACTTTTAAAAACTTGTTTTTTTTAATGTATTGAAAATTTTCACAGGAATAAAACTCCTTTTAACAAAGCACAGATGGTAAATTTCACGTTCAAGTGATAACTTGTTTAATTCATTGGCCTATAGTGATATTTAGTTGAACGTTTTTTTCAGACTGTGTGTTTGCAAGTTTAGACGCTGTATAAAAGAAGCGATTGTTGGTAAGTTTGGAATGAAAGAATAAAAAGTCAATCTTGCCACATGTCTTTTAGGATTTATCAATATTTATACTTTATATATACTTACTATATAAGGAATTAAGTATGATCTATAAAAACTTTAGCCTGTTTTTTTTTATAACAGGGCATAAACCTTGGAATGCACGGAAGGCAAATCAGACTCTCCCTTAAATGCCTGAGGCTTATAACATCTCAGAAAGTGGGGGGAAACTGTCAAAGTAGATTGACTTGGGCTGAGAAGTGCAATGAGCTTCTGTTTATTCAGACTGGCAGATAAAAACAAAAATCATTGGAAATCAGCAGGGCAGTAAAATGAATGGATGTGATTACTCCGAAACTGAACATTAAAGACTTTTCTCTTAAATCATGTTCTGCACATCTAGTTCAAAGGGCTGGCCTGCAACTGACCATGGATACATCTAAGTAGGCAAAGCTACAAACCTATGGGCCTGGGTCCTTACCTGCATCAGTTCCCAGACTCAGGGCGGTGCTGGCCTGAACTAGCCAGCACCGCCAACTACTTTCCCCTGATTTTGGCAGGATCAACAAACTCTCCCACACTGTGAGCCAAAATACCATAGAAAGGGCACCCTTAATACCATTCACAGCATTTATCAAATGGGTTGAAAAAAGAATCAATGAACCCACCAGTATAACTATAACCAGTATAACTATACTCACCAGTATAATGGGGGCTCCTTTCCTGTTTTGTTTTAGTGGCTGCTGAGGTTGTTCTCTGCATCCGTGAAAAATGCCCTTGGCCATGTGCATCCCTGGTCGCTACACACCTGCTTACACCTACTATAACTTTAGGTCCTTTAGGTCTTTGCAATCAAAATCCTAAGCAGTTTCTAGCTTTGACTCCGGAGTCCTGGAGACTCGTAGTCAATGGAGCTACATCCATATGGGCTGAAGTTCTAAGTGGAGTGCCTCAGGGTTCGAAGGGGCATTATGAGCAAGGTGTCTGAGTTTGCTGATGACACTAAACTATGCAGAGCTTTCAAAACTTCAAGTGATGTGCAAGTGCTGCAAGCAGACCTAGATAGATTATCAAAATGGGCAGCAGAATGGCAGATGAGATTCAATGTTGATAAATGTAAGGTGATGCATTTGGGGTTTAATAATCCTTGTGCCACCTATACCATAAATAACTCTGTGTTAAGTGCATCTGAAATGGAAAAAGATTTGGGGGTTCTGATAAATAACAGACTTAGCTGTAGCAAACAATGCCAGGTAGCAACGGCTAGAGCTAGCAAGATATTGTCTTGTATAAAGAGGGGAATGGATTCAAGAGAGAAAAAACATTATACTCTCTCTGTACAAGGCACTGGTAAGGCCTCATTTGGAATATGCGGTGTAGTTTTGGAATCTCACATACAAAAGGGACATCTTGGAAATTGAGGCAGTTCAGAGAAGGGCAACTAAATTAATAAGGGGAATGGAGGGGCTTGACTATGCAGGCAGATTAGATAATTTAGGGCTGTTTACAGGAGATGCGTCACATTGCACAGGGATACGATCACTTTATCCAAATATATTAATGGGCCATACAATAAACTCTCTGGTGTATTGTTTACAAATAGGTCATATCAGAGGACACATGGACATCCTTGAAGAATAGAAGAAAATAAGTTTCATCTTCAGATTAGGAAAGGTTTCTTTAGAGAAAGGTGGAACTGTCTTCCAGCAGATGTGGTAATGGAAAGTTCACTGAATAGATATAAAAGGAGGCTGGATACATTTCTAAAATGAAAAAATATTGAGAATTACTGGTTTTAATACATATACCGTACTGTAGTTCTGGTTGGTATGGGGATACTATATAATATTGAGAATTACCAGTATTAATACATATACTGTAGTTCTGGTTGGTACAGGTATACTATATAATATTGAGAATTACTGGTATAAATACATATACTGTAGTTCTGGTTGGTATGGGGATACTATATAATATTGAGAATTACCGGTATTAATACATATACTGTAGTTATGGTTGGTACAGGGATACTATATCATATTGAGAATTACTGGTATTAATACATATACTGTAGTTCTGGTTGATCCTGGGATACTTTCCAATTGCCGTTTGGAATCAGGAATTCCTCGCCCTCTCTTTTTTTTAGCTGGTTTTGTTTTGCCTTGTTTGTTAGGAAGGGTTAAAGAGAATGGTATAAAGGTTGGATTAGATGGACATGTCTTTATACAATCTCTAATACTATGTAACTGTTTAAACTGAGAAATTATGGGTAGGGTATAAAGGTTGGACTAGATGGATGTATGTCTTTATATAACCTCCAATACTGTGATAATATGTAACTGTTAGACAGACATTATGGGTAGGGTATAAAGGTTGGACTAGATGGACATGTGTCTTTATACAGCCTCCAATACTATGTTACTATGTAACTGTTATACAGACATTATTGGTAGGGTATAAAGGTTGGACTAGATGGACGTATGTCTTTATACAACCTCCAATACTATGTTACTATGTAACTGTTAGACAGACATTATTGGTAGGGTATACAGGTTAGATTAGATGGACATATGTCTTTATACAACCTCCAATACTATGTTACTATGTAACTGTTAGACAGACATTATGGGTAGGGTATAAAGGTTGGATTAGATGGACGAATGTCTTTATACAACCTCCAATACTATGTCACTATGTAACTGTTATACAGACATTATGGGTAGGGTATAAAGGTTGGACTAGATGGACGTATCTCTTTATACAACCTCCAATACTATGTCACTATGTAACTGTTAGACAGACATTATGGGTAGGGTATAAAGGTTGGACTAGATGGACTTATGTCTTTATACAACCTACAATACTATGTCACTATGTAACTGTTATACAGACATTATGGGTAGGGTATAAAGGTTGGACTAGATGGACGTATGTCTTTATACAACCTCCAATACTATGTTACTATGTAACTGTTAGACAGACATTATGGGTAGGATGTAAAGGTTGGACTAGATGGACGTATGTCTTTATACAACCTCCAATACTATGTTACTATGTAACTGTTGACAAGATTATTGGTAGGGTATAGGTTGATGATGGACGTATGTCTTTTAATACACCCTCCATACTATGTTACTATGTAACTGTTAGACAGACATTATTGGTAGGGTATAAGGTTGGACTAGATGGACGTATGTCTTTATACAACCTCCAATACTATGTTACTATGTAACTGTTAGACAGACATTATGGGTAGGGTATAAGGTTGGATTAGATGGACAATGTCTTTATACAACCTCCAATACTATGTACTATGTAACTGTTACAGAACATTATGGGTAGGGTATAAAGGTTGGATTAGATGGACGAATGTCTTTATACCACCTCCAATACTATGTACTATGTAACTGTTATACAGACATTATGGTAGGGTATAAAGGTTGGACTAGATGGACGTATTCTTTATCAACCTCCAATACTATGTACTATGTAACTGTAGACAGACATTATGGGTAGGTATAAAGGTTGGACTATATGGACATGTCTTATACACACAATACTATTTCACTATGTAACTGTCTTTTACAACCTCCAATACTATGTTACTATGTAACTGTTAGACAGACATTATGGTTAGGGTAAAAGGTTGGACTAAATGGAGTATGTCTTTATAAACCTCCAATACTTGTAATATGTAACTGTTAGACAGACATTATGGGTAGGGTATAAGTTGGACTAGATGGACAGTGTCTTTATACACCTCCAATACTATGTTACTATGAACTGTTATACAGACATTATGGTAGGTATAAAGGTTGGACTAGATGGACGTATGTCTTTATACACCTCCATACTATGTTACTATGTAACTGTTATACAGACATTATGGGTAGGGTATAAAGGTTGGACTAGATGGACGTATGTCTTTATACAACCTCCAATACTATGTTACTATGTAACTGTTAGACAGACATTATTGGTAGGGTATAAAGGTTGGACTAGATGGACGTATGTCTTTATAAAACCTCCAATACTATGTTACTATGTAACTGTTAGACAGACATTATGGTAGGGTATAAAGGTTGGAAATATACGTAGATAGATGGACGTATGTCTTATCCAACCTCCAATACTATGTACTATGTAACTGTTAGACAGACATTATGGGTAGGGTATAAAGGTTGGATTAGATGGACGAATGTCTTTACAACCTCCAATACTATGTACTATGTAACTGTTATACAGACATTATGGTGTAGGGTATAAAGGTTGGATTAGATGGACGATTGTCTTTATACAACCTCCAATACTATGTACTATGTAACTGTTATACAACATTATGGGTAGGGTATAAAGGTTGGACTGATGGACGTATTCTTTATACAACCTCAATACTATGTACTATGTAACTGTAGACAGACTTATGGGTAGGTATAAAGGTTGGACTAGATGGACGTATGTCTTTATACACCTCCAATACTATGTCACTATGTAACTGTTATACAGACATTATGGGTAGGGTATAAAGGTTGGACTAGATGGACGTATGTCTTTATACAACCTCCATACTATTTACTATGTAACTGTTAGACAGACATTATGGGTAGGATAAAGGTTGGACTAGATGGACGTATTTTCTTATACAACCTCCAATACTATGTTACTATGTAACTGTTATACAGACATTATGGGTAGGTTAAAAGGTTGGACTAGATGGACGAATGTCTTTATACAACCTCCAATACTATGTTACTATGTAACTGTTAGACAGACATTATGGGTAGGTATAAAGGTTGGACTAGATGGACGTATGTCTTTATACAACCTCAAATACTATGTCACTATGTAACTGTTATAACAGACATTATGGGTAGGGTATAAAGGTTGGACAGATGGACGTATGTCTTTATACAACCTCCAATACTATGTTCACTATGTAACTGTTAGACAGACTTTATGGGTAGGTATAAAGGTTGGACTAGATGGACTATGTCTTAATACAACCTCAATACTATGTTACTATGTAACTGTTATACAGACATTATGGGTAGGGTATAAAGGTTGGACTAGATGGACGTATGTCTTTATACAACCTCCAATACTATGTTACATTTAACTGTTAGACAGACATTAGGGGTAGGGTATAAAGGTTGGACTAGATGGACGTATGTCTTTATCAACCTCAATACTATGTACTTTGTACTGTTATACAGACATTATGGGTAGGGTATAAAGGTTGGACTGATGGACGTATGTCTTTATACAACCTCCAATACTATGTTACTATGTAACTGTTAGACAGACATTATGGGTAGGATGTAAAGGTTGGACTAGATGGACGTATGTCTTTATACACCTCCAATACTGTTACTATGTAACTGTATACAGACATTATGGGTAGGGTATAAAGGTTGACTAGATGACGTATGTCTTTATACAACCTCCAATACTATGTTACTATGTAACGGTTAGACAGACATTATGGTAGGGTATAAAGGTTGGATGATGGACGAATGTCTTTATACATACCACTCCAATACTATGTCACATGTAACTGTTATACAGACATTATGGGTAGGGTATAAAGGTTGGATTAGATGGACTATGTCTTTATACAACCTCCAATACTATGTTACTATGTAACTGTTAGACAGCCATTATGGGTAGGATGTAAAGGTTGGACTAGATGGACATAGTCTTTATACAACCTCCAATACTATGTTACTATGTAACTGTTAATACAGACATTATGGGTAGGGTATAAAGGTTGGACTAGATGGACGTATGTCTTTATACAACCTCCAATACTATGTTACTATGTAACTGTTAGACAGACATTGGGTAGGGTATAAAGTTGACATGGACATGTGTCTTTATCACCTCAATCTATGTACTAGTAAACTGTTATCAGACATTATGGTAGGGTATAAAGGTTGGACTAGATGGACGTGTCTTTATACAACCTCCAATACTATGTTACTATGTAACTGTTGATACAGACATTATGGTAGGGATAAAGGTTGGACTAGATGGACGTATGTCTTTATACAACCCTAATACTATGTTACTATGTAACTGTTAGACAGACATTATGGGTAGGGTATAAAGGTTGGACTAGATGGATAGTCTTTATACAACCTCCAATACTATGTTACTATGTAACTGTTTAGACAGACATTATGGTAGGGTATAAAGGTTGGACTAGATGGACGTATGTCTTATACAACCTCCAATACATGTTACTATGTAACTGTTAGACAGACATTATGGGTAGGGTATAAAGGTTGGACTAGAGGGATGTATGTCTTATATAACCTCCAATACTTGTATATGTAACTGTTACAGACATTATGGGTAGGGTATAAAGTTGGACTAGATGGACATGTTCTTTATACACCCCAATACATGTTACTATGTCCTGTAACAGACATTATGGTAGGGTATAAAGGTTGGACTATGGACGTATGTCTTTATACAACCTCCACTATGTTACTATGTAACGTTAGACAGACATTATTGGTAGGTATAAAGGTTGATTGATGGACGTATGTCTTTATACAACCTCCAAACTATGTAACTATGTAACTGTTAGACAGACATTATGGGTAGGGTATAAAGGTTGGATTAATGGACGATGTCTTTATACAACCTCCAATACTATGTAACTATGTAACTGTTAACAGACATTATGGGTAGGGTAATAAGGTTGGATAGATGGACGAAGTCTTTATACAACCTCCAATACTATGACTATGTAACTGTTAGACAACATTATGGGTAGGGTTAAAGGTTGGACTAGATGGACGTATCTTTATACAACCTCCAATACTATGTTACTATTGTAACTGTTAGACGACATTATGGGTAGGGTATAAGGTTGGACTAGATGGACGTATGTCTTTATACAACCTCAATACTATGTACTATGTAACTGTTATACAGACATTATGGGTAGGTTATAAAGGTTGGACATAGGACGTATGTCTTTAACAACCTCCAATACTATGTTACTATGTAACTGTTAGACAGACATTATGGGTAGGATGTAAAGGTTGGACTAGTGGACATATGTCTTTATACAACCTCCAATACTATGTTACTATGTAACTGTTAGACAGACATTATGGGTAGGTTATAAAGGTTGGACTAGATGGACGTATGTCTTTATACAACCTCCAATACTATGTTACTATGTAACTGTTTACAGACATTATGGGTAGGGTATAAAGGTTGGATTAATGACGAATGTCTTTATACAACCTCCAATACTATGTCACTATGTTGTATATACAGACATTATGGGTAGGGTATAAAGGTTGGATAGATGGACGAAGTCTTTATACAACCTCCAATACTATGTCACTATGTAACTGTTAACAGACATATGGGTAGGGTATAAAGGTTGGACTAGATGGACGTATCTTTAACAACCCCAATACTATGTTACTATGTAACTGTTAGACAGACATTATGTAGGGTATAAAGGTTGGCCTAGATGACGTATGTCTTTATCACACCTACAATACTATGTCTATGTAACTGTTTAGCAGACATTATGTAGGGTATAAAGTTGGACTAGATGGACGTATGTCTTTAACACCTCCAATACATGTTCCTATGTAACTGTTAACAGACATTATGGTAGGATGTAAAGGTTGGACTAATGGACGTATGTCTTTATACAACCTCCAATACTATGTTACTATGTAACTGTTATACAGACATTATGGGTAGGGTATAAAGGTTGGACTAGATGGACGTATGTCTTTATACAACCTCCAATACTATGTTACTATGTAACTGTTTGACAGACATTATGGGTAGGGTATAAAGGTTGGACTAGATGGACGTATGTCTTTATACAACCTCCAATACTATGTTACTATGTAACTGTTAGACTGACATTATGGGTAGAGTATAAAGGTTGGATTATATTGGACGAATGTCTTTATACAACCTCCAATACTATGTCACTTATTAACTGTTAACAGACATATGGGTAGGGTATAAAGGTTGGACTAATGGACGTATTCTTTATACAACCTCCAATACTATGTCACTATGTAACTGTTAACAGACATTATGGGTAGGGTATAAAGGTTGGACTAATGGACGTATGTCTTTATACAACCTACAATACTATGTCACTATGTAACTGTCTTTATCACCTCCAATCTATGTTCTATGTATGTTAACAGACATTATGGGTAGGGTATAAAGGTTGGACTAGATGGAGTTGTCTTTATAAACCTCCAATACTGTGATAATATGTAACTGTTAGACAGACATTATGGGTGGGTATAAAGTTGGACTAGATGGACATGTTGTCTTTATACACCTCCAATACTATGTTACTATGTGTAACTGTTATACAGACATTATTGGTAGGGTATAAAGGTTGAACTAGATGGCGTATGTCTTTATACAACTCCAATACTATGTTACTATGTAACTGTTAGACGACATTATGGGTAGGGTATAAAGGTTGGACTAGATGGACGTATGTCTTTATACAACCTCCAATACTAGTTACTATGTAACTGTTAGACAGACATTATGGGTAGGGTATAAAGGTTGGACTAGATGGACGTATGTCTTTAACAACCTCCAATACTATGTTACTATGTAACTGTTAGACAGACTTATTGGGTAGGGTATAAAGGTTGGACTAGATGGACTAGTGTCTTTATACAACCTCCAATACTATGTTACTAGTAACTGTTAGACAGACATTATGGGTAGGGTATAAAGGTTGGATAGATGGACGAATGTCTTTATACAACCTCCAATACTATGTACTATGTAACTGTTATACAGACATTATGGGTAGGGTATAAAGGTTGGATGAATGGACGAATGTCTTTATACAACCTCCAATACTATGTCAATGTAACTGTTATACGACATTATGGGTAGGGTATAAGTTGACTAGATGGCGTATCTCTTATACAACCTCCAATACTATGTCACTATGTAACTGTAGACAACATTATGGGTAGGGTTATAAGGTTGGACTAGATGGACGTATGTCTTTATACAACCTACAATACTGGTCACTATGTAACTGTTACAGACATTATGGGTAGGGTATAAAGGTTGGACTAGATGGACGTATGCTTATACAACCTCCAATACTATGTTCCTATGTAACTGTTAGACAGACATTATGGGTAGGATGTAAAGGTTGGACTAGATGGACGTATGCTTTATACAACCTCCAACTATGTTACTATGTAACTGTATACAGACATATGGTAGGGTATAAAGGTTGGACTAGATGGACGTATGTCTTTATACAACCTCCAATACTATGTTACTATAACTGTTAGACGGACATTATGGGTAGGGTATAAGGTTGGACAGATGGACGTCTTTAACAACCTACAATACTATGTCACTATGTAACTGTTATACAGACATTATGGGTAGGGTATAAAGGTTGGACAGATGGACGATGTCTTTATACAACCCCAATACTATGTTACTATGTAACTGTTAGACAGACATTATGGGTAGGATTTAAAGGTTGGACTAGATGGACTATGTCTTTATACAACCTCCAATACTATGTTACTATGTACTGTTATACAGACATTATGGGTAGGTATAAAGTTGGACTAGATGGACGTATGTCTTTATACAACCTCCAATACTATGTTACTATGTAACTGTTTAGACAGACATTATGGGTAGGTATAAAGGTTGGACTAGATGGACGTATGTCTTTATACAACCACAATACTATGTCACTATGTAACTGTTATACAGACATTGGGGTAGGGTATAAAGGTTGGACTAGATGGACGTATGTCTTTATACAACCTCCAATACTATGTTACTATGTAACTGTTAGACAGACATTATGGGTAGGTGTAAAGGTTGACTAGATGGACGTATGTCTTATACAACCTCCAATACTATGTTACTATGTAACTGTTATAACAGACTTTATGGTAGGGTATAAAGGTTGGACTAGATGGACGTATGTCTTTATACAACCTCCAATACTATGTTCCTATGTAACTGTTAGAAGACATTATGGGTAGGGTATAAAGGTTGGATTAGTTGGACGAATGTCTTTATACCACCTCCATACTATGTCACTATGTAACTGTTATACAGACATTATGGTAGGTATAAAGGTTGGATTAGATGGACGAATGTCTTTATACAACCTCCAATCCTATGTTACTATGTAACTGTTAGACACATTATGGGTAGTGTAAGGTTGGACTAGATGGACATATGTCTTTATACAACCTCCAATACTATGTTACTATGTAACTGTTAACAGACATTATGGGTAGGGTATAAAGGTTGGACTAAATGGACGTATGTCTTTATACAACCTCCAACTATTTTACTATGTAACTGTTAACAGACTTATGGGTAGGGTATAAGGTTGGCTAGATGGACATGTGTCTTTATACACCTCAATACTATGTACTATGTAACTGTTAGACAGACATTATGGTAGGGTATAAAGGTTGGACTAGATGGACGTATGTCTTTATACACCCTCCAATACTATGTTACTATGTAACTGTTATACAGACATTATGGTAGGGTTAAAGTGGGACAGATGGACGTATGTCTTTATACAACCTCCAATACTATGTTACTAGTAACTGTTAGACGACATTATGGGTAGGGTATAAAGGTTGGACTAGATGGACGTATGTCTTTATACAACCTCCAATACTATGTTACTAGTAACTGTTAACAGACATTATGTGTAGGGTATAAAGGTTGGACTAGATGGACGTAGTCTTTATACAACCTCCAATACTATGTTACTATGTAACTGTTAGACAGACATTAGGGGTAGGGTATAAAGGTTGGACTAGATGGATTATGTCTTTATAAACCTCCAATACTTGTATAATATGTAACTGTTAGACAGACATTATGGTAGGGTAAAAGGTTGGACTAGATGGACAGTGTCTTTATACACCCCAATACTATTTACTATGTAACTGTTATACAGACATTATGGTAGGGTATAAAGGTTGGACTAGATGGACGTATGTCTTATACAACCTCCAATACTATGTTACTATGTAACTGTTATACAGACATTATGGGTAGGGTATAAAGGTTGATATGGACGTATGTCTTTATACAACCTCCAATACTATGTTACTATGTAACTGTTAGACAGACATTATGGGTAGGGTATAAAGGTTGGATAGATGGACGAATGTCTTTATACAACCTCCAATACTATGTACTATGTAACTGTTTAACAGACATTATGGGTAGGGTATAAAGGTTGGATTAGATGGACGAATGTCTTTATACAACCTCCAATACTATGTACTATGTAACTGTTATACGACATTATGGGTAGGGTATAAGGTTGGACTATGAGCTATCCTTTATACAACCTCCAATACTATGTACTATGTAACTGTTATACAGCATTATGGGTAGGGTATAAAGGTTGGACTAGATGGACGATGTCTTTATACAACCTCAATACTATGTCACTATGTAACTGTTAGACAGACTTATGGGTAGGGTATAAAGGTTGGACTAGATGGACGTATGTCTTATACACCCTCCAATACTATGTTACTAGTATTACTGTTAGACAGACATGGGTAGGTGTAAAGTTGGACTAGATGGACTATGTCTTTTACAACCTCCAATACTATGTTACTGTATGTACATGTTACGACTATGGTGTAGGGTATAAGTTGACTAGATGGACGTATGTCTTTATACAACCTCCAATACTATGTTACTATTAACTGTACTGTTTAAGACATTATGGTAGGGTATAAAGGTTGGATTAGATGGACGATGTCTTTACAACCTCCAATACTATGTTACTATGACTGTTACAGACATTATGGGTAGGGTATAAAGGTTGGATTAGATGGACGAATGTCTTATACAACCTCCAATAATGTACTATGTAACTGTTACAGACATTATGGGTAGGGTATAAAGTTGGACTAGATGGACGTATTCTTTATACAACCTCCAATCCTTGTTACATGTAACTGTTAGACACATATGGGTAGGGTATAAAGGTTGGACTAGATGGACGTATGTCTTTATACAACCCCAATACTATGTACTATGTAACTGTTACAGACATTATGGGTAGGTATAAAGGTTGGACTAGATGGACTATGTCTTTATACAACCTCCAATACTATGTTCTATGTACTGTTAGACAGACATTATGGGTAGATGTATAAGTTTGGACTAGATGGACGTATGTCTTTATACAACCTCCAATCTATGTTACTATGTAACTGTTATGACAGACATTATGGGTAGGGTATAAAGGTTGGACTAGATGGACTATGTCTATAACAACCTCCAATACTATGTTACTATGTAACTGTTAGACAGACATTATGGTAGTGTAAAGTTGGACTAGATGGACTATGTCTTTATACAACCTCCAATACTATGTTACTATGTAACTGTTATACAACATTATGGGTAGGGTATAAAGGTTGGACTAATGGACATATGTCTTTATACAACCTCCAATACTAGTTACTATGAACTGTTAGACAGACATTATGGGTAGGGTATAAGGTTGGACTAGATGGACGTATGTCTTTATACAACCTCCAATACTATGTTACGATGTAACTGTTATACAGACATTATGGGTAGGGTATAAAGGTTGGATTAGATGGACGAATGTCTTTATAGAACGTCCAATACTATTTGACAATGTCGTAAAGTTACACGCTGACCATTTCACAAGTGGGAGTGCGTATTGGCAAAATAAAGGACATTTATAATTTTTTTTACATTTTATAATCCATTCTGATCAAATATATAGATATATTTTTGTTATTGTGTGCATGGTTGCCATGGAAACAGAAAGGTGTGGTGAGTGTTGAGGGTGTATTAGTAGGTGTGTACCTGCATCTATGTGGTGTGTGTAGGTGTGTGTGTTTGTGCAGTTGTTTGTGTCAGAGAGAAACAGTGTGTAATTAATGTAGGCTTGGACCCAGACTTTCATAAAGAAATTAATTAATTAAAAATAAAGTCAATGGGGAAAATATGTACCGAAAATAGCGAATAAAGCAGTAACGCTTTCATGGATTCCTTAGATATCACCTTTTTCCTATGTGACCTGCACATCTGTACCCAATTGCGTGTCTCTAGCTCAAAAACTGTGGGCGGAGAAACAGTTCAAAAAGCGGAGGAAGAAGAAAGAGCAGGAATTTGTCTCTTTCAAGCCAAATACAGCAAAGCAGATCGGTAATTACAGCCCTTCACTCCCGCGTCGCTTTGTTACGGCTCCCTGCTTGCCGGGGCTTGCAAGCAGGGGTCCGGCCTGACAGCCACGTCTGTGATTGGCTAAGACACAGCCAATCACAGACACAGCTGACGTCACAGAAAGTGACGCGGGCAAGGCAAACTTCTCTACAAACCCCCTATGAACATCCTTTAGCTATTTTAAATCTAAACTGTTATCCTACCTATCTGAAAACCAGCACTATTAATGATTGATAGCTGTCTGAGCACTTTATCCCTTCCCACACTTGTATCTGTATGTTATCCCTGCCACCAGTGGTGGATTAAGCCTAGTTTTGGGCCCCCAGCTGTAACACAAACATGGGCCCCTTTTATGAGCAATTGTCCAGTTGCCCTGCCCAATCACCGACCCCGATTGGCTGATTACAACAAATTTTTTTCCAGCAGCGCTATATAAATAAAATAATACATACATACATATGTGTTTATTGGCTCATCAATGAATGACACATACGCAAGATTGTTGGACAAATCATTTGACAACTGTAAGTTTGTTGACTGCTTCTAGGCAACAATAACCTGCAGGTCTTTAGAACATACATATAAAAATAGGTTTCAAGTTGCATGTTCCTCCTGCACCTACATTTTCCTACTTTATAACTAACTTGCCATATAAACTTACCTGATATTTCAGAATTGCTTTATTCAATCACAAAACCTGTTTAATTCCCTAATAATCAGCCTGATCTAAGGCCGGGTATACACTGGCGAATCATTGTCTGTCGCTGCAACCAATCATGCAGTCCATAGGCGGCTGCACAATTGGCCATGATTAACCGCCACGACCGATCCGAGAAAACGGACGGCAGACATTGGACAATTTTTCACCCTGGACAACCGATCTACAAAAATATTGGTTGGTTTGGCCAAAAAATTGTCTCGTGTGTTGGCTGTTTATTATGGTATATCGGTCGGGCTGAAAAATCGCCGTGCGTGCCATCGCCCAAAGTCTGTCACTGATTTGCCGGGATCGGGGGAACAGGCGACTGGATGGGGCAGTAAAGCTAGGTACACACATGCAATAATTCGGCCCGACCAACCGACATTTCAGTGTTTCGGTCGGTCGGGCCAAATTATTGTAAGCGGCTTGTTGCAGCCACGACCTATCGCCGACCGTTCGTTTGTCCAAACCGGACCAACTAACGATCAGACAGGTCGGAAAATCACAATCAATTGTGCAGTCACCTATGGATCACACGATCGGTCGTGGCAATTTTTCACTGTGCCCGATAGTGATTCATCCCGGCTGACCACCCAGGTGAAATATTTGCTCATGTGTACCCAACCTACATGTGCAAACCTCATTTATTAACATTCCAGTACCTTGACTTTGAGGGATTTATGTAGAGGGCCATCCAATCAGATGCCTCGGCCACAAGGGAGGCGGAGCTTAATTAAAAAGTTATCAAGCTGTAGACGTTGAAATACATCTGCCATCTGTGTACACCCAACTTGTGATGCAACACGTTACCGCAGCCATCTTGATACTCCCAAACCCCGAGAAACCTTTCTCCAGTCACGTCTGCATTTTACACCGCGTCACCACAACAAAAGGCGCCCGTTAATCGCCTGATATTAAAGAAAGAGACACCAAATTACATCTCTGAACGAGCACCGCCACCCAAAAATATCTAATGCTTAATGAATTAAACAAAGTTTATTTATTTACTGGAGATGGTAATTTTGCACAGGCATATTGCGAGGTTTTCCCCGGTGGTCCTCCAGTAAGCAATAGAACCCGCCCAATTTTCTCTGATTGACAGCCTTGTCGACCAATAACCTGAGGATATCACTGAAACTTGTGGTTATTTTACTCCTCCCCATAACAACCAGCGCATCGCGAGACAGCTCTTTTTTCCACTGGCCTTCAACGTGGTCCTTGGTTTTAAAACCCCGCCTCTTTTTTTCTGACTGACAGCGTGGTGGGCCAATCGCGTGCAGGAATTTCCCTCCATACTGTCATAGAAAGTCGCTTGCGTAGCTTGGGGACGTTCAGTCGGCGCGGCGTCAGCGGGAGGATGAACTTTCTCCCCTCTCTACCTTAGTTTTACTCTGGGCCATGACTGGCGCTTGTTTCCCTCAGACCGGTCTCGGGTGAGAACCATGTCCGCCAACTACACCGACCTGAGGGAGAAGCTTCGCTCCCTGTACCGGGAAGATAGGAAGAGGAAACAGCGGGCCTCGGACACTGAGGAGGAGGACGCGGCTTCGGAAGAAGAGGAGGAAGGAGAAGCGCGGAAGGTTCGTAGCGGAATCCGGCAGATTTGTCTGTTCAGCCCGGACGAGTGTTCACGGATAGAGGCCAAGATAGACGAAGTGGTGTCCCGGGCCGAGAAGGGTTTGTACCGCGACCACACGGTGGACCGGGCCCCGTTACGGAACAAGTATTTCTTCGGGGAAGGTTACACGTACGGGTCGCAGCTGCAGCGCCGGGGACCGGGACAGGAACGACTTTACCCCAAGGGGGAGGTGGACGAGATCCCGGGTTGGGTCCACGACTTGGTGATCCGTCGCCTGGTGGAGAACGGGGTCATCCCGGAAGGTTTCGTCGACAGCGCCGTCATCAATGACTACCAACCCGGCGGCTGCATCGTGTCCCACGTCGACCCCATCCATATCTTCGAGAGACCGATCGTGTCCGTGTCCTTCTTCAGCGACTCGGCGCTCTGCTTTGGCTGCAAGTTCCAGTTCAAGCCGATCAGGGTGTCCGAGCCGGTGTTCTTCCTGCCTGTCTCTAGGGGCAGTGTCACTGTGCTCAGGTAAAGCACCTCGATTGGGGCCCTAAGCACGGTGGGATTTGGGACCCTCGTTTCATTTTCTATTACCTACCCCTGTAGTGGATTTCTATGGGAGGAACTGTGAGATGATAGCGTTATAACCTACCCCTGTAGTGGATTTCTATGGGAGGAACTGTGGGATTATAGTCTTATAACCTATCCCTGTAGTGGATTTCTATGGGAGGAACTGTAAGATTATAGCCTTATAATCTTTAAGCTAGGTACACACCTACCGATTTTTCCTCCTGACCGACCGGTCATCCAGGAGGAAGGACTGTCGGTCGCGGCAAAAGCAGCCGCGTCCGATAGTTACCGCGACCGATCGTGCGGTCCATAGAGGACACGGCACATTCGGATGCGATAATTTCGGTCCGATCTGAACTATCGGTCGATCGGACCAAAATATCTCATCGTGTGTACCCAGCTTTACAGTTCCAGGAGGAGAAGGAAACCAGATGCCACAAAGGGGCAGGTTATAATAAATAATGCACCCTCAACTGTAAATTAAAGGGATATTAGTCACCTTGGAGTTCCGTGCCCTGTATAAAAGGTACTCTGCCTGCGGCCTCGTGCTTTTATATGATCACTGAGCTCCTCTGTGACTTCAAATATCCTTATTTACAGTTGGGGGTGCATTATCCAGTATATAACCTACCCCTGTAGTGGATTTCTATGGGAGGAACTGTAAGATTATAGCCTTATAATCTTACAGTTCCCAGAAGAAGGAAACCAGAAGCCACAAAGGGCTTATATAATGTAATGAGTTACTAAAACTGACCATACATTAGACAGTTTTTATGTACAATCTGACATTTTATTGATATTATTGGATCGAATTATCAATCGTATTTTTGAAGTTCCAGAAATATGATGTAACCTCACAATAGAAGACATTAGACAATAATCGCCAAACTATTTGAATGTATGGATGATCTACATACAATTATCATTCTACATCTCTCTATCAAAGTATTGGTCAGTGTACGATCACAATAACCTTTTGTAGTGTATGGCCACCTTAAGTGACTTGTTTAAAGGATACATTGGATTTTAAACACCTTTTATCTTCTATATTGAAAGCTGCTCATTAGAACGCACATGTTTGAGGATATTTGGGTTAGTAATTGCTTACAGGCACATATACCCAGTGCTGCAATGCTCTGCTTTAAGGAATATGCATATACCCAGTGCTGTAAGGCTCTTTAAGCAATGCACATATACCCAGCCTGCAAGGCTTTGCTTTAGGGGATGCACATATAGCCCAGCCCTGCAAGGCTTTCGCTTTAGGTGAGCACATATACCCAGCCTGCAAGGCTTTGCTTTAGGGGATGCACATATACCCAGCCTGCAAGGGGGCCTTTCTTTTTTTGGCCCTTTTTGTTTTTCGGGGGAGAGCACAGTATACCAGCTGCACGGCTTTGCTTTAGGGGATGCACCTTTTAATACCAGCCGCAAAGGCTTTGCTTTAGGGGATGCACATATACCCAGCCTGCAAGGCTCCGCTTTAGGGAATGCAGCATCAATTTTGCGCTCTGGTTAATCCTGATTGGGTCTTATCTAAAAGAATATGCTGAAGGAGCCGCAGCCACAATAATGTCTTTTAAAAAAACTCACTTCACTGCTATTCAACTTTGTAAATAGGTTAGTGCATTGGTTTTAGATTGTGGTGCACTGATTAATGCAAATTTTTCTCACGTTGGACTTAATGTGATAATTACCTATATTTTATGCACTTTAAAGTGTATATTATAATTAAATTTGATAATGATATAATACACTTACTGCACTGAAATTAAATCTCAATTATAATATTTTTAAATTAAAACATAACAAATACAAGTTATACTAGTGAAATATTTACCAAAATTCTGAGGCACACTGCTGGCACTCTTAAGTCACACCAGTGTTCCCCAGGACACCCTTTGAGAAACCCTGGGTAAGTGCAAAGCTGTACAAATCCCAGGCAAGCAATGCACCTAGAAATTCACACCTGGCATCTTAATTTTTTGAAGAGTTTTCTGTTGATGTCTATAGAACTGTCTACTATAAAAGCTAGGTCGTCTTCTAGAGTTTCCGAATGGCTCCAAATGTATAATTATTTGTAAGGGTTTGCATCCCTTTTAGACTGGCATTGTTAATCTGTGGTTTTCTAAATCATTGTTCCTGTGTGAAGTCAAACGGTCTAATTCCTTACCCCTCTTTCAGTGATATATCAATTATCTACTTTGTGTCTTCCTATACTAAAGTAAGAAAGGAGGTGAAATTAACTGCAGAAATAGTGTGGATAAAGTCTACTAGTCTAGATAAGATTTACACACCAGTGTGTCGGGATACCATAAACTAAGTGGCAAATTTTTTAACAGGCCACTTTGTTAGAACAAACCAGAAAATAAATGATCAATGCACATTCCTGGGCTCCTATATATCCTAATATCTGCTAGTGCAAACAATAAAAATATGGGGGTTTTAGTTGCAATTTTGTTTTTGTAACCAAAACCCCCATGTTTTTATTGTTTGCACTAGCATAGACATTATGATATACAGAGGCCCAGGAATGTGCATTGATCATTTCTTTTCTTGTTTGTTCTAATGTTTTGGTCAGATCAGTAGCACTTCCACTATTTGTTATAAAATAATTTTGCCACAGGAGGGCTCCCACAGCCCCCCTTTTGTGAACAGCGCACTTCATGGCAGTAAGTCATGTTAAATACGTTTCCTTTTAAGAATGGTGATTGGACATAGACACTTAAGGTGACCATATGCACTAACAATATCGGGATAATTGATTTAAATCAAAGGAGATTTGCCCTATATCGCAAAGGTATATGGGGCAAAAAATGAGTGAACTACCTCTTGCCATTGTGTAGTATTGGCCCAGATGGGAAATTTCTGACAGACTGTATCTGCTCCATTTAAGTAAAGGGAGCTGATGTGGCTAGGATATGGATGCTTATCTGGCCAAACTTCCATGTAAGAAGCTGTAATCTCAGTTAGGAAAGTATGTATCTGTTGCAACATATTGCAGACTGATTCAGATGGAATCAATGTCGCAATATGTGACAGCCATCTCATGTGTATGGCGAGTAAACGCTGACAGACTATTTTACAGCTTCTGCTGCTATAACTGGATCCCCATAAAGTTTCTTGTGCCCTAGACAGGGGCCTAGGTTATGTGGATAATTTGGCTCTAGTTTGGCATTCCAAGGCAAAAAGATGCAGGGTAAGCTATAGAACAAAGCAGAAGGGAAGAAAAGAATGGGGCAACACCCCTAAATCCGATTAGTAACAGCCCAGTTATAAACCATTCAAATCAAAATACCCAGCCATCATATTGACACAAAATACTTACCGTATTGATAAACTTTTTAGTATAGTAGTAGTGGGTATAATAATTGACTTAAGGACAGTTAGGTTCTTATACTAGCTTACTGTATTTCTTTTTGGTCCGTGTTTGTGAAATTTAATGCCTTAAGAATCATTTTTGTGTATAGCTTTAATTATATTTGTGTGGGGCAATCACTTCATTTGGCAGGCCCTATCCTATAGCGTTTGCAATCTAAACCTCCTCACATTAATGCATAACCATATATATCTGTTTAGGCCTTGGTGCTTTAAAAATTAGGGATTCTCAAGGGGTGTGTGCCTTCAGGTGTATGAAAACTACAACTCCCAGCTACTACAGGGGAAGCTTTAACTGCTGAAAGGCTTTCGGAATTTGTCTTCCAGGATTACTAGGGCACAATTCAGTATTTATTCAATGTCTCTGAGAAATGCAATTCAAAATCACCTGATTGCATTCCTTTTGTCTGTCATCATATTGTCTTCATATTTTATAGTACGCTGTTAAATAAAAAATTTTTTTTTTACAAAAGTCTAGGCACACTGCCTGTAACAGAGTAGTAAATTAATTTCAAAACAATCTTGGGGAAAGGAGAATGGTTTTTCTGTCTGCTAGAGGCATATTTCTGTGCCTTCTGTTGTCATAATTATTTTAATACTCTTCTGCTGAGTGTTTAAGTTGACTGTGGATGTGCTCTAATAGTATCAAAATAACCTTGTTAGCTCATGTTTAATCCAGTAAGAGGTCATGCTAATTCGTTCATCCAGCTTGAGAAGTGAAGTGGCATCCGGCAGCTTGGTTTTAATAAGGCAGTAAATATAAAGGCACAGGCTCAGTCTATTTCAATATTTGTGGCCTTAAAACCACCCAGAGTGTAGACATACACACTATTGATTCCTACACAATTCATGGGGCTGACCCTTTCACTAGTATGTACAGTGTTTTGGCAGTGCATTTTTGTGTGGCAATGACAATATATAACTTCTGTGGGATGGGTGTGGATGTATGCATGTAATGAATGGTTGAAGTCAAACTACTTTATTGCCGATCTATGGAAGGAATATGTTCTTTTTATGCACTGATTTTTCAAGTTTGTTTTTTGCAGTGGGTATGCGGCTGATGAAATAACACACTGTATTCGACCACAGGACATCAAGGAGCGACGTGCTGTTGTGATACTCCGAAAGTAAGGGTCCCCCCTTTTTTTTTTTTTTTTTTTTTTTTTTTTTTGTATCAAGTTTAAATGTTGGGTCACCTCTTAACTCCTTAAATCTATTTTTGTATTTATTTAAATGTCCATGCAAAGGTACACACACTAAAGATCATTAAAAAAAAAATGGAATCTTTAAAATCACCCTACACACAGTCCCAAGCTTTCTCCCTATATAAAGTACATTTCCTTCAGCCACATTCTGACTCCCTATACATAAGTCTGTGACCAAGGAAATTTTCAGGCAGTTCTGAGCGATACCGAGGCAGACAGTGAATGTCAATCAGCCTCTGGAACTAGTCTCCCAGTTATCATTAAAGTGTGTTACCAGCTTAACCCCCACCCATATGACACCTTATCTCTGGGCCAGAATAATGATTTACTTTGTTAGATAATCATAACACATTTACACAAGTATATGATTTAAAGCTTGGTGGGAAAAGGAAGTACTACTCTGAGAACTATACTTTAAAAATAAACCTATTGGTTTGCTCATTATAGGACAATTATACTCACCCTTTTCCTGCTGCGTAGTACCCAGGGTGAGGACCTAAATCGCTAAGTCCTCACCTCTGGAATACTTAGTCTCCCACGCCGGTCCAATCATTGCCACTGTCGTTGATATAGCATAGCGAAATGGCGGTGGCAAAAAGGAGAATCGGACCTGAGCACAGAGAGACTTTGCATAAGTATTCCAGCAGATGGGTAAAGTACCCAGAAGTGAGGACTTTGTGATTTGGTTACTATGCAGCTATGAAAAGGAGGAGCGAGGGGGAGGTGAGTATAATTGTTCTTTAATTAAAGAACGTTCTTCAATTAATGTTACAGGAGCTGGGAATGAAGGTGCAAAACCCATTTTTCCTGGCTCGTGTAGATCCCGTTCTTCAATAAATGGGCAAACTGGTTCGCTTTTTGAATAAACGTATCTTTTTTTTTTTTTTTTTTTTTTTTTTATATATATATAATATATTCACATGTAATAATGATGCCATATGAAGTTGGTACTAAAAAATGCCATCCTTTTTACATTATATTGTAAAGGGATTTATAAAACAATACCTCGTATTGTATTGCATGCAAATTATGGTATTTAATTGAAAATTTATAATTTAAGTTCAGTTTAACAGCAGGTTCAAACCTTTATTAATCCCTGCTGACGGAGCTTAAAATTGTTACATTCCCCATCATTTATTCTTATAATAAGCCTGTTAAAACTGCAGTATTTTTGGGTACAGTCTGATGACAATCTGGGAATGCCTGAGCAACAAGTATAACAACAAATTCAAATAAATTAAGAGGTACTTTTTTTTTTGTTAACTTTGTGTAAGGTGAATATTTTCTAGGGGTTTTGACCCTGGGCTTTATCAATTAAAACATCCCTTTATACAGTAAAATTGTAGCGGAAGGATGTTGTCATTCCTGCTCCCACTTCTTTGGCAAACAGATGCTTCCCCAACACGAAATGGCCATGCAGTATAACGCTTTTGTCATCTGTTACAGCCACAGTAATACAACTGATGGCTACAAATGGGTTACTTGTCGCTTTGCTTTAACAGACTGCAACAGGTTTTAACAGCTGCAAGAGACACTTCGAGGCCTATTTATAAAGCTGGAATCTGCTGATCTCAATTGAAATGAGGCTACCCTATTTATAAATCCTGGAGGATGATTTTTGGTCAATTTTAATGCTGTAGAAAAAGTCAAAACAGAAAAGCTAGTAACTGTTGTTGAATGAAGACATACGTCTTTATACCCTCCTCTTTAACCCTACCCAACAATTGATCCAGAGGAAGGCAAAATAAGTTTCCCGACTCCAAATGGCAATCTGAAAGTATCCCCTTATCAAGCAGAACTGACTGTATTAATACCAGTAATTTTTTTTGTTTGATTTTTTTAGTTTTAGAAAGTTAGCTGCTGCATCCTACTAACCAGAGGCTACACAGCTTGTTTTGCACAAGTACTTAGTGTCTGCTTATATCTCATGTTAAATACTTGCGTGAGGGTGAGATTACCCAGAGCTGTGCAGCCTCTGTTAAAGCCCTTGTGGAAGATTTGCCCACTTCGTCTCCCAATGCCTGTAGTTGTCCATTAGGCTTGGTACACGCCATACAATATTTCTGACCATCCCAACGATATTACCATGTATTAGTTGGGTGGAAATGTTGTGTGGTGTAGGCGCGGGCGACCGCTCTCGGACGTCTGTATTAGGCGATCAGGTATGAAGGTAAATCACAGCCAATTGTGTGGTTCCCTGTGAAACTGCACAGTTGGTCAAGATGAACAGTGATCTTGGCCGACCGCTAGATAGTGACAAACGATCGGCCCGGACAAATCAAGTCCCATGTGTGTACCCAGCCTTGAGTTGACCCATACATTAGTACTTACTTGGCGACAGATTTGTGACATTCAATCAATTTTTTCAGAACTGCCTTTCCCATTCTACTTCGCATGGCCTGGCCCATTCATTTTGCGATCGTATGTTGGTTGCAAAGATGAACAGGAAAGGTGCTTCTGGAAATATTGATTGAATATTTCGGATAGTATTAATGTATGGGCACCTTTAAAGGATATGTACACTGGGAAATATTTTTTTTTTAATTGCCTATTACTGGGAACTTTAATTCTTAACTGTCACTGTACCAATTTTTTGTTATTGATCTGTCCCCTCTTCTTTAGCCTTCCAGTCTGATACATCTTACATTTCAGCCATCAATCAAATGCCTTATCATAAACTCTTCGATTATATATCGTTTTGCTGTATTTGGAATGGTCACAGTTGGGACGTGAACTGCATGGTGGGAAATTTCTCCCAATTCTGCCTCATCATCATTTTTTTACCTTTTTAAAATTATCTTGAAAGTCTCCCCTAGGTTTATACTTGGGTCTGTGCTGATCTGGATGCTGCTGGACAATCACATAGCCCTGGGAAAACAAAAGCTGAACCCTGTAACACAGAATCCTTTTGATTTCAGTGGGTTAGGCAATTGTTATCCTGCTCAGCCTGGACTGCAAGGCAAATGGGGGGGGAAAAAAGATCTTTCAGGGCTAGGCCACACTGCTGCGATTTTTCTGCGTTTGCGCATGCGTTTTTTTCATATTGTTGAAACCGCGGCAACGCACCAAAATGAGTGTTTTCGGGTGCGTTGCGATTTGCGTTCCGCATTTTAAATCACATGCATTTTTCAATACTTAATGGAAAAAACGCATGCGCAAACACAACGAAATCGCATGCAATTCCGTTTGCGTTGCAGTGTGGCTGTGCCCTAAGTGTTCGGGCTGCACAGAGTATGCAGGGCACATCTGTGTATGGGACTTTCTATGGGGTTGCGTATGGGAGAAATTCATCCCTCGGTTTATACTCGAGTCAAGCAGTTTTCCTAGTTTATCAGTTAAAAGTACCTCGATTTGTTTTCGGGGCGGTTTATACTCGAGTATATAGGGTATGTCTGCCCTCACAGTGTCAGTCTGGTAGGGGGCAGGGGGAGTGAGTGGCTTAGCTTGAGCAAAACAAGTACTGGATTGAAGTTGTAATAAATAGTGTTTTTTTCAGTGTACAATTCCTGATGGATCAATTATTTTTAAAGCTTACCGTAACACCTTTTGACTGAATTTTCCCTATCTAACCCATGGGATGTGAGAATATGCTACATTTGTCTCCAAAACACTAGTAATTCTCACACACACACCCCCCCCGATTGTGGCAATCCTATTTTGTTAAAAAAATGTTAGAAATGTGTTGGAGAATTTGCTAAAATAGTCGTTTCTTTATGAACCATTAGAAAGTAGCAAATGGCAGTGAAATGCGTTGTTACCAAGCAGTTTGAAAGACCTCACCGATACTTTAGTCTGATATAAAAAATTTCCCTATATGGCCGAAAATTGGGCGGCGATAGTACAATATCATACGACCGGTGTAATGTCTTTGCTTTTTAGATGCACTTTCTACATGCACCTTTTTTCATTTTTATTATTAATGAAACCATATTTTTTAACCAGATGTCAGGTTTTTATGGATTTCCATAAGGTGTAAATAAACAGGTTTTTTTAATTTAACGGTTTTGTATCAGTATTTCAAACTGCTTTTGAATTAATCACTTCTCTTTCTTGGGGAAGGAAATTGTGCTAAACTGCTTTAAAATTTGTGAATAAAAAAAGTAATGTCTGCTTCCATTCATATGTTCATTTTGTTCATTTGTGGTATTTCTGTGTAAGGGATTTGTGAATTTTATAAATTGCTGCTACACTAGATTGTAGGCATTTAAAACAAAATACCAAAGTTTTATTGGGTTGGAAGTCCTAAAATTCTAAAAAGCATATGTTCCTTCTCTCAATGGAAGGGACCTAGATTTTTAGTTGCATGGGGTTGTCAGTATGAGACTGAAGTAGTCAAACTTTGTTATGCACTAAACATTGTGTTATTTTTCTAATAATGGCAAGCTTAATAATCAAACTGTCGTACCTCTTTTCTTTAAGGCAAAATTGCCAGTCTGCTAAATCAATCAGTGTGAGAACACTTAAATAATTTTAACCCTGTTTTTGAATTATGCTTGGCTTTTGTGGAAATAAAAATAGCACTAAAAAAAATGTACATTTACATTATTAGTATCAAATCGAGCTAAGGTGCCATTACAATAACTTCTCTCATTTAATGTTTGGGGCAATATTATTGTTCACTGGGGAGTAAATCCTTTTTTTAAAGAAACCGGATTGAACTTCCTTTATCTTGGTATGATAATTATGAGTTATTCATGCAGTTACCTAAGCACTGCTAGTTTTAATAAAAATCCTCCACTAAATTAGGAATTTTGCCATACTGGATGACAAATGTTTTTGCATTCTGCTGCCTGTGGCAACCTGTGCATGCAAGTCTGTATTCAGCTACAGAGAGGGAAGGAGTAGTGCTGGAATTAAACTGGCATGTTGTACTTTTGATACAAGGTCAGAATTCCAGCAAAGTAAGAAAAAAAACTTGTCAGAGGAGGTACTCCACGCTTTGCTTTTTTGTCATTTGGCTCGCTTGACCGCATTATTGCATGCTGTTCAAGTGAAGATTTTATCCTGTCTCTGAAATACTGAACATTTTGTGTAGCACCGTCTTTAAAAGGCATGTTATTAATAATTTTAATCAGCAACTTTTGAACGGTAAGTCTGTCAAGTAGAATGTATTTTGGCCTCCAAAAATTCTTTAAAGGACAATTGTACTTAAAAATTCACTACCCTCGTTCCTCTTAAAAGTGAGGACCTGAACCCGCTAAGTCCTCTCATCTGGGTACACTTTCTATCACTTAGTAATTCTCACCCAAAGTTTCCTTTGTCACTCCGTCCTAACTTTCCCTGCCCCTTCCTGACGGTCAGTAACATGACCAATGGGAAGATGTGCTATGCATGAAGGGTACCTTTCCATTGGCTAGATTGTGGAAAGCCTGCTCATGTGAAAATAGACTGTATCTCTAGTATTACTAGAGATAGAAAGCTTAACCAGGGGAGGACTTGGCAGTTCAGGTAATCACCCTGGGTACATCTGGTAGTGTGAGGAGTAAAGGATCAGGAATGGGAGCATAATTGTCCTTTTAAATATTTACTTCAGCAGGGAATTGAGATACTTAAATATTAACTAATTTTAGTTATTCTTTTAAGTATGGTGTTGAAGTGCATTTGTCATACCTGAAGACTTTCTTCATATAAATACAGAAAAGTTAAAACTGGCAACCTTGTGTCTCAGCCAATTATTGACACCGCTTACCAGTCCAGCCCCACTTGAGGTTTCTGTGCACGAAAACTCCTGTAATTATATTTAGGAGCTCAGGAGAACATTTTTAATATAAGGTGGTTACACACACTAACGATAAAGGGATAACCATCCAACTGTTTTGATTAACGTTAATCGACCTTGGTCGCTTGGAAATGACCCAAATTTCCCTCACCTGTGGTCCTCTCCCTTTTACATAAAGCTTAGGGAGTCAGGCAAGGCTGAGGGAAATGTGCAGACCTGAGCATTCTATCTATAGTTTACATCGGGAGAACACTCGGGACTGTAAGTAGTCTGATCTTGCAGATTGTCTGACATCTTATAAAATTCTGTGATGTTTGTACCGAGCTTTATTAGTGAGGTCTAGGTTTTTGTGGTGTGGGGGGGTTAGTTAAAGGTGACATTTTTGTTTAGGAGGCAGACATAACCTTTAAACCTATTCAACCTGCAATCAGGTGAAGATTCCAAGTGCTTCAACATCTTGTTACCCGGTGGTTCTTACTTGTGATGTTCCAGTTCCTAAATACACTTAACATTACAGCTACCACCCTAGGTTTTTTTTTGCCTTTATGGGAAGATGCTCCTTACATTATAGTGATGTGTGTTTACTTTTTAACATGCAGATTTTTAAGTCTCACTTTGTCTCTTGTCTCTTCGTCTACAGAACTAGAACAGAGGCCCCCAGAGTGGACACAAAATCACTAACCAGCAGTTATGAACCTGAGCGCCTCTATGGCAGCAACAGACAACATATACTGAAACCAAAGCGATCTCATCGCAAGGCTGACCCTGATGCTGCACACAGGTAGGTTAAGCAGGCTAGTAAATATTCTTACTGCCATTGAGTAAAACTTTGCCAGAAGAAAAGGCACCATTGCAGTTCTCTGGGCTGGGCAAGTGACAATGCTGGGGCTGAAGGGGAAAATTAGTTTCTTATGCCTATACACTGTTTCTGTTGCAATGGATGGGTAGTTTGCCTAAACTTCTCTAACCCACCATTTGTTTTTCTCCAGACCACGTATACTAGAAATGGATAAAGAGGAGAACAGAAGATCTGTCATTTTACCAAAACAGAGGAGGCGGAGCCACTTCAGTTCAGAGAACTATTGGAGAAGGTCTGATGAATATATGGACACCTACATAGAAACAAGGGATGAGGGCAGCCCGGTCCGTAAAGTTAAAATGAGGCGACACTGAGACAGCAGCTTCCGCAGACTCTGATCCTACGGAGTTTGATATACAGACTTTTCTTTCCCACCCCCTCCTCTCCTGCTCCACTTTACACTGTTTCTCTAACTACTCCTATAGTTGTGGGGGTATTTCGGAAGTTTTGGCTCGTCAATTCTCACAAAGTGCAGTTTGGGCGTAGATGTGGTCACTGGGTTGGGAATTAATACTTGGGGAGGAGCCAGTATGCGCCCTGAGTACTGTGACTGAGAGGAAGCCAATCTGCACCCTGAACGTTGTTTGAGGTTGCTAGGGAGCCTGACAGCACCAACATTTCTGCTGCAAGTTTAAAAAGCTGCACATTTCTGGATAATTCCAGTTTTGTGCGGCAGTCTGCGGTTTAGCTGAAAAGGAGGATCAGTGTGTGTTGAAATAATATATACAAAGACTCCATTGAGACCTTTTGGTTGATGTTTCTAAATTTTTTTTTCCGTTTAGCGTTCTTTCCACCCCTTTTGTTTTTCAAACTAAAACAAATATAATTATTAATCAATTATCTGGTTGTTGCTCAACTACAACTCTGCCCCCCCCCCCAGGATTAACACCCCCTTATTCATTGCCACAGTGATTAAATCCTCATGTTGAGATTGTAACTGGATTTGCCAAGGATTCTTTGGAGAATCAAGACACATCACTACATTTAATCTTGCTTCAAATGAAGCTGCAGTTCTAATTGTAGCCTTACACATATAGAACTTTCAAAATCTTAACACCCGTAAAAATATATATGCTTCCCACTGCTAACAAAAGGTCATTTCAATGAATGGAAGTTCTGTCAAGGAAGGTTTTACATGTTTATTTGGGTATTTAGATGCACTTTTATGTAGGTACCATATTTCTAGACCTCCTCCCCAAACCGGAGCATAGTTAGCCCACTGCACAGCTGGATCTATGCCTGTACTCGTCAGTCCAGAAGGTCTACCTTGGTAAAATGTCTATTTTAGCGGTTCTCCAGACATGTTTGAAAACATCTGTGCTGAAAAATTTACATATTCTTAATGTCTTTTCCATTATGCTAGACAACCCTCTAAAAGGCTTATGAGATTATAGATTCCTTAATAAATAAAAAAAAAACCTGTCTATACTTGTGCTAGACCCAGATTATAAAACTATTATATAATTTCTTTAATTGGTGATGGGCAACGCACATCGCTATTTTTCTGCGGTTTTCCATAGTTTTGGCAAGGAATTTCATATATGTGCCAAATGGTGTAAATGAATAAATATTAATTATTTTCCAGAGCATAAGATGACCAGGTTCCTGAGAATTTGTCTTAACTGATAGTTTGGTGCAGTGTTTTTGGGGATATATGTGTGTTAATACAGCAAAACCCCTTGTTTCTTTCCAAACATTTAGACACCTGCATGCACTCCTGTTAGTTCAAGATTCACAATGCATCTAGCAATAATGTTTACGGTCTCAGTTTTAAAAAGAAAAAAGACGGGTCTTTAAGGCCTCTATTCCTTGATAGAAATTAAGGTATTTGATGTCCGTTTTTGCAACTTTAAATAGTTTTGTTACAGTTCTTGCTTTCTGGGCAGATGCTGTGTATCTGTACTTGGGAGGTCTGTTTCTTCTATGGGGGTTTTATGGATTCCTAAATGATTTTGTAGGTTCACCTCTTCTGTTTCTTTCAGGAAAATGCCTAGGAAGTCTTGTGTGCCATTGGCCAATATGTGAATATTCACATATTGAAGTTCTACTATAATGCCTCCTTGAACTGCAGGGTTTCATTTTAAAACAATGATTAATGTGTTGTAGCCAATTACACGAACTCCCTGTGGCACTCTCTTGTTGACAGACTATTCTTAGCATAGGCTGTAATTTCAGCAGTACCTAAGAAAAGTCCCTTACTATTATGGCTATCACCATGTCAATATGTCTTTTAGATGTGTTTCCGAATGTTGTTAGTCGGAATGCACGCTCTACCCACAAATCTTCCAAACTATTGTATTGCCATGATCAGTTAAGTTTGATTTTCCTTTCAGATAAAATTGCATATTATACAAGCACCCTTTTAAATTCTGCTACTAAACTATATAGGCCATAATTGTGGAGCCTAGTTCAAACCTCTGCACTCAACCCCCTTCATCAAGGTAATTGTCACAAGCCTGTATTAAACCTAGGAAAGAAGATGAACTCCAAATGCAAGTTGGGTTTTATTTTTATATGGGCAGCACTTGCTTAGATTGGAGGAGTCATTCTTTACATTATGAGCATCCAATGAAATCGTGGTAAATAAGTGTCTTAAGTAGGCAATGGACAAGTCAGTATAATCCTTATGTAATGAGTATATGTAAATTGTAAAGAATTTTATCCACTGTACGTGAATGGTTTTTATAATGTTGTCATGTCATTTAGTCTGACCACAATCGTAAATGCAGAAGTGTACTGGAGATTTGCTGACCTGATTTATGGCATCTTTTCCTCTTGACTAATAGAAACTGTACAAACTTCCGTCTGTTTATACAGCATTGAAAGGAACAGCTAACATCTAGAATTCTAGATTTCTAATTATAACTTTGCAAGTAGACAATGTTGCTGGCGGGTTGGTGCAGTAGTATAGGAAGCTGTATAGCATATACCAGCTATATAAACAGTTCTAACCTTAGGCCTTTTGTTTCCGGTTATTGATTTATTAGATGCTGAATCCTATCCTTCGGTACTGCAGGTCAGAACACTATGCAACTTACAGACAACTCTCTGGGCTGCTCATTTCGCAATTAAAGGGCAACTGTGGTCTCAAAACAAGTTATGGTTAAATGAGAGCCTGCAGCATTTCCTTTACACTGAGCCAACAATCGCATTTCTGGCTGGAGCCTGTGAGAAATTACATGGGGTGAATGGTCAAGCTTCTTGCTTCCAGACTGTTGAGTAACATCCAAATAGATAAACAATGGTGGAGGTGCACTCTGTCCAACTGTGGGTGCAGACGCCTTGTGGGTTCTTCCCTTTGGAACCAGTAGCTTTACAGGAAAAAGGCAATAGAGGGTCGCACTCCAAGAAATTATAACAATTTTATTGTGATCCACACATCACAACGTTTCGGGGGAATACCCCCTTCTTCAGGTGACCACCTGAAGAAGGGGGTATTCCCCCGAAACGTTGCGATGTGTGGATCACAATAAAATTGTTATAATTTCTTGGGAGTGCGACCCTCTATTGCCTTTTTCCTGTTGAGTGACATCACCTGACCTCTGCTAGGCCCTCTGCCCTGGGGGAAAGCATGCTCAGTAAAGACTTAATGCTGGGGAAATCGGGAAGTACCAGAGGAAAAAATTGACAGTTGAGAAGGGGAGCCTATTAATGCAGGCAAAGGCTGGTCACATGACTACAAGCTAAAAACAGGAAGAGTTCAACCAGGAAGTTACATTGCTGAACTTTTGCAGCAATAACTTCTCACAAATTTTATCTAGAGATGTGATTTAGGTTTTATTTTGAAGGTGTGATGGAAGGCTTTTTATATCATTCTTACTAGTTTGGAAGAATTTGAGACCACAGTTACCAAGTTTGATTTTAAAAATGAAAGTGCCAGAGCAGGGAACATTGTAATACAAATATAGTAAAGAATTGGACATTAGGTCTATCATCAAATTGATTTATCTAAAGCAGCTATGTTGAACCTGTGGCCTTGCAGATGTTTTGGAAACTACAACTCTCGGCATGCAACCAAGGCAAGCTGGGAGGTGTATATCTGGAGGGCCACAGGATAGATATTCCTGGTTAAAGAATGACAAGCATTAGGTTAGTGTTAATGATTTGGCACTCGTATTTTTGTGATATTTGACATTGATGGTCCAGTTATTTAAATACAGAGCTGCATCCATTGGACATATGTATAAATTTGAGAAAGTCGGCTGTGTTTGGGGTTTCTCATTCATGTGATAGCAAGCTATGTTCTACATACAGATTTGTGACTGGCATATGAAACTGCATATGCTGTCATGACAATGTGTTTCCTTGTAGACCACAATGTTAACCTGCAATCCGATAAATGAATGAATAGTGTAGACTATATTGTAGAACATAGAGCAGCCAGTGTTTGCTGTATAGTTGGAAATGAAAGCCGCAAGTTTTTTTTTAATGGGATCTTGTTTATATTACATATATAAATTAGCCAGCAGGCCCTTCTTTCCACTTGTTTGCTGTGCATATATCCACATGAGTTTCAGTGCATTTTACAACTCGTTGAACACACACACTGCCCATGTAGTTTCTTACTAGACCTCATTACTTGCAGGGCTTAATATTTCTCTATACGGGTCATTTAATTTACCATATGACTGTAAAATAAATAGTTCTGCATTGTGTGTGTAACGCAACAACTGGAACTAAGCAGCTGTGCATTTTGACTACCCCCCTAAAAAAGGTCCACTTGTTTTTCTGGACATTACATTTAACATCCCCTTTCAGCTATTTGCTTCCTTATGATTCATTTGTACAGCACTTTTTTTGGTTAGTGGATATTGTTTATCCAGTGGTGGGATCTGGTTGGGTGGTTTATGGGTTAAACCGGCTTTTTTTCTTTTTCTGGTAGGATTTATTCTACAATGGCTTTCTTACAATTATTTGCAGGTACATATGTCTTAGAGTGCGTTTTTTTTCTCCCTGAACCTACAGAATTGCGTCCCTTTTTGGTAGGATTTACAGTATACCACTCAGGATTAAGGACTCTATGGTTTCCAACCCTTTCAGGATAATAGAAGCTGTTGACTCAACACAAAGATCCTGTTTTCTATAAATATTTGTTTCACTGAAAAACAGTTAATTATCTTGCACAGGTTTTTGTTTCGTTTATCTTTTGATTTCGTTAATTTCACTTTTTGTGTCCAGCACTTTGGTCTTCTACAGTTTTGCTTTAAAAAATAAATTGTGTAATATATTATTTTGAAACTACACAATGTGGTGTGATACTAAACTGGGCTTTTCTGTATAAGTGGAAAATTAATCCACATGCACCTGTTTCTACTGCACACACGGGTAACAGCGGTTGGACACTCCTTAACAGTTTACCAGGTCATGTATAATATGTATATATATCTTTACATACCATACAATTTTCTCATGCGACAGATTACAGTTTGTGAAGCCTGGTTGCTAATTTGTCTGATGTGAATGTAATTAGCGCTGCAGATGTTTTGGTTTAACCAATCACATGGCCCCTAAAACCGTGCAATCTAGGTAAGGCAGTGGATTTGCAGTTCTTTAAAAAAAAAAAATCTGGGGTTTGCTAGTACATAATAATTTGCACATGTTCAGTGAATTGTCTGGCCCGTTCTTTTTCTAGCAGAGACTTTCCATTAACTTAAACTTAATATGAGCTAAATGAATATTTTATAAGTTGCGGCGCAGAAAACCTAGAAACCTGCATAATTACAAATCTTTACTCCACTATTCTGCTGGTTTTACACGAACAGCAAGCATCCATCCTATTCCTGCAGGATTCTGTTTGGTTTAATCATTACAGGAATTGTCAAGAACTGCCATATGCAGTTAGTGTGAAAGTACATTTTGGGTGAGAGACCAGGCCAACGGTTGGGATTTGTTTACACTATTGACTATGGTGTTTATGTCCTTGCATGTATTTTGTGCTTTTGTTTGTCAAAATCACAAGCTAACGATTGTGTAAACATTGTACACAAAGGGTGTAAAAAGTATTGTGATTGTACCGGTGTTCATTTCCAACATGTAAAAATTCATGCAGCTGTGCATAATTGCAGCACGAATCAACGCAGTGCCCTGGTAGGAACAGGACACATTGAATTGTATAAAAGAATGCTTCTGTGTTGGGCCATAACCTGTGCATTGCAACATTCATGAACCAGTATAGTGTGGTGAGTCCTTAGAATTAGTTAAAAACAGACACCAAGATTCTTCCATATGCATGGATTCTGTCTGCTAAAAAAAAAGCAACCAAAGCCTTCTAAAAAACATTTTGGAGAAACTTAGTTCTTTTTCTATCATTCATTCCTACAATTTTTTTTTTGAGACTGGAAACGTAGTATGGACATGTGGGACAATAAGGAAAGTTTGTTTTTCAAAGCAAATCGTGGAAGCATTTAAGTAGTCTGCAATTTCAGGGCTCATTTTGCCCATTTAGGCTGAGGCCTGCAATTCGCGTGAAATGCGCAAACGCAATGTTGCACGTTACTGTGCGTTTGTGATGCAATTCCACTTATCTTTTATCGGAGCGCATGTGATTTAGAAAAAAAAATGCTGATTGCAACACTCAGTGTGGCCAACCATATTGTGTTAGCCTGCCATTCATTTCCTCACGCATTAACAGATTGCCAAACGCAATCGTAAGTGCATGAGACACGTTAGTGGGGCCTAGCCCTTGAAGGCACATAATCAAAGCCCAATAGCCATTTTTTTAATAAAATGCACCTGTATCTGGGGTGAGCTCTCTCACCTCTCTTGAAACCTACAAATTAAAAACGCAATTAAAAAAAAAAAAATACAATGTGTACTTCTGAAATCTAGTTTGAATTGTCAGTATAGTACTAAAACATACACTGGTACACACTTACGCTAACAAGTATCAACTTAGCTACAGCAATATATTTAAAGGCCAACTGGTCTGAGCAATTTTGCAGTCAGAAATCTGTTCATAACAAGGATGGAGGGCCACAGAATTATGGAAATGCCAGAAACCTGGAGTAATACAAATTACTTTTATTACAATGCTGAATCAGAGGTGGTTGTGGACCGGGTGTGGGTCTAAGGAAGCAGCTCCTTTTTGACTGGGATGCTGCTGGTGTGGCCCCGTCTCACCGAGGTTTGGCACCACTGATCTATTCCAATATTTTTATTAGTTTTTCCATGAACCCTGACTAACAGTAACATTGTTGAATAGAATTGGATGTTGAATGAAGATACCCATCCTTCTAGTCCAACCTTTTTAGACTTCCTATGATCCCCTGGTGATTTGGTGCAATGTTCCCCTGCATTATCACATCTGTGTCTATTATTTTAAATTGCAACGATGTGCATAAACTGCTGGGTGCAGTGCATTTTTTATTTTTACAATGCAATACATCACAGCGGCCAAGTGTGAATGGTACTGCACTTCTATCACCTATGTGTGAAGGTAGCCTTAGTCCTTCACCATTAATTGTCGTTAATCTTTCTTCATATTGCATCCATACATTAAATTCACTTTGTGAAAATGATGGCTGCAGAAGTTGCTTGAGTACATAATATAGGTCACACTTTAGAGCAATCATCACAGTGTTGTATTTAGTTTAGAACATTGTGGACTAATTTTATATAGATCCATAAAGTAGTATGTTTTGGTTCTTGCGCATCTGCAGTGTTAACGATAAAAGCATTTGTGGTTGTGCCACTAGGTGTCGCTATATTAACACTTACTCGCCCAACTGCATATTTCTATACTGGGCACACAGATATAGGTCAGACATTTCTGATATATACAATTGAGCTTTGACATTGCTATTTTTATAGCCTGACTCTCAAAACTGACAATGATTGGCAGGTTATATGTTCTACAACAACGCACCCCCAATTCTTTGTATTTTGAAATTATTTCTGAGCGTCTTTGCAGACATCCCACTCTGCCATAAATATAGCGCAACCCTGGATTAATGCGTAATATACATGCATGCAGAGACACATACACATGTATATAGACAGGCACACATGCATACAAGTCATGTAACCATTAAGTGCTTCTGTCACTTGTAAAATCTCCCTGAATGGGCAATGGTGTCAAAGCTTGTTAGTTACAAGTATTTGGGGGTAATTGCCATGTCCCTTGCAGACACCTTTTATGTATTGAACATATGCTTAGACGGAGGCATTTTATAATAACCTTCACACCATTGGCAAGATGTGTGCTAATTGCTGTCCTGTGAAGAAGGTTTCTGTTTAAAGCCACATTAACATCTTATTTACTACAATGTGTTAAGAAATGTATACTGTATACATATGTTCTGTGTCACATGAATCCGTGCCTATGGAATGGTGGGGGAAATGAGCAAGATAATGGTTTTGGACCCATTTCTGTACGTTAGATTGAAGAATAGTGGCTGAGAGACATGGTTTCACGAGGTGGACAAACCACAAAGGGCAGTACTAGATGATCTGCATGGTTCTGAGCATGTGCGCAGCCTGGGGGTTATAATTGATTGTGATTTAAACTTCAGAACTCGCATCTCTGCTGTTGTGAAATCATCATACGTTCACATAAGAATCATTGGAAGAATGAAAGGGAAAGTTCAGTGGAAAATATCAATATTTTAAAAAATTTTAAAAAAAAGTTATTTTACATATTCTCTTCCATTTTGAAAAATCTGTTGAATTTATACCCCTCGCTATTCCCTGCTATTGACATTAGTAAGCTGCCATTTTAGCTTCTAACAGTCCTTCTTCCCAGAATGCAAACTACCCTGGAAAGTTCCTAACAGTAATTTCTATTTATTAATATCTATTGGCTGTTGGATGGGTCGAACATGCTCAGATCTCTACTGAGCAACTGAATCAACCCAGGCGCTGGGTCAGGCGCAAGACCATAACGGTCTCTACTAGGGGTCCTGCAAACAGGAAGTCGGTATTTCGGTTGCATTTATTTATACACAGACACAATGCTGAATGGGCAGGTTAAGGTCATTGGGATGGAAAAATACTGCTCTTTTTTTTCCCTTAAAAGCATTTGCACTGAACTTCCCATTTAAACATCTCATCCCGCAGAAGATCTGCCAACACTTGTTCATGCCTTCATCACATCACTACAGTAACACCCATTACACAGGCCTCCCACAAAAGGACCATTACCACCTACAGCTAGTGCAGAATGCCACTGCAAGACTGCTACCAAACCAACCATTCCAATGCCACCTAATGCCGTTCCTGCACTCCCTTCACTGGCTACCCATAAAGTTTAAAATTGGCCTACTTACATATAAATCGCTGCATAATTTAGGATACATGGAAAGACTTGTTGCAACCACATATCTTCTCCCGCAACCTCAGATCAGCAGGTTCAAATAACATAATCATCCCCAGAGTCCTCCTAAAATCCTTGGTCACAGAGCCTTCTGTCACGCCGCACCCACTCTATGGAACTCCTTATGCCAGTCCGTCAGAACTGCTCCACCCCTGGAGGTGTGAAAGACTGAAACCCTACCCGTTGCAGTGCAGCATTTGCAGACCTGTAGATTGCATCCTTTGTGGCAATTTCTTTCTACCACCAATTACAGAACTATGAGACTTGTTAGGCCCCATGTGAGAAAAGCACCATAGAAATTTTATTGTATTGTAAAGGATGGTTATACTGCCCCAAAAAAACGTTGGCAGTTAAAACCTTAGCTCTGGTCAATGTCACAATCCATTCAATGTTCATGCCTGATCGCAATGCACACCAGAATTGTGCACATTGTAAAAAAAATGCATCACTGCATTGTAGACAGGGCCGCCTCCCTAATAAGGCAATGTGAAGCAGTTTACAGAGCAGCACCCTAAGGGGGCAACCATTTTCCCTGCCCAAAAAACTGGAATTCCCTCTTAATTTGTGGAGCGCGTTGACGCATAATGATGTCACTCACTTTGTCGCCACATGACATTGCTTTATTCCCGGCCGAGCTACTGAAGTAGCTGAAGTTTGAAGTAGGCTGGCTGAGTAAATGATGAACTTGTCACATAACTGTAAGTAGAACAACTTGTCTTGTCTTACAGGTCTCGGTCTGGTCTGGACCAGTTCGAGTGATTGTTTCAGATTGTCAGTTTGCCTAAAACATTACCAATGACTTTGCCAACTGTGTTACCTGTGTCTGTTTGCCAAGCATTACAGTGAGTCTGTGCCAATTATGGTACCAGAGCCAGTGTGCCAAGCATATTACAGTGAGTCTTTGCCAACCATGTTACCATTGCCAGTGTGCCAAGCATAATAGTGAGTTTGCCAATCATGTTACCTGTGTTTGTGTGCCAAGCATATTACAGTGAGTCTGTGCCAACCATGTTGCCAGTGTGCCAAGCATATTAGTCTGCCAATCATGTTATAAGTGCCAGTGTGCCAGGCATATTAGGAAGTCTTTGCCAACCATGTTGCCAGTGTGCCAAGCATATTACCAGTGAGTTTGTGCCAACCATGTTATCAGTTCCAGTGTGCCAAGCATAGTAACTGTATGTGCAAATCACTTTATCAGTGCCAGGCATATTAACAGTGTCTGTGTGAATCATGTTATTCATTCCAGTGTGCGAAGCAAATTTCTATGACAAAGCCCCAACCCATACCACTTTCTGACAGCCTTTCCCACTTTTGGAGAAAGACCCACCCACTTCTGGACAAAACCACACCCACATAAGTACAAAGGCCACACCGTTTCCAGCGTTTTAAAATGCGCAAGTGTCGCCTAGCCCCTTTTCAAGCATATTACTGGTGTTACTAGAAAAAGGTTGCATGCAGTATTTAGCATCAACGCTAAAAAAACACCAGTAAAATGATGGGAAAACAGGAAGGTAGCCATTTGTGTGAACCTAGCGTTCAGCTGTTCATGAACTTGTTTGTTACACAACTCCAGCTTTTACTAGGAATGGAACTTCCAGAAGGTTTTAATAACCTTTGCGCTATGTTAAGTTGTACATTTTTCTTAAGGCATAACATTTATTTTTCAAACATATGGTAATAGAAGCTGCCATATTGCTTTGTTTAAAAGTGGTTGCCCCCTTTGCTGGCCTTAGTAGAAATGGCATGGGTATTTGCAGTCGGCATCGACTTTCGGCCATTATAACGAATTGTGCTCGTAATAGACTGGCACAATTTTACATCAATTTAATATTGAATTGATATGAATATTATTCAGTGGATGTACCTATTAACGTTCCCCAGCCTGGACCATTCATTTGTAACAGATACATGGGTATTCTTAGAAATTTTGTCACCTGAAACAAATATTTAAAGCCTCAACAGTATCCTCCTGCCAAAACAGTGGGTGTGGCTTGTGGTTGTGGTGTGTTAAACTGGAGGGCTGACTAAACTCTGGCTGTTGGATTGGAGGGCTGACTTAACACTAACTATTGAACTGGAGGGATGGCTTTACATTGGATGGTGAACTCAAGGGCTGAACTTTCACTGAAGGGTGAACTGGAGGGCTGAACTTACACTGATTGGAGAACTGAAGGGGTGAACTTACACTGATTGGAGGGCTGAACTTACACTGACTGGAGAACTGGAGGGCTGAACTTTCACTGACTGGTGAACTGGAGGGCTGAACTTACACTGATTGGAGAACTGAAGGGGTGAACTTACACTGATTGGAGAGCTGAACTTACACTGACTGGAGAACTGGAGGGCTGAACTTACACTGACTGGTGAACTGGAGGGCTGACTGTGCCCACAACACAGACTTGTAAATATGTTACTACAAGTATGGTTAATAGTGCATGGACAGTTAATGATCCTTAAAAAACATTAAACAATCTCTAGGGCATATTCAAAAACCCTCAGTTCCTCAGTCTATCACCTCCTCAAATCATTAAAAAGACCATCTGATCATGTAACACCTTCACAAATAAAAGATGGTGCACAACAGAAAAGCAAATCCATGTAAATTAGAGTGAAATCAAGACCTTTTATTTCACATAGCAGGAAAAGTAACCAGTCTTCTGGTCATGAAGATGTTAATAAGTGACTCAGCCAGAATGAGCCACATCTCCATAATTAATCATCATCGCTTAACTATGGAGATGTCAGGCTGGCTGGTCACTAATTGCTTCCCACGTACTGATGAGGTCAGCTGACCTAATCGGAATCACCGTAATAAGCACATTCAACGCCTCATTCAATTCTGACACCAAGCCTTAACACCTATAGTTTGGAGCAGGGATGGTTACTGTATATACAGTAGATTTTTGGTTAGTATAATTTTCTTTGTATATGATGTGAATTCTGCTCCCCTGACTGAGGCTAGGTACACATTGGAATAGATAAATTGTATATAGATAGATTAATGTGATATTGATAGATAGATGGATGGATGGTTGGGATATATAGATTGTATATAGATAGATAGATGGATGGATGGCTGAGATATATAGATTGTATCTAGATAGATTAATGTGATATTGATATATGGATGGATGGTTGGGGTATATAGATTGTATCTAGATAGATTAATGTGATATTGATAAATAGATAGATGGCTGGGATATATAGATTGTATCTAGATAGATAAATGTGATATTGATAAATAGATAGATGGCTGGGATATATAGATTGTATCTAGATAGATGGATAGATAACTTGATGTGATATAGATAGATGTGGATGTTGGTTGGAAAGATATATTTTATCTAGATAGATTAATGTGATATTGATAGATGGATGGATTGTTGGGATGTAAGATTGTATATAGATAGATTAATGTGATATGGTGATGGATGGATGGCTGGGATATATAGATTGTATCTGATAGATGATAGATATTGATGTGATATGATAGAGTGGATGTTTGGTTGGGAAAGATATATTGTATCTAGATAGATTAATGTGATATTGATAGATGGATGGATTGTTGGGATGTATAGATTGTATCTAGATAGATTAATGTGATATTGGTGGATGGATGGATGGCTGGGATATATAGATTGTATCTAGATAGATGGATAGATAACTTGATGTGATATAGATAGATGTGGATGTTTGGTTGGGAAAGATATATTGTATCTAGATAGATTAATGTGATATTGATAGATGGATGGATTGTTGGGATGTATAGATTGTATCTAGATAGAATGTGATATTGATATATTATATGGATGGTTGGGATATATAGATTCAATCTAGATATAAATATAGATAGAAATTGATGGAGTGTGTGGGATAATAGATTGTAATAGATAGATTAATGTGATATTGATGGATGGATGGTTGGGCTATATAGATTGTATCTAGATAGATTGATGTAGTATAGATAGAATTGATGGATAATGTTTTGGGATAGATTGTATATAGCATTTTGTGTTTTGGTGGTGTTTGGTTGGGTTTGTTGTTCTGTGTGTTGTGTGTTGTTGTGTGGTGTTGGGTTTGTTTTGATGATACAGTTGAAGATAGATAATATCCGTAGTTTGATTGATCATAGTTCATATTACTTCCTGAACGCCTGCCAGTCCCCAAGCCACAATGGGTATGTGGGAATGGAATGAAACCACAAAGAATTCCCTGAACGTGTTAACTCTGCTTTCTCTACATATACTGAACTTTTTAATCAGATTCAGATGTTGACCTCGAGAAATCGGCTCCAGGAAGCAGGGAGGGGCTTTGCTGCAATTGCACTGTGGTATCATGCTTTAATTATAAAGTAAAAACGTTAACCAATCGCTATTCATGAAAAAAAATGGAATCAATATAGCATCACTATGGCTTATTTTGTTGGCATGGATACATTGGAGGTTGCCTAGACAACATCTGGAATGCTACATTTCCAAAAAAGGGGGGGTGCTTTTGGTATTTATTCATGTCCGAACTGGAGTGATAGAATATGGTCTTCTTAGGAGAGTGCAATTCAAAGAGGCTTATCTATATAAATAACATGGTAATAATAATAATACTTTTTTCCAAGTTTCTGGCAAATAGTAATAGTCCAGAGCCAGAAAAAAATTTTTGATAAAATCGCAGATACATATGTTTCTGATCAAATCTACAGGTTGAAAGCAGAAGGCCATCTGAATTTAAATGTTATTATTTTACATGCAGCATCTATCCCATCTTTATATTATATTTTGATGCATCATGTTAAAAACCTCGGCTTCCTACAAGTTATTTTAAAACGAACTTCCCCTACAAACAGGAAAGCTTTGCTTAAGCATAAGTCAATGTGCTAGTACCTAGACTTTCCTTTACTTTGTAGTTGTCAGATTTATGATGGACCTTTTGCATTACAACGTGTTCCTAAGTAGTCATGGTGATGTGTTGCAGGTGAAAAATGACATCATCTGAGAACATCTGGTGCCAGATCAATAGCAGAACCAATGTTTCCTACAACTGGTTGTTCGATAACTTTAAGTAATAATGATAGAGGTAAAAGAGGCAGACGTGTAGGATATACGGCTCAAAAATAATTTATTCCATGTTAAACCGGTATATCCTGCACTTTTGCCTCTTTTACCTCTAACACACTATTACTAGAAGTTGGATTATTGTGGCACTTGGATGGATGCACAGTTGGAGGTAATCAAGCTAGACACGGAGTAGTGGATCACTATTTGATTGAGATTGTTAGATAACGTATTGGTACATGAGTGTGTTCCTGAATGCTTCGTCTCCTGGATGTTGAACCTATTTCTGACTTCTCTACCGCTTCCTGTATTGGGATTCACCATGTTGGAACTATGCTATTAGAGTGGTCTCTTGATCTAAATGTCAATGTCAGGCTCTCCTATGCAAAGCTCTAATGTCCCAATACAATCCTTGTTAAAGACAATTATACTCTAATAAACCCCCAAACCCACCCTCTCACCTGATAGTACCCAGGATGAGGACCTAAACTGCTATTTCATCACCCCTGGGTCCTCTCTATGAGTCCTATACTGAGTTGTAAATCTGTCTTGCCTACCCCACTTCCTATCCACAGTCTGGGACTATTACTTGCTGGATGTGTCTTCCCATTGGCCCAATCCTGGGACTGTCAGAGAGGTGGACAAACACAAGCCCTACCAGCCTGACAATGACCGTTTGGTATGGAAACTATAGGGGTTTTACAGAGAAGTACCAAGTGTTAATTGTAATTAAGGTGTTTGTAGGGGTTTGCAAAAGAGGCGATTGCAATCACCACAACCAGTTTACCAAACCGATAGCCACTGCCTAAAAGAAGTTTACACACAACCAGGATGTACAGCTGCAATGTTTTCAGTACGTAAGATATTGTGTAGGCAATACAGAGAGAAAACGGCCCGTCAGAGAATCCCAGGGAGAGGAGTTTTGGGAAAGGACCTAGCGGATTAGGTACAAGGTATCACATTGGGTGCGCTTTGCTATTTTCAAAAACATTTAGAAATGACCCATTTGCCATAAATCAGAGGTAAGCTTTATTGGATAACTGCAGTTCGATAACTTCTTTGCATGGACAAACTTCTGTACCTCTTATTGCATCAGCCCCTAAACATTTTACAATGACTGGACAACTTCCTGGTATAATCAAAGCCTTAGTCAATGTGCGTTCCCTGTTCCTCTGGACACCAGCGTGAATGTTTATACCATTGTAGAGTCATGTGCTTGTTGCTTGTGCACAGAGACTGTCATGTTTTCGATTCATGATCAATTGCATGGAAATCACAAGACCATTGTTATTTTATCTGTTTCTTAAAAAGAAATTAATCAAGATGTGGTGGTGTTTTTTTTTTTTTTAGTGCTTATGTGCTAGACCTTCTTGACTCTTTGATGCACAGAAAAGGGGCCAATGGAGCAGCTCACACCATCCACTTTAATGTGGATTTGTAGGTTCGGATCAGGTCATCAAACAAGTCCTATTTAGCATCATCTCCAGTCTGCCCCTACTTCATATATTCTTCTTCCTTCTCTCTATCCAATCGGGTGCCCTCCAACAGCTCTATCCTTCTTCCTGGAACTTGTCTTTGTTTCCAAGTCATTTCTCTCTACCCCTGATTTTATTTGAATCCCTTGCCTGAGGCCTGCTGTTCACATTATTGGTCTAATCCACACATAGCACAGAGTTCGATGCAGACAATCCGGTTGCATTATTCAGATTTCCTGACCACCCAGCTAGAATCATCAGCTCAACAGACTATGCAATATATCACACGACACGTAGATATGGTGGTCTGAGTTTTTATGGATATGAAGGAGAGAAAGATTCTCAGAATCTTGAAGAATAGTTCCCCTATATATGGAATGCAGGGCAAAAACTGGCAGACTCCGATTCTTGCCCTTTAAATACATTTTTAAAAAAGATATTGGCTTACCCCCTTGTTATTCAAAAGATCTAAAACAATTCTCTGACATGTATAGATAGTGAAGCTATGCAAATACCAAGTTTGCCCATATTACCTTATCTTATTACCTTAGCCACATAGGGTTTTAATAATTGTTCGTAGGTAGAACAAACCCAAACTAGAAAGATAAAAATAAAGATGAAATAAAGCTCAATTTAAATGAATTAATCGTGTATAAATGTGATGGCATTATTTCTTGCACAGAGCTGTGACCATTTGAATTTTAAATGCAGGAAGTAAGGTAGATCCAGTTTTAGGAAACCGATGTCATTGGATGATTCAAGGCCAATCAAAGAAAAGGGGAACCTGTGATCTTTTCCTGTGCAACTACCTGTCATCATCAATTCTAAGGATCACTGGGAGAATGTTTCCCAAATCAGTGTTTTTTTAACATGTTCAGCTGCTGTCAGCTCTGTGTAGAAATGTATTTATGGACAAGAACATTTTTTTTGACTGAACTCTGTGGAGCTTACATTTCTACAAGCATTTTTGTTCTTCTGTAAAGGGCATATCCACCCTTAAAAAATAAAACTTGTCAGATATCTGCCTGTAAACACCAACTGCTATTTTTCCCAGTTTATTAAATGGATTTATGACCAGATTAATATGATGCCTTCTGTTCCTTTCTGGCAAGGCAACTTCCTCCTCCCTCTGCTCAATGAGCTTTTTATAAGCTTGAGCATGTGCAGAGGAGGCAGCAGGTAAAACAGCTGTCAATCATTGGTTGTGATGTCAGCAGTCAGCCTTGATTGACTGCATGGAGGGAGGGACCAGGTTACTCTGCCATAATGGGGGCAATAATAATCCTTAAATAATGCAGGTGATAAAGTTGTAAAATATATCAGTTGTGATTGGGGGCAGGTAACTGATAATTAACCTTTTTTTTGTTTTAAGGGTTAACATGCCGTTTAACCATGTACTTAAAGGAGAACTAAAGTCCCCAGACAACATTGTCCCAATAGACAGAGCACATTCAGAAACACACAACAGCTGTGTCTCATGTCTCCCTTTGCTGTGCATGCTGGGTGATTTATGAAAATAACCTGTGAGTACTAGGGTCAGCTCCCATAATTCCCCTTATCTGGAACACCCCGCTAAGTGTGCGCAGTACATTTACAGGAAACTGCAGTCTTGCTTCCTGGAAGCTGACAGCCAATCATGTTACAGCTCAGAGATTCCTCCCTCTGTCACAGAAAACAGATTTCAGTGCAGTTTTTATTACACATTACAATTCCCCTGTCCTTAACAATGATAAATTCCTTTGCTTTTCATACAAAAAGAAAGTAATCTTTACAGTGTTTGTCTTTGCTAGCATGGATGAAGAAATGGAACATTTAACTTTCAGCAAAAATAAAGTAAGGTACTGTCTGGGAGTCGAACACGACAATCGAACAGACTTCTATACTGTTGTCTTTCTAAAAGAAAGCTTTCTACCACTATGCCACAATGGCTAATAAGTAATTAACTAGTTAAAAAAAAGGGAGCATAGGGAATCGAACCTGTGTCACAACGCCTATCTTTTTCCTAACCCAGTACTTTAGCAGAATGCGTCACCAGTGAGCTTACGTTAGATATGTCATTTCAGTAAATGTCAGTAAAATCAGTTCACTATTTTGTATTGCTACTGGAAGACTGTCAGCAATTCACGCTGGTTGGTAATTAAATAACAGAGCTGCTATATATAAAGTTTGTACATATGTAGAAACTTTGTATTTTTCTAGAAACATGGAAAAAAAACAAACAAGCAATAAACTCGGGCAGTAGACTTTATATTGTTTCATAAGTACTAGGGGATATAACTGTGACTTCTTGGTGTGTTTGTTCCTAAAAATATAGCATTTACTAGGTGCGCAACAGCAACCAACTGTGATCCCAGGTACATTTAAAAACTATATTTTTCGCTAGAAAGAAATCTAGAAATTTTGTGCATAGAGACAGTGAATCCGGGGTCAGGGGCGTGGCTCTTTGAAGCCAACATGGGCTATGGTTGTACTGGCAACAACATGGAAGCCTCTTTTGTTACAGAACATTACTTATATCTACTAATGAAAATCTTTCATGTATATATATTCTGGTAGAAAAGCTTTCACATAAGGATTTTAAAAAATTAAGTTTAGTTTTCCTTTAAGTAAATCTGGATGTCTGTCATAATATAGGTAAATGTAATTTAAAATTAGGTTAATGCCTGTCTGTATGTCTATTGTTTAGCCATGAAATTAATACACCCATTCTACATTCAGTGTAACTGTCCCTAGGTAAATATTTTGCAAGGAAATACCCAGCAATTGAAACTGAAAATACTGCAGTTGTTTCTGTGAATTTGCAATTCCCCAGAGGAGAAGGAAACAGTATGTATTCTATGCTGTCACCTTCCAGAGACTTCAAACCAAATGACAGGTGGTCAAGCAATTCAAGGACAAACTAATTTCATCCGTTAGACGGCGGTTATTGAATGATTTATGAAGTGACTGTGAGGTGAAACTACTGTTGTGATCTGTCTAGATAAATAGGTTCCCTCATGATTGAAGACATATTAAAGGGCATTTTCACCCCTCAAATAAAAATTATGTATAGGTATTTAAACCCCATACCCCCTCCCCACCCAAACTACACAGTTAGAAAGGTGACAGACATCGGGCTAATCTGTGATGCCCTGTAAACTTTCCGCCTCCTCATCAAGCTCGCTAAGCTTTTTTACAAGCTTTGCATGCTCAGGGAAGCCGGCACCAAGCAATACAAAGAGCAATGATTGTCTAATACCTGATATCGCTGCATCTTTACCCAACATAATTTAGATGATCACTCGATTCACCAATAGATGACAAATGTGTGTCTTGTGTGCTAGTTCTAATAAATAGACCAGAATGAACTTTTCTAATCTAACCATTACAGTGCGTATTAACTTGTAAATGGGGGAAATATCAGAAGGTCAGAGAAGTTTAAATATTTGTACAAATATTTTTTTATTAATTTGCATGTATGCTGGGAAATTACCCAATCAGATGTGGTGTGTGTCTGTGCTGGCAGAGTACCCAATCAAATGTGGGTGTTGTGTCTGTGCTGGCAGAGTACCCATCAGAAATGTGGGTGTGTGTCTGTGCTGGCAGGTCCCATAGATGTTTCTGGAGATCCCAATCAGAATGTGGGTTTGTGTCTGTGCTGGGAGAGTACCCAATCAGAATTTGGGGTGTGTCTATGCTGGAAATTACTACTTATTTTTATTATACACATATGGATAGTGGAATTATGCACCCCCTGTTTTAAAACATAAAGATATTAAATGTTACCGAGGAGTTCCATTGCCATGTAAAATTATAAGGATGCTGGTGTATAAACATCTACAAGCGTTTTTGTTAAAACCAGTAAGTTATAAGGATTTTTCTTAATTACGGTATCTACTTAGTGTGTAGAACATTCCTTTTTTGCTCATTTCTACTACTACCCCTACACCACACATGTTGCAACATACCCTTCTCTACAGAGAATGATTTAGAGAAGGGACCTACAAAACACTTGTCTAACTATGTTCCTTTTTAAAAACCTGGTATGCTTTTAAAGGGCATGTTCACCCTTCAAAACAAAAAACGGTGACTGTCAGTTATCTGTCTGCAATTCTCTCAACTACTGCTATTTTTACCAGTTTACTACTGCATTTGTAAGCAGATATTTAATCACAAGTTCTTTTAATGTTCTGGAAAAGGTATCTGCCTCCTCACACTGCTCAATAGCTTTTAAATCCCTGAGCGTGTGCAGGGGAGGCACCAGGGAAATCAACGTCAATCATCAGTTATGTCAGCAGTCACACGCCTTGATTGACTGCATGGAGGGAGGGGCCAGCTTAATGGGGACAATATTTATCCTTAAATTCTGGTTAGTATGCATCTTAAAATGAGCTGATATATTAGTATAATTATTGGGGTTGGGGGAGTAACAGTTTTTTGTTCTTAAGGTGGACATGTCCTTTAGCTATGGCACATTAGCCCTTCTATGCATCACATGTCTGAGATTGCTAAATAGTGAATAATGCATCCCCTACTGTAAAATGGTACCAAGGAATCCTGTGGCCATGTAAAAGTATGAGGCACAGGCAGTTATACATGACTTTATTCTAAAGGGCAAGTCCCCCCCTCAAATGAAAAACTGCAAATCACCTTCTAAACCCCAAAACTGTGATAGTTAGACACTGGAGAGCTGTAGTCTAATCTAGGAAATATATCACCCTCAACATATGCTCACCTATGTTCGGGGGGGAGGCACCAAAAAACATCACACACGGGGCACAATTTACTTAACCTGGGTACACACCATAGGAGATAGGACCCTTCGTCCACCAACCATTAGCCAAGATTGGCCGACAGTTTACCACAACCAAGTGTGTGGTCCATAGAGGGCGGTGTTTTTTTTTATGTGTCTGATTGCACATTTGTCTGATTCTTACGGACAAAAGGTCGGACGTCCGTTGCGGACCGCCGCAAATCCATGCAATTTTTTTGTCACCAAATCGGTCGTTCAGGCTAAAAAAATGCATGGTGTGTACACAGCCTTAAGCCTCATACGCACCTGCGATCACGGGGGCATCCTGCAATGCATGACGTGTATGCCATTTTCGGATGATAATTGTGGTCGACCCCTGTGATCGCACGTGTGTATGCACCTTAGGCTGGCCCTGATCCTGAATACTGGATTCTGCCATTTATACTCAAAAGTTTAATTTTTAGTTCTGCTTTAATGATGTGTGGGTGTCACCTGGGTGGATAAGGAAGTATGAACTGAGAATGCTGGGAAGGTAATGAGCTATGAGTCATGATTTCTAGACGACCAGTTTGGTTGGGGTGATTTTCCTCAGGGGTTCTGTCCTCAACACTTCTTATCAGCTCATGATAAACTTGAAGTTGCTATTAAACGTTCTGTGTTTACCAACAACTCAAACATTGCACAGGGTAAGAAGATCTGTGCACAACATTTCCATCTGTATAAAGAGGGGACCCCAGTGTGATTAATGCAATGATCTGTCTCCGTAAGTTTGCTGTATCGTCCTATTGACAAACACTCATAGCAGCATAGCTTCCAAGAATGCTCTATGCACAGAAGTTGGGGGGGGGGGGGGCAGTCTGAGTTTCTGATAGGTCAGATAAGGATTACTCATCCTGCAGCTTAATTTTGTTTTCAGCTGCAAAGTTTGTGTGCGAAATAAATAGATTTGGGTATGATGGTTTTGTCTGGCAATAAATCAGAAGAGAAAAATCCTTTTTTAAAATTTTCACATCAATGTAGTTGTCATAGTAACTGGTATTACCAATTACCGCTCACATGAAAAAAAACTAGATTTATTGCTCCGTCTAGAGGATCTAGACCTTAACCTCTCAATTAACCCTCGGAGCCAGAAAGAGAGCAGTTCTCTGTGTAGAGTACAAGTCAATACATTTCATTCAAACCGATCCAGTAATCATTTTCCTATTGCTTCTCATAAAAGGACGCCAACCAAACACCATAGGGCGGTATTTAATTGATATCGCTAAATTTCTATTGCTCCTTTATCGCATCCTAGTATTGGTATTTTTCAGCTGTAATTTTACACCCATGGAGTAAAATACTGAAACCGCACAGCATTTTACTACACACGCGGCATCGGCTCATTGTATCGGACCTTTCCAATGCTACAAGTTTATTAATGCCCGTAGTCCCCAACTTATAGCCAATATAGTGCTGGTAAACCTGTGCATTGGTGGCAGCCATATCAATATCACATTCAAAAAACTTTATAGTTTCCCTTTAAACTTTTATTCATTTTCTTTGCCTTACGTGGTCCTTAAATATTTATCTACGTGTGGTTAGTGTGTGTGTCTCTGTGTTGGACACGGTTGACCCTCTAGTTTTTTCTCCTGAGCTTCCTCCTCTCATTGGAATTTTCTCCCACACACTTTGGACTCTACCCAACATACAGAAATGTAAATACTCATCTCTCTCGCTCTTTCCCAGTCTGTTTTTTGGCCCCCACCACGAACCGTGATACATTATGGTCGGATTGTGCTCGACTGATTTTATCAAGTATTTGTTGGAAGCCTTAATCTGATGGGTTATGTGCTGTATTCTAGGAGATCAGGGGTATAACTAGGACCGCTTGGCCCCCCCAGCAAAACTATGATGGGGCCCTTTGCTCACTACGGTGGTTTTTCTAGGAGGGAGGCTATATATCTGTCATAGGGAAAGTAAGAAGATGGGGCCCCTCTGGCTCCCAGACTAGCCAGAGCTCTGTTATCTTGTGTTACACCCCCAAGATAGAGATGTTCAGGAGGAAACTGACTGCAGTTACTTTTCTACAATTAAACACTTGGAACCCTAAAGTGATATTTCTGTGTATATTGGTATCTCCCCCTGTGTTTAGAGACCATGATCCTCTGCTTCTTATGACTAATCCTTTCATGTCATGTGTGAATGTGATGTCACCAGCAGGGATTATCCAACAGTGACATCAAACCTTGACATCTCAGATGTTTAGAAACCGTTACAATTTCCAACATCTGGAGTACCATAATAATAATGAGTGTGTTATTCCTGTGGCATTTACCGATTTTAATTTGCTCAGGTATCTGGTCAGAAATATATTCTCACTCTTTATGAACATTGCGGGATGGCAGTGAAATCCATAAATAACGTCATAAATACCGATCACAATCAGCAAACTTCGGATGGTATAACTTTAACTTAAAATAATTATTGTTTTGTACACTATCCCTTTACTACAGGGGATTAAGGTCGGATTAGAACTGCATTCTTTGCATTTAGCCAGTTGGTCCATCAGAAAGGAAAATCACAATAATCACCTTTGGGAGGTGTGACTGCTTTGATCCTCCTGTTGCTCCTATCACAGGTGTCTCACTGTCTGTCATACTTACTGCAAGAACAAAGGGTACAAGAGAAATTCAATTAAGAAAAACATTTTCTCTGAAAGGTCAAACGCGTCAGTTGCCTTGCTATGTAATCCCTAATTAAAAGAAATACTTATTTTTTAATATCAAAAAACTCTCTCTACAGTAAGACCCTCCCCTTTTTACCTTTTCTGACACTAGTGCCTTTCCTTTGCACAGGGAGGTGCAAAGTAGCTGACTGGAACATTCCTCTCTTCCTCTGTGAATCACACTGAGCATGTCTGAGCTCATTGTAGAAGAGGGGGTAGAGGAGGGGGTGTTAACTGCATGGCTCTGTATTGTCTGATGAAGGGCCATTTTGACACCGAAACGCCAAGTGAGTAGCACAATTTTGTGCCAATTAACACTTTTTTGCACTAAGTCTGGTGTGCACTGATGTTTTTAGTTTAGCAGGGCTCTCTATACAGTACATTTTTTGTGTTATATCTTGATTAGAGATTACATTTAAAAACTCGGATAACATTGTTTTAATTAGCAGATTGTTTTTGTAAATTAGGGAAAATGTGTTTTAGGTGAACTGCTCCTTGTCACGACCCTTCCCCCCTTCCTTATCTTACATGGTCACATGAAGTAAAGGTACATGTCACAATCCTTCCACCCTTCCTTACCTGACCCGTCACTGAAAGAGGACATGTCCACAATCCTTCCACCCTTCCTTACCTGACACCCAGTCACTGAAAGTAAAGGTACATGTCCAATCATCCTTCCACCCCCTTACCTGACACCCAGTCACTGAAAGTAAAGTACATGTCACAGTCCTTCCACCCCCTTACCTGACACCCGGTCACTGAAAGTAAAGGTACATTGTCACAGTCCTTCACCCCCTTACCTGACAACGCCGTCACTGAAAGTAAAGGTACATGTCACAATCCTTCCACCCCCTTACCGACACCCGGTCACTGAAAGTAAAGGTACATGTCACAATCCTTCCACCCCTTACCTGACAACCCAGTCACTGAAGTAAAGGCTGTCACAATCCTTCCACCCCTTACCTGACACCCTGTCACTGAAAGTAAAGGTCATGTCACAATCCTTCCACCCCACCCCTTACCTGACACCCTGTCACTGAAAGTAAAGGTACATGTCACAATCCTTCCACCCCTTACCTGACAACCCTGTCACTGAAAGTAAAGGTACATGTCACAAATCCTTCACCCCCTTACCTGACACCCAGTCACTGAAAGTAAAGGTACATGTCACAATCCTTCCACCCCCTTACCTGACACACCCAGTCACTGAAAGTAAAGGTACATGTCACATGTACCTTTTACTTTTGTGCTTTTGTATCAGTACAGACCCGTCACCATAACCTTTAAACACTGCCTTCCTGCCTCTATTCTCAATCTCTGATGATTAATGAAGTCAGAGGCAGTCGTAAGGTTACAGTGCTAGTCAGAATGCAGAATCCTAGGAAAGAACAGTAGCAGGAAACAGCAAATAAGCCTAACAGGGGATGAGAAGCTTTCCCAACACACACTGTTTGTTCTCCACTAGCCTATGGAAGTTTTGGGCTGTTACACACAGGCTGATATTTTGGCACGTCGGTGATTTCTGACACCATAGGGGCATTTATTAAATAAATAGTGTCTGTGTCACTTAATTCCACAGACTATTGCTCGATATATTGACTGGGGATGGGGGGAGATAAAGCAAAACTGGAGGGATAAAGCACACTGAATGGGGGGCACATTGAGTAAGAATCTGCTTCCATTACGCAATTTAAAAACGTGGTCAAGACTGGCTACAACAGCAATGCGAGTTTATGCTACACGCAGAAGCAAGAGGTAGGTGGTGCATTCGCGTACAGGTGCAGCGCCACTGTCTGGGAAATAAGATAGGGTGAGCTGATTGGATTGATGAAGCCGAGCATTTTGGAATGAGAATGTAATTGGAATTAGGAGGAGGCAAGAAACAGAAAGGAGTAGGCTGAATGGAAGGAATGAGAGGCAGCAGATAAAAAGGGGGTAGCAAAGAACGAGGAAGGGAAATAAAACAGAAGGAGCGAGAATATAAGAAAGGGGGAGAGCGCATAGACAGAATAATTGACAAAATGTGCCCTGATGGTAACAGAAAAGGGAAAGTAGATGTATGCAGTACAAAAAGAGTTGAACGTATTGGTAAATCCCAAGAATCAAATAAAAGAGAAAGATAGACCAATGTGGGGGTCTGTAGGTCTTGTGACTATTTAAAGGGGAATGTTAAAGGGTGGGAGGCGGCAAGTAATAATCTAGATGGCCTATGGGAAGATATGCTAAATCCGTCAGACGCTGTTCTGCTTTATTTGCTTTATTGCAACAGGATGGGGTAACCAAGGTAGAAGTTAGTGGGTCCCTTTATCAACGTTTCGTTATTTTTAACGGCACGCTTGTAAATTAAAGCTGTTTTGTGGTTGCATCTTTATTTTAAGACTTTTTGATTATTCATTTTAGGCTTTTTTACGACACAGCTGTAAAATACCGACATAAAATATGATACGTGGTAGCGTTTCGTGACCAGCGTAAAGGAGAGATAAATAATATATGGTTACTTGCTCTTTTATAAAATAATTCGGATTCTTGTTTGTTTTCATGAACGAGTCTTTGTTTATTAGTTAATACCACGCTTCTGTTTTATAGTTATTCTCATGTAGTCGGGTGCTAGAAAAAGATCTACTTGCTCCATAAACCTAAGGCCCTCCCTGTAAACACGGATGATTTATTATTGCACTCTACTGCAAGATAATTATCTCAGATCCAGACTGCATAGGAAACTTGGTATCTGCATTGAAATGCATGCAGATAAATAACCTGCATTACTAACCAATCGATACCACGACATTAGACGAAGCTGCCAGAACCCCAGCCTTTCCCGTTCTTTGTGACGACATGCGATCGCAAATTCATGCATTTTGCGATCACAAAGAAGAATGGGAAAGGCGGTTGCGGCAGGATGCAGTCTATGTTATGGGATTGCTCGGTCTGGTAAGTAAAATCTTTCTAGTGTATGGCCACCTTTAGTTGTATGGTGAAATCACTGCAGTCCCTCCATCAGTTGTAGAAGACTATAGAGGAATAGTGTTCGGTTCCTTGAGTTTAGGGATGAGTCCTCTTGTATTAAAGAGACTAGACCAACATTTATATACTGGCACTGCAGACTCAGAACACAGATTATATGCTTTTATATTAGGTGCTCTTCTTCTGATTCAATGATGTTTCCTAAGATTAGAACTCTTCCCTTTGAAAACCCACTGATAAAGCCCTGATAAGGGCCCATTGGGGCTTAAGGGGTCCCGCAGCTTGTACTGGGACCCCCCTCCCCGGCACTCAACAAATGCCCTTGCGGCACTGACCCAGTTGGGGGTCCTGCAGCTTGAAAACAGGACCCCCGCTGCAGGACCCCTTGGCTCTTAGAAGAGTAACCATTCCTATTTCAGAAATATGATTGTTACTGTATAATCATATTATCGTCAAGTATTGAAATATTAAACCAATTACAATTGGATTAGGTCCTTCAAGCAAACCTATATAGAGGTGCAAACCCTTGCAGAGCTCAGAATCATCGCAGTTGATGGCAGAAGAAAGAAGTGGTCAGCACATCCGCTACGTTGATGTCGCAGTACCAGCATACTGGTATGGCGACATTAGCGGAGTTGGTGTCGCCGCTCTGAGAAGAAGAAGAACTTAAGATCAAGACATCGGCAACATCAGCTACGTTGATGTCGCCAGTGCCGGAGTTTGCACTGGCGGCCCACAGTGCAATCGCCCGGTGTTAGCGGCATCAGTGGAGTTGGTATCGCCGGCTGGGAGAAAAGACGTCAACAAAGGCACTTATCAGAGTGCCAGGGAGGGGGGTCCCGGTTCGAGCTTAGGGACCCCTTAAGCCCCAAAGGGCTCTTGTCAGGGGCGCAAGGGCACTTATAGTGCCGGGGAAGGGGTTCCCGGTTCGAGCGCGGGACCCCTTAAGCCCCAAAAGGCACTTGTCCCCTCCCCTCCAGCGAGCCCCTCTTTGCACCCACGAGTGGTACGGGTCAGGGGGCTTAAGGGGCTGCTGGGAGGTGGTAGCTGCCGTGCTCGTCCCCCCGGCCAGCTCGCAATTGGCTGTTTCTCCACCTACCTAAGTTGGCAAATTGAAATGGCTGAAGTGAACGCGAGGTGAAGTGAACGCCTCTTTATAATAGAGAATTTTTAGGCTACCGACCAATACACGGAATATCGGTTGATTTGGCCAAAAATCTTCCTGTGTGTACCAGCCTTAATATTAGAGACTTGGATAATATTGGATGACAGTAACCCTGGATGACAGTAACTGATGCCGCTAACACCGGGCGATTAAACCAATGGGTTAAGTTTAACACAGTTAACTGCTATTAATCTGCAGCACCAATCAGACACAGGCAACATTTGCACCTACAGTATTTGTACAACTAAACATGAATGTTAGTTGACAAATACTGTAGGTGCAAATGTGCCGTGGTCTGATTGGTTGCTGCAGATTAATACAGTTAAACTTTGTTTTAAACTGGAACCCGATGGTTAATATGCCCCATTATAAACTTACCCTCTGCCTATTCCTGCAACTATTTCCCAACATTCATGAGACATCCTAAGATACCTTGTTGGCCTGATTTTTTTTTCGTGCCAGACAGGAACATCAGAAGATAAAACCGCCAGCAGGCAACACTATTTTAAACGTTCAATAGATTCTGCCAATTTTAATTTGAATCTATCAAATGTTTATGGTGTGTTGGCCAGCATATTGCATGTTATAGATTGAATCCGATTGCTTGTTTGGTGAATATTTTTGCTTTGAGGATGAATGTTGCTGGGCAAGGTTGATGATACTGGAGACACATCTAACTTGCTGTCACCGTTTCCTTTCTATGCACGGTCCGTATCATCCTCCAACAGGGAACAGCCAAACAAATAATCAATGTTTTGAACTCATCCCTGCAGTTCTTATTTAATATGTGTAACTGTGCGTGGCTCGTCAGATGACTGCAGCGCATAGTAACAATCAATGAAACTGCTTCACAAAAACCAGGACGGATTGTTCTACCCCCATGACATTGAATTTCTTTAGTATGCCAACACAAAACTGAATGAATAAAGTCTCCAGACTTATGATTGTTCAGCACAGCTCTGCTGCGTTTTTGATGCCCCTGTAAAGCAAAGGTTTAGCAATAACTTAAATTCAGATGGTTTTCCTCTTCCCGTGGATGTAAACCTTGAACGTCTGTGTTTTTATTTGAAAACTGTAGTACGTACCAAAAAATGTGATGTATTACAGACTTTGGTCCGCCTCTTATTCCCAAGCACCTTTCTGCTGGTAACACCTTTCACTTGTCCAAATCCTATTTGGCATCTGCCTTTGTAGGCTTAACTATTAAATGGGCTGAATTACCCCTACCCGCCTTACTATCCCTTTGTCAGTGATAGAACTTAACCAAAAGTATCCAAAGCTCTGCCAGAAAGCGAGCTGACGGTCTAGAGTATTTGCACACAAAGGCACACCTTGTGTACCTTTCCCAAAGGCCGTACATTTTATTGTTATTGTTCAACAGTTGTTTAAAGCTTTGCGATGAGATAATCAATTCCTTCTTTTTCTTTAAGTCATTCCACAGTCAGTGGCATAATTAGGATCATTGGTTTTCCCCTGCACTCCCCAACCGCGATAGTGCTGTGTTCAGTTGGTCGGCCGGAAATAATCTGATGGCCGTCCTCGACCGAGCATCTCCAGTTTGTCTGTATCGGGTGATCAGTCGTAATCACGGCTGATCGTCGGTCAGTATGGGACGCGCAAACTGTCGGCCGCAGCCACTACAGCAGAGATCAACAGTCATTTTCTCCACTGTGCACTCTCTTGCTACGAATGCTCTCGCTCTGGACAAAAAGTCCTACTGTTTGTCCCAGCTTTATAGGTTTTCTGTCTGTCATTTTTTAAAGATCAGGATTCACACAATTCGAGCGTTCTCCCTATATAAATACAAATAAAGTTTAGGGAGAATGTTTGGGATCGACACTTCCTTCCTGCAGCTGACTCTCCTTATACTTTAGATGCATTTTTGGTCAGGTCCATGTGATCCGAGGCTGGTGTTGAACCTTTGTCACCCTCGGAATGTTCGCTTCCACACTACACACTTAAGTCATGACCTGGGGTCTGTCTGACAGATGAATTCTCTTCCATTATTTTCAAGACTTCAACCTGGTATTGCTGATTAAATTCCGAGAACAAGAAGAATTACTCTTACTCCCAAAAAGTCCCATAATAAAATGAAATTTACTTCGTCTGTGTGTGAGTTCCCATACAGAAAATGATTGCAGTGCCGTATAGTTCACATATATATATATTTAACTTCCCTTTGAAACAAATGATCAGTTCATGTGACATGTCCTTGTGATTATCAAATCTTTGTTTTTAAAAATTGACTGCATATTAAATTTACATGCTGCTAGAATTAAATGCAATGGTGTAGGGCACACTGAAATCATACAGCCTGCATCATACTAACTACACAATTGCATCTTTCAGATATGTAGTATGGGTGTGGACAGGGCCTATCCGACCCTTTGACAGTTCTGCCCCTGTCTGCCCTGGTTATTTTTGGCATGGGCGACATTTTGCTGCAAGCACCGATCATGTGGTAAATCGCATTCGATGTATACTATTGACGCTATTTCTCCTGGTCGGGCAAATAAAGATGGAATCGATCAGCTATGGTCGCCATTTCTTCCTTTAAAACTGAACACACAGTTTATTCTTTACACTTCCACCCTTTCCTATCTATGTATGTTACCCCCTAGTAGTTTTAAGCTCTAAGGGCATGTTTAAGTTTAAGGAACACTAAACTGTTTTTTTAGTATATTGCATCTGTTTCAATTATTCACAGGGAGGTGAGAACACTTATTCCCACCTCCCTGTAATAATAGTACGCTCGTTGGACACTGGAACTTACCTTACCAGCGCTCTACTCCAGCTGCTGCTTCTAAACTGACAGCCGCAAGGTGTCCCCAGATCGCGTGCCATATTTTGTAGTGACGCCAGATGTGCTCAAAGATAGTCGCTTGGTCGGGCAATGTTGTTTATTAGTTGTTTGTGTCCTTAAGACACTTTGCTATATTAGTGATGCTCATACCTTATTTTTATATCATGTATTTATTTACTGATCAATTTACCATGGCGTTTCTTTTATAGCAGCGTTGAGGTTACTTGTCTAGATTTTAAAGTAGGGTGGTGCAGAGTCATGTGTCACTGACTGACATAGATAAGGTTCGATTATAAAAATTATTTACACACATATCATGTCTCTTGAAATTTTAAAAGTCATAATGTACCCTAACATGTAAAATTAGATGCTATTATACGCCTACATTCAAAGATTGGATTTTTATAATATATAGTGATGGACCTGCATTGGCGAATATAATTGTAAAGATATTCATTCAATTATTAAATATTAAAACAATACATAATATATATAATATGATCTCCATGATCTCTTATATTATAACAATAGATATCAGGATGTCAATTTGCGCCCCCAGATGTTTGAAAACTACAACTCCCAACATGCCTTGACCTGTGAATGCTGGGAGATGTCCAGTTTTCACACATCCTGGAGGGCTGCATGTGTCCCTAGGGTGGTACACACGGAGGGGACTATTGTCCTCGACTGAGCGTGTCCATTGCGTTCGACAGCAAATTCGTCCGCGGCCCCCCCCGAATTTGCGAACTAAATAGGTGAATCGGTACGAAGCCGATCAAGTCTCGGATCGTGGCTCGGCCGATCCACCACCGCCAGAGATTTTGAGCCGACCCGACCGAAAGTGCCACGAATAAATCTGACTGGTGTGGGAGCCTTTGACATCAGAGAGATGCTATCTCCTAAATCCATCCAATCACTGCTGCAAACATTTGCATGTGTAATTGTATATTATAGTACCATGTCAGAAAAAAGGGCATATTCCCCCAGTGAGTCAATTGCATTGCTATGGCCTATTTGCTTATGCAGGTAAAATGGATCATAAGTCACCAAACTTTGTTCCTATCCCCTCAAAAAAACTACATCTCCCATGTTGCCTCGCCGACAACTCACAGCGCAGTTACGCTCTCTCCAAGCGGTTTCGCCTCTGATTGGTCATTCCGAACCACAATCAAGCGCCGGGCTGGATCAAGTCCCCACGGCACCCGCTGTGTGTGTATTACCAGCGCTCAGAGAGCGGGCGGGCGGCTAGTGTGGGGTTGTCATCTGCTCCCTAAGGGGGCTACCGGCAAGATTATGAAGTTCGCGTTTTCACGGCGGCAAGGAAATAATGACCTCAAAGCGCGGAGAAGATAGTAAGCAGGACTTGTTCGCCTTCCACAGGTGCGGGGTGGTGGGGGGTTGTTGTCCCAAGTGTCCTGTTGATGATTGAACTTGGCCTCCTCTTCCCCTATTGCTGCCCGCATGGTATCTTCCTAGTACCTGGGCGACCATGGATTTGGCACTTGGGGGTGTTAGAGCGCGTTACTGTAGAACTGACTGGGAGTCTGACACTGAATTCCACCCTCTATTACATTGATGTGTCTATATTGTTATACCTACCAGTTGGTGGCAGACTACAACCTCTTTATTCTCCTGAAACTAGGGTTGCAGATGCTGTGCTGCCAATAAGTGCATTGCGCTTTGGCAGTGTCCTGTGTATGAACCTCTACCCACCTGTAGTTTGGCAACTCCCCTGCTTCTAACCCCTTGGGGACATGTTATCCATCAGGTATGCCAATGTTACACAAAACAAATGTTAAACTGGCGGTTATTCATATAAATCATTGTATTTATAGACGCCCCACATGACAGTGCTGGACATTTGCATTGATACTGAGTTGGTAATAAGCAATCATTATATTTCCTATATACATATAGATATATATATGCATAAGAAAGTGCCCGTCCCCCCTGAAGAGCTTAACTCTAAGTATATCAGCAGGCTGCGTCCGTCCATGATCTAGCGCTTGGATACTTCAGTAGTTGTTCGTAATTGCCCACAGGAGAAATACCATTAAGGGAAGATTACAACTACACCAGTTCCTAAGACAAAGCTTATGTTATTAAGGCAATGTTTGGACGATGAATGCGAAGCCATAAAATATGGAACTTGTTGCTTAAGATTGCTGTGTTCTGGTATTCCCAACACATTCAAGGTTCTTGGACTTTTCTGGGGACTTTTGTTTACGTGCAGAGAAGATGTGTAATTTGGGGTAAAAAAAGACTGCCCAGTGTTTAATTAGCCTCCAATGTTTACATAATATCCCCCCTGTAATGACTTTGCCTGCTGTGAGCGCTCTCCCTATGACAGTAGTTTTAAAGTGGACACACCCTGCTGTTTATAAGAGTCTGTTCCTATTATCATCCTGTGTGGCTAAGAGCTTATTGCGATAATTAGGTATGTTATGGACTTTACCAGCTGAAAACCCTTTTTTTTTTTTTGGGGGGGGGTTTTTTGGGGGGGGGGTTTTTTTTTTTTTTTTGACTATCTGAATCCTTTTGCTTGAAGTTTGCTTAAGGTTCTTTGATTTGCAGTGATTTCCATTTAAAGATACATACGAGGCTTACTTGACTTCTCTTGTACATTCTCTCTTAGGGCAGGTGAGTCTTCACTTTTTGGTTCCTTTTTAATTTTGTAGGTACTGTATACCGGTAAAATATATATTTAAATTGGTTTAGTGATATTCTTAGATTCGAAGAAGACCTTGCACAAATTGACCATTGATTTTGCTCTTCCCCCATTTTATCGTGCCCGTTAAAGGGAAAACACTCATCAGCACAGGAAAGTTGTCAGTACTTAATTGACAAGATAAACTCACTTGTTCCAAAGCTCTTTGGCTATAAAACATCCGTCCCAGGTACCTAAGGCCCAAGTGAGAGGTGATTGATCAGACTGTGCTGGTATGGTGTTTTACATTCCTATAATGTGTTGTGCAATGATGTTAAGCGTGCAGCACACATTGTGGTGAATTTCGGCGTTATTTCCCTGTCCAGAACTGAAGATCCCACCTGATGTATTGTATTTCTCCCACAGGTGCAGAATATCTTCGCAGAGACGGATGGCTATAGAGAGCGAACATCCGAATGCTTCTGTTTGTACAGTTGGAATTAAACCTTCCATCTATTGATTCAAACCATGAGTTAACTTGTGGGTTGATAACATGAAAGATTACCATAGAGAGCGTACCATAGAGAGCTACTCTGGATTCTCTTTTCCATCTATGTAGTGTTAGCTGAGTAGCTGTATAAATATTGATCTGTTGATTTTCAACTTATCTGCTGCTCATGCGTTGGGGAATACAGAAGCTTTGTACCCTTTTATGTGAGTCCCATTTCATGTGTACTTCGGAGATAAGTTGATTACTTGGGACATGTTTACTTTGCTGGTGGTCTGTCTTTGGTTTATTATATCACCAAAGTCTTTGGGTGGTGTTCTATATGTGTTGTGAATTAAAGGTCCTGTCATCTTGATAGCTCTTAAATTCCTGTCACTACTCACTTGCGAGAGTATTAAACGCGTCAGTATTAAATACTGACACAGATGTATCTCGCCAGCGGGTTTACTGCCTACACTCAAGGCTCCATCCTTTAAAAAATTTAAAATGAACTTTAAATTGCAAAGAGGTAGGATTGGTGTTTTCCTTTAATTCCTTCAGTTTAGATAGGTCCATTGCGTATGTTTAGGGAATTCAGTGCTGTGTTTTGGTATCAAGTGTTGGTTTATGTGGGTTTGGCTGGTGTTTGCGAAACTGGTCCCTGCGTCCCTCGACTGACCATCCCATCTGAAGGTATTAATGTCTTCAACACAGAGAGTCCGATCATGTCAAATGTAAACCACATAACAAATACCTCTGCCTGTTCCTGTGACTATTGTTTTCTGTCTGCTAGCATTTCCTCTAAATGGTCTCTGCTGTGGAAAAGGGTTAATTCTTTAAGAAAGCGCTCTTAACTAGCAAAGGTCTGCCCCTCTTTGTTCACAGGGCTTTTGTTTTACTTTATACGCTCTAATAAATCCATACTTCTTTTTGCTTCTTAGTCTCTCCATTTTGGATCATTAGACAAGCTGCCCTGACTGCTTTGTAATTTCCTCCTACATATGGACTGAAGAAGGAGCTTTGGGAGAAATCTTCTTGCGCCTGTAAAATTACTAAGGCAGCCCTGGGATGTTGTATTTCTATGTGTACCTGGTATCCCCCAGACATGTGAACGAACCAAACAAACGGATCACTTGCCAGGCTCTGGGTTTCCTGTGTATTAAATAAATTTTCTCTTTTGTTTCAGCTCAGCGTGTAGTCATCGCGCGTGTAACTATCGGATATCGCATTTCTTATCTGAAACTACCGTCTTGGGATTTCCAGTATTGCCCTTCTGAAGCTCATTCGTAAGTTGTGGTCTCGCTAGAGTCACGTCGTCCCCCCCCTAGCAACGTGGGAAGCAGTAGAATGGCAGACGTGATTGAGGGACATTTTAAATCCTATAGTCCTAGTTTACTGATTTAGAAGCTACTTTCCCTCGCCCAGCAACATTGGTACACCTGAACGTTTGCCACCATACAGGAGCCCCACACATTTGCCATGGTTTGTTCCGTGTTGGTCCCTTCCATTTTGTATGCCTGGGACTGGTCCGTCACGTACAAAAACCCATGCGATTATTTTGGTCTGATGACCGATACATGAACTGAACTTCTGTTGATCGGCACCGAAATATTGCAATGGTGTCCGTGCCAGCTTAAAGTGGATCCGTCCTATCCACCCCAAATTTAACCTTTTGTAGTATGTGCGTAGGGCATCCTCCCCCAGCCCCCAACCCGCATAATTAATGTTAGAAAGTCCCCCGATTCTACTTACCTGCCCGTATCTGTCCCTGCTGCAGGTGTTTCAGACCCATCTGCTTGGCATGAAGAAAGCGGGGCCGCCGGACCGGCTAGCACGCATCCGTGATTGGCCTTCTGAGAGGAGGGAAGGGCGCCGTGAGCATGCCTCAACCTGATGAGGTTTGAGGAAGTCCTCAGGCCACAGAATAGTCACACACTGCTCCTTACACAGCAGTTCCTGCGACTTGTTGGATGGGCAACAGCAGTGGGAACATATTTTGAGAGGAATGTAGTAAGGTTTCATTGCTGTTAATACCCTACCTTGATGTGCGCCAGTAAGGGGTTAAATTTAGTTTTTGGGGGTGTGACATGCCCTTTAAAATCGTAAGATGAGTTTTATAGAATTCTTGTATGTAGCCAAGTAGAAATGTTTTATGATTCTAAGAAGTCTCCGATCAGGACATGATCAAGCGATATTGTTTTACTGCCTACGGCATTATTATAGAAAAGCAGCATCCACCCGAAATAGACCATTCTTAATATTTCTGCCATCCACCGCCATGTCCCTCCCCACGCCCCAACCGCAATGTTCTTTGCTTTTTTCCAAAAGCCTCCCAAAACTCTTACTTACTCCCCTCGATCCTCCCGCCGACACTGCCGGCCCTCTGCTTGCGAGAATGCAAGCAAGGGGCCTGGGACCCCCCGGTCAGTCGTCGCGTGATTGGCTGCAGCGGCAGGCAAATTTCAGGACAGCCGGAGTGCCGGTTCATTCAGTGCCAGCGGAGGAAACGCGGAGATTGGTAGTAAGAGTTTGGGAGACTTTCTTAAAAAACAAACATCGGTTGGGGCTGGGGACACATGAGGGGAGCAGAAATTAAGGGGTTGTAATGCTAGGGGGAGCGGATTAGAACGGGATGAGACGGAGGAGAGGCAGGAGGGGGACCGGAGGGGGGAGAAGGCTGAGTGCGCATGGCCAGGAAATCTCCGGGATCCGGCAAGAGTCCAGGTAGCACGGCAGTGTCCTATATGACCGCTAGCTCCTGTGGGCGTTTTTGGGACTTTGGGGGGGGCTACAGGAGAAACCAGATGGAGTTGGGATTGGAGGTAGCGTGATTTAAACTACAGCTAATGGCTGCGACGGCCATAGTCCGTTGGGGGGATTATAGTTTTTGGGGCGTGACATAGCCCATTTAAAGTAGAGCTTAAGCAGTGTGTATGCAACGTTTAAACAAACAAAAACCTGACCTGGATCAGAGGGATCATTTGTAATCCTACCTCCCCAATTGTTTCTTGTGTGAGCACCAGCATGAAGACAACTCTTCTGTGCTTCAGCACTATCCTTACATGCAGGAGAAGTCCACGAACTACTTACCGTGCAAATTAAAACCTGCACATGCTCGCCTTCCTCATCCCGCCCCCTGCCCCAAGGAGCATTTTTACAGTTGTTTGTCCTTTGAAATGTAGGCCTGTAACGTGAAAAGCTCTGCCATGGGTGAATTACCGCAAAAAAAGGTGTTTGGCGTATGCCACTCTTGATAACATGATTGCAGGGCATGCAATGTAGACATTGCACCTGTGCGGGATCACTCCACACACTAATGACATTATAAGCACAATGGTTGTGGGTCCATAGTGTGAGCCTACGCCATAAATGCTTCCAAAGTTATTGTTTGCAAGATTTACTTTCTTCATCAGCCTGACTAAAATTTGTCATGGAAACATGTTGATCCATGACTCACCTGGTTCCTATGCTCCCCAGGCACTGGATCAACAGAAGGGACTCCGCGGACATGTGCGCTTAGCTAGTATTGCTTCTGTGAGGACATTACTTTCCCAGCTCCAAGAAAGGTTATATCCGCCACCAAAGAAAGTAGCTCTTCACTCCAAATTATTGACCCTCACACTGAACATGATTTTGATTTTCATCCGAAAACCTTGTCTCTATACAGAACAAATCAATCAGCCCAAAATTTGCCAGCAGATCCTCGAGAGCCCCACAACAGCTGTTTTTCGGCTACGGTTTTTTTTCCGTGTCACCATAAGTTTTTGACTTAAGCTGGGTCCGACACATATTGCCATCACAAGCTGTGAACCCTTGCGTACAGCCCCGGATTTCCGCCTTTATCGGTTAATGTGTTTAAACCCAGCCTTACATTCCTCTCTGTTGACCGGCAAAGATGCCCAGAAATTTCCCCCTCACCGCAGGTGTCATCTACACTGTATAAAGATAAGGATGGTATGGTTGACAGCTGTAGGAAATGAGGCATCCTGAAATTTCTCAAGTAGACTTTACATAGCGGAGGAGCAACAACTTTCGCGGACCAGTGTTCTAGTGGAATGGCTCTTTAAATGAACCTTGAGACTTGACTCCCTTTTTGTCATTTATCCACTCATAATCCCACTAAATGTTACAATAAGTCATTAGTTTACATGTTTAGTGATACACTTTCTGGAACTACACTGGTGAATCCTTCCTCCTTTTCCGATGTTTCTCCTGCCTCCCCTCATCTCTCACGTTCTTCGCAGTAATGCGGTGCATCCACACTATCTTTTGATTCACCCGGACTTTGCCTTCTCGCCTTCCAGTGAATTGGGCCAACCCCCCTCCCTCCCCAACCTCTGTATGGGTTTGCGCTCTTCTGTTTCTCTTGCTTGAAAGACAAAGCCCCATTCTTTTTTTTGTACGTGCTGGCATTAGATGCCCGTGCCAAAAATAGCAACCCCTAAACTAAGCCCTCCCCCCTCTAATTTCATGTGTCTTTGCGGAGAAGTTGATACCCAAAAATGGGTTCAACCTCTGCAAGGTCTTGTTATTATAAAATGCCATCCAGGCTTCGTATTTACTCTGTGTTGTTCTGATTTGAAGCATACACAGCATCGTTGTCGCGTATGATTCCTCTGTATACTAGAACTTCCTCCTTAGCTGTGAACCCCTTTACTACCTGCTCAAAAACATCCCTCCAATTCCTTGCATAATGATCTGTTGCTGCGTTTAAGCAGTTTGATGAATGTTGTCCTATCTTATTATTACAACACTTCACCATCCTTTTTAATTGTAATTCCTGTTTTCTCCTATTGGAAGAGCTAAAGCTTCACATGGTGTATTTCTTTCTGTCTTCGTTCAGGCCGACCTTCGCCCCACTACCGCCGGTCGGGTCTAGAAAAAGCCCTACCTTGGTGCCAAATCTAAGCCCGTCCAACAGTTTTTGCCGTGCCCGAACGTGTGTCCATAGATACGGCAGGTTTTCTGATCAGCGGAGTTGGAAGAAAGGATGGTCAGAAAATCGTTTGTGTGGCTGGCCCTGAAAAAGCAGCCATATTTTCAGGCCAACGGGCCGATACCTGACTTTGAAGGTTGGTCCAGCCCTAAAATTTGGATGGTGTTCCCAGGCTCATTCCTAAGGCTTCATTCAGATGTGTGATTTGCTACCGACTCGTGATGAACAAGATTATCCGACAATGGCTTTTTCTATCGATAATCACGATGTGTGGGACCACCTCAGACTTACCAATATGTGCCCGATCGAGCACCCATGCGCACACGGTAGCGATTAGTGGACATTTGCCAGGTGTCCGCGTTCAAATAACATTTTTCTCAAGGGAGAAAATGTAATTCTCCCCTCTTTATAAGCATTGGTAAGCGCCTCATTTGGACGATGCAGTGGCATTTTGGAATCCTGTTGTACAAAAAGGAATCTTTGGAATGGAAAGGGTTCAGAGAAGGGCACTAAATTATAAGGGGATTGGGGGGCTTGAATAATGAAGAGGACTGAAAAGTTTAAATTATGTACGCTGGAGAAAAGCGCTTGTGTGGGGATATGATTACCATATCTATTACCACCATGGGGCATTGTTCACCATAGAACATGTCAAAGGACCGAGGACACATCCCTTAAGACTGAAAGAAAAATTTAGGCTTCATTGGGAACGGGTTTGTCACTGTGAGACGGTAAAGCTAATGGACCTGTCTTCCAGTGGACGTGTTATGGCAGGTTCATTGGTCATTTTTAATAAAAACTGTGAGTTTCTACAACAGAATGTTACAGTTCTGGTATTGATCATAATTAGAGTTTTGGGACAGGGTTGTCAACTACTTGATGAGAACGGTAAAGCTAATGTACTGTCCTTCCAGTGGACGTTGTTTGCAGGTTTATTGGTCAGTTTAATAAAAATCTGGATGAGTTTCTACCAACAACAAGGAATGTTACAAGTGTACTTGGTATTGATTCATAAAGTTAGAGGTGTCCATGGGACATTTTCCGATTGCCCACTGATGGCTGGGATATATAGATTGTATCTAGATAGATGGATAGATAACTTGATGTGATATAGATAATGTGGATGTTGGTTGGAAAGATATATTTTATCTAGATAGATTATGTATATTGATAGATGGATGGATTGTTGGGATGTATAGATTGTATCTAGATAGATTAATGTGATATGGTGATGGATGGATGGCTGGGATATATAGATTGTATCTGATAGATGATAATATTGATGTGTATGATAGATGTGGATGTTTGGTTGGGAAAGATATATTGTATCTAGATAGATTAATGTGATATTGATAGATGGATGGATTGTTGGGATGTATAGATTGTATATAGATAGATTAATGTGATATTGGTGGATGGATGGATGGCTGGGATATATAGATTGTATCTAGATAGATGGATAGATAACTTGATGTGATTATGATAGATGTGGATGTTTGGTTGAAAGATATATTGTATCTAGATAGATTAATGTGATATTGATAGATGGATGGATGTTGGATGTATAGATTGTATCTAGATAGATTAATGTGATATGGTGGGGAGGGATCGGATGCTGGGATATATAGATTGTATCTAGATAGATGGATAGATAACTTGATGTGATATAGATAGATATGGATGTTTGGTTGGGATAGATATATTGTATCTAGATAGATTAATGTGATATTGATATATATATGGATGGTTGGGATATATAGATTCAATCTAGATATAAATATAGATAGAAATTGATGGATGGATGTTTGGGATAATAGATTGTATATAGATAGATTAATGTGATATTGATGGATGGATGGTTGGGCTATATAGATTGTATCTAGATAGATTGATGTAGTATAGATAGAAATTGATGGATGAATGTTTGGGATAGATTGTATATAGCATCTTCCTGTGCTCTTCGCTTGGGCTGTGCTGGTTGGCTTCTCGCTTGTCTCTCGCTCGCTTTGCTTCGTCTCGCTCCCCTTGCTGCTGCTGTTGGGCTTTCCTGTCTCTTGATCGATAACATTGACAGATAGATAAATGATACCGTAGTTTGATTGATCAATAGTTCATATATAAACTTCCTGAACGCCTGCCAGTCCACAAGCCACAATGGGTAATGTGGGAATGGAATGAAACCACAAAGAATTCCCTGAACGTGTTAACTCTGCTTTCTCTACATATACTGAACTTTTTAATCAGATTCAGATGTTGACCTCAGAGAAATCGGCTCCAGGAAGCAGGGAGGGGGCTTTGCTGCAATTGCACGTGGGTATCATGGCTTTAATTATAAAGTAAAAACGTTAACCAATCGCTATTCATGAAAAAAAATGGAATCAATATAGCATCACTATTGGCTTATGTTGTTGGCATGGATACATTGGAGGTTGCCTAGACAACATCTGGAATGCTACATTTCCAAAAAAAAAGGGGGGGGTGCATTGTGTATTTATTCATGTCCAGAACTGGAGTGATAGAATATGGTCTTCTTAGGAGAGTGCAATTCAAAGAGAGGCTTATCTATATAAATAACATGGTAATAATAATAATACTTTTTTCCAAGTTTCTGGCAAATAGTAATAGTCCAGAGCCAGAAAACAATATTTTGATAAAATCGCAGATACATATGTTTCTGATCAAATCTACAGATGTTGAAAGCAGAAGGCCATCTGAATTTAAATGTTATTATTTTACATGCAGCATCTATCCCATCTTTATATTATATTTTGATGCATCATGTTAAAAACCTCGGCTTCCTACAAGTTTATTTTAAAACGAACTTCCCCTACAAACAGGAAAGCTTTTGCTTAAGCATAAGTCAATGTGCTAGTACCTAGACTTTCCTTTACTTTGTAGTTGTCAGATTTATGATGGACCTTTTGCATTACAACGTGTTCCTAAGTAGTCATGGTGATGTGTTGCAGGTGAAAAATGACATCATCTGAGAAACATCTGGTGCCAGATCAATAGCAGAAACAATGTTTCCTACAACTGGTTGTTCGATAACTTTAAGTAATAATGTGATAGAGGTAAAAGAGGCAGACGTGTAGGATATACGGCTCAAAAATAATTTATTCCATGTTAAACCGGTATATCCTGCACTTTTGCCTCTTTTACCTCTAACACACTATTACTAGAAGTTGGATTATTTGTGCACTTGGATGGATGCACAGTTGGAGGTAATCAAAGCTAGACACGGAGTAGTGGATCACTATTTGATTGAGATTGTTAGATAACGTATTGTGTACATGAGTGTGTTCCTGAATGCTTCGTCTCCTGGATGTTGAACCTATTTCTGACTTCCTAACCGCTTCCTGTATTGGGATTCACCATGTTGGAACTATGCTATTAGAAGTGGTCTCCTTGATCTTAAATGTCAATGTCAGGCTCTCCTATGCAAAGCTCTAATGTCCCAATACAATCCTTGTTAAAGAACAATTATACTCTAAATAAACCCCCAAACCCACCCTCTCACCTGATAGTACCCAGGATGAGGAACTAAACTGCTAGTTCATCACCCCTGGGTCCTCTCTATTGAGTCCTATACTGAGTTGTAAAATCTGTCTTGCCTACCCACTTCCTATCCACAGTCTGGGACTATTACTTGCTGGATGTGTCTTCCCATTGGCCCAATCCTGGGACTGTCAGAGAGGTGGACAAACACAAGCCCTACCAGCCTGACAATGACCGTTTGGTATGGAAACTATAGGGGTAATTTACAGAGAAGTACCAAGTGTTAATTGTAATTAAGGTGTTTGTAGGGGTTTGCAAAAAGAGGCGATTGCAATCACCACAACCAGTTTACCAAACCGATAGCCACTGCCTAAAAGAAGTTTACACACAACCAGGATGTACAGCTGCAATGTTTTCAGTACGTAAGATATTGTGTAGGCAATACAGAGAGAAAACGGCCTCGTCAGAGAATCCCAGGGGAGAGGAGTTTTGGGAAAGGACCTAGCGGATTAGGTACAAGGTATCACATTGGGTGCGCTTTGCTATTTTCAAAAACATTTAGAAATGACCCATTTGCCATAAATCAGAGGTAAGCTTTTATTGGATAACTGCAGTTCGATAACTTCTTTGCATGGACAAACTTCTGTACCTCTTATTGCATCAGCCCCTAAACATTTTACAATGACTGGACAACTTCCTGGTATAATCAAAGCCTTAGTCAAATGTGCAGTTCCCTGTTCCTCTGGACACCAGGCGTGAATGTTTATACCATTGTAGAGTCATGTGCTTGTTGCTTGTGCACAGAGACTGTCATGTTTCTGATTCATGAGTCAATTGCATGGAAATCACAAGACCATTGTTATTTTATCTGTTTCTTAAAAACAGAAATTAATCAAGATGTGGTGGTGTTTTTTTTTTTTTAGTGCTTATGTGCTAGACCTTCTTGACTCTTTGATGCACAGAAAAGGGGCCAATGGAGCAGCTCACACCATCCACTTTAATGTGGATTTGTAGGTTCGGATCAGGTCAGTCAAACAAGTCCTATTTAGCATCATCTCCAGTCTGCCCCTACTTCATATATTCTTCTTCCTCTCATCCAATCGGGTGCCCTCCAACAGCTCTATCCTTCTTCCTGGAACTTGTCTTTGTTTCCAAGTCATTTCTCTCTACCCCTGATGTTATTTGAATCCCTTGCCTGAGGCCTGCTGTTCACATATATTGGTCTAATCCACACATAGCACAGAGTTCGATGCAGACAATCCGGTTGCATTATTCAGATTTCCTGACCACCCAGCTAGAATCATCAGCTCAACAGACTATGCAATATATCACACAGACACGTAGATATAGGTGGTCTGAGTTTTTATGGATATGAAGGAGAGAAAGATTCTCAGAATCTTGAAGAATAGTTCCCCTATATATGGAATGCAGGGCAAAAACTGGCAGACTCCAGATTCTTGCCCCTTTAAATACATTTTTAAAAAAGATATTGGCTTAACCCCTTGTTATTCAAAAGATCTAAAAACATTCTCTGACATGTATAGATAGCTGAAGCTATGCAAGATACCAAAGTTTGCCCATTATTACCTTATCTTATTACCTTAGCCACATAGGGTTTTAATAATTGTTCGTAGGTAGAACAAACACAAACTAGAAAAGATAAAAATAAAGATGAAATAAAGCTCTAATTTAAATGAATTAATCGTGTATAAATGTGAATGGCATTATTTCTTGCACAGAGCTGTGACCATTTGAATTTTAAATGCAGGAAGTAAGGTAGATCCAGTTTTAGGAAACCGATGTCATTGGATGATTCATAGGCCAATCAAAGAAAAGGGGAACCTGTGATCTTTTCCTGTGCAACTAAACCTGTCATCATCAATTCTAAGGATCACTGGGAGAATGTTTCCCAAATCAGTGTTTTTTTAACATGTTCAGCTGCTGTCAGCTCTGTGTAGAAATGTATTTTATGGACAAGAACATTTTTTTGACTGAACTCTGTGGAGCTTACATTTCTACAAGCATTTTTGTTCTTCTGTAAAGGGCATATCCACCCTTAAAAAATAAAAACTTGTCAGATATCTGCCTGTAACACCAACTGCTATTTTTCCCAGTTTATTAAATGGATTTATGACCAGATATATAATGATGCCTTCTGTTCCTTTCTGGCAAAGGCAACTTCCTCCTCCCTCTGCTCAATGAGCTTTTTATAAGCTTGAGCATGTGCAGAGGAGGCAGCAGGTAAAACAGCTGTCAATCATTGGTTGTGATGTCAGCAGTCAGCCTTGATTGACTGCATGGAGGGAGGGACCAGGTTACTCTGCCATAATGGGGGCAATAATAATCCTTAAATAATGCAGGTGATAAAGTGTAAAATATATCAGTTGTGATTGGGGGCAGGTAACTGATAATTAACCATTTTTTTGTTTTAAGGGTTAACATGCCGTTTAACCATGTACTTAAAGGAGAACTAAAGTCCCCAGACAACATTGTCCCAATAGACAGAGCACATTCAGAAACACACAACAAGCTGTGTCTCATGTCTCCCTTTGCTGTGCATGCTGGGTGATTTATGAAAATAACCTGTGAGTACTAGGGGTCAGCTCCCATAATTCCCCTTATCTGGGAACACCCCGCTAAGTGTGCGCAGTACATTTACAGGAAACTGCAGTCTTGCTTCCTGGAAGCTGACAGCCAATCATGTTACAGCTCAGAGATTCCTCCCTCTGTCACAGAAAACAGATTTCAGTGCAGTTTTTATTACACATTACAAATTCCCCTGTCCTTAACAATGATAAATTCCTTTGCTTTTCATACAAAAAAGAAAAGTAATCTTTACAGTGTTTGTCTTTGCTAGCATGGATGAAAGAAATGGAACATTTAACATTTCAGCAAAAAATAAAAGTAAGTCTGGGGAATCGAACCAGCAACCTTCTATACTGTGTCTTTCTAAAAAGAAAGCTTTCTACCACTATGCCACAATGGCTAATAAGTAATTAACTAGTACAAAAAAAGGGAGCATAGGGAATCGAACCTGTGTCACAAGCGCCTATCTTTTTTCCTAACCCAGTACTTTAGCAGAATGCGTCACCAGTGAGCTTACGTTAGATAAATGTGCATTTCAGTAAATGTCAGTAAAATCAGTTCACTATTTTGTATTGCTACTGGAAGACTGTCAGCAATTCACGCTGGTTGGTAATTAAATAACAGAGCTGCTATATATAAAGTTTGTACATATGTAGAAACTTTGTATTTTTCTAGAAACATGGAAACAAAAACAAAACAAGCAATAAACTCGGGCAGTAGACTTTTATATTGTTTCATAAGTAAACTAGGGGATTATAACTTGTGACTTCTTGGTGTGTTTGTTCCTAAAAATATAGCATTTACTAGGTGCGCAACCAGCAACTCAACTGTGATCCCAGGTACATTTAAAAACTATATATTTCGCTAGAAAGAAAATCTAGAAATTTTGTGCATAGAGACAGTGAATCCTGGGGTCAGGGGGCGTGGCTCTTTGAAGCCAACATGGGCTATGGGTTGTACTGGCAACAACATGGAAGCCTCTTTTGTTACAGAATCTATTACTTATATCTACTAAATGAAAAAATCTTTCAATGTATAGATATTCTGGGTAGAAAAGCTTTCACATAAGGATTTTAAAAAATTAAGTTTAGTTTTCCTTTAAGTAAATCTGGATGTCTGTCATAATATAGGTAAATGTAATTTAAAATTTAGGTTAATGCCTGTCTGTATGTCTATTGTTTAGCCATGAAATTGAATACACCCATTCTACATTCAGTGTAACTGTCCCTAGGTAAATATTTTGCAAGGAAATACCCAGCAAATTGAAACTGAAAATACTGCAGTTGTTTCTGTGAATTTGCAATTCCCCAGAGGAGAATAGGAAACAGTATGTATTCTATGGCTGTCACCTTCCAGAGACTTCAAACCAAATGACAGGTGGTCAAGCAATTCAAGGACAAACTAATTTCATCCGTTAGACGGCAGGTTATTGAATGATTTATGAAGTGACTGTGAGGTGAAACTACTGTTGTGATCTGTCTAGATAAATAAGGTTCCCTCAGTGAATTGAAGACATATTAAAGGGCATTTTCACCCCTCAAATTAAAAATTATGTATAGGTATTTAAACCCCATACCCCCTCCCCACCAAAACTACAACAGTTAGAAAGGTGACAGACATCGGGCTAATCTGTGATGCCTCTGTAAACTTTCCGCCTCCTCATCAAGCTCGCTAAGCTTTTTTTACAAGCTTTGCATGCTCAGAGGAAGCCGGCACCAAGCAATACAAAGAGCAATGATTGTCTAATACCTGATATCGCTGCATCTTTACCCAACATAATTTAGATGATCACTCGATTCACCAATAGATGACAGAAATGTGTGTCTTGTGTGCTAGGTTCTAATAAATAGACCAGAATGAACTTTTCTAATCTAACCATTACAGTGCGTATTAATCTTGTAAATGGGGGAAATGATCAGAAGGTCAGAGAAGTTTAAATATTTGTACAAAATATTTTTTTAATTAATTTGCATGTATGCTGGGAAATTACCCAATCAGAATGTGGGTGTGTGTCTGTGCTGGCAGAGTACCCAATCAGAATGTGGGTGTGTGTCTGTGCTGGCAGAGTACCCAATCAGAATGTGGGTGTGTGTCTGTGCTGGCAGAGTACCCAATCAGAATGTGGGTGTGTGCCTGTGCTGGCAGAGTACCCAATCAGAATGTGGGTTTGTGTCTGTGCTGGGAGAGTACCCAATCAGAATTTGGGGAGTGTCTATGCTGGGAAATTACTACTTATTTTTATTTATACACATATGGATAGTGGAATTATGCACCCCCTGTTGTAAAACATAAAGATATTAAAATGTTACCGAGGAGTTCCATTGCCATGTAAAATTATAAGGATGCTGGTGTATAAACATCTACAAGCGTTTTTGTTAAAACCAGTAAGTTATAAGGATTTTTCTTAATTACTGTATCTACTTAGTGTGTAGAACATTCCTTTTTTGCTCATTTCTATCTACCCCCTACACACACACATGTTGCAACATAACCTTCTCTACAGAGAATGATTTAGAGAAGGGACCTACAAAGACACTTGTCTAACTATGTTCCTTTTTAAAAACCTGGTATGCTTTTAAAGGGCATGTTCACCCTTCAAACAAAAAAACGGTGACTTGTCAGTTATCTGTCTGCAATTCTCTCAACTGCTATTTTTACCAGTTTACTACATGCATTTGTAAGCAGATATTTAATCACAAGTTCTTTTAATGTTCTGGAAAAGGTATCTGCCTCCTCACACTGCTCAATAAGCTTTTTAAATCCCTGAGCGTGTGCAGGGGAGGCAACAGGGAAATCAACAGTCAATCATCAGTTATGTCAGCAGTCACAGCCTTGATTGACTGCATGGAGGGAGGGGCCAGCTTATGGGGACAATAATTATCCTTAAATATCTGGTTAGTAATGCATCTTAAAATGAGCTGAATATATTAGTATATTAATTGGGGTTGGGGAAGGTAACAGTTTTTTGTTCTTAAGGTGGACATGTCCTTTAGCTATGGCACATTAGCCCGTCTATGCATCACATGTCTGAGATTGCTAAATAGTGAATAATGCATCCCCTACTGTAAAATGGTACCAAGGAATCCTGTGGCCATGTAAAAGTATGAGGCCACAGGCAGTTATACATGACTTTATTCTTAAAGGGCAAGTCCACCCCTCAAATGAAAAACTGCAAATCACCTTCTAAACCCCAAAACTGTGATAGTTAGACACTGGAGAGCTGTAAGTCTAATCTAGGAAATATATCACCCTCAACATATGCTCACCTATGTTCGGGGGGGAGGCACCAAAAAACGAATCACACACTGGGCACAATTTACTTAACCTGGGTACAAACCATAGGAGATAGGACCCTTCGTCCCGACCAACCATTAGCCAAGATTGGCCGACAGTTTACCACAACCAAGTGTGTGGTCCATAGAGGGCTGTGTTTTTTTTATGTGTCTGATTGCACATTTGTCTGATTCTTACGGACAAAAGGTCGGACGTCCGTTGCGGACCGCCGCAAATCCATGCAATTTTTTTGTCACCAACTATCGGTCGTTCAGGCTAAAAAAATGCATGGTGTGTACACAGCCTTAAGCCTCATACGCACCTGCGATCACGGGGGCCATCCTGCAATGCATGACGTGTATGCCATTTCGGATGATAATTGTGGTCGACCCCCTGTGATCGCACGTGTGTATGCACCTTAGGCTGGCCCTGATCCTGAATACTGGATTCTGCCATATTATACTCAAAAGTTTAATTTTTAGTTCTGCTTTAATGATTGGGTGGGTGTCACCTGGGTGGATAAGGAAAAGTATGAACTGAGAATGCTGGGAAGGTAATGAGCTATGAAGTCAGTGATTTCTAGACGGACCAGTTTGGTTGGGTGATTTTCCTCAGGGGTTCTGTCCTCGAACACTTCTTATCAGCTCATGAATAAACTTGAAGTTGCTATTAAACGTTCTGTGTTTACCAACAACTCAAACATTGCACAGGGTAAGAAGATCTGTGCACAACATTTCCATCTGTATAAAGAGGGGACCCCAGTGTGATTAATGCAATGATCTGTCTCCGTAAGTTTGCTGTATCGTCCTATTGACAAAACACTCATAGCAGCATAGCTTCCAGAATGCTCTATGCACAGAAGTTTGGGGGGGGGGGGGCAGTCTGAGTTTCTGATAGGTGCAGATAAGGATTACATCATACTGCAGCTTAATTTTGTTTTCAGCTGCAAAGTTTGTGTGCAGAATAAATAGATTTGGGTATGATGGTTTGTCTGGGCAAGAATAATCAGAAAAGAGAAAATCCTTTTTTAAAATTTTCACATCAATGTAGTTGTCATAGTAACTGGTATTACCAATTACCGCTCACATGAAAAAAAAACTAGATTTATTGCCCACGTCTAGAGGATCTAGACCTTAACCTCTCAATTAACCCTCGGAGCCAGAAAGAGAGCAGGTTCTCTGTGTAGAGTACAAGTCAATACATTTCATTCAAACCGATCCAGTAAATCATTTTCCTATTGCTTCTCATAAAAGGACGCCAACCAAAAACACATAGGGCGGTATTTATATTGATATCGCTAAATTTCAATATTGCTCCTTTATCGCAGTCGCTAGTATTGGTATTTTTCAGCTGTAATTTTACACCCATGGAGTAAAATACTGAAACCGCACAGCATTTTACTACCACGCGGCATCGGCTCATTGTATCGGACCTTTCCAATGCTACAAGTTTATTAATATGCCCCGTAGTCCCCTAACTTATAGCCAATATAGTGCTGGTAAACCTGTGCAGTTGTGGCAGCCATATCAATATCACATTCAAAAAACTTTATAGTTTCCCTTTAAACTTTTATTCAATTTTCTTTGCCTTAACGTGGTCCCTTAAAGAAAGTTTTATCTACGTGTGGTTAGTGTGTGTGTCTCTGTGTTGGACACGGTTGACCCTCTAGTTTTTCTCCTGAGCTTCCTCCTCTCATTGGAATTTTCTCCCACACACTTTAGGACTCTACCCAACATACAGAAATGTAAATACTCATCTCTCTCGCTCTTTCCCAGTCTGTTTTTTGGCCCCCACCACGAACCGTGATACATTATGGTCGGATTGTGCTCGACTGATTTTATCAAGTATTTGTTGGAAGCCTTAATCTGATGGGTTATGTGCTGTATTCTAGGAGATCAGGGGTATAACTAGGAATCGCTTGGCCCCCCCAGCAAAACTATGATGGGGCCCTTGCATCATCTACGGTGGTTTTCTAGGAGGGAGGCTATATATCTGTCATAGGGAAAGTAAGAAGATGGGGCCCCTCTGGCTCCCAGACTAGCCACAGGCTCTGTTACTCTTGTAGTTACACCCCCAAGATAGAGATGTCAGGAGGAAACTGACTGCAGTTACTTTCTACAATTAAACACTTGGAACCCTAAAAGTGATATTTCTGTGTATATTGGTATCTCCCCTGTGTTTAGAGACCATGATCCTCTGCTTCTTATGACTAATCCTTTCATGTCATGTGTGAATGTGATGTCACCAGCATGGATTATCCAACAGTGACATCAAACCTTGACATCTCAGATGTTTAGAAACCGTTACAATTTCCAAACATCTGGAGTACCATAAATAATAATGAGGGTGTTATTCCTGTGGCATTTACCGATTATTAATTTGCTCAGGTATCTGGTCAGAAATATATATCTCACTCTTTATGAACATTGCGGGATGGCAGTGAAATCCATAAATTAACGTCATAAATTACCGATCACAATCAGCAAACTTCGGATGGTTATAACTTTAACTTAAAATAATTATTGTTTTTGTACACTATCCCTTTACTACAAGGGGATTAAAGGTCGGATTAGAACTGCATTCTTTGCATTTAGCCAGTTGGTCCAATCAGAAAGGAAAATCACAATAATCACCTTTGGGAGGTGTGACTGCTTTGATCCTCCTGTTGCTCCTATCACAGGTGTCTCACTGTCTGTCATACTTACTGCAAGAACAAAGGGTACAAGAGAAATTCAACGTAAAAACATTTTCCTCTGAAAGGTCAAACGCGTCAGTTGCCTTGCTATGTAATCCCTAATTAAAGAAATACTTATTTTTTATCCAATAAAAACTCTCTCTACAGTAAGACCCTCCCCTTTTTACCTTTTCTGACACTAGTGCCTTTCCTTTAGCACAGGGAGGTGCAAAGTAGCTGACTGGAACATTCCTCTCTTCCTCTGTGAATCACACTGAGCATGTCTGAGCTCAGTGTAGAAGAGGGGGTAGAGGAGGGGGTGTTAACTGCATGGCTCTGTATTGTCTGATGAAGGTGCCATTTTGACACCGAAACGCCAAGTGAGTAGCACAATTTTGTGCCAATTAACACTTTTTTGCACTAAGTCTGGTGTGCACTGATGTTTTTAGTTTAGCAGGGCTCTCTATACAGTACATTTTTTGTGTATATCTTTGATTAGAGATTACATTTAAAAACTCGGATAACATTGTTTTAATTAGCAGATTATTGTTTGTAAATTAGGGAAAATGTGTTTTAGGGTGAACTGCTCCTTGTCACGACCCTTCCACCCTTCCTTATCTGACATGGTCACTGAAAGTAAAGGTACATGTCACAATCCTTCCACCCTTCCTTACCTGACACCCAGTCACTGAAAGTAAAGGTACATGTCACAATCCTTCCACCCTTCCTTACCTGCACACCAGTCACTGAAAGTAAAGGTACATGTCACAATCCTCACCCCCTTACCTGACACCCAGTCAAGAAAGTAAAGGTACATGTCACAATCCTTCCACCCCCTTACCTGACACCGTCACTGAAAGTAAAGGTACATGCACATCCTTCCACCCCCTACCTGACACCCGGTCACTGAAAGTAAAGGTACATGTCACAATCCTTCCACCCTTCCTTACCTGACACCCAGTCACTGAAAGTAAAGGTACATGTCACAATCCTTCCACCCCCTTACCTGACACCCAGTCACTGAAAGTAAAGGTACATGTCACAATCCTTCCACCCCCTTACCTGACACCCGTCCTGAAAGTAAAGGTACATGTCACAATCCTTCCACCCCCTTACCTGACACCCGTCACTGAAAGTAAGGTACATGTCACAATCCTTCCACCCCCTTACCTGACACCCTGTCACTGAAAGTAAAGGTACATGTCACAATCCTTCCACCCCCTTACCTGACACCCTGTCACTGAAAGTAAAGGTACATGTCACAATCCTTCCACCCCCTTACCTGACACCCGGTCACTGAAAGTAAAGGTACATGTCACAGTCCTTCCACCCCCTTACCTGACACCCGGTCACTGAAAGTAAAGGTACATGTCACAATCCTTCCACCCCCTTACCTGACACCCTGTCACTGAAAGTAAAAGGTACATGTCACAATCCTCCACCCCCTTACCTGACACCCTGTCACTGAAAGTAAAGGTACATGTCACAAATCCTTCCACCCCTTACCTGACACCCTGTCACTGAAAGTAAAGGTACATGTCACAATCCTTCCACCCCTTACCTGACACCCTGTCACTGAAGTAAAGGTACATGTCACATCCTTCCACCCCCTTACCTGACACCCTGTCACTGAAAGTAAAGGTACATGTTCACAATCCTTCCACCCCCTACCTGAACACCCTGTCAACTGAAAGTAAAGGTACATGTCACAATCCTTCCACCCCCTTACCTGACACCCGGTCACTGAAAGTAAAGGTACATGTCACACAAAAATGCCAATGGTAAATTCTGTGGTTGGTATTTACTAAAAGGTAAATTTAGCAGGAAAACCACATTGTACCACAGTATGCCGATTGTAAAAATAAGTCTAAAAAGGGATTATCGAATATGAACTAGGTTTTCCACAAATCACCATGCTCGGTTCTAGATCCAATCCCGTTCCAGTTCTCACCTGTTTGCTATATGTGTCATCGAACATGTGATTCATGATGTCTTCAGACAGCTTTGCTTCATCTGGATCTGCTGCTCTGCCCACCCAAGTGTAAACAATACCCTGGTTATCGATACTCTCAAAGGGGACCTGAAAAATGAAAAGATAATAGCGATAATGAGATTAATACATCCTTTCAGGTCTTCCAATCACGTTAAATCTCACAGAAAGGAGGAAATCTTATTCTGGATTATAGTAATGTTAATGTTACAGACAGTTCAAAGATGGAACATGCTGGATAGACAGACAGATGTCATTATCAGGACACAGTGGTATCTAGGATTGGTGCCACCTAACAGGTTATCCCCCCACAAAGTTACAGACTTCATTCATTCCCTTTATTACCTTATGGTTCTTGTAAAGAAAGCAAAGCAGATACGTCAGATAAACTCACCTTCAGGATGTAGCAAAACTCTGAATTTAACAGGCTGCAGTCGGTGTTAACCTGGATGCACCTAGAGGGATCATTAAAACAAACTTTACCATGTGAAAACCACAATCTACAGTCCCAATAACTGTCCTTACAAATCTTACAGAATAGATATAAATGAAGAATGAATATATCTCTGTAATTTGGTAGGATTGGGTATCAACCATTTGGACTACCCCAGGCCAAAATATTGTGTCTGGGGCTAAAGAATTTAAATTGGATGTTTACTGGCTGCAAACAGAGCCTGGATACCCTCTCCACTTGCAATTCCCAGATGATGCACATGTGCCAATGGTTGTGTCATGGGTCAGAGATACAGTGACTGGCAGACATTGTTACCACGTTACAATAGGACTTTTTGGTGTAGTGGCCCTTTTATAATCTGCCACATCTCATTTCTATTATGTGATACATCCCATTACCATATCACGCATCCAATTTCTGTCCTTAAATAACAGATATAAATACCCGAGCCCTAACCCAATACTATACCTGGTGCAGAGCGCGCTTCCGTTGGTACGCACATGGTACAGGCTTGGCTGAAGACCTACATCCTTTGCTTTCCTCTTCCCCTTGTGAATAATAAACTTCCTCTTGAAATGAGAGAGGAACTTGGCATTTTCCTGCTGCTGGGTCATCCTCACCACCTAGGAAGGAACAGATCCCTAGTTATGATATAGAATGTAAGAATTTCCTACCTTTAAACAAGCGGATTCTCTTTAAAAGGGGAAACTAAAATCTGGAACTTTACAGAAGACTGGGAAGCAAATTCAGCTCGCTGGATCGCTGGCATATTCCCCAATACGTATGTAACATACATGTAACATAGCCCCTGTTCTCTCATGTCATTGACAGATAGGAATAGCTGGCATGGGCAGAAAATAAGATGAATGGGTAAGGGAAAACCATAGTGGTGGATACCTCGAAGTAAATAAAGAACTTTAAGAATAAAGCAGGGGCCCAGTGGTGTGGATTGCAATAGTATCTTGTATTTAATGGGTTATTCTTCTTTAGCATAATTTGGTTATAGTCCGTCAGTTCCCTAATGGTTGAGGGGTAACATTTTCTGTCTCTACCAAATACTGAGTCAGGGCCGTACCTCCAGCTTTCCTGGGAACAGACTTTCAAACTTCTTCTGAAGGCTGAATGTAAAAGTCAGCCAGCCCATGTTGGAGGCCTCTCTGCCCTGCCAGAAATACACCACACACTGGAAATCCTCTTCCTGCTGCTTCTCTTCCTCATCCTCCTCATCTTCATCCTCTTCCCCAGCATTCTGAATTTTCCTCTTTTTGTTCTGCTGTTCTTCTTCCTCTTGTTCGATCGGAACCCAATACCTGAAAGAACCAGAGCACAGATTAGAAGACAGAACAGCCCAATATTTTGCACACGACTGTACATGTGCAACTTCCTTTATGATGTTTGTTTGTTCTCATGCCCCATAGAATGTTACCTGCAAAGGAACACGTAGCAGTCCTGGGTGTGGAAGTGACCAAACTCCTCTTCAGGGAGACGGGCAAATTTCTTCCCTTCCAATACAAAACCTTCCATTCCATCTAGATCTTCATTCCACTCCTCAGTCAACTGCTCCGCCTATAAGAAATCCCAGTAAGTCCCATGTCCCTGAGGTACACAGCGCCCAGTATTTCACGTGGATTACAAGAGCCGTAGTAGTAGAAACTTACCTCAGACACAGGCATTGGTGGCTGACGTGGCAGGAAAAGTGCGGTCAGGTCGGCCTTCATTTGATCCTTCACAACGTCCTTCTTTACTTTTCCCGACAGACCCTCGTTCTTTAGCACGTTCTCTGCATTCCTCGTATAATCCACTTTCAGTACATCATCCCAGTTCTTGAACTTGGATTTAAACACCTGGAAAGATCCAAAAAACAACAGACCTGGTGACATCTATAACAGGTGTAACAAACGATCCTGTGCCACCGGCAGCCAGCAAGCAAATTACCTGACACTCTGTCCCTTCAAGGTTCCTAATGACCGTAGCATGTCTGGGTCTATGTAACATACCGCACAGTTCTTGTCCTAGTTTCAGAGCTGCGGCCCGTACCAAGCGGGAGGATTTTCTACCAATCCAAATGAAAACGTCTGAATTGCAGTCCAGGATGAACACGCATTTCGTGTCCAAAAGGCTTTGAAGCTGCAAAAAAAATATAATTAAAAAGTTATTCCAACCACCTGGTCAGATAGGGTAGTTATTAGTAATGACTTAAGCTAGGTACACACAGGCAGATATTTCAGCCCAGCTGACTGTGTCATCGCCAAAATAGAGACAATGGTCCATAGAATCAGGTGGGATTTACAGACATGTCCAATTTAGACTTAAGAGTGACCAACATCGGTCCGCGAAAGACAAAAAACCTCATCATTTTGGCGCGACCCTGTGTGCCTAGTCTTACATACAAGACGAATTGTTCCCAACCAATTTTTTTCCAAGATTGCTCTGTCCAAATATTCAGACATTTGTAATCTTGGCTGATTATGAAAAGTCTTCATCACTCGAGAATCCCCTTTAAATACACGTCTGCAGAAACTCTCACCAGTCTCATCTCAGGCACCAGGTCAATCTTCGGCCTCTTCTTGTGCTCCACAGAAATCTTATAGTTAATCTGGGGCAATTCCAGGTACCCCAGTCCAAGTCCAACCTGGGGGAGGAAAGACATAAGATAACAGGAAGGTTTTTTTACATAATTTATTATTAAATAAGCAAAGGGGGAGGAGTTGCGAAGGTTTGCCCTTGCCATGAATTTTCAGCAGCCAATCTGATGTTCGCTTTTTACTAGGTTACTGCACTTAGATAATGTTCTATTTGTTGATGCAGTTTGACAGCACAGGCAAACTTTTGCATCAGCACCATAATGTGTGTTTAGGCAGTGACTGGTGCCTGTGGAGAACAACATACAGTTCCCTCTCTATGACTCTGCATTTGCTTGATAGGGACAGTGTATTCTAAGCTTGCGTACAAACACTATGAAACTAGCCTAGTGCATCAGTTTGGATTTAGACACTTCTTGTACCTTGTAGAGTTTAGGACGTGGGGCCTGGAAGTCATCAGGTACACAAGCCTTGATTTCCTCTGGCTGTCCACCAAGTACCTCCCAGAAAGCGTCCACCTCCGTGTCCTGGGTGAGAAGGGTGATCTCAGCCTTCCCCTTCCGCTCGTTTTTATTGATCTTCTCAGCGAACAGCCTTAAACAGAGAAATGAAACCAGGGGAATAAACTAAATTTAAAGCCCAATGTGATTGCCAAGGATACAATTTTCAAAAGGTTAAAGCATCACGGGCAAAATCAACCAACACCAGCATAGGTATTATGGTTCGGTGACTGACCATAACCTTCCAGTGGGCACATAAACATTAACCATGAACATACTCATTAGGAATACAGACTGATCATGTGCAGCTTGGAATCAGGGGTTTAACTGATAAGAGTAGAACATTAAATAATCTGACTTTATTGTAGGTGACATTGTTTCTTTTTAGTTCTCACCTGGCTTTGGTAGTGTTGCTCAGGGTGGCCTGAGTTCCTCTCCATATGTAAATGTCCAGCCCATGATCCAGCAGGAACACATATCTGAGACAGAGGAAGAAAAGGGGAATAAGATCAAAAACCCTAATTACCCATAGAATCTACTGCTGGCTTTGGACTATAAGAAACATAAAATCACAAACCGAGGATCCAGAGAGGAAGACTTTGAAGGAACTGGTTCTAGGTTGATATTTTTCTTGCCATAGATTCTGTACATCCTGTTTGAATAGAAAGTTCAATGTAAGACATATCTACAGGAGAGGCTATAGCCAATTTAACACTTTAGGGCTAATACACAATATACAATTTTTGTCCCTATCCATAATTTATCAATATACAGGAACGTTGAATGAACCAACATCAGTAGCCCACAAACACAGCACATATTTTCAGCCCAGCCAACATCGGAAATATTATATCTGCTTGTGTGTAACCAGCCTTAAACTATCTAGGCCACAACTTCATTTGTTTCCTAAATACACCAAGTCCCACCTACTTACCTGGTGATATACTGGGAATCTTCCACTGTATAAAACCCGCTGGCTGTTCCTCCTTCTATGTAGGAGATCTCATTGTCAAAAACCTGAAGACAAATGAATGTAAACAGATTTAAGGCTCGTTCCCCTAGTGGTCGAAATGCAGCAACACTGATTTTGCATTACAACAATCCCACTTAGATCTGTTGTATTTGTTAGATCAACTGGACTTGAAGTTTAGTTCAGAATATTTGTACAAGAATCTGTGGGCAATAAATACCCTGGAATCTGTCCCAATTAACAATATATACTTAATAATAGGAGACCCCTAGAGAATAAACCTATTTCTCTAGTCTCATTCATTCTCCTCTCACCTGACTAAACTCTTCACTCTCATCCCCCATCTCCTCTCGAATGGTTCGTCCCTCAGCTCCTAGATAGTTACGTAGGTTGACAGCGTGTATGGCGGAACAGGCTTTCTTGTCCAATGTGGCCTCCTGCCCAATCCAATAGTAAATCTCCCAGTGAAGGGCACCGTTACCATCCAAGTAGGTCTGGTTAAAAAATAATAATAAGGGATCATTTGGCTTCTGCCGGAGTTTTCATCTTTATATGTTACTGAACCCTGAATACCAATAGTAATCACAGTGTATGTTCGAACACTATGTTACTCACCTTTAACACTATGTAACAATCGGCCTCATAGAATCTCCCATGGAAGGTCTCATCGACTTGAGTAGGAATGAAGTTCTCAATCTGCCAAACAGTTACACCGGGAATCTGGCCAACATCCTCGGTAAAGAATTCAGAATAATCCAAATGAGGCTTCTCCAAACCTTGATCCCAACGACGTGTCTTCAAGTCTGTGTATTTCATGTCGCCATTCTCCTGGGAGGCAAAAGGATGAATGAACGATAGATGAGAACATAAAGCATCTGTTCCCATAACAGCTAAATAATGGTGGGCCTGACCAATAAGAGACCAATGTTACCCTTGTGGGCCTGACCTCCTTACATCCCAGTAACATATACTTTCTGCTTTTTAGCAGTGGAAATAACCTTTAAATACTTTGTGAACAACCAGTTTGTGAATGGAATTTATCTGTTTGTGTTTTTCTGGTTAACAAAAATACCTTTTCACCCCATCTTGTATTTGCCCAGGTCCTTCCTATCCTGTGTAGGATACCCCAGCTGCAAGTCGTCTGTCTGGTTCCCCAGTTCTGTCTTGGAAATTTCTAGAGATGAAAGTATCTGCAGACTTGCCGACCCCATCCAGTCCATAGGTACGTGTCCGTAGGTCCTTATTTCCATTCACTATGACCCATCCGGTCCATAGTACGTGTCCGTAGGTCCTTTTTCCATTCACTATGACCCCATCCAGTCCATAGGTACGTGTCCGTAGGTCCTTATTTCCATTCACTATGACCCCATCCGGTCCATGGTACGTGTCCGTAGTCCTTATTTCCATTCACTATGACCCCATCCGGTCCATAGGTACGTGTCCGTAGGTCCTTATTTCCATTCACTATGACCCCATCCGGTCCATAGGTACGTGTCCGTAGGTCCTTATTTCCATTCACTATGACCCCATCCGGTCCATAGGACGTGTCCGTAGGTCCTTATTTCCATTCACTATGACCCCATCCGGTCATAGGTACGTGTCCGTAGGTCCTTATTTCCATTCACTATGACCCCATCGGTCCATAGGTACGTGTCCGTAGGTCCTTATTCCATTCACTAGACCCCATCCGGTCATAGGTACGTGTCCGTAGGTCCTTTTCCATTCACTATGACCCATCCGGTCCATAGGTACGTGTCCGTAGGTCCTTATTTCATTCACTATGACCCCATCCGGTCCATAGGTACGTGTCCGTAGGTCCTTATTTCCATTCACTATGACCCCATCCGGTCCATAGGTACGTGTCCGTAGGTCCTTATTTCCATTCACTATGACCCATCCGGTCCATAGGTGGTGTCCGTATAGGTCCTTATTTCCATTCATATGACCGTTTTCCCCTCCCTACCCCCTCTGTAAAGGCAAATATCTGGGGGGCTTGTGAACTTCGGTTTCTTGCTTGTTAATAAAAGCTCATATTGTTGACAATGTCAATAAATGTTTAGAATTTGATTCTGATATTCATTTCTGTGCCAGGTTAAAAATGAAGTTTAACCGGGCAGCGTTCCGCCTTTATGCCTTTGGAGGTTTGTGGGCTGCATTGGTGGGTGTGACGAAACACTTCGAGAAATCCTGGACCTGAAATATCTTCACGGTGGTAACAGAGCCACCCAGCCTGCCTCACGGGACAGCAACACCTGCAGGTGAACCAGGCCGGTAATCGAATGACTGGCGGTAGGGATGCACCAGGATATCAACCACAAGCGAAAAAACAAAAACCTTCTGTGGTCAAGCCTCCTGTCTCCAGAGGAGTTCAACCTGTCCCTGCCAACAGTGAGAACAATGAAGTGGTCTGTAACTGTGGAGTTAGTGCGGTGCAGCTTACTGTGCGTAAGGAGGGACCCAACCAAGGCCGCCCCTTCTACAAGTGCAGAGGTGGAACTGCAACTTTTTTTGTGGGCGGATCAGGAGGATAATGCTGGAAGAAATGCTCCCGCAGGAACTCTACTGGGCATCCCTCTAACTCATTCAGCAGCCCTAGGGTACCTGATGGATTTAGAAAGAAAGTGTAAACCGGGACCCAGGAAACGGTGGACAGGCAATGTGCATGTGCAACCAACCAGCGGTCACCCGCACAGTTCAGAAGGATGGCAGCAACAAAGGGCGGCAGTTCCACACATGCTCCAAACCCAGGGAACAGCAATGTGGCTTCTTCCAGTGGGCGATGAGAATGTTCCTCCTGGTAGGACATTTTGTTATGATGTTAAGGATAGTTATTGATCTTTATCTTGGGCTTTGTTCACACCAGACTTGTTTTTCATGCTTTAGTGTCACACTGCATGGTGGAGGGGGAGGGCAATGATTAATTTCATTTCTGCAGGCCATAATACCACTCACACTTCTGTTTATGCATTGAAGTTTAGAGTGAAAGCACTCGATGAAAGTATATAGGGAGGAGACAAAAGCACAATAAAAAAAGCATCTATTGCCATTTAACACAAACACTTATAAACGCACAACAAAAACACAAAAATCAGAGAAACGTTAAAACCGACCCATTGCAATGTATTGCAAAAATGCTTTAAATTGCGATGCAATATGCAATATATAAGGGATAATGCGCCCCTTACAGTATAATATTAGGATATTACGCCACGAGAGTTTCCTAACCATATAGAAGACAAGGCCGTAGGCCGAGTGCTTTTATACAGGACAGGGAACTCCGAGGTGGTGTAATATCCTTATATTATAATGTGAAGGGGCGCATTATTTCTTATAATACATAAGTATAGGATTCCTTTACCCCATTCACATTTTAAATTCTAGCCTTGTCACTATTTCCACCTTAAATCCCCCAAGTACCTTCTGTAACTTAAACCCAGTAGAAAGGAACACCCAGCCCAGCAGCTATACGGTTAAACAAACTTTGTGGAGGAGGAGAGAGACATTGGTTATGAAGTGACAGGAAGCAGCTCCAGCAGGTTCTGTAGTGAAGTTAAACACAGCAAAAATGCTGAGTCATTGTCCAGCATGAACACTGAAATGGGCGGAGTACTGGGATATAAGAAATTAAGAAATGAGTCACTTAGTGACATAGCTGGTGATTTTTATAAGGATATATACCACTGCAGCTCCCATTATAAAATATACAACTTATGAATTATATAAATATACGTGCATGGAGATTCAATAAAAGTTCTTATAGTTTAAAATTTTGCCACAACAATCAATTATTAACATTTGAGAGCTAACATCTGATTGGTTGGGGCAAAATAAGCACATTTTTAACAATAATAACTTTTATTGAATAACCCTGATGGTTGATTGGGTATTTAGATCTGTTCTTCCCTAACACTTGTTTCTGCAGACCCTTCGTATTAACAACCTGTGCCAAAGAATCAAAAGGGTCCAAGTAATTTGATGCTCCTTTTCTCCATCCCTTATGTAATGTTTATTTTCCATTGTCTCCTTGCAGTGTATATTTTGCGTTTGCTAGAGCGTCACTAACCCTATGTTTCTTTCAGCTTCCTCCAGCGAATTTTCCAGCTCATTTAATGCAGGATCCGCTACACGTGGGTTTGGGAGAAGACTAACGCACTGAGAACAGTTTCTCTGGGCCGACAGCAAAAAAACAAAGAACTTGTGGGATTTGCCACCAACCAGGACACAACAGGACGAACTGTCCCCAGAACAGATAAGATTCAAGAAAATTCTCTTACATGTTCTACATTGTAAATGGTGCCCTTACAGTTGGACAATAATACTGCCTCCCACCACTTCTCTTCTTTCCATTGTAAGCAATGATACTTACCTAAAGTTTTCCTTTACTGCTCCAGGTCCCTCTAATGATGCAGCCAATAGGAGGATGGATCTTGCAATGTTCTTCTTCTCATTGATGATAGATCAAGGGAGGCGCAGAGAAACTGAAGCATCAAAGTAAGTTTATTTAACTACCTCAGCAATTCTAAGAAGATCCCTATTGGTTTAGGTCCTAACCCTGGTGTAAATTTACTTTACATGTCCTTGTTGAAGCGACTAATTGGGGGGGGGGGGGGTGAGTATAATTCTCTTTTAAAGGGTTCTCCACTCATAATTTCAAGGTTTAGGCATCTAGTTCTATTGAAGAACGGGAGGTAAAGGAGCTGTGCCTTACCTTCCTGTTCTTCAATAGAACAAGCAGGAGACTAGTGAGCAGTTAGGAAACTTGCTCGCTCGCTCCCCCGGTGTGTAGTCTGACAGGTCCTGCCGGACCTTGTCTTGCATGCGCGATCTATGCGCATAGAAGACAAGGTCGTCGGGACCTGTCAGACCAGCGCGGGGCGGGGAGCGAGCGAGGGGTAAGTTTTTACTTCTCTCCTGGCTCCTGTGTGTTCTATTGAAGAACGGAAGGTAAGGCACAGCTCCTTTACCTCCCGTTCTTCAATAGAACTAGATGCCTAAACCTTGAAATTATGAGTGGAGATACCCTTTAACAACAAAATTGGACTGTCATTTTTAGTTACCACAAATAGGGGAAAAGTTTTATCAGGACAACAGGTCAATTGTCACACAAAATGGCGCCTGCATGGACCTAATAAGTTAAGGGAACTCGGCAGGATCTAAATCTTTATCTTGTCCCCAATTTTATTTCTGTATGTACATTAAAATATAACATATTTTCTGTAAACCCTGCGTGTAAGTTTATATGTTGTATCATTCAAAACGGGTAGTTACTCTATTAGCATAATAACTTATTAGCTGTTCCAGATTGGCTTTACTGCTCTATAGGGCTTCATACACATTGAATGTCATTCTTTCTACGGAAATAAAGACTGGATGAGAAACTTGCCCCCCACAGTGCCTGGATTTGTCCCATTCATTTTATTTAGATGGGGGTAGTGTTGCCCTAACCAGCAATAGAACAATAACTTGGCCATCAAGGTGATTCAAAATATAGTTTTACCCTAATGCAAAGTGCAAGGCCACCCCTTTCCCCACTGAAACTAAAATTCCTCTGTTTCAATATGGTGTACATTAACTGACGCTCTCTGGCTCCTCCCCCAGTCATTGACCCCTAAACTTTGTACACACGTGTGATCACAGGCAGACGGTGTACGAATGTCTGTTTTGGGAGGGTATAGGTAAGTGTATGGTCGATTGGTCGGACCTCATAATGATGCCTGTCCAAGCGCCCATAGATTAGCTGATAGTTGTCGGAAAACCGGCATTCGTAGCCCATTGTGCACCGTGGGCTGGGCCCGGATCACATGTGTTTATGGACCTTACCCTCCTACCTCTAATGAATGCAAATGTGTTAATGAAGGGGAGGACAGACTGGGGAACTAGACAAAAAAATATTCAGTTATGCACAAGTAGTCTGTATAGTATAGAAAAATATTGTAGTGCCGTATTAGTCCAATATATAGATGTAGAAAAATAAGTACTGTGATACTTTTTCTATGGACTAAGTTTATTTAGTAGACAGCTTTCGAGGGCTAAACCCTCTTCATCAGGTCAGAGCAGTACTCAAGCAAAGTGTCTCTTGAATCATACCTGGTTTTACTTATTTCAGAGAAGTAAACTTCGTGTGATCTCAGGGCTGCCAGAACTGGGAGGCTAAAGGTGGGTACACACTGTACCAATCTGCAAGTAGCCTATCTGAAGATTTGGAAAAAGCATTCAATATGGATAGAAATGAGCTGCTAAATAAAAGAAAAACCCCAGATCCAAAGGATAGGTTACCATTTGTATCCACATATCAATAATGTCCAACAGAATACAGAAGATTATTAAAGAGAACTGGCTAATACTTCAAGCTGACCAGAACATGGGATGCTATTTAAAAATCCGCCTGTTCTATACAAGAGAGCCAAATGTTAGGCAACGAATTGGTAAGAGCTGACTTGGCACTACCAAAATCTAGTATGCAATCCTTCTAGGAAATCCCCAGATTGGTACATTCCGTGTAGAAAGACAGGCGTGTAATGTCATCATTCTAGGTAAACTATTTCCCATCATATTAAAGAAATAGAAATAACTTTCAGCTGCTGCGACTCTATGAATGAAAATGCAGCCAATGGTGTGTATAGGTTATTAGGATACATCATCATCCCAATGTTTACAATTTGTGTAATTGTAAAGTTCCATTAGGCACAGCCACATTGCGCCGCAATTGCACACAGAATCGATACGATTTAGTTGCGTTTGCGGTTTTCCATTAGATATAGAAAAACGCATGCAATTGCGATAAAAATGCGGAACGCAAATCGAATCACACCCCAAAACACGCGTTTTCAGTGTGTTGCCACTATTTCAATGATCAGGAAAAAACACATGCACAATCGCATGCAAAGCGCGATAGTGTGGCCTAGCCTGTCTGTCCCAGAAGGGCAATAGAAGTTATGGCATCCTTAAAGGGCATGTTCACCTCTAAAACAAAAAAACTAACCAGATATTAAGGATAATTTGGCAGGGTAAGCTGGCTCCTCCCTCCATGTTATCAATCAAGGCTGTGACAACTGACTTAGAGCCAATACTTTGGGCTAGGCAACACTAGCGCTTTTCTCACGTGTGGTGCTTGAGAAATGGATGCCAGGCTGACAATGGGGGTGGCCACACGCATGGTGTGCGATGCAATCCATTTTTAGGCTCATACGATCATTTTTTTGCAAATTGCAAGCACTCCTTAAACCACCTATCTGTTTAGGAATGCATGCAATAAGCGCTTATGAACAAAGCATCTGCGACATTGTCGTGGGTTTCATGGTGAGCATGTAAAAGGCTTGGAGATCTTAGAGGGGGCAGAAACGTTTGAGAGGCAGAGGGATAGCGGAGGGCATATTGCTGCACAACAGATAGTTGTATGGAAGGAGGGGCATGAAGGGTGAACAGTCCTAATGGTGCTTTACTTGCTTCTACTGTTTCTTACAGGATTAAACTATTTAATGGGCTGTCCCCCCCCACCAACTAAATTGCCCCACTGTAGGGTAAAAGATCCCTCCCTTCTCTTCTGCTCCTGGTTGTCCTGTCGGCCTGATTAAAGTAAAAAAAATGAAGACTCCTAACTTTGGGAACAGTAAAATAGTTCTTTAAAGGGGTATCTCCACTCTTTATTCAGTAATTGAAGAACGGGAGGTAAAAGGAGCTGTGTCTTACCCCCGTTCTGCAATTAAACAGCAGAAGCAGAACACAGAGAACTTACCGCATCACGCTCTGACAGGTCCCGACGTTACCTTGCACTGCACTGTATGCGCATGCATGTACGTTGAAAGACACGTCGGGACCGGTCAGAATAAAAGCGGAGGAGCGCAGTCTTGGACAAGTTCTCTTGTGTTCGCTCCTGGCGTTTAATTGAAGAATGGGTAACATATAGCTGTGACTTATTTATAGCTCCGCTCTATTTATGTATAGGAGATGATAGTGGCTGCTGATCACCCAAATAATCTCCCTAAACAACTATAAGGAAACATATTGGAAAAGTCTGAGATATATGTTTTAGAGCCAACAAATGACCCTATTAATGGAACCTGTCTGACATAAACCTTTGATGTGGGTACCCGCTTAATACGTCTAGTTACCAGACTTCCTTCTTTATAAAGGAACGTTGCACAAAAAACATTTTTTGCACAGTGTGAAAGTACCAGCTCAACCTAAAGGAATCACACACACAAAAAAAAAAGAGATATTAACAATTCATCTAAACCAAACTTTTTATTACAGATTAATTATTAAAATACAGAATTAGAAGCGTCAAAAACCACAACACTGACAGTGTACTCACATAATGGAAGTTACACCTGGGATTTCAGCATTTATTCCTTTATGGCAGATTTACGATTCCAAACTTGCATAACCCAACTGCATTGTGAATTCTACAAGATTGGGAATGTAAAAAAGAAAATATCGAATATAAAATGTTGGCAGACAGACCACCATATACACATGGCTAATTAATTACGTTTTAATCTTGAAAGAGAAAATGTGATTTTCATCCCTATATAAAATAGACAAATTCATTATAAGAACAAAAAAAAGTGATCCTAATATGAAAATACTGGGAAAAAACATGTTCACCTATTCTAATCACATTTAGGGTGCGAGTTAAGAGTTTAGGGCATTCCATTTCTTTGAGACCAGCTCCAGCACCAAAGAAAATGTCAGCGTATATTCTGGCAGATCCGTTAAGAACACATAAGTAAAAGGTAAGTATGTAAACCTTTTCCCATAGGAGACAATAAGAAATACATAATTCACAGTGTCGGACACGTGACATTTAACATTAAAAATATAGATTTGTGGTTTCTGAAATGTCTGCATTCCTCTTTCCCTAAATGACCTAAGGAAGGAAGACATTTTGATTTAACCTTAAAGTGGCTTTCAAGCAAAAACATATATTGTCCCTAAGAGACTAATCATAAAACTAATCTCAAACCATCAGAGTTAAGGAACTATTTCAGTAGTATTCACAACATACTGACTGGTAAAAGCAGCATATCGTAATTCAATAGACCACTTAATCAAAGCGATTAAAGTGCAATATAAACGTGGCCCATTATTATTTGGCACTGGAAAGAGGTGCAAAAAAACACTGTTAAGCAAGCGTTAAATTAAGAGAATCCCAAAAATAACAAGCCAGACTCCTTATTTGAAACACCGTGTTCTTAATCATTATACAGTAGGAAATTCATTCCAGATTACTGAGAAGCTGTCATTTCAAAGGCCAACGGTATCTCCACCTATTCCCTTGCGTGGTTAAGTTACGCTTTGAGGCGGATACTGGCAAAACAAATACTAATATTTTAAACATCATTTTAGCAAAAGAAAGGTGACATTGTTGTTATTTTTCTGGGCTGACATAAAGCTTGGCAAAAACACAATTGATAAGTATGAGCATACCTCAAACAACCTTCCGACAGCAGACATTTTCCACTTATCAGAGCTTCTCACAGGCAACACAACATACTGCAATGATTCGAGAGTAAGCAAGTACTTTGAGAGAAAACCTAAAATCTTATCTCTTTAACAAGTCATCGGGTCAGAGAAAATCTTATACAGGCCAAACCCCATTTCATCAATGTCCTCCTCTCTTAGACATGAGAACAGGTTTACCTCTTCATTAAAAAAAGAAGGAAGGAATCCTTTTTCCAAGTAACCAATCAATCCTCTATCACCTGAAGAAACCTGTCAGCAAGAGCAGTCTCTGCCCAATCAATGATTCATTACTAAGGTGTAAGATGGTATTTCTCAATGGTGGAAGTTAGTGGAAGAGGAATGGACTGTCTCTGCAGATTCCTTCCAGTATTGGAGACATTGCTGTCTGACACCAGAATCTGCATTATCCAATTCCTGAATCAGAGTGGTTTCCTCTTTGTAGAAATTCTGTTGCCAAAGTTTTCTGCTGGAGCACTGGCGTTGCTATGTGCAATGAGGTGCGGGTCTTTAAAACTGCCATTGGGTGTATCTTAATAACCATCTGAAAGTCAGAATGCAGTACTTCCAGTTCTGAGGGTATCAGAGGCAATAACAGGTTGAATATTGCACTCCAGCACTGTTCCGATTGCTGGCCAGTTTGATAGATCCGACTATGGTCTTGTGCAAGGATTGTACAATTGTTCTGGATGAAGGTACCACCCACTAGAAATCTATCCCAGGGGCGGCTACCAACGAGCGGTGTACTCTAAGTCTTCCCTTTTTACCATGCAAAATTTTGGGTACACAAGATAGTTTGCTCTCCTGGTTAAACCTCACAGAGTCGGATTCTAAAACCAAAGGCATTATTAAGCTACCATGGTCCAAACTGACAAAGGGAGATTGCAACCCAAAGATCCTCCGAGACTCAAGGCGAGAAAAAGGGATCTCTGGGTGCTGGCACGCAAAAAGCTTGCAGTTCAGCCATATATCGAGCAGGAGTTCCTGAATTCTTGTGCCTGTGCTTGTGTGATGCTTGCATGATGTGCGTGATATTCCAGTAGCCTTTCCTGAAGAGTGAAGCAAATAGGTATCTTCTTGATCTCTTCAGATGGACTGGGCTGCTCTGTACTTTCTGTCTCTTTACACATGCAAAAAATAATGAGAAAACAGACATAGAGTTTGTTGGCATAAAAGTCAAGAATGTATCATCCAATATCCAATGCACTTTTCTTCTTTGGGTAACCCGGCTGTGTTAAAACATTATATGTTCAGCAGTGTACAGGGATGGGTTTTCAATATAAAAAACCAACATATCCTGCACAGTACATAGAAAAAGTGGTATTCGACTATATAAAAACCCTCTACAACCAGGCATAAGGATTAATGTTGTTATTAAAGGGATGTCCACCCATCAAAAACTATTTTGTGGTAAGGTAGGTAAACCCCTTCCCACCCCCCCAACCCGCCACAATATTCATTAAAGGGGGACGTGGTCTCCAAACAAGTTGAGTTTAAATGAAAGGCCAGTTTCCTACCTTTAAAACGAGCCATCAACAACTCTCTACGTGCTCCACTGCCAAAGATAGAAAGAAAATGACTGACCAGAAGTTAATGGGTGGGAGGCTGACGTGACAATTCCTAAGGCTTCTCCTCCACAGTGCCGCCGGCGAGCACAGCCTCAGACTCCCTCCGTGTGTGGAGGGAGACAGGAAGTCCCTCCTCCTCTCTGCTGTGTAAGTCCCTGACAGAGTAGGTAAGGAATCTACAGCCCTTCTCTTTCACTGTGTGAAAACAGCCTTTTCAGGCAGAGTTTCCCACTCGCCTGAAAGCTGTTCCACAGAGTTTGTTTTTTTAGGGGGGGTCAGAGTGGCCCACAGCACCTGTGAGCGGGCAGGGCCACATGGGGCTGTAAGGGAATGGGCCAAGGGGGGTCTGCACTGGAGGAACCATAGGGTCCATGAGTGGGAGGGACATGGGGGGCTGCAAAGGGGGGAGGAGAGACACAGGACAGATGACTGACAGGTTTCAGAGCAGGAAGTGCAGGGGACCTGGTGATGATGCTGCCATATCACACACAAAATGTAAATATCTTCAAAACTATGTAAAATAACAATGGAAATAAATTGCAAAACTCTCAGGGAGCAATCCTATCAATTTACCTAAAGTCATTTTTGGACCACAGTTTCCCCTTTAAAAAATCCCACATTTCTACTTACAGTGCCTTCCTCTCCCGCAGCGATCCGATCCGGCTCCTCGCTGGCAAGTAGGGGCCGAACCTCAGCCGCGTCCGGGAGTGGCTGAGGAGGCAGGCAACACAGACGCGACTGAGTCACTGGAAAGGCAGCGGGAGAGAAGGCTCGTAAGTACGGATCGAGGGGCTTATTACACATTCCATCCAAAGGATTACAGCTAGGTGCAAAAAGGCTGAGGATGGATCCGGATCAGAAGCCTAACAGACAGCTTGGACTCTTCAGTTTCCTGGACCTTGAAAAGGTTTATCTGGGAACATAAGGAGCAGAGATGTAATGTACGATTTATTTTAAACTACAGCAATGGTGCCAATAGTGGGCTTAATTAAGTTTTGGGGGTGGACATGCCCTTAAGTGAGAGAGTTACTTTATCTTATGAGAGCAAGTAAAAGAAAATAGAATTTTACAGGGCATTCCACCCTTCAAAAAAAATTTTGATATAATATTCCCCCGTCCCCCCAGCCCCAAACCGCTATATTTTTATTATCAGAAAGTGCCCCAAACTTTACTTACCTTCCTCACTTTCCTCCACCGCACTGCCAGGCCCTCTGCTTGCCAAGAAATGCAAGTTCAGTGCAGCGGAGGAAAGAGGAAGGTAAGTAATGGTTTGGGGCATTTCTGATAATAAAAATATAGCGGTTGGGGCTGGGGGGACAGGGGAATATTATATATTAAGGATTTCTTATATAAGGATATTAAGGGAATCTTAATCGGGATGGAGGGGAAGGAGGGGGAGAAGGGCTGCAGTACGCATGCCAAACTTCTCCCGGAGGCGAGACGGGGGCAGAGTCCTATATAACTCTGCAGTACTCCTGGGGGGCGTTTTTTTTTTGGACTTTAGGGGGGGATAGCGAAGAACAGATGGAGCTGGGATGTAAGGTAAGGATTAAACTACACTACACCATGGGCCAGTAGTGGGGGTGATATAGTTTGGGGGTGGACATGCCCTTTAAGCAAGATCTATGATTTTACTATATCGATTTAACCTGGTGCCCTAATTATACAGACACGCGTGCGGAGCTCTGAATGAATACGAAGAATTGAGGAACAGAACAAATTGTGGGAAACAGTCAGCCTATGAGTTTCACAAGTGGAATAGTTCTGAACTGGAATTTGCTGGCTGGGATCAGGCGACAGAGACAGAGAGCACATTGAGTTTTCCAGGTTTTCTTTCCTTCTATTTGGGTGATGAGCTTTCATCAAACACCTCTTTCCAGCTCTCCTCTATAGATTTTAGTTCAGCCTTTCTTCGACTTCTTTATCTCCGGAGAGGATGTTGCATGATCTATCAGCTGCACCAAGAAGCAGAATTACAGGTTGTGAAATAAAAACATACTTGATGAAAACAGGTCATTATTTATTTACATTTTTTTTAAGATAACCAAAATCAAAAAGTAACAACTGGTAGGGGGTGAAAACAATATGTCTAATATCAACTTACCCGCTTCACTGCTAGCGTGGCAATACCAAGCATGGCTGCTCCACCCACACCAAGCACCACTCTGGCATTGGCCAACAAGAAGTCAACCATGCTTCCAACTCCATCATCAGATTTTTTGTCTTTCTTTCTAAGTTGCAACTCTGCCATCTTCTCAGTGGAAAAACAAGATCCCAGAGGGGGGTATTTGGCAAATCTTCATATAAAAGGTACCACCATCAGTAGACTAGAAAGAGAGCGGGAAAAAGAAAAGTTTTGAGGTTGTTGATTGAGAATCCTGGGACTTCCGCATTCTGCACCAGGGGGTAGGGTAGTTGTAGTTCTTAAAGGGCATGTCCACCCCCAAAACTAAATCCCCCACTACTGGCCCCCATCATGTAGTGTAGTTTAATCCTTACCTCACATCCCAGCTCCATAGGGTTCTCCGTAGTCCCCCCCAAAGTCCCATAAACTGCCCACCAGGAGGATAGCCAAGTCCATATAGGGACTCGCCTCCTACCTGGCCTCCGGGAGAAGTTTGGCATACGTACTGCAGCCTTCTCCCCCCTCCCTCCCTCTCAGGATTCCCTCCCCCTAGCGTAAAACCTTTAAATACAGGATTCCCTGTCCCCCCAGCCGCCTCCATTTTTATTTTTAGAAAGCTCCCAAACTTTACTTTCCTTCCCTCTTTCCCCCGCCGCAAAGAAGACGGCAGCCGCGTCCGTGATTGGCTGCCGCTCAGCGCGCGGCAGGAGAAGAGGGGAGGTAAGTAGAGTTTGGGGCACTTTCTAAAAATAAAAATGGAGCAGTTGGGCTGGGGGACAGGGGGAATCATATAACAAAAATTTTTTTTAAGGGTGGACATACCCTTTAAATATCGATCTTAGGCTTCACGTTTAAAATATCTGATCTTTGGCTGAGGCCCCACTACAACGCACCAAATTTTACACGCAGTCGCGAGCGTTATCGCACACGATTGTGTGCGCGATTCTTGTGCATTTTTGTTTTGAAACGCGTGCGTTTAATGCACCAAAATGGTCAACACATGCATTACCAAAAACGTGAAGGGACGCGCAATCGCATGCGCAAAGGAAATTGCGGGAATTTCGCATTTGGAGGAACTGTAGATTATATCCTTATAACCTACCCCTGTAGGGATTTCTATGGGAGGAAACTGTAAGATTATAGCCTTATATCTTACCCCTGTGTGGATTTCTCTTGGGAGGAACTGTAAGATTACAGCTTATAACCTACCCCTGTAGTGGATTTCTATAGGAGAACTGTAGATTATAGCCTTATAACCTACCCCTGTAGTGGATTCTATGGGAGGAAACTGTAAGATTATAGTCTTATAACCTACCCCTGTGGACTCGTGCTTTTATATGGTCACGGAACTCCTCTGTGACTTCTAATATCCTTATAATTTACAGTGGGGTGCATTATCCACATATAAACTAAGCACATTTGGGGTCCCAAGTATATAAATAAAATACATAATTGAATATAATACTAAATAACATTACAAAATAATATTCCACTATCTTCAACCAATAGAAACTGTTTCAATCTAATGTTAAATTATTAAAATAAAACGTTAAAGCACAGTTAATGGAAGGCAAGGACTACTTACCTCAGGCTGTCATTTGGTAGCCCCCTCACTCACACCCTCTCATAAACACTGGGGGCCCCTTTACTAAACCAATGACCCAGGAACTCCAAAGCTCCTCCTAGACCACTCCGGAACCGCCTTAACTAAGACCAATCATGTTTATTTCACAGCGTGAGGCCACCAATCAGAGACACTTACCGTGATAAGTGATCGAACCAATCGCGTGCTGAGAGGTTATAAACAGGACAGCGAAACAAAAGTTCCACTGATACCGGAAACAACCCAAGTAGCCAATGCGTGTGCACGGAGCTGCGGTTTTTGATGTGCGTCATCTAGCTGCGCTGACCAGGAAGGGCATTAATTAAAAAAGGGTGCACATTGGGTAGTACAATAAACAATGATTTCACATCTAAGCATGGGCTATCTGAATATTCAGTATAGTCTAGATTATTATAAAGTATATGGGGGATTACAGAGTACATTTAAAGGGGAAGTTCATGTGGAATATTATTGTTACATTGTTACCATCCGATAGATAAAGAAACAACATGGCACAGAGCTGCAGGTGGATGAGGAAATGAATCTGATCTTAGCAGACGTGCCAATAAAGGGAGCTATATAAGTTTTGGGGTTCCGCACTAATCTTTTTGATTTCTATGAACTTCCTAACAGTAATCTTGTATATGAAACAGAGTTGTCAGCCACGGATGTGGACCCATTCGCTGCGTGAGGACCGTTCCACGTGATTGATGATTGGCGTGATAGTAGGAAGTAGTAATGACGTACAAGGCAAGCGAGATGCTGGGGATGTATTGTGCAAACTGAGGCAAATGAGCTGAGGGGGGGGGGGAGAGAGAAGGAGGAGAAGGGGGGAGGGAGAAGGAGGTAAGAAAGAGAGGGGGAGAGAGGAGTGAGAAAGGGGAGAGAGGGGGTGAGAGAGAGAGGGAGGGGGAGAGCGACAAAGAGCAGGTATCCCATGGGTCCCGGATCCTCTGGGATCTCCTGAGAATTTTGGGTGGGTCCCCGCAAGACACCCCCAATCTCCCACAACGGAAGGTTCTACATCTCCACGTTACGACCACGTCCCCGAGCAACCCACACCATGCCCCGTAACGCCAAAGGTCCCTCTCCCCACCCCCTCGTGTGAAGCCCCACCCACTGCGTGACGTCATTGACATCACAAAGCGTTGCCATGCCCTCTCCCACCCTGCCGAAAGCAAATAAGCAGGGTAAGATGTACTGAGGGGGGAGAGAGAGAAAGGGGGGGAGAGAAGGAATGAGAAAGAGGGGGTGGAGAGAGGAATGAGAAGAGGGGGGGGGGAGCGAAGGAGTGGAAAAAGGGGGGAGAGAGGACGATGAGAAGAGAGGTGGAGAGAGATGGGGGAGAGAGAGGAGAGAGAAAGATGGAGGAGAGAAGGGAAAGAGCGGGGGAGAGGTTTTAAATGCAGGGGGAACGAGATTTGCGATTCTTTAAAGAATAGGGGTTTACTAGTTTCTACTAATTGGTGCTGGATGGGGTCAACATGTCAGATCTCTACTACACAGTTTAACTAAACTTTTTTCTTGAAAACACATGTATGTTGCAGAATCCTATATGTGAAATATTCAATTGGTCTTCCGGTTATTTCCCAAAACCAGCATATGCATTAATATAATACAAGTTGAAACATTAAAGGACAAATATAAATAATAATAATTCAATTTCATCATTGTTTGATTACTATAGGGAGGTATTTGCCAATATTACTTTTCCCTTTCTTCTTTCTTTAGTGATCTTCTTTGAAAGTATTCTCGGAATGGCGTTCTACCAATATGTTCATTTCACATGCAGGTGCAACAGAGCCAAGATGCACTTGGGCACACAGACTTCATTCACATCACTGCACATGTGTAAAAGAAAGCAAACCAGAAGATAAATAATATCTGCAAGATATTGTACATTATATACTGTACTATTTCAGATTCGAAACATGCTACACCCAGCTTGTCTGTCTTCCCAAACGTAGCATATTTCCTGTATTAGTCAATGTATTGTCAGCAATAATGTTGACATATTGATTATTGGATGTAGTCTGAGACTGGCATCAGGAAGTGTTGTGGATCCTTTTACAAATATACTTTTATGTAAAAACATGCAGATATCAAAAATATTTTTTCTAATTAGACAATAATTGATTATGAATCAGATTGACAATGACAGCTTTAAAGGGCATGTTAGTCCAAAAAAAAACTGTGCATATAAATGCAGAGGTACTGCCCCAAACCCCACTTTGCACGATCGATATATGCCCATAATATGCCCCTGAAGGGGTTACCTGACCAGTACCTCTCTTCCTATATGTTCTGTGGCTGACAAGCTGCTCTATCTCCTAGTCGTAGCTGTCAGTAAAGGCACGTTATGACGTAGCTCCCAAAAACAGGAGCGGGGAGCACTAGCGGCAAGGGGCCGGGTCAGATAGTCCCTTGGCATATAATTGGGGGGGGGGGGGTTTCCTTGTATTTATAGCTAAATTTTTTTGACTGGACATGCCCTTTAAATAATTAAATATATGCATTCATTCATTATATGCCTTGGAAGTAAATATACCAGGGGAACATAGTGGTTTGAACTGATGCCTTGCAGCAATGAAAGACGTGTGTTCTCCCTGTGATGGGTGGGTTTCAAACAAGGCATTTCCGTTCCCCCACAATTGTAAGATATACTAGTTCTATGTATGAAACAAGATCTTCGATTAAGGTCTTCAGGGCAGGGCTAGACAAAGATGTATCAATGTAATGTAAAGCGACACGAAAATCTGTATCTATTATTCACAGGGAGGCAAGAATGCTTATTCCCCCCTTCATGAATAATCAGAATGCCTAGGGGACACTGGAATACGCATTCTCCCCCTCCCTGTGAATAATAGATACAGATTTTTCTGTGCGCGTTGGATTAGGAATTTTTAGTTCTGCGCCAAAAGGTTAAAAAACTTACCTTCGTCCCGGCTCCTGAGGTGTTGTTTTGAAGAACAGAAAGTAAGGCCATAGTTCTAATTGTGATATACAATACACGGAATTCAATAAAAGTTCTATCGTTAAAAAATGGGATAATTGTGCCCCGCCAATCAGATCTTATTAACATTTTTGAAAAGCTTACTTGATTGTTGGGCAAAAATTAGCACCATTTGTACCCATCAACCACAGGCCAAGGAGCCATTGTAGATTGGCCACGGTATTCTGTGTCTGTGTAAAATTTCATATAAATTGGTAGAACGCTTCTTTCTGCTGTTAGTTGTGATAAATCTTAAAGGGTATCTCCACTGATGGAAAAACGTTTTTTTTCCCCCCCTATATGAAAGTTCACCTTCCCCCAACCCCCCTCCTACCTTTTTTCCCCCCAAAATCAGCTCTGTTCCTTTGCAGCAGCCTCTGGAAGCTGTGTAGCTCCTGGGGGTGTGTCTGCTACTGTGCTGGGCAGGCTGTCAGTCAATGTGCATCATCACATGCATATTCATGATTTCTGCCACACCCACTTGACCCCAGTGATGCCTGATGTAAACAAAGCCTTTCCTTCCTGTCTCTGCATGATCTATTCACAGCTATGAAGTGACTGTGAGGTGTGAAATACTGTTGTGATCTGTCTAGAAGAAATAAGGTTCCCTCAGTGAATTGAAGACCTATTAAAGGGCATTTTCACCCCTCAAATAAAAATTTGTATAGGTATTTAAACCCCATACCCCCTCCCCCACCAAACTACAAACAGTTAGAAAGGTGACAGAGTCGGGCTAATCTGTGATGCTCTGTAAACTTTCCGCCTCTCATAAGCTCGCTAAGCTTTTTTACAAGCTTTGCATGCTCAGAGGAAGCCGGACCAAGCAATACAAAGAGCAATGATTGTCTAATACCTGATATCGCTGCATCTTTACCCAACATAATTTAGATGATCATCGATTCACCAATAGATGACAGAAATGTGTGTCTTGTGTGCTAGGTTCTAATAAATAGACCAGAATGAACTTTTCTAATCTAACCATTACAGTGGGTATTAATCTTGTAAATGGGGGAAATGATCAGAAGGTCAGGAAAGTTTAAATATTTGTACAAAATATTTTTTTAATTAATTTGCATGTATGTGGGAAATTACCCATCAGAATGGGGTGTGTGTCTGTGCTGGCAGAGTACCAATCAGAATGTGGGTGTGTGTCTGTGCTGGCAGAGTACCCAATCAGAATGTGGGTGTTGTGCCTGTGCTGGCAGGTGTACCCAATCAGAATGTGGGTTTGTGTCTGTGCTGGGAGAGTACCCAATCAGAATTTGGGGGGTGTCTATGCTGGGAAATTACTATATTTTTATTTATACACATATGGATAGTGGAATTAGCACCCCCTGTTGTAAAACATAAAGATATTAAATGTTACCGAGGAGTTCCATTGGCATGTAAAAATTAAGGATGCTGGTGTATAAACATCTACAAGCGTTTTTGTTAAAACCAGTAAGTTATAAGGATTTTTCTTAATTACTGTATCTACTTAGTGTGTAGAACATTCCTTTTTTGCTCATTTCTATCTACCCCCTACACACACACATGTTGCAACATAACCTTCTCTACAGAGAATGATTTAAGAGAGGGACCTACAAAACACTTGTCTAACTATGTTCCTTTTTAAAAACCTGGTATGCTTTTAAAGGGCATGTTCCCTTCAAACAAAAAAAAGGTGACTTGTCAGTTATCTGTCTGCAACTCTCTCAACTGCTATTTTACCAGTTTACTACATGCATTTGTAAGCAGATATTTAATCACAAGTTCTTTTAATGTTCTGGAAAAGGTATCTGCCTCCTCACACTGCTCAATAAGCTTTTAAACTGAGCGTGTGCAGGGGAGGCAACAGGGAAATCAACAGTCAATCATCAGTTATGTCAGCAGTCACAGCCTTGATTGACTGCATGGAGGGAGGGGCCAGCTTAATCTGCCACAATGGGGACAATAATTATCCCTAAATATCTGGTTAGTAATGCATCTTAAAATGAGCTGAATATATTAGTATATTAATTGGGGTTGGGAGGTAACAGTTTTTTGTTCTTAAGGTGGACATGTCCTTTAGCTATGGCACATTAGCCCTTCTTGCATCACATGTTGAGATTGCTAAATAGTGAATAATGCATCCCCTACTGTAAAATGGTACCAAGGAATCCTGTGGCCATGTAAAAGTATGAGGCCACAGGCAGTTATACATGACTTTATTCTTAAAGGGCAAGTCCACCCTCAAATGAAAAACTGCAAATCACCTTAAACCCCAAAACTGTGATAGTTAGACACTGGAGAGCTGTAAGTCTAATCTAGGAAATATATCACCCTCAACATAGCTCACCTATGTTCGGGGGGGAGGCACCAAAAAACGAATCACACACTGGCACAATTTACTTAACCGGGTACACACCATAGGAGATAGGACCCTTCGTCCTGACCAACCATTAGCCAAGATTGGCCAACAGTTTACCACAAACAAGTGTGTGGTCACTAGAGGGCTGTGTTTTTTTATGTGTCTGATGCACATTTGTCTGATTCTACGGACAAAAAGGTCGGACGTCCGTTGCGGACCGCCGCAAATCCATGCAATTTTTTTGTCACCAACTATCGCGTCGTCAGGCTAAAAAAATGCATAGTGTGTACACAGCCTTAAGCCTCATACGCCACCTGCGATCACGGGGGCCATCCTGCAATGCATGACGTGTATGCCATTTCGGATGATAATTGTGGTCGACCCCCGTGATCGCACGTGTGTATGCACCTTAGGCTGACCCTGATCTGAATACTGGATTCTGCCATATTATACTCAAAAGTTTAATTTTTAGTTCTGCTTTAATGATTGGGTGGGTGTCACCTGGGTGGATAAGGAAAAGTATGAACTGAGAATGCTGGGAAGGTAATGAGCTATGAAGTCAGTGATTTCTAGACGGACCAGTTTGGTTGGGTGATTTTCTCAGGGGTTCTGTCCTCGAACACTTCTTATCAGCTCATGAATAAACTTGAAGTTGCTATTAAACGTTCTGTGTTTACCAACAACTCAAACATTGCACAGGGTAAGAAGATCTGTGCCAAACATTTCCATCTGATAAAAAGAGGGGCCCCAGTGTGATTAATGCAATGATCTGTCTCCGTAAGTTGCTGTATCGTCCTATTGGCAAAACACTCATAGCAGCATAGCTTCCAGAATGCTCTATGCACAGAAGTTTGGGGGGGGGGGCAGTCTGAGTTTGATAGGTGCAGATAAGGATTACATCATACTGCAGCTTAATTTTGTTTTCAGCTGCAAAGTTTGTGTGCAGAATAAATAGATTTGGGTATGATGGTTGTCTGGGCAAGAATAATCAGAAAAGAGAAAATCCTTTTAAAATTTTCACATCAATGTAGTTGTCATAGTAACTGGTATTACCAATTACCGCTCACATGAAAAAAAAACTAGATTTATTGCCACGTCTAGAGGATCTAGACCTTAACCTCTCAATTAACCCCTGGAGCCAGAAAGAGAGCAGGTTCTCTGTGTAGAGTACAAGTCAATACATTTCATTCAAACCGATCCAGTAAATCATTTCTATATGCTTTCATAAAAGGACGCCAAACAAAAACACATAGGGCGGTGTATTTATATTGATATCGCTAAATTTCAATATTGCTCCTTTATCGCAGTCGCTAGTATTGGTATTTTCAGCTGTAATTTTACACCCATGGAGTAAAATACTGAAACCGCACAGCATTTTACTACCACGCGGCATCGGCTCATTGTATCGGACCTTTCCAATGCTACAAGTTTATTAATATGCCCCGTAGTCCCCTAACTTATAGCCAATATAGTGCTGGTAAAACTGTGCAGTTTGGCAGCCATATCAATATCACATTCAAAAAAAATTTATAGTTTCCTTTAAACTTTTATTCAATTTTCTTTGCCTTAACGTGGTCCCTTAAGAAAGTTTTATCTACGTGTGGTTAGTGTGTGTGTCTCTGTGTTGGACAGGTTGACCCTTAGTTTTCTCCTGAGCTTCCTCCTCTCATTGGAATTTTCTCCCACACTTTAGGACTCTACCCAACATACAGAAATGTAATACTCATCTCTCTCGCTTCTTCCCAGTCTGTTTTTTGGCCCCCACCACGAACCGTGATACATTATGGTCGGATTGTGCTCGACTGATTTTATCAAGTATTTGTTGGAAGCCTTAATCTGATGGGTTATGTGCTGTATTCTAGGAGATCAGGGGTATAACTAGGAATCGCTTGGCCCCCCCAGCAAAACATGATGGGGCCCTTGCATCATCTACGGTGGTTTTCTAGGAGGGAGGCTAATATCTGTCATAGGGAAAGTAAGAAGATGGGCCCCTCTGGCTCCCAGACTAGCCACAGGCTCTGTTAATCTTGTAGTTACAACCCCAAGATAAGAGTAGAGAGTCAGGAGGAAACTGACTGCAGTTACTTTCACAATTAAACACTTGGAACCCTAAAAGTGATATTTCTGTGTATATTGGTATCTCCCTGTGTTTAGAGACCATGATCCTCTGCTTCTTATGACTAAACTTTATGTCATGTGGTGTGTGATGTCACCAGCATGGATTATCCAACAGTGACATCAAACCTTGACATCTCAGATGTTTAGAAACCGTTACAATTTCAAACATCTGGAGTACCATAAATAATAATGAGGGTGTTATTCCTGTGGCATTTACCGATTATTAATTGCTCAGGTATCTGGTCAGAAATATATATCTCACTCTTTATGAACATTGCGGGATGGCAGTGAAATCCATAAATTAACGTCATAAATTACCGATCACAATCAGCAAACTTGGATGGTTATAACTTAACTTAAAATAATTATTGTTTTGTACACTATCCCTTTACTACAAGGGGATTAAAGGTCGGATTAGAACTGCATTCTTTGCATTTAGCCAGTTGGTCCAATCAGAAAGGAAAATCACAATAATCACCTTTGGGGGGTGTGACTGCTTTGATCTCCTGTTGCTCCTATCACCGGTGTCTCACTGTCTGTCATACTTACTGCAAGAACAAAGGGTACAAGAGAAATTCAACGTAAAAACATTTTCCTCTGAAAGGTCAAACGCGTCAGTTGCCTTGCTATGTAATCCCTAATTAAAGAAATACTTATTTTTTATCCAAAAAAACTCTCTCTACAGTAAGACCCTCCCTTTTACCTTTTCTGACACTAGTGCCTTTCCTTTAGCACAGGGAGGTGCAAAGTAGGACTGGAACATTCCTCTCTTCCTCTGTGAATCACAATGAGCATGTCTGAGTCAGTGTAGAAGAGGGGGTAGAGGAGGGGGTGTTAACTGCATGGCTCTGTATTGTCTGATGAAGGTGCCATTTTGACACCGAAACGCCAAGTGAGTAGCACAATTTTGTGCCAATTAAAACTTTTTTGCACTAAGTCTGGTGTGCACTGATGTTTTAGTTTAGCAGGGCTCTCTATACAGTACATTTTTTGTGTATATCTTGATTAGAGATTACATATAAAACTCGGATAACATTGTTTAATTAGCAGATTATTGTTTGTAAATTAGGGAAAATGTGTTTTAGGGTGAACTGCTCCTTGTCACGACCCTTCCACCCTTCCTTACCTGACATGGTCACTGAAAGTAAAGGTACATGTCACAATCCTTCCACCCTTCCTTACCTGACACCCAGTCACTGAAAGTAAAGGTACATGTCACAATCCTTCCACCCTCCTACCTGACACCCAGTCACTGAAAGTAAAGGTACATGTCACAATCCTTCCACCCCCTTACCTGACACCCGGTCACTGAAAGTAAAGGTACATGTCACATCCTTCCACCCCCTTACCTGACACCCGTCACTGAAAGTAAAGGTACATGTCACAATCCTTCCACCCCCTTACCTGACACCCGGTCACTGAAAGTAAAGGTACATGTCACAATCCTTCCACCCCCTTACCTGACACCCAGTCACTGAAAGTAAAGGTACATGTCACAATCCTTCACCCCCTTACCTGACACCCTGTCACTGAAAGTAAAGGTACATGTCACACATCCTTCCACCCCTTACCTGACACCCTGTCACGAAAGTAAAGGTACATGTCACAATCCTTCCACCCCCTTACTGACAACGTCAGAAAGTAAGGTACATGTCACAATCCTTCCACCCCCTTACCTGACACCCTGTCACTGAAAGTAAAGGTACATGTCCACATCCTCCACCCCCTTACCTGACACCCTGTCACTGAAGTAAAGGTACATGTCACAATCCTTCCACCCCCTTACCTGACACCCGTTGAAAGTAAAGGTACATGTCACAATCTTCACCCCCTTACCTGAAACCCGTCAGAAAGTAAAGTACATGTCACAATCCTTCCACCCCCTTACCTGACACCCAGTCACTGAAAGTAAAGGTACATGTCACATGTACCTTTACTTTTGTGCTTTTGTATCAGTACAGAGCCCGTCACCATAACCTTTAAACACTGCCTTCCTGCCTCTATTCTCAATCTCTGATGATTATTAATGAAGTCAGGAAGGCAGTGCGTAAAGGTTACAGTGCTAGTCAGAATGCAGAATCCTAGGAAAGAACAGTAGCAGGAAACAGCAGAATAAGCCTAACAGGGGGATGAGAAGCTTTCACCAACACACACTGTTTGTTCTCCACTAGCCTAGTGGAAGTTTTGGGCTGTTACACACAGGCTGATATTTTGGCACAGTCGGTGATTTCTGACACCAATAGGGGCATTTATTAAATAAATAGTGTCTGTGTCACTTTAATTCCACAGACTATTGCTCGATATATTGACTGGGGATGGGGGGAGATAAAGCAAAACTGGAGGGATAAAGCACACTGAATGGGGGCACATTGAGTAAAGAATCTGCTTCCATTACGCAATTTAAAAAACGTGGTCAAGACGTGGCTACAACAGCAATGCGAGTTTATGGCTACACGCAGAAGCAAGAGGTAGTGGTGGCATTCGCGTACAGGTGCAGCGCCACTGTCTGGGAAAATAAGATAGGGTGAGCTGATTGGATTGATGAAGCCGAGCATTTTGGAATGAGAATGTAATTGGAATTAGGAGGAGGCAAGAACAGAAAGGAGTAGGCTGAATGGAAGGAATGGAGAGCAGCAGATAAAAAGGGGTAGCAAAGAACGAGGAAGGGAAATAAAACAGAAGGAGCGAGAATATAAGAAAGGGGGAGAGCAGCATAGACAGAATAATTGACAAAAATGTGCCCTGATGGTAACAGAAAAGGGAAAGTAGATGTATGCAGTACAAAAAGAGTTGAACGTATTGGTAAATCCCAAGAATCAAATAAAAGAGAAAGATATGACTCAATGTGGGGGTCTGTAGGTCATTGTGACTATTTAAAGGGGAATGTTAAAGGGTGGGAGGCGGCAAGTAATAATCTAGATGGCCTATGGGAGAGATATGCATAAATCCGTCAGACAGGCTGTTCTGCTTTATTTGCTTTATTGCAACAGGATGGGGTAACCAAGGTAGAAGTTAGTGGCCCTTTATAAACGTTTCTGTTATTTTACGGCACGCTTGTAAATTAAAGCTGTTTTGTGGTTGCATCTTTATTTTAAGACTTTTTGATTATTCATTTTTAGGCTTTTTTTACGACACAGCTGTAAAATACCGACATAAAATATGATACGTGGTAGCGTTTCGTGACAGCGGTAAAGGAGAGATAAATAATATATGGTTACTTGCTCTTTTATAAAATGAATTCTGATTCTTGTTTGTTTCATGAACGAGTCTTTGTTTATTAGTTAATACCACAGCTTCTGTTTATAGTTATTCTCATGTAGTCGGGTGCTAGGAAAAAGATCTACTTGCTCCATATAACCTAAGGCCCTCCCTGTAAACACGGATGTATTTATTATTGCACCTCTACTGCAAAGATAATTATCTCAGATCCAGACTGCATAGGAACTTGGTATCTGCATTGAAATGCATGCAGATAAATAAACCTGCATTACCTAACCAATCGATACCACGACATTAGAACGAAGCTGCCAGAACCGCCTTTCCCGTTCTTTGTGACGACATGCGATCGCAAATGCCATGCATTTTGCGATCACAAAGAAGAATGGGAAAGGCGGTTCCGGCAGGATTGCAGTCTAATGTTATGGGATTGCTCGGTCTGGTAAGTAAAATCTTTCTAGTGTATGGCCACCTTTAGTTGTATTGGTGAAATCACTGCAGTCCCTCCATCAGTGTAGAAGACTAGTAGAGGAATAAGTGTCTCGGTCCTTGAGTTTAGGGATGAGTCCTCTTGTATTTAAAGGAGAACTAGACCCAAATTTATATACTGCAGACTCAGACACAGATTACTGCTTTTATATTAAGGTGCTCTTCCTTCTGATTCAATGATGTTCCTAAGATTAGAAACTCTTCCCTTTGAAACCCACTGATAAAGGCCCTGATAAGGGCCCATTGGGGCTTAAGGGGTCCCGCAGCTTGTACTGGGACCCCCCTCCCCGGCACTCACAAATGCCCTTGCGGCACTGACCAGTTGGGGGTCCTGCAGCTTGAAACAGGACCCCGCTGCAGGACCCCATTGGCTCTTAGAAGAGTAACCATTCCTATTTCAGAAATATGATTGGTTACTGTATAATCATATGATCGCAAGTATTGAAATATTAACCAATTACAATTGGATTAGGTCCTTCAGCAAACCTATATAAAGAGGTGCAAACCCTGCAGAGCTCAGAAGTCATCGCAGTTGATGGCAGAAGAAAGAAGTGGTCAGCAACATCCGCTACGTTGATGTCGCTAGTACCAGCATCTGGTATTGGCGACATTAGCGGAGTTGGTGTCGCCGGCTGAGAAGAAAGGAGACTTAAGATCAAGACATCGGCAACATCAGCTACGTTGATGTCGCCAGTGCCGGAGTTGTCACTGGCGGCCACAGTGGCATCGCCCGGTGTTAGCGGCATCAGTGGAGTTGGTATCGCCGGCTGGGAAAAAAGAAGTCAACAAAGGCACTTATCAGAGTGCCAGGGAGGGGGGTCCCGGTTCGAGCTTAGGGACCCCTTAAGCCCCAAAGGGCTCTTGTCAGGGCCGCAAGGGCACTTATAAGTGCCGGGGAAGGGGGTTCCCGGTTCGAGCTGCGGGACCCCTTAAGCCCCAAAAGGCACTTGTCCCTCCCCTCCAGCGAGCCCCTCTTTGCACCCACGAGTGTACGGGTCAGGGGGCTGAGAGGGGCTGCTGGGAAGGATGGTAGCTGCGTGCTCGTCCCCCCGGCCAGCTCGCAATTGGCTGTTTCCACCTACCTAAAGTTGGCAAATTGAAATGGCTGAAGTGAACGCGAGGTGAAGTGAACGCCTCTTTATAAATAGAATTTTTCAGGCTGACCGACCAATACACGGAAGTATCGGTTGATTGGGCCAAAAAATCTTCCTGTGTGTACCCAGCCTTAATATTAGATACTTGGATAATATTGGATGACAGTAACCCAATGGATGACAGTAACTGATGCCGCTAACACCGGGCGATTAACCAATGGGTTAAGTTAAACCAAGTTTAACTGCTATTAATCTGCAGCAACCAATCAGACACAGGACATTTGCACCTACAGTATTTGTACAACTAAACATGATGTTTAGTTGTACAAATACTGTAGGTGCAAATGTGCCTGTGTCTGATTGGTTGCTGCAGATTAATAGCAGTTAAACTTGGTTTAAACTGAACCCATTGGTTAATATGCCCCATTATAACTTTACCCTCTGCTATTCCTGCAATATTTCCCAAACATTCATGAGACATCCTAAGATACCTTCTGGCCTGATTTTTTTTTTCGTGCCAGACAGGGAACATCAGAAGATAAAACCGCCAGCAGGCAAACACTATATTTAAACGTTCAATAGATCTGCAAATTTTAATTTGAATCTATCAAATGTCTTTATGGTGTGTGGCCAGCATATTGCATGTTATAGATTGAATCCCGATTGCTTGTTTGGGAATATTTTTGCTTTGAGGATGAATGTTGCTGGGCAAGGTGATGATACTGGAGACACATCTAACTTGCTGTAACCTGCAGTTCCTTTCTATGCACTGTCCGTATCAGTCCTCCAACAGGGAACAGCCAAACAAATAATCAATGTTTTGAACTCATCCCTGCAGTTCTTATTTAATATGTGTAACTGTGCGTGGCTCGGTCAGATGACTGCAGCGCATAGTAACAATCAATGAAACTGCTTCACAAAAACCAGGACGGGATTGTTCTATCCCCCCATGACATTGAATTTCTTTAGTATGCGCAACACAAACTGAATAGAATAAAGTCATCCATATATAGATTGTTCAGCACAGCTCTGCTTGCGTTTTTGATGCCCCTGTAAAGCAAAGGTTTAGCAATAACTTAAATTCAGATGGTTTCCCGTGTAATGTAAACCTTAACGTCTGTGTTTTTAATTTGAAAACTGTAGTACGTACCATAAAAATGTGATGTGATTACAGACTTTGGTCCGCCTCTTATTCCCAAGCACCTTTGCTGCTGGTAACACCTTTCAACTTGTCTAAATCCTTATTTGGCATCTGCCTTGTAGGCTTAACTATTAAATGGGGCTGATATTACCAGCTACCCGCCTTACTATCCCCTTTGACAGTGATAGAACTTAACCAAAAGTATCCAAAGCTCTGCCAGAAAGAGCTGACGGTCTAGAGTATTTGCACACAAAGGCACCTTGTGTACCTTTCCCAAAGGCCGGTACATTTTATTGTTAGTTGTTCAACAGGTGTTTAAAGCTTTGCGATGAGATAATCAATTCCTTCTTTGTTCTTTAAGTCATTTCCACAGTCAGTGGCATAATTAGGAATCATTGGTTTCCCCTGCACTCCCCAACCGGCCGATAGTGCTGTGTATCAGTTGGTCGGCCGGAAATATCTGATGGCCGTCCTCGACCGAGCAATCTCCAGTTTGTCTGTATCGGGTGATCAGTCGGTAAATCACGGCTGATCGTTCGGTTCAGTATGGGACGCGCAAACTGTCGGCCGCAGCCACTACAGCAGAGATCAACAGTCATTTGTCTCCACTGTGCACTCTCTTGCTACGAATGCTCGCTCTGGACAAAAAGTCCTACTGTGTGTACCCAGCTTTATAGGTTCTGTCTGTCATTTTTTAAAGATCAGGATTCACACAATTCCGAGCGTTCTCCCTATATAAAATACAAATAAAGTTTAGGGAGAATGTTTGGGATCGACACATTCCCTTCCTGCAGCTGACTCCTTATACTTTAGATGCATTTTTGGTCAGGTCCATGTGATCCGAGGCTGGTGTTGAACCTTTGTCACCCTCGGGAATGTTCGCTTCCACACTACACACTATAAGTCATGACCTGGGGTCTGTCTGACAGATGGAATTCTCTTCCATTATTTTCAAAGACTTCAACCTGGTATTGCTGAATATAAACAGTCCGAGAACAAGAAGAATTACTCTTACTCCCAAAAAGTCCCATAATAAAATGAAATGTAACTGTGTCTGTGTGTAGTTCCCATACAGAAAATGATTGCAGTGCCGTATAGTTCACATATATATATATTTAAACTTCCCTTTGAAACAAAATGATCAGTTCATGTGACATGTCCTTGTGATTATCAAATCTTTGTTTTTAAAATTGACTGCATATTAAATTTACATGCTGCTAGAATTAAATGCAATGGTGTAGGGCAACACTGAAATCAATACAGCCTGCATCATACTACTACACAATTGCATCTTTCAGATATAGTAGTATGGGATGTGGACAGGGCCTATCCAGACCCTGTGCAGTTCTGCCCCTGTCTGCCCCTGGTTATTTTTTGGCATGGGCGACATTTTGCTGCAACCGATCATGTGGTAAATCGCATTCGATGTATACTATTGACGCTATTTCGGCCTGGTCGGCAAAATAAAGATGGACATCGGTCAGCTATGGTCGCCATTTCTTCCTTTTAAAACTGAACACACAGTTATTACTTTAGCACTTCCACCCTTTCCTATGTATCTGTATGTTACCCACCTAAGTAGATTGTAAGCTCTAAGGGGCATGTTTTATGTTTTAAAGGAACACTAAACCTGTTTTTTTAAGTATATTGCATCTGTTTCAATTATTCACAGGGAGGTGAGAACACTTATTCCCACCTCCCTGTGAATAATAGTACGCTCGGTGGACACTGGAACTTACCTTACCAGCGCTCTACTCGCAGCTGCTTCTAAACTGACAGCCGCAATGTCCCGATCGCGTGCCTATCTTTTGTATTGACGCGCATGTGCCAAAGATAGGCGCTTGGTCGGGGCATGTTGTTTATGTTGTTTAGTGTTCCTTTAAGCACTTGTATATTTAGTGATGCTCATACTTATTTATATATTCATGTATTTATTTACTGATCATTTACCATGGCCAGTTCTTTTATACAGGTGAGGTTACTTGTTAGATTTTAAAGTAGGGGGTGTCAGTCATGTGACACTGATGACATAGATAAGTTCTGATTATAAAAATATAATTTACACAATATTCATGTCTCTTGCATATTTTAAAAGTATAATGTACCCTAAAATGTAAATTACATGGCTATTATAAGCCACCTTCAAAGTATTGTGATTTTTATAAATATTTATAGTGATGGAACTGCTTGGCGAATATAATTTACAGGATATTCATTCATTATTAAATATTAAAACAATAAATAATAATATATAATATGATCTCCATTGATCTCTTATATTATAACAATAGATCTAGGATGTCCAATTTGCAGCCCTCCAGATGTTTGAAAACTACAACTCCCAACATGCCTTTGACTGTGAATGCTGGGAGATGTAGTTTTCACACATCTGGAGGGCTGCATGTTTGGGTGGGTACACACGGAGGGACTATTTGTCCCGACTGAGCGCTTGTCCATTGGTCGCAGCAAATTCGTCCGCGGCCGAATTTGCGAACTAAATAGGGAATCGCGTACGAACGATCAATCTCGATCGTGGCTGGCCGCTCCACACCAGCAGATATTTTTGGCCGACCGACCGAAAGTGCCATGAATAATATCTGCTGGTGTGGAGCCTTTGACATCAGAGAGATGCTATCTCCATAAATCCATCCAAGCACTGTCTGCAACATTTGCAGTGTAATGTATATTATAGTTACCAATGTAGAAAAAAGGGCATATTCCCCAGTGAAATTGCATTGCTATGAGCCTATTTGCATTATGCAGTAAAAATGGATCATAGTACCAAACTTTGTTCCTACTCCCTGCAAAAAAACTACATCTCCCATGTTGCCTCGCGCACCACAGCGCAGTTACGCTCTCTCCAAGCGGTTTCGCTCTGATTGGTCATTCCGAACGCCAATCAAGCGCCGGGCTGGATCAAGTTCCCCCGGCCCCGCTGTGTGTGTATTACCAGGCTGCAGAGAGCGGGCGGGCGGCTGAGGTGCGGGTTTGTCAGCTGCTCCCGGGGGCTACCGGCAAGATGATGAAGTTTCGGTTCAGGCGGCAAGGAAATGACCCTCAAAGGGAGAAGATAAAGCAGGACTTGTTCGCCTTCAACAAGGTGCGGGGTTGGGGGGGTTGTGTCCCAAGTGTCTGTTGTGTTGAACTGGCCTCCCTTCCCCTATTGCTGGACATGGTATCTTCCTATAGACTGGGGGACCATGGAATCTTGGCAACTTTGGGGGTGTTAGAGCGAGTTACCTGTAAGACTGACTGGTGAGTCTGACACTGAATTCCATCCCTCTATTACATTGATGTGTCTATATTGTTATCCTACCAGTTGTGGCAGAACTACAACTCTCTTTATCTCCTGAAACTAGGGTTGCAGAATGCTGTGCTGCAATAAAGATTCATGTGGCTTTGGCAGGTTCCTGTGTATGAACCTCCTCCCCACCTGTAGTTATGGCACCCTGCTTCTAACCCCTTGGGGCATTGTTATCCATCAGGTGCCAATGTTAACCAAAACAAATGTAAACTGGCCGTATTCATATTCATTGTATTTATATAGCGCCCCACATGGACAGTGCTGGACATTTGCATTGATACTGAGTTGGTAATTAAGAATATTATATATTTCACTATATACATATATATATATATCTGCATAAGAAACATGGTCCCTCCCCTGAAGAGCTTACACTCTAAGTATAGTCAAGCCTGCGTGCCGTGCTGATCTAGCTGCTTGGTACTTCAGTAGTTGCTGTAATTGCCCACAGGAGAAATACCATTTAGGGAATAGTACAACACACCAGTCTAAGCAGCAAGCTATGTTTATTAAGGCAATGTTTGGACGATGAATGCGAGCCATAAAAATGTGACTTGTTGCTAAGATTGCTGTGTTCTGGTATTCCCAACACATTCAAGGTTCATTGGACTTTCTGGACTTTTTGTTTACAGTGAGAGAGATTGTGTAATTTGGGGTAAAAAAAACTGCCAGTGTTTATTAGCTCCAATGGTTTACATAATATCCCCCCTGTAATGACTTGCCTGCTGAGCGCTCTCCCTTATACAGTAAGTTTTATAAATGGGCACCCCTGCTGTTCTATAAGAGTCTGTTCCTATTATCATCCTGTTGTGCTAAGAGCCTTATTGCGATAATTAGGTCTGTATGGACTTTACCAGCTGAACCCTTGCTATCTGAATCCTTTATTGCTTTGAAGTTTGCTTAAGGTTCTTTGATTTGCATGGATTTCCATTTAAAGAATACCCATACGAGGCTTAGCTTGACTTCTTGTAATTCTTCTTAGAGCAGGGTATGTCTTCACTTTTGGTTCCTTTTTTAATTTTTTAGGTACTTGTATACCGTAAAATATATATTTAAATGTGGTTTAGTGATATTCTTAGATTCGAAGAAGGACCTCAAATGCAATGATTTTGCCTCTTCCCCATTTTATTGCAGTTAAAGGGAAACACTTCATCAGCACAGGAAGTTGTCAGCTACTTAATTGACAAGATAAATCTCCACTTTCCAAAGCTCTTGGCTAATAAACAGACCTTGTCCCAGGTTACCTAAGGCCAAGTGAGAGGTGATTGATCATGATGGGGTATGTGTTTACATCCTATAATGTGTTGTGCAATGCTGTTAAGGTGCAGCACACATTGTGGTGAATTGCTGTTATTTCCCTGTCCAGTAACTGAGATCCCACCTGAGCGTTATTTCTCCCACATGTGCAGAATATCTTCGCAGGAGTAAGGACTTGCTATAGAGCGAACATTCCGAATGCTGCTGTTGTACAGTGTGGAATTAAACCTTCATCTATTGATTCAAACTCATGAGTTAACCTGTGTTAACATGCAGATATACCATAGAGAGCGTACCATAGAGAGCTACCTTGGATCTCTTTTCCCATAATGTTTGTACTGAGTAGCTGTAATAAATATTGATCTGTTGATATTTCAACTTATCTGCTTGTTATGGGGAAATCACAGAAGCTTTGGACCCTATGTGAGTCCATTCATGTGTACTCGGAGATAAGTTGATTACTTGTGCATGTTTACTTTTGCTTGGTGTCTGTCTTTGGTTTATTATATAGCAAAGCTTTGGGGTTGGTGTTCTATATAGTGTTGGTGATTAAAGGTACTGTCACTTTGTAGCTTTAAATTCCTGTCACTCACTTGGAGTAGATTAAACGCGTAGTTAAATACTGAAAAGATGTATCTGCAGGGGTTTACTGCCTCTGCAAGGCTCCCGTCCCTTTAAAAAATGTAAAATGACTTTAAATTGCAAAGATGGTAGGGAGGTGTTTTCCTTTAATTCTCAGTGTAGATAGGTCAGTGCTGTATGGGGAATTCAGTGTGTGTGTTATAAGTTTGGGTATGTAGGGTTTGGCTGGTTGGAAACGGTCCCTGCATGTCCCTCGACTGCATCCAGCTGTAAGGTATTAATGTCTTTCAAACAGAGAGTCCAGATCATGTCAGAATGTAAAACACTAACAAATACCTCTGTGCTTCTGTGACTAATTGTTTCTCTGGCAGCATTTCTCTAAATGGTCTCTGCTGTGAAAGGGTTAATTTCTTTCAGAAAGCCTCTTAACTAGCAAAGGTCGCCCCTCTTTGTTCACAGGGCTTTTTGTTTTATTTATACGCTCTAATAAAATCCATCTTTTTTTGCATTCTTAGTCTCTCCTTTTGGAAGCAGCTGCCTGACTGCTTTGTAAGTTCCTCCTACACTCTGGACTGAAGAAGGAGCTTTGGGAGAAATCTCTTCTGCTGTGTAACATTACTAAGCAGCTGGGAAGTTTTTTTTTCTATTTGTACCTGGTATCCCAGACAATGTGAACCGAAACAAAACAACCGGATCATTGCCAGGCCTCTGGGTTTCCTGTGTATTAAATAAATATTTCTCTTTTGTTTGCAGCTCAGGTGTAAGTCTCGCGCGTGTAACTATCGGATATCGCATTTCTTATCTGAAACTACCGTCTGGATTTCCAGTATTGCCCTTCTGAAGCCATTTTAAGTGATGTGGTTTCTAGAGTCACTGTCCCTAGCAACTGGGAAGCAGGTAGAATGGCAGACGTGATGAGGGACATTTAAATCATAGTCTAGGTTTACTTTAGAGCGAGCTTCCCTCGCAGCAACATTGGTCACAGCTGAACAGTTTGCCACCATAGAGGACCGCACAGTTTGCCATGGTTTTCGTCCGTGTCTGGTCTTCCGATTTTGTATGAATGGTCGGTCACGTACAAAAACCCATGCGATTATTTTGGTCTGATTGACCGATACACTGAACTGAACTATCTGTTGATCGGGCCGAAATATTGCATGGTGTGTACCCAGCTTAAAGGGCATGTCCACCCCAAAATTTAACTTTTGATATGTGGTAGGGCATGCTCCCCCAGCCCCAACCGCATTAATATAATTGTTAGAAAGTCCCCCGATTCTTACTTACCTGCCCTCTCTCCCCTGCTGCAGTGTTCAGGCCCTCTGCTTGCATGGAATTGAAAGCAGGGGGCGGGACCGGCAGCCGCATCCGTGATTGGCTGAGAGGCAGGGAGGGCTGCAGTGAGCATGCCTCAACCTTGATGAGGTTGAGGAAGTCTCAGGCACAGCATGAGTCACACACTGCTCCTACACAGCAGTTTCCTGGACTTTGGAGGGGCACAGCAGGGGAATTATTTTGAGCAGGAATGTAAGGTAAGGATTGTTTTAAACTACTTGATGTGGCCAGTAAGGGGTTAAATTTTAGTTTTGGGGGTGGACATGCCCTTTAAAATCGTCAGATGAGTTTATGTTAAGCAGAATATGATTGGTATGAACTGGAAGTAGGAAATATGTTTTTGTACTCTGACTACAGAAGCATTGATATAGAACAGATTAAAGGCTATGTCCACACCTAAAATAGAAATTTAATATTCTGCTCCCCCATGTCCCCCAGCCCCAACCGCATGTTTTGTTTTTTCAAAAAGCTCCCCAAACTCTTACTTACCTCCCCTCGATCCTCCGCCGCACTGCCGGCCCTCTGCTTGCGAGAATGCAAGCAGAGGGGCGGGACCGGCAGTCGCGTCTGTGATTGGCTGAGCGGCAGCCAATCACGGACGCGGCTGCCGTTCATTCAGTGCAGCGGAGGAAAGCGGAGAGGTAAGTAAGAGTTTGGGGAGCTTTTTAAAAAAAACAAACATGCGGTTGGGGCTGGGGGACATGGGGGAGCAGAATATTAAGGGGGTTTAATGCTAGGGGGAGGGATAGTAGAACGGGAGGGAGGGAGAGGGAGGGGGAGGGAGGGGGGAGAAGGGCTGCAGTGCGCATGGCAGGAATCTCCGGGAGGCCAGGTAGCAGGCAGTGTCCTATATGGACCTGCTAGCCTCCTGGTGGGCAGTTTTTGGGACTTTGGGGGGGGACTACAGGAGAACCAGATGGAGTTGGGATGTGAGGTAAGGATTAAACTACACTACATGGTGGGGCCAGTAGTTGGGGGGATTATAGTTTTGGGGGTGGACATGCCCTTTAAAGTAGAGCTAGAGTGTGTATGAAGTTTAAAAACAAACAAAAATGACCTGGATCAGGGGTATCATTTGTAATTCCTACCTCCCAATATTGTTTCTTTGAGGAGCACCAGCATGAAGAAAACTGCTTCTGTGCTTCAGCACTATCCTTAATGCAGGAAAGTCCAGAACTCTAACCTGGCAAATTAAAACTGTACATGCTGTATTCTCAATCCAGCCCCCTGCCCCAGGAGCATTTTTACAGTGTTGTCCTTTGAAATAGTAGGCCTTAACGTGAAAAGCTTGCATCGGTGTATGTAATCCGCAAAAAAAATGGTGGGCGTATGCACTCTGATAACAGATTGCAGGGCATGCAATGTAGCCATGCACTGTGCTGGGATTCTCACACACTAATGAATTATAAGCACAATTGTTGGGGCATAGTGTGGCCTAGCCATAAATGTTCCAAAAGTTACGTTTTGAAGATTTACTTTTCTTCATAGCTGACTAAAATTTGTCCATGGAACATGGAAGTGACATCACCTGGTCCTATGCTTCCCCAGGCACTGGACAACAGAAGGGAGCGGACATGCTGCTTAGCTCAGCTGTTCTGGATGACATTACTTTCCCAGCTCCAAGAAAGGTTATCCAGCCACAAAAGAAAGTAGGTCTTCAACTCAAATTATTGACCCTACACTGAACATGATTTTGAGTTTTCATCCAAACCTGTCTATACAGAACCAATCAATCAGCCAAAACATTTGCCAGGCAGATCATCGAAGAGCCCCAAACAGCTGTTTCGGACGGCCGAGTGCCCATAAGTTTCTGACTTAAGCTGGGTACACATATTGCCATTAAAGTGGTGAACCCATTGGTACAGACCGGATTGTCCCTTTATCGGTAATGTGTAAACCCAGCTTACATTCCCTGTTGACCGGAACTGCCCAGAAATTTCCCTCACCCGAGGTCATCTCCCTGTACTAAAGTATAAGGAGTTGGTTGCAGCTGTAGGAAATGTGCAGTCCTGAACTTTCTCAGTATGCTTTACATAGGGAGAACTTTCGGGACATGTCTATGGAACTGGCTACTTTGAAATGAGAGATTGACTCCTTTTGTCAATTTATCCACCATAACCCCTAAATGTTACAATAAGTCATTAGTTTACATGTTTAGTGATAACTTCTGCTACACTGGTGAATCCTTCTCCTTTTCTGATGTTTCTCCTGTCCCCTCATCTCACGTTCTTGCATAATGGGGCCCCACTATCTCTGATCTCAGCCGGCCTTCTCTCCTTCCATGAATTGGGCCACCCTCCCTCCCCTCTTTATGGGTTTGCGCTCTTGCTGTTTCTTTGTAAAGACAAAAGCCCCATTTTTTTTTTACAGTGCTGGATTAGATGCTACGTGCCAAACAATAGCTAACCCTAAACAGCCCTCCCCCCATCTAATTTATCAATTGTTTGCTTGGGAAGTTGCAAATAAATGGGTCTCGACTCTCTGAAGTCTTCAGTTATAAAATGAATCCAGTGCTTAGTATTTAACTCTGGGTGTTTCTAATGAAGCAGCACAGATTTGTGTATGATTGTTATACTAGAACTTCCTCCGTTTATCCTTTAACCTGCTCAAAACATCCTCCAATTCTTTGCATAATGACTGTTTGGTTTAAGTTTTTGATGAATGTTGCCGTTCTTATCTACTTACATCACCATCCTTTGTAAATATTTGATCTTCTCCTATTGGAAGAGCTAAAGCTGGGTACACACCATGGGATTTCTTCGTTCAGGCCGACCTTCGCCACTAACAGCCGGTCGGCTAGAACAAAGCACTACCCGTTGTGCAAATATAGCCGCGGCCAACAGTTTGCCGTGCCCGAACGTGTGGTCCATAGATAACGGCCATGGTTTTCTGATCAGCGGATTTGGAAGAAAGGATGGTCAGAAATCGTTTGTGGCTGCCTGAAAATAGCATCCAATATTTCAGGCCAACGGTCCGATACACTGAATTGAAGGTTGGTCGCCCTAAAATATTGGATGGTGTGTTCCCAGGCTCATTCCTAAAGGCTCATTCAGATGTGTGATTTGACTACCGACTCGTGATGAACAAGCAGTATCCGACAAATGGCTTTTTCTATCGATAATCACATGTGTGGGACCACTCAGACTACCAATATGGCCCGATCGAGCACCCATGCGCACACGTGCGATTATTGGACATTTGCCAGGTGTCCGCGTTCAAATAACATTTTTCTCAAGGGAGGAAAATGTAATTCTCCCTCTTTATAAAGCATTGGTAAGGCCTCATTTGGAATATGCAGTGCAATTTTGGAATCCTGTGTACAAAAAGGACATCTTTGGAATGGAAAGGGTTCAGAGAAGGGCAACTAAATTAATAAGGGGATTGGGGGAGCTTGAATATGAAGAGAGACTGGAAAAGTTTAAATTATGTACGCTGGAGAAAAGGCGCTTGTGTGGGGATATGATTACCATATATATTACCACCTGGGGCATTGTTCACCAATAGAACATGTCAAAGGACACGAGGACATCCCTTAAGACTTGAAGAAAAAAGGTTTAGGCTTCAAGTTGGGAAAGGGTTTGTCACTGTGAGAACGGTAAAGCTATGGAACTGTCTTCCAGTGGACGTTGTTATGGCAGGTTCATTGGTCAGTTTAATAAAAAGCTGGATGATGTTTCTACAAACAAGGAATGTTACAGTTACTGGTATGATTCATAAAGTAGAGTTGATCCAGGGAAATTTCCGATTGCCACTTGGAGTCAGGAAGGAATTTTTCCCCCTTCATAAATTTGGTGTTTTTTTTTTTTTTTTTTTGCCTTCCTCTGGATGAACAGTTAGGCAGGAAATGAGGATATTGCTAGATGGGTTGAACTGGGTGGACGTATGTCTTTATTCAACCTCAAATACTATACTATACTAACACATCTGTACATAGCTTAAATTATTCATACGCTGATTTTTTTTTTTTCCCTTATCAATTGAAGAACGACCTGTGTATGGCCTTCTGTTCGAGTGTTAAAGTACAAGTAGGCGGCACTTGTCTTTCAGGCATCAAGGGTGTATGGCTGTTGTGTAATGCTAGGAGCCTCTCAAAATCAAGTGCGATTAAAGAACAAGTATAGCTTTAAAGGAAATCTTAATGCTAAAAGAAATTTCCCCTTGACTTGTAACGTTGCGGCTGTGGATTAAAATGATAGTACAGTATTTGAGGTTGAATAAAGATATACGTCCATCCAGTTCAACCTACTTGGCAATACCCACATTTCCTGGTAACTGTTAATCCAGAGGACGGCAAAAAGGAAGGCCGTGGCCTAGTGGGAAATCCAGCCCTGGTGGTGGTCGGAAATTTCCCTGGATCAACTCTACTTTATGTATCAATACCAGTAACTTGCAACATTCCTTGTTTGCAGAAACTCATCCAGCTTTTATTAAACTGACCAATGAACCTGCCATAACAACGTCCACTGGAAGACAGTTCCATAGCTTTACCGTTCTCACAGTGACAAAACCCTTTCCCAACTCTACTTCATGTATCATACCAGTAACTTGCAACATTCCTTGTTTGCAGAAACTCATCCAGCTTTTTATAAACTGACCAATGAACCTGCCATAACAACGTCCACTGGAGACAGTTCCATAGCTTTACCGTTTCACAGTGACAAACCCTTTCCAACTCTACTTTATGTATCAATACCAGTAACTTGTAACATTCCTTGTTTGTAGAAACTCATCCAGCTTTTTATTAAACTGACCAATGAACCTGCCATAACAACGTCCACTGGAAGACAGTTCCATAGCTTTACCGTTCTCACAGTGACAAACCCTTTCAACTCTACTTTATGTATCATACCAGTAAATTGTAACATTCCTTGTTTGTAGAAACTCATCCAGCTTTTATTAAACTGACCAATGAACCTGCCATAACAACGTCCACTGGAAGACAGTTCCATAGCTTTACCGTTCTCACAGTGACAAACCCTTTCCCAACTCTACTTTATGTATCAATACCAGTAACTTGTAACATTCCTTGTTTGTAGAAACTCATCCAGCTTTTTATTAAACTGACCAATGAACCTGCCATAACAACGTCCACTGGTGACAGTTCCATAGCTTTACCGTTCTCACAGTGACAAACCCTTTCCCAACTTAATTTATGTACAATACCAGTAACTTGTAACATTCCTTGTTTGTAGAAACTCATCCAGCTTTTATTAAACTGACCAATGAACCTGCCATAACAACGTCCACTGGAAGACAGTTCCATAGCTTTACCGTTCTCACAGTGACAAACCCTTTCCCAACTTGAAGCCTTAACTTCTTTTCTTCCAGTCTTAGGCTGAGGCCACACTACAATGCACCAGAGTTGCGTACGCAACCGTGTGTGTTATCGCATGCGATTGTGTGCACAATTCTTGTGCGTTTGTGTGTGTGTTTTGCGCATGTGGTTTTGCCGTTTTCCATTATGGAAACGCATGCGTTGACACACCAAAAATGGTGAACTCATGCGTTACCAAAATGGAAACATGCGCCATCGCATGCGCATCGGAAATCGCAGGAATTTTTGCGTTTCCGCTATTTCCATTATAACCAAATCGCAAGCGCAAAACGCGCTAGTGTGGCCTAGCCCTTAAGGGATGTCCACGTGTCCTCTGACATGTTCTATTGGTGAACAATGCCCCAGATAGTTTATTGTATGGCCCGTTAATGAATTTATACACAGTAATCATATCCCCACACAAGCGCCTTTTCTCCAGCGTCCATAATTGTAACTTTTCCAGTCTCTCTTCATATTCAAGCTCCCCCAATCCCCTTATTAATTTAGTTGCCCTTCTCTGAACCCTTTCCATTTCAAAGATGTCCTTTTTGTACACAGGATTCCAAAATTGCACTGCATATTCCAAATGAGGCCTTACCAATGCTTTCAGGACCGGCCTTTGATATGGGCGACCTGTACGAGCGCACAGGTTGCATTACAAGGGGGGCAACAACCGGAAGTCCTAATTCACAGACCTGCAGGTCAAAGTTGTGCATCAGTGCCATAGACCCCCAGTTATGGTCCTGCAGATCAAACATATGTATCAGAACCACCCCACAGACAAAGCAACACATGTAAGCCTTACTTAAGACGTCTATATGCTGTGCTGTTCTATCTGTGCATTTAGTGCGTTACGTGTTACGCAATGATGTATGCAATATATTCAAGCACAGTACAGGGTGCTATTTATCCTAAGGCAGTCCCTGAGTGCTTTGTAAATAGGGAAAATAAAATTTTTCTCCCTTGAATCCATACCTCTCTTTATACAAGACAATACCATGCTGGCTCTGGCTGTTGCAGCCTGGCACTGCTTGCTACATTTAAATTTGTTATCCACCAAAACTCCAAGATCCCTTTCCAACAGGGATTCACTTAACACAGAGCCATTTATAGTATAAGTAGCACAAGGATTTTTTTGTCAGATTTGCTGAATATTAATTCATTATACACAGTGGAAAGTGCATAAAATATGGGTTATTACAACATTGCTGTTTGCATTGCTAAGTGTGAAACATTAGAATGTTTGAGGACCACTGATCTACCAGGCTATGTTATTGGGTCCCTCTACTTTAGTAATGACATAATGCTGATGGCAGTAATTCAATGGCTTCTGGATCTGTCATTTTTGGGCCAAGCACATGTCCAAAAATCGGCAAGTACATTTAGATCTGACATTATTTACTGATTATCCTCCAAGTGTGTGGCCAGCTATACAGCATGATTTTCTTTACAGGTGACAGTCCCTGGTGCCTGCCTCCTCCCTTGTTTAAAACCTGGGGATGCTCCGTGTGGTTCATCCAGGGAGAGAGTCTCCTGTCGGCTACTGCTGGGACTGAGGCCGCACTACAACACGCACAATTGCACCGGTGCGATAGTGTGCGTTGTGTACTGCGATTCTGCAATGTTGTGCAATCAGAGCGCATGGTGATTGAATGTGATCCAAAAAAACAAATTGCAGCTCAAGTGTGGGTGGCCTAGCCATAAGATAAAGCCGGCCATATACATGATATGATAATTCTATCAACTAAACCGAAATATTGATGGTTGTTTCTCGATGGATCGGACAACAATATCCGTTTATTACAAAAATGGAGATTTGGTCTGGGGGAAATTTTCTATTGACTAACAAGAATCTGATTGGGGACAAATCGGCCCAGGTATGACTAGCTTAATGCTGTATACACACGGCCAACCCTGGCCCTATGTCAATAGCCTGATGGGAATTGAAGTGCTACCAATGATATCCGTTCTGTCTCCCACATGACTCGCTGCTTCTCCTAGTGACCAATGGCCTTCCATGTACCCGGTTACTAATTATTATGAGTCTATAATTTAACTTGACACCTTAATATTTCTACAAGGCTGTCTACCTATTGTGCCTGGTATATGAAGGATTTGATCTGTATCCTTAGGCTAATGGCACACACATTGTGCCTGACAGCAGGGTAATGCACCTCATCCACCAACGTTTCTATCTGTAAGAGGTTATCTTGGATGTTGTCTCTCCATTCAGTTCAGGGATCTAGTGGGCAGTGGTGTAGCTACAACCCTAAGCTCCCTAATGAGGGATTTTGGGCCTGCCCCCCCCCCCCCATGAATATCAGGGCCCAAACGCTACGGCTCCCATCCACCAACTCAAACACGAGGGCCCCTTGTGGTTGCACTCCCTGCTACCCTGGTAGCTACACTGCTGCTAGGAGTATTGTCTGCTAACTGCTTTATATTAAAAGCTCACTGAGGTGCCTGGTAACTGTTTTATCTCCTGGCAAGAATGTGTCTGTCTTGATGGATGCATTCCCATTGACGACAATGGCAAATTCTTTGTGTGTAGCTCACTAAATCGTATTTGGATGGGGTTTACAGAGCCTTCTGTTTGCTATATTCTCCCAACAGTAAATTCTGGAGGTTAACGCCACACACCTGTGTCCCCCACTCCCGCCTGTGTGACTGCGATGCACTGCGTGTGCTTCTCGTACTGGTGTATGTTTTGTAACCCAGCAGTCAGAATTAAACTTCCTGCACTGTAAGCAGTTTAGGTTGGGGGATGTGGATTTGCACAAACTGTACAGTCAACGTGAGGTTAAAATGGGACGTCTGCTTTCTCTTCTAAATGATTGCAAGATAAATGTTTCCCCTTGAAAATCCGTCACAGGGCAAAAGTCAATTAATTTATATAATATTTATTGTGCAAATACCTGATTGGTGTTTTACTTGTTCTAGCCCGGAAACAACATTGTTTTTATGTTCCACTGAAATTCCCCTTTAAAAGCTGCTAGGTTTCTGTACATTGTAATGGGTCATCGTATAAGGTTTTACACGATGCTTACCGTAATTGTATCCAATTGTTTTGTGCTACGTTTAATTGCGTTAGCTGTACACTTTGGAAATGAATCTAATGCAGAAACACCTAAAGGGCATGTCCACCTTTTACCTGCATTACTAACCAGATATTTAGGCAGAGGCCACACTATAACGGGTCCTGTCACGCAATCAAACGAATGAAATTGCGCAAAAAATGCAGATCGCATGGGCTCTGATTAGCTGAGCGCAACGCATGGCAGCATACATAGTGTGGCCACACTAGTGTGTGCTTTTCAAGGCCCCTCCCTCCATGCATTCAATCATGACACTGACATCACAACCAATGATTGACTTATGTCTAACTTGCTGCCTCCTGATTATTATTATTGTGGATTTATATAGCATTAACTTCTTGCGTGGTGCTATACAATTATATTGATACCTGCCCCAAAGAGCTTATAATCTAAGCACACTATTTCACACTTACAACCTATCGGTAGGTCTTTAGGATTGTTGGGGAAACTGGATGGCCCGGAGGAAATGCACACAAGCATGGGGAGAACATACAAACTCCTTGCATATTTATGTCTAAGTATTCCCTTGGACATTAGTACCCAGGATTTTTAGCGCTGCAAGGCATCAGTGCTAATCACTGAGACACAGTGTACGTGCTCAAGCTTATAAAAAGCTCATTGAGCAGAGGGAGTAGATCAGGGATTGGCAACCAGTAGATCTTCAGATGTTTGAAAACTACAACTCCCAGCATTCCTTAACTACAGAGTCCTTCTAAAGTAGATGGATACCTTTGCCAGAAAGGAATAAAACATATCATTAAATATCTGGTTACAAATGCATAAAATATACTGGTCAAAATAGCAGTTGGGTTGTGGGCAGATAATTAGCAAGTCACCAGTTTTTTGTTTCAAGAGTGAACATGCCCTTTAATGGAAGCCAAGTATGGTTTAGTGTGTCCTATTCATTATCTTTGTATGGTTTAGATTAAACAAAATTGGTTGAGAGGTCTCAAAATTCTTTACTTGTATGATTGACGGATATGTTCCAGCATGACCAATCAATACGTTTCATCAATTAAAGGGCATGTCCACCCCCAAAACTATAATCCCCCCCAACTACTGGCCCCACCATGTAGTGTAGTTTAATCCTTACCTCACATCCCAGCTCCATAGGGTTCTCCTGTAAACCCCCCCTCCCAAAGTCCTAAAACTAACCACCAGGAGGATAGCAGGGCTCTGCCTGCTATCTAGCCTCGGGAGATATTTGTCATGCGCACTGCAGCCCTTTCCTCCCTCCATCCCCCTCCCTCTCCCTCCCGTTCTACTATCCCTCCCTAGCAGAAATCCCCATAAATCTGCCCCCCATGTCCCCCAGCCCCAACGCATATTTTTTTTCAAAAAGCTCCCCAAACACTTACCTCTCCGCTTTCCTCCGTGCACTGAATGACCGGCAGCCGCGTCCGTGATTGGCTGCCGCTCAGCAATCACAGACGCGACTGCCGGTCCGCCCCTCTGCTTGCATTCTCGCAAGCAGAGGGCCGGCAGTGCGGCGGAGGAACGAGGGGAGGTAAGTAGAGTTTGGGGGCTTGTTGAAAAAAATATTTATGCGGTTGGGGCTGGGAGACATGGGGGAGCAGCATATTAAAAATCAATTTTAGGGGTGGACATACCCTTTAAACACTTTTGGTTGATTGGCAAAGAAATGATAATTTTAAAAAAGTTAATTGAAAGAGTTAATGAACCAGCGCAATAATCGACCAGTGTTTTGGCTGATGGATGGATTCCTGGTTTGCTAATAAAAGCTTATGTCTCCCAAAATGATCTGCTGACTGATGAGCCCCCATGGGACTATCAAACCAAGCTAATGGCCATATGGTGCAAGCTGGGAAATATGTTTAAAAAGAAACTAACGTTAAATGTGATGGCTGCAGTCAAACAATGTTGTGTGTTAAGCTGGCCATACGCTAGGCAGTCCTGCATTTTGAGCGATCTGATCGAATTTCTTGGATTGCTCAAAATATCGAAAAACATTTTCTGTTATTCTGATCGGAAAAACGAAGGCCGAACCAGGCAGAATATTTTCCTCCAACCCCATCTTCAGTCCCCATCTCTCTGCAGTTTTGAAGTAAATATCTGCAGAAACATGACTGCTGACGAACGGCCATACACAAGCTATAATCATGCAGTTCGGCGGCTGGATTATTTGTGGTTGGGTGCTTTGTTTGCATACAAGCCTTCATGGTTAATCTGCTTGTGAAGGTTCTCATTCATCCAGGTCATGGTATATCTGTAATATTCATTCATCCAGGTCATGGTATATCTGTAATATTCATTCATCCAGGTCATGGTATACTGTAATATCATTCATCCAGGTCATGGTATATCTGTATATTCATTCATCCAGGTCATGGTATATCTGTAATATTCATTCATCCAGGTCACGGTATATCTGTAATTTCATTCATCCAGGTCACGGTATATCTGTAATATTCATTCATCCAGGTCACGTATATCTGTAATATTCTTCATCACATCAGGTCGCGGTCTATCTGTAATATTCATTCATCCAGGTCGTGGTCTATCTGTAATATTCATTCATCCAGGTCACGGTCTATCTGTAATATTCATTCATCCAGGTCGTGGTCTATCTGTAATAATTATTCATCCAGGTCGTGGTCTATCTGTAATATTCATTCATCCAGGCCGTGGTCTATCTGTAATATTCATTCATCCAGGCCGTGGTATATCTGTGGGATTTTCAGTTACATCAACTGGACTGGAACTTGTTCTTTTATGGTCAATACTACCAGTTGAATGTCCCTTTCTTCTCCGTGGCTGGAGTTGTTTATGTCACAGCTGGAGACTGTTGTGGTGTTTTCCCATAAGACCACTCGAACTTTTGCCTTTAGGAGGAAAATCTGTATAGTCCTTTTAGGCATAACATTTAAAGGGGTATGTTGGAGGTTGTTTTGGTATTTTTTCTGTCCTGTTTTCATGCATAGTTTTATGTATCCAGGGTGCTGTGTATTCTGGGAATGTGAGCAAGATGTGACTGCTGTAATTAGAATCAGATTGTAAGGAGGGAGATAATAGATTCAAACCGGATACAGCTGTTAAATGATCTCACCCAGCGTGGGGAGAGCATTATTGGCTTGCACCCTGAAGAGTTGAAATGATCCCCTTTTTGCTCAATTTATGGTGCCTCTTGCTGGGGGGTGGGGGATCCATGATCATAGTAATTTATGGAACAGATACATATTATTTTTAATCCTATTGGTGCATAAAGTCTATTGTGCTGTCCATACACAGTCCCAATATATAGAATCCATCTAATATCAGGCCGTATTATCAACTTACCTGCTTAAATTCATGCAAAGTTCTTGGCACCAACCATGGATTTTAAAATCGGTCACCAAATGATTGGCCCGGGTCATCTCATTATTGCTCGAACGGCGCATTGTAAATCAACTAATGTATGGCAAGTATTTATCTTGCCTTTGCAGGTTTTGTAGCTTTTATTAATCCCCCTACCCTTTGTGAGTCTCCCTCTGCTGGGAGAAGACCTATTGCCCTGGGCCTGCTGTTTGATAATGTTGTACCATTCATTCTTCCTTACCACGTGTAGACTTGTTGGGGAACTAGATGATGTTGCCACATCTTTTTAAGGTAATGAGATGGAGCAAAACCTGGTCCTAGGTTATATCCCTAAAAAATGGGTGAATATCTGTCTGCAACCCCAGCTGATATTTTTCCCAGGTTATAACGTGCATTTGTAGCCAGGTACTTACCTTGACCAGAAAGGAAAATAAGTGTCTGCCTCCTCCCTCTGCTCATTGAACTTTCCGTAAGTTTGAGCATGTGCAGCAGGGGAACTAGCTGTCAATCATGAAGGGTGGACATGCCCTTTAAAATGCTACTTCATTACCGTAAATACTATTTTTTTATATTTGACTCCTAAAGGATCGGACAAGGTAGCTGTGAGTGCCACCATGTTCTTGTTTTCCAGTATAACTGAACCCTTCAAACTTTGTGTGCCTCTTTTGCCAAAGATTTTAACCTCCGTCACAAGGTTTATTGACACTACTGCACTGTAACAGGATTGACAGCTAGAGAAGTGGGCGGTAACCTGCTGAAATAGCTCAGGACAGAGTGTGCGAGAAACACACTGGACTCCTCTTCTACTGCCAGTGAATAAATCTGGGGGGTGTGCCTGGGAGAGTAGAATTCTGGGAAATAAAGTAAATTTTCCAACGGCCACAGCCGAATGATATGACACAAATGACTGTTTTAAGTCAAAGCACCAAGATCTCTGTCCACACTTCTAAATGTAGAGCATAGGTAATGGTCTGGGTGACTTTTAATATATAATCATGATTGCCTTGTGGGAATGGGGAGTTTATTTAATCAAACTGTATACTGGAAACAATGTGCTTATGTGGTGCAAGTCATATAAGGACCTGCATGTTAACCCCAACAGATCTGAGATGGAATTGGGGGAACAAGGGGGTTTATGGGTGAAATCTGGAAGCATGGTTAAAGCTATTTTGTGGACTACTTAAAGTACAATGCTCATTCTTCCCAAGATCCTCTGTTTGGTGGCAAAGTCTTCGAGCTTACCAAATCCCCATTAGTCTCAAACCAAATAACTTCAATGTTCACATCACAAGCCGCAAAGAACCATGGGAAATGGGAAGAGCGGCAGAATCAATAAATGGATGAAAAGTTAAATTCAGAAATAACAATTATTGCCTTAATATGTTGCATATGACAAGGATTTCTTTAGATATTGATTTAAAAAATAATTTATTTGAATTAGCAGTGTGCAAAATTCAATTGTACTTTTCTCTCTTCTGCAGACTGTAGAGCATGGATTTCCTAACCAGCCAAGTTCACTGGCCTTTGACCCAATACTCCAAATTATGGCGATTGGAGCGAAATCCGGAGCTGTTAAGATGTATCCTTTAATGCGTTTGCGTTTTCTTCTGTGTTCCCAGAAGAAAAGGAATCTGAGGTCAAATCCTGTTCTTTACAAAGGCTACAGCTGACTTCCTTATTGTATTGTTGCTGGGATTCATTTTTTTTTTTTAAACCCTTCTAAAGTTTATTTGTAATGTCTTCTACTTAAGCTCATGTCGACTCTTCAGTTTCATGGATAATTGGTATCAGGAACACCTTGGATGGGGGAGGTGCCAAAACAATAGGAGCTCCTTAATTTTCCCAGGGAGAAACTATTTCTCAAGGGCAGGGCATTCCTGCATCTCTGCAATGGAATATTAACCCATTTAAGCACCACATTCTCTACAGGATGCAATATTAGATGTACTGGGAGATCTACAAAATGTAGATCATGTTAATGTATTTATGTAGCATAATGACTGACTTTGTAATTCTAAGCATAGCCGCACCTGCTAACTGAAAACTGTAGCTATTTAGGATAAATGGGAAGATTTGGCCCGATAATTATGTCCAACAGATAAATTGATCGATATATTAATTGTTAGCCTGATGGAATGTTAATGCTACATGCCAATGGTAATGTTGGAAATCCTAACAAATTACATGAGAGATACAACCAAAACTTAAGCCTAAGGGAATTATTGGACCGTGTGTACAGAATATGCAGCACCCAGGACTTGCCTACCTTACACCTTATAAAAATTAGTATTTGAAGGGATACTAGTGTCTTTGTGAGGTATTCCTTACTGGTTGCCAGACAGCAGGAATGAACTGGCATATGCCCTACTTCCCTTTGCTGCAAACCAATGTAGGGAGGCACAGAACGTTTGATGGAGCTTGATGATGTCACCGGCTCCACAGGGAAAGATTTGCTAGATGCAAAGGAAAGGATCTTCATATCCAAATGTAAGGTTGGGGGCAGAATTGGAGCCTTATTGTCCCCAAATGTTAAGCTATTGAATTTTTAAAAGAATACTATTATGACCTGTTTTTTAAATTCTCCCGTAGGGTTATTTTGTTTTTATAAGTGGCAATACAAATAGGCAGGGACCAAGAGTGCTGTATTGGATGTAGAAAATGACTTGATAAATGTAGTTCCCTTTTTAATGGTTAAATAATGTAATCCGGTAGAACTGAAACCTCTGCAAAAACTGGATGGGTTACCCCAGTATAATTGTGACTGGGGTTTCCTGCAATACTTTTGAAGTGGAGAGCACTTTATTGGCGATATACAGCACAGAAAATGGGAAGAATACGCAGTTCTAAAAAGATTATTTGTTGGTTCTGTTTACCGTTCCTGCGTTTCTCACCCTGCGTGGTTATTGGACTGTTTGCCTGGCTCGGAGTGGAAAGATAACATTTTCAATGTTGAATATTACCAACAAAACAGAATTTTCAAGTACGGATTTCTTTTTCTTCCCCCCCCCTCTTTGGTAACTGGGGAAAAAAAGTAGCCAAAGTAAATCAAAGCATCTAGTATATCCTAACCGAAGATAAAGTTTGTATCAATTTATGGCTTGAAGGTTTATAATAGGAGTGAACTTTCAGTTGGGTGGCAAACTTATTTTATGTAACCGAGTTTCAGACAATGTCGTTTTGCTGTCACTGTGTACAGTGCTTGGTTAGGTTAAGGGTAGCAGATTTAGTGAGGGTTGGTGGGGGGAGATTTAGCTGTTTCTAGGCAACATTCCCTCTGAATAGCTGCTCTCTGTTCAAACATAAGGGGTGGAATGTATCCCTGCGAGTTGTCCGACCGAGGATTCGGGAGAGTGCCCGTTACCATGGGGATGACTGAAAGTCTGGGTAAAGTGGATGACCGGATCACTTTACTGCTTTTGTGGTAGCTACATGTAAGCAAGAGTTACTGCCTTGCAGCTATGTGCTGGTTGCCATAATTATTAAGGTCCATACAATGTTCTGTCACATTAACTCACACCTGAGGACAGGTTGTATTTTTTTTCCAAGGTTCTTAATGTTTCTAAATTGTGCCATACTATGGAAATGGCCGTAAGATGTAACTAAACTAAAGCCTGTGTGGCAGGGGGGGCCCTTTAAGATTAGCGGACATAGAAATCTGTCTGTCCCGCTAATCCTGTCTGAGGATAAGTCGATTGGCTCAGATGGGATTATTGTTGTTCCCAAGTAAATCTGCTTTTTACTGCCACTCCATATTTTGCTCCTGCCAGAGATAGACTGTAAAATATCATCCGTCCCCAGTATCTGTCAAACTTCAGGATTACTCTGAAGAAATGAACATTCTAAACCAGTAGAAATATTTTCCATGTTGTTTTACCATCAATCCTAATTAGACATGTAAATGATCTTTTACCGGACACGTTAGATTAGAGACACAAGAAGGAAATAGAATCTGTGTGTGTGTGTCAGGGTGGTAGAATGTGGTGTTTGGGAATTCCACAGCGTCACCTGATCAGAACTGACATTTTAAACTGTCATGACAAGATGTTGGAATACAAGAAGCTACAGTGTGTGTGATGTGACTTCACAAGAGCTGCCCAACGTGCACAAATGCAGCGACGGGACAGAATTACAGAGCTGCTTGTGTATTGCAAATATCCAGGTCAGAATTCCTAAGCTTTTCCTTGCACTTGGGCATCTTTTTTTTTTTTTTTTTTTTTTTGTCCCCTCTTCCCCCTTGCACAAAAGGGCAGATTGTTATTTCGCAGCTGGAGTTGACAGTGAGTGAATTACAGCCTCGTTGCTGACACAGGAGGACACTGTGCCAATCAATGGACTGGGCTTTGTGCTGTTCACATTGAACATAGTTTAACAGTTCGTATGAGCAATGTCTGGCTGCAAAGTTGTGGGTACCCATGATTAGCTATAGCATTTCATTAGCACAAATGGACCTGCTGGGAACATAGTAACATAGTAATTGAGGTTGAATAAAGACATATGTCCATCGAGTCCAACCTTTATACCCTCCTTTTTAACCCTCCCTAACAGTTGATCCAGAGGAAGGAAAAAACCTAGCCAAAAAGGGGGGGGGGAAATCCTTCCTGACTCTAAATGCCAATCGGAAAGTATCACTGAATCAACCAGAACTACAGTATATGTATTAATATCAGTAATTCTCAGTATTATATAGTATCCCTGTACCAACCAGAACTACAGTATATGTATTAATACCAGTAATTCTCAATATTATAAATTATCCCCGTGCCAACCAGAACTACAGTATATGTATTCCAGTAATTCTCAATATTGTATAGTATCCCTGTACCAACCCGAACTACAGTATATGTATTAATACCAGTAATTCTCAATATTTTTTAACTTTAGAACTTATCTAGCCCACTTTTAAAGCTATTTAATGAACTTGCCATTACCACATCTGCTGGAAGACCCTGTTCCCTCTGTAAAGAAACATTTCCTAAACAGAAGATAAAACTTATTTTTTTCCAATCTTAAAGGATGTCCATGAGCCCTCTGATATGACAGATTATTAAACAATGCACAAGAGTTTACTGAACGGCACATTAATATATTTGTATAAAGTTATCATATCCCCACACAAACGTTGCTTCTCCAATGTAGACAGCCCTAACTTGTCTAATCTGCCTGCATAGTCAAGCCCCTCCATTCTCTTAATTATTTCAGTTGCCCTTCTCTGAACTGCTTCCATTTCCAAGATGTCCCTTTTTGTATATGGGATTCCAAAACTGTACCACATATTCCAAATGAGGCCTTACTCTCTCTTGAATCTATTCCCCTTTTTTTACAAGACAATATCTTGCTAGCTCTAAACATTGCTACAGCTAAGTCTGTTATCTACCAGAACCCCCAAATCTTTTTCCATTGGAGATTTACTTGATGCAGAATTATTTATGGTGTAGGTGGCACAAGGATTGTTAAACCCCAAATGCATCACCTTACATTTATCAACATTGAATCTCATCTGCCATTCTGCTGCCCATTTTGATAATCTATCTAGGTCTGCTTGCAGCACTTGCACATCATTTTAAGATTCCAAAGCTCTGCATGTCACCAGCAAAGACAGAGACCTTGCTCTCACTGCCTCCTTATAAAGGTTCATACACACGTGCGATCGTGGGTGATACCCCGCGATACATGTGTACGAACGGCCATTTCAGCTGATAATCGTGCTGTGTATGGGCACTTTATCGTCCGTAACGGCCTTTCAGTCGGGGATTGTTGGCCGTCCGTTTTGGCCGATAAAGTACCCATACACAGCACGATTATCAGCTGAAATGGCCGTTCGTACACATCATGTAGCACGGGTCATCACCCACGATCGCAGATGTGTACGAACCTTAAGTCATTTATAAACCGATTAAAAGTGGCCCAGTACGAAACCCTGAGGCACGCCACTTAGAACTTAAGCCCACATAGACCATTTACCACCACTCTCTGTTTGCGACCCAATAACCAATTCTCTATCCATGTATAATTGTTTTTTCTAGGCCAGCAGTCCTCAGTTTATACATTAGTTGCTTATGTGGCACAGTATCCAAAGCTTTAGCAATATCCAAGTATACAACATCCACTGCTGTGCCTTAATCTAAATTCGTAATCACCTCTTCATAAAAACCAAGTAGATTTGTCTGGCATGATGTCTGGCATAAATCCATGCTGACTGCTACTAATAAGATCAGTTCTGGAAACAAAGTCAAGGATATGATCCCGTAACAAAGTTTCCCTTAAACTGATGTTAGGCTTACAGGTCTATATTTACCAGGCTGGGAAAGACTACCTTTTTTTGAATATTGGTATTACATTGGCTTTTTTCCAATCCAGCGGCACATCACCAGACAAAATTTAATCTGAAAAGATAAGAAACAGTGGTCTAGATAAAACTGGACTAAGCTCTCTTAAGATTCGAGGATGTAGTTCATCTGGTCCTGGGGCTTTATTGATATTAACTCTAATTGTCTAATTGTTTCCATACCATATCCTCTCTCAGCCAGAATGAAGATTCCTGATTTATACCCTTTATATTATTACAGTCCCTGCTATAAGGACTAGGATTCTCTATATGCTTGTGAAGGTTCTCATTCATCCAGTTCATGGTATATCTGTTGTATTCAATTAGATCAACTGGACTTGAAACATCTTCAAGAACTACATTTCAAGTCCAGTTGATCTAATTGAATACAACGGGATAGGATTCTCTATAGTGAAAACAGTGAATATTCCTCATTTATACCCTTCATATTATTACAGTCCCTGCTATAAGGACTAGGATTCTCTATAGTGTATACAGAGTGAATATCCCTCATTTATACCCTTCATATTATTACAGTCTCTGCTATAAGGACTAGGATTCTCTACAGTAAATACAGAGGTAAAAAATGGTTTAGCACATTAGCCTTTTCAGCATCCTCTATAACCATCTTAGCGCCATTATTTAATGGTTCCACATTCTCGGTCCTCATCTTTTTACTATTGATATACTTAAAAAACATTTTAGGGTTAAACTTGCTTTGTTCTGCTATCCCTATTTCATTTTCTATTTTAGCTAGTTTAATTGTTTTTTGGAGTTTCTTATTACAGCTTTTATACTCCCTGTAAGTCTGTTCTGTTCCCTCTGATTTCAACATTTTAAAAGCCTTTTTTTTTTTTAAACACACCCTAAAGGTATACATTTAGAAATATAATAGTTTAATACCCCTTCAAAAGCAGTCCACTTCTGATCAATATCCTTACCTAGGAACAAGTCATCCCAGTCTATGAGCAGGAATGATTCCTTTAACAACATAAAATTAGCTTTCCTAAAGTTAAAGTTGTTAACCCAGTGCACTTTTGTTTTTTGCAGCTTATATAAAATTACACTATATCATGATTACTATTCTCAAAGCCTTCCCATTAACTTCATCTCCAAAATGAGCTAATGGTTATTAGATATCACCAGATCCAACAATGCATCCTGTCTAGTAGGAACCTCTGCCATCTGTGAAAGAAAATGCTCATATAGAAGATTTAAGAACTTTATAACTTTTGAGGTGCTGGCAGTTCCCTTACTCTAATCTTCGTCAGGGTAATCAAAATCCTCCATAACCAGAAAATGCCCCGTAACAGCAGCCATTGCCAACTGCATATGGAGATTTATTTCCACAACCACAGTGGTTAGTGGTTAGAAGTGCGGAGTTCGATTCCACCCTTGGACACATCTGCAAGAAGTTTGTTTGTTCTCCCCATGCTTGCGTTGGTTTCCTCCGAGCACTCAGGTTTTTCCCCACAATGATAAAGACTTACTGATAGGTTGTTTGTGTCAAATATATGTGCTTAGATTGTAAGCTCTTCGGGGCAGGGCCTAATCTGAATGTAAAGCATTACGGAAGATGTAAAAAAAAAAAAAGATGATAAATCCACAATAATAACAACCTCACTGGCATTTGGTAGCTTATAAGATACACCAATAATTTTACCAACTATCTTGCTTCCTGTACACAGCTCCACCCATTTTGTTTCTGCCTTATCATTTATACCCCCTTCTATCTCATCTTTTAAATTTGGCTTCAATTCTTGTTTAACATACGTAAACCCCCCCCTTCTTTTTTATTAACTCTGTCATGTCTAAATAAGGAGTATCCTTCAATATTTACTGTCCAGTCATGTGAATCATTTAGCCATGTTTCTGCTATACCGATCACATCATACCTTTTACCTTTAAAGCTATTCTAATTCCCGAGTTTTTCCAGCCATACTTCTTGCATTTGTAAATATACGTTTTAGGTTATCATTCAGTTTACTTCCATACTTGGACGTACATGCTCCCCCATCTCCTCCCTCCATTATCTTATTAGTCCCCCTGATCCCTAACCCCTCTATCTATCCTTGTGTAGTCCCCCTCCATACCTAGTTTGAAATCTCCTCCAACCATCTTCTCCCCCAAAACAGCTGCGCCATCGAGTTGCTGTCCATCTCTACTAAAGAGCCTGTAGCCAACAAAGGGGAACTAAATTGCTGAAAGTTATAATAAAATATTTCATATAAGCAATCTTAGTAGCCAAGTGATCTGTTTGGGGATCACTATCTCCATGTTAAAGACCATAATGATGTGCTTTCTGCTCTGTCTACCAAGTAGGTTATTATATCACTGGCTATACCAGAAGGCAAAGCATCATGGTCCATTTTAGTGCCAGCTGATTCTAGTAACCCAACTATAACACTATACTACTGGGTCCGTTTGACAACTTGAGGTTGTTTTGCTCATGTAGGAAGATACAGCCTGGTATTTGTAGATACTTTTACAGCATCTAACCTGTCTGGCTCTGATGTAAGCTGTATCTTCTTGCCCCTCATTCTAATCATGCCTCTCGGCTACTCGGACGTCTCTGCAATAGGCCTATTCAGAAATAAAGCGGATCCCTGCTTAATGCTATGAGCTCTTGGTTTTACTGCTGCTAAGTGGTCCCCTTTTTATTCTATCATTTTTTCCATGCATTGTACCATCTATGTATTTTGTATGGGTGGCAGCAGAAACACAATGACCAGTCCATCTTAACTGCTAAGCCTGGTTATGGGAGGATTGTGACCATGGGGCTTGTAGAATAATAGGTGCAAACGTTTGCCAGTGGTACTCCTCTGCAGCTGACCAGAAATAAGGAAACATCCAATTGGCTGCAGCAGATTATTAGCACAGGTAAACGTTTGCACCATAAATCCCAATTGTGGAGAAGACAAACTATTCATGTTTTTTCTTTGTTATTCAGAATCTCCCCAGAACTTTTTATTGACCCAGAATGTGAAACCTTTAATACACAGTACCCACCTGTTTCCTCTTCTTTACTTCACCTTGACTTGTGTATAGATATGGGGCCCCAGGAGTTGAGTTCACTGGCCTACACAAAGACACAGCCACCGTGACACAGATGCACTTCTTACCTGGACAGGTATGGTAGATATATAAGTGGAACGCTTTGCTATTGCATAATTGGTTCTGCATTTGTTTGCTAGGACTTTTTAAGTATTGTGGATTTGTGTCTATCTTTAGCTTGTTTAGGTCATCTGCTAACAGGTAATGACTTGCGCCTCGTACACGCGTCTGATACTTCGGACGACGAATGACCCCCTAGCACAAGGTGCACGCAGCACGTCTGTTTCGTCCGATAATCGCATGTGCGTATGTGTTTGTTCAGGTGTCGTTCGTCAATCCACCATGGAAGATCAAAGAGCGACAACCGAAAACATACATGTGTGATTATCGGACAAAACGGGCGTTCAGCACGGGTGTGCCTTGTACGAGGCTTAAGTCATTACCGGTTAGCAGATGTTGGTGTGTGAATTGTGGATTCAACCTGCTTTCTATCTTCTGCAATATTTACTTGAAGTTTGCTTCGTGGCTCAGTCCTCCATTCAGTCGGCGACTCAGGCCAATGGGAAAACCTGCTTTGTAGAAGCGCGTCTTCTCATTGGCTGGGATCGCGATTGCAGGGTTGGGGGAATCATTTTGCAAAAGAAAAAATTCTATGTTTATTAATGGATTGTTCAGTGAATAAACAATCTAAAGTAATTCAGTAAAATGTTTAATGGGCCTTTTGGGATAATGCCGAACTTTAAAGGATATGTACACTGGTGTTTTTTTTTTTTTTTTTTTAAATTGCCCATTACTGGAAACTATATTTCTTCCCAACATCAAGTGCCTTAGTATCCTAAACTTTTTCTGTTATGTATAGTTGGAATGGTGACAGTTGGTATGTGAACTGCATGGTGGGAAATTCCCTCTCCCAGTGCTGCTTTATAGGGATTACTGAGCATGCTTGCCCTTACAGAGAGTCAGTCTGGCAGGGGGACTGAGAGACTGAGCTTGTGCAAAACAAGTACTGGATTGAAGTCCTGTAGCAACACACACCTCAAAGTGCTGCTTGCATTTATAGATTGAAATGAAGCCAAGGAATGTTTCCAGTGTACAATTCCTTTAAACCAGTTAGGGAAACTGAATACATGAGTTGGTTGCCCCTGGCAGTATAGTGGGCAGTGATTAAGGTTTCAAATAAGTTTTTTAAAGAGTTTCATAGACCATCTTTAGGTTGGTGTACAATAGAAGATTTCACTGTCCATTAACCAATGATCAGTGACAAGGGATAGCCATACAGTGACTGATGTTTGGTTGCAGAACAAGAAGTTAATCTTTTTGATGTGTTCATTCAGCTCTTCATTATATATAGTATATCTGTATTTATTTTATCCTAGGGTCGTCTACTTTCTCTCCTGGATGATAATACTTTACATCTATGGGAGTTGCAGCAGAAGGATGGCAGCTCCCAGCTTGAAGAAGCAAGAAGCTTCATCCTTCCTGGAAGGCCAGGGTTCGACTGCGCTAAGTACTAAGATCACCTTCTTTCTCTCTCGCGCTTGTCTGTCGGGGGTGGTGGGAATGTTTAGTCACAGAAACTTTTGGCTTAACCTGTAGGCAGGAAATAGAGGATATGGACATCCTGATACTTCCCTTACCATACAGCCCAATAATACTATCATATAGGTCCTGTTAGGTGGCTGGACAGGCCTGGATTTTATATCTATTAAACAAAGTAAAAGATTGGATTCACCTTATTATACTTCATAATTCATGTATGTAAAGCAAAGGTCAACTGAGTAAACAGGTAATTCTTAATATGTTTGTTCTTTGCATAAAAGACCTTTGATATCCGAATTACCACACATGCACCATTATGTACTTTGATTTCATAATTCTAACTTTAATCTTATTGGTTGTCTAACCACTCCAGATCTACCCCCCTTTAAATTCCTGTGTCATCTGACCAATCGGTCATCTTATTTATTGGATTACTGCATTTAGGCCACGTTCAGGTTGAGTCCTGTGCAAGTGTTCCTGTATGCTTTTTACTGTTTATTTTGGAGAAAATTCTTTTTATGCTTATTAAGGACTAAATTGAAGTATATGTGGCCTATCTAGCCAATTAGATTGCTGTTATTGGGATTAGCTGAACATGGGACTTAATTTTACAAGCGTGGGGGTGAAAGATGTGCACCATGGTGATTGGAGGCTGCAGGTGGATGGGTATCTTTGTATCACACCGGTGATTGGTAGCACATTCCTACAGTACCCTACACTAATCTGTGCAAAGATTTATGCTCCTATATTGTGACTAAAAAGAGTATCCCACCCTAAGGCTAGGTATATACACAGATTTACTAGCATAAAACTGCTGATTAAAAGCTTGCATCAAGTCTTGTAGTTACTGTTCCCTCCCCTAGCTCAGTGAGTTTAGACCTGCTCAGTGTGTTTCACCCAGGAAGAGGGAGGGATTCTCCAGTTGGCTATCTTCCTGGGCTAAAGGAAGTTCGAGTAGTCCAACTAGTATACATTTAATTTAAGATTACTCGCTTAATAAGGGATATATCATTTTATTCTGAAAAATTTGGTTTAGGATGGATTTCCCCTTTAAAGTCGGTTATTATTTTGGAGAAATGAGTGCACATATCCAGCCAAACATCTGAATTACAGTGTAACAAAACACTAACTAATGGGAATGACTGGGTGCAAATGCAGGTCAGAACATGTCTTTAGGCACAAATGTTACTTTTGGGAAACTGTGTTATGGCTAATAAATTGTTGGTTAAAGATCTTTTATTTTGGATTTACACCCCCTCTGTTTTATTTCAGTTCCCCTCCAAGTATCACGCGAATAACCGTGATCCTGGTGTCTGCGTCTTGTGCTGTGGCTGGGCTTGGGACAGAAGGAGGAGGGGTATATTTTATCCAGATCCCTAGTTTAAAGCTGCTGGAGGAGAAGACTTTACTTCAAGATGAGATAATCCAAAGGTAAACTAAAGCTTGGAACTTGTTCTGCAGAGAGGTGGGTGGAGGGAGGATGGTAGTGATAATTATTACAGTAATTACTCCCATTTTACTACTTGGAATGGGACTTTCTGCTTATGTTTTAATTACCAAACTGAAATCCTGTACATGGCAGTAATTACGATGTCTTGGGCCTGCTTGTTGGGATAGAGACTAGAAATTGCCTTTTTGCACGGCCCTGCTGTTTATTATTTCGTAGGTGTTGTGTTGGTAATGTGTACAGAAAAAACGCTCAATGATTTTGTGTTAAAACAAATGTTGTGAATTGTTGGAGTGGAGTGTTAGAACTATGGAATTCAATGTCTGACGTGTGCCGTCTGTGTCTGGCAGCTTGCCGGATGATTACAGGTGCGGGAAAACACTGGGGCCTGTGGAATCTTTGCAGGAACATCCACATCAATGTGGAAAGATTCTCATTGGCTACAGCCGAGGATTAGTGGTTTTGTGGGACCAGGAGAGTCGCAGAGCTGAGCATCTGTTCCTTGGAAATCAGGTAGGCTATAGAGTACCTAGTATATAAAGCTGCCTGTAGTTGGACTGTTGTTTATTTTATTGCTGATCAAAGAACTAGAGAATGTCTGTTCTGTCAGACTGTGGCCTTTCAGGAAGACGGATCGCATGCTGATTCTACATACTGATTTCCTCCTTTCTTTACAAACTTCCCCTCAATGGAATGAAATGGGTTATATCAATATTACATTGGCCATACAACTGGTCAGCTGGCAGGGGCAATGCTGGGAACTGTAGTTTTTAAATCTGCAGCACAGATGGTTTAAGGTCACCTGTTTCTATTTTTAAGATTTAATATGCAAGCTTACTGATGACCTGAAAATCAATCTGTTGGCAGCCAGACGCTGATAGTGGGTGTGAATACAATTCCTGTATTTACCTGGAGAGATTCCATAAGCAAACCGTGTGTGTGTTCAGGGAATGTTGAATTGTTTGATTAATTTTCATACTTTTCTAACAATCCCTCCCTAATGCTGTGGCCTCTTATTTGTTTATACTCCGCAGCAGTTAGAGAGCGTCTTTTGGGAGCGCGAAAGCTCTTCGTTCATCAGTTCACACAGTGATGGAGGGTACATGGTGTGGGAGGTCACTGCCGGATCGAGCACCACATTGCAGCCCACCACCTCTAAAATACCATATGGTAAGTACCAGGTAATTTCTGTCTCTTTGTGATTGGTTAAAGGGTATCTCCACCCCCAAAATATTTTTTTCTGTAATGTATGGGACACCATTTTCCACCCCCCAAACGCTAGGGTTTTAACATTAAATAATGCCCAGAAATCGACTTACCCACCTTCGTTACCTCTACTTCTCTTCTGTTCCCGGAAGTAGTAATAGGGGCCAGACCGGAAGCCGCGTCTGTGATTGGTTGAGAGTCAGCTGTCGGCTATTGAGAGAGCTGAGGGAACAAAGGTGAGTAAGTAGATTTCTGGGCAGTTTTAATGTTAAAACCCTAGTGTTTAGGGTTGGAAGAGGGTCACCTACACTACAGAAAAGTTTATTGCTTAAAGAACCATGCAGCATGGAGGGATCCGGAGGGAGGGGGGAGAGCTCCCCTGTGCTTGCCAAAGACCCCAATGAGGACAAGGAAGTAGCATGCACTGGATGACACACAAGACCGCTCCTACTCTTCACTTTGCTGGACTTTCAGAAGGCCCTGCAGAAGAACCATAAGGAGCTAAGGAGTAAGGTCAGGATATATGAACACTACACAGTGGGGGCAGTAGTGGGGTAAATTTTAATTTTGGGGGTGGAAATGCACTATGGAGGTCTAGGGTCTGTCTGTCTGTGCACCTGGCTTTGCACAGGCGCTTTAAATAATTGCAGCTTCGGTGTTCTTATTAGTCTCTGGGGCCATAATAGAAAGCTATTTTGCAGCTTCCATTGTAAACCAGAAAGAAAAGACTTCAAATGTAATGAATTAATTTTTTTTAGGTCCCTTTCCCTGCAAAGCCATCAACAAAATCCAGTGCAGATCCAGCAGTTCGGGGTGAGATTTAATTCAATATTAATACCTGCTTCAGAGATATACTATAATGAAGAGCTCCCCAAATGGCATACCGCTTTGTATATAGTTGATCTATGTTAAATGTTATATATAACCCCTTACAGGATATATAATATACAATCTATTGTAAATTACCTTTATTGACCATCTGTAATTGCTGATAACAAATCAAAATATTGATACCTGCAACAATTTAACTGTAAACCACTGTCTGTGATTGGCTGTGACAAACATGGGGCGTGTCACCCTCCCACTTGAGTTCTTGAATTCCGTATGCTTGCATCCTTTTTAGGAACCCTTATGTCATATTCAGTGGAGGAATGCCAAGAGCTAGCTACGGTGACCGGCACTGTGTCACTATCCAGCAAGGAAAGAATTTGGTAACCCTCGACTTCACTTCTCGCGTGATTGACTTCTTTACCGTGTGCCCCCTAAAGAGTGAAGATGGTATGACCACTGTAAATACAAATCTGCTAAAGGGCTGTCTCTGATTTCTGTTTTGTTACAGTTTAGAGTCACTATCTATAGTGAAACTACGGGTGGTTCCTTTGTTCATACCAATAGAATGGAATGCAATCAGACTTTTCACTCTAAAGACCGTAGATTTTACATTAGGAGAGATTCAGCCAATCATCTCGTGTCAGAAGAATTAAAACAAATATTTGGTTGCCCTGGGGTAATTCCGCTTGTAATCGTATTAAAGCCAAGACTTGTTATTAAGAAGCAGCTAGTGAAAGGAACGCTGTACATCTTAGAATTCGCGCAGGATTGTTTGGTTTTTCTGTTGCTATAGTACAAATGGGAACAGAGATTTTGAGAGAGAGACAATCTGTTACGTGACTCATGGCTGCTTACAACATTGGTTTGAACATGTGTCTGAAATTGATACAAAGAGGCATATCTTGTGGCATTTTTTAATAGATGGGGTATAGTTAAGTTTTATTTTTTCCCCATTAAGGTCATACATGGGGTGGAATCATAAGAGATCTCGAGAAGTCTCCCTGATATTAGTATCTGCTTCTTATACCTCCATATTGACTCCAGGGTAGATTCTGACAGTTGGTATATTTGCTTCTGCTGTAATTGCACAGTTAATTTGGGTTGAAAAAAAGGATATTCTCCCTGTCCAAGAAAACGTCCAAACCTCCTTTTAAATGTGTGATTTAGCCGACACAACATTTCCTGGTAGAGCATCCCACAACCCTACTTCCCTCACAGTGATCAACCATTTACGTTGCTTAAATGGCTTTTCCTCAAGTATAAAGGGGTGGCCTCTAGTATTGTATGAGAGAAAACATCCCCTGCTCATTAGCTGTAGCTCCCTGTAACCTTTTTATAGGGTTACCTCACAATCGCCTTTTTTTCTAGGTACCCAAAACTGCACACTCAAGATGAGGCCTTACGAGGGCTCTATTCAGAGGCAGAATTGCTCCTTTTTATACAGGAAAGAATTGTATTGGCTTTAGCAGATACTGCCTGGCACTGCTTAGAGCTACTAAGTCTATTGTCCACAATAACTCCCAAAATCCTTCTCTATTGAGTTAACTCTTGACTCGAATCCATTTAGGGTACAACTATCATTGGTTGTTTTTTGCCCAAATGCATAACATATCGTCAGTGGGTGTAGTGTCTTTCCCGAATGTAGGCCGACCATTCTCGTCAGGCTTGCGGTTGTTCGAGAGACTGAAAATTTCCGCGGTAGTCTCCCTATAGAGGCCGTGGTCCAGGGAAACGCACAGTCCCAAACATCCTCCCTATGCTGTGTATATGCTGTGTATAGGGAGAAGGCTCGGGACTGTGAAAGATCCTGTTATTTATCAAGATCAGGATACACAAAGGTCTGGCATGTGTGCACCCAGGTTAAGGGACATCTTTGTCCTGAAACACAATTTATCTTGATTGCGAATTCTAAACCCACAGATTAAAATGATGTATCGCTTGTCTTTTTAAGTAATTTCTAATCAGAGATATAGAAAATTTTCTCTCATACCTCTCTTTATCTGCTCTCCCAGTGGGACAGACATGTTCCATGTGCAAGGGGGAAAGTGATGATCTGTCCAATTGGCTACTTCTTGTTCAAAGACCAGCAAAGGGTTATGAGAAATTAGCTGCAGAGCTGCTGTAATTGAAAGATTTTCCTGATTTCGCACAAGTCTCTCTTTAATTAGGGAGAACTTAGAAATGCAAGTGATCTATTATTTCATCATCAGTTTTTGGGCTGACGGTCAGGATAGATGCGACATGAAAACTACAAGTCCCAGCAACCGGAGAATGCTGGAAATTTGTTATTAAAGATTCTGTTGTAGATCATTGAGGGATTTATTATAAAGAAGGAGAACTATCTTCTCAGTTTGAACACAATCTACTACTTTACATTTTAATGAATGTTACACTGTGTTTTGGGCACAACTTGTATTTGTTTTTTTGTTAAAGTACAAGTAAATCCTAAGCAAGGAAAACACTGAATCAGAAGACTCTGCCTTGATATAAAAGCTGTAATCTGTGCCTCACCTCTCATTTTAATGTGGGTGCTGGGAAATTTACATTTCAAACATAGGGTTTGTGTTTTTCCCCCCAGAATTCCTGTAGTGCACAGTGTGGTCATTGACAAGTGCACATGCCCAATCCATACTTACTGCAGGAATTTAACAGCAGGTCTCACCCTCTAGTAGTCTCCAGCCAATCTTGTTACAGTTCATATTGGACGGGACCATGTGACTGAAGTCAGGAGTTGTGGCCAGACAGTGCACATGCAGTTATCCAGTTTTTCAGGGAATTACATATACTTTAAACGGCAACTATACTGAAAAAAATACTTTTCCTCATCTTAATCTATAAATAAATGTGTAAATAGCACTTACTGTGTGTGTGCTGTTGCATGCATTCAATCCAGTACTTGTTTTGCTCAGTATCCCCCTTCCTCTTTTAAACCCCCCCCCCCCTCCCTCCGTCCCCCCTTCTTTATTAGGGAATGCATGCTCAGTAATCGCTGAGGAAGCCTTGAGAGAGGGAGTTTCCCTCATACCATCTGTCAAAACTGCACCCAGCATACCTTATGTCACCATTCCATCTACAGCAGAGTTTATGGTAATAAGGCACTTGATTGACAGATATGCTTCAGATTTGATATCTTAAATTGACAGAACAATAGAACTGGTACAGTGGTGGTTGGGAAAAATTCTAGTTTCCAGTAATGGCCAATTTAAATAACAAAAAAAAAAAGTTTGGTATAGATGCCCTTTAATCCATTTACTGCAGTGGTAATTTACAGTGTATTGGTGTTCAGATTATATAGTAAAAAATGTTCCTTTCATTCTTCTTTAATATACTATATATATTCATTTACATTATCTCTAGTAGAAATTGTCTCCATTTAAATCACATTTGGAAGCATTTGAACTTTTTGTCCTGTGGATAACTGGAAGTTTTTCCTGACCTTGTAGTGAGGGATTATAAATAGGGGCACCCCACAATAATCAATTTCATTGTTTCTCTTTAGGCTCTGACAATCCCACTGCTCTGGTTGTTCTAGTGGAGGAGGAGCTGGTGGTGATTGATCTACAAACCCCAGGCTGGCCGACCATCCCGTCTCCTTACTTGGCTCCTCTTCACTCGTCTGCCATCACCTGTGCTTATCACATCTCCAATGTTACACTGAAGTTATGGGAGAGGATAATCAGCGCTGGGGAACTCCAGAACCCACATCTCTCTCCTGTGGTGAGGAACCTTGAATGTCTAAAATGTATAGAGGCCTGATGTAATAGGACACGCCTGCTGTTTAATTGATTCCTCCAATCAAATGTAGTGTAATTTGATGTGACTCTAGCACGCCATTTGCTGACAGTCCTTGTTTCCTGTCTTTAGAGTTGGCCAATAGAAGGCGGTCGGAATCTAGCAGAGGAACCTGCACAGAGAGGACTCCTTCTGACAGGGTAAGCAACGTGTTTGTTTTTTATTACTGGACAGAAACTCCCCCTCTGCTGCTGATCCGACATAACATGCACCGAATGAGAGGTCTGTAATAAGGCTTTGGGGACACTGCCTCTCCCTGTTTCAAACTTAATAATGTGCTGCCTGCTGGTAGATGCTAGTCCCAGCCTATGCGTATCTCCCCATACATTGTTCTGCTCCCTATAATCTCCTGCACTTTGAAGGAAGCTGAGAGCAGAGCAATATATGGGGTCTCAGTGATATAACCACATTTAAGTGTAGGTCAGCCCTCCAGTGTATTAGCCAATGTCAAGATAAGTCCTCCAAGTCCTGCAGTTCATTAGCCAATGTCAAGTAAGTCCTGCAGTTCACTTAGCCAATGTCAAGATAAGTCCTGCAGTTCATTAGCCAATGTCAAGTCCTGCAGTTCATTAGCCAATGTCAAGTCCTGCAGTTCATTAGCCAATGTCAAGTCCTGCAGTTCATTAGCCAATGTCAAGTAAGTCCTGCAGTTCATTAGCCAATGTCAAGTAAGTCCTGCAGTTCATTAGCCAATGTCAAGTAAGTCCTGCAGTTCATTAGCCATTGTCAAGTAAGTCCTGCGGTTCATTAGCCAATGTCAAGTAAGTCCTGTGGTTCATTAGCCAATGTCAAGTAAGTCCTGCAGTTCGTTAGCCAATGTCAAGTAAGTCCTGCAGTTCGTTAGCCAATGCAAGTAAGTCCTGCAGTTCGTTAGCCAATGTCAAGTAAGTCCTGCAGTTCGTTAGCCAATGTCAAGTAAGTCCTGCAGTTCGTTAGCCAATGTCAAGTAAGTCCGCAGTTTCGTAGCCATGTCAGTAAGTCCGCAGTTCGTTAGCCAATGTCAAGTAAGTCCTGCAGTTCGTTAGCCAATGTCAAGTAAGTCCTGCAGTTCGTTAGCCAATGTCAAGTAAGTCCTGCAGTTCATCAGCGATTGTCAAGTAAGTCCTGCAGTTCATTAGCCATTGTCAAGTAAGTTCTGCGGTTCATTAGCCAATGTCAAGTAAGTCCTGCGGTTCATTAGCCAATGTCAAGTAAGTCCTGCAGTTCATCAGCGATTGTCAAGTAAGTCCTGCAGTTCATTAGCCAATGTCAAGTAAGTCCTGCAGTTCATCAGCGATTGTCAAGTAAGTCCTGCAGTTCATTAGCCATTGTCAAGTAAGTCCTGCAGTCATTAGCCAATGTCAAGTAAGCCTGAAGTCGATGCCAATGTCAAGTAAGTCTGCAGTCATAGCCAATGAAGATAAGTTCTCAAGTCCTGCAGTTTATTAGCCACTGCTGTCCTTATTAACAACAATCGCCCTCCAGTTTATTAATCCATTGTTATCTATCACAATCCTACACTTAAAATTTTGCGGGCAACAATGTAAAATGGGAATAGTGTCTTTAAAAGGATGTAACTAATGTTTAGAGGTATGTAATGGGTTAATTTGGGCCTGAAATCTGCAAAAATAAAAAGGGGAAAGGATTGTTTTGACCGTGAAAACTTTGCACCTTGATTTGTTTACCCATCTACTGGTTTTAATGCCAGTAATGTTTAGGCACGTGCTGTGCAGAGAACATTCTGTCTTTGGATATTTTCACTTTAATACTTGTGCAGCTTCCGTGGCGTTGGATTAGAATCCCACTGTAACTGAAATCCTCAGTTTAGGCATTTGGTATGGCAGCTCCTATTAATAAATTATTACAGATCTGTTCTGCAGGGAACAGGTTAATAAACATGGTATTTCCTTCGGAGCGCATTTTGCTACTGGACACTAGCAGACAAGGGCTCTTTTATATGCTCTTTGTAGCTCCCAGGAGGTTTTATTGAAAGAAATGGTCTCCTGATCCTCCTAGTCCTTTCATACGCTAGTCAAACAACTGGGCCATCATGGCAGAGCGAGCACCATTGGGAATTTCTCTTTCCTGAGCTTGGGAATGTTACAAACCTGTCTGTGGTGCTGAATACGAGTTAGCTGCACTTTCTATCCAACTCTGTCCACTAGTTTTTATTCTGAAAACTTTATTAACACTAATGCTGTACCAGTAATAGAATACCAATGGGCCTTTACAAAAACATAGACGGGGTGGATTTCTCTTCCGACCCCCTGTGTGTCTTGTGTCCAAGGGCCTGCAACCCTGCGCCGCCTAGTTCCCATTGTGCAGGGGAAGCTGCGTAGCACTGTACGTGCTTAACAAAGTTCCTCGCTTCTGCATTTTCATTGGTACAGAGATATGTTGTGCGGATGTTTTTGCAGGTTGGAATGTGGAATGTTCCTGGATCCTCTATGGGCCCCAAGTCTCCTGGGAATCCTGTGCCTGTTCATGATAGTTTGGGAGAGGGTTGAGCCATCCCTTTCTGAAGATGCAATATGTGTTATAAACAACTGCCGTAAACTGGGAAGGGAGTGGGGGATTGGAGAAGGGAATTTATCATAAAGTGAGTGTTGGAGATCCAAGTGAGCAGGGAGATTCTCCCAGCTGGGCGTGGGCTAACATCCTTCTATTTAATTTGGCATGTGTGGAGGGAATGAAAAACAAATTGGAACCATTTATTGGACTGGAGGAGGCGGCAATGAAGGCCTTGGGGCCTTGACAGACCCATGAGGATGAAATGGAAGTGTTAGGATGTGAGCTCAGCCCGATGTGTGGGGGGGGAGAATAGGGCAGCCAGAAGGTTACATAAGTAGGGAGATTCCTGGTTGCCTGCCGTGTACGTGGAGCTCAATGCTGCAACATTCTCTACTTGCACTGCCATGCTCTGTTCACTAGCCTCTACTACTGCACTTTCTATTGTAGATCAGTGTTTACATTGCTTTTTCTTTTCTCATGACCGTACTTCCTGTGTCATATCCTCTTTCATGCATCAACATGTCATATTTATTTATATGGAAAGCTCTGCTGTCTGCCTTTAAAATTCCCCTTTTCATATGACCTGACTTTCCGAGCCAATAGCCATGGTTAGGAGTGTACAGCTGTAATTCTTTAATGCCCCGTGGCTATCTTTGCTCATTACCATGGATTTTATTTCTAAACTGGATGAAGATCTTGGTAGCGACATAGCATTGTAGGATTGTGATATTCTGCATTGGAAAACCCTGCACAGGTTTGTTTAGTTTAAATGCTGTTCTGCAGAATCCAAGAATAAACCTCAGGAATTTTCTAGGTATTAACACAGACGTTTTATTTGTCTTTTTTTTTTTAAGACGCAGGAAAAGATGATGTACCGCGTTTAGCCAGTCAATGTTACAGGGTAACCTTTTTTTGGGGGGAAAACAAGTGAAATAAAGGTGATACCGTTACTGGCTGACTAAGATGATCATAGCAAGCATTCAGACACTCTAGTTATAAAGGAGCTGCAATGTTCTGAATGTTGCTATGATCATCTTAGTTAGCCAGTAAAGGAATCACCTTTATACCACTTTTGTTTTTTTTTTATTTCAAAACGGTTACCCTGTAATTTTTTTGATCAATACTTTAGGTTACAAAAAAATGTATTGGCAAAAAATCAATATTGTATCGTGCTTGGAACAACATTTATCCCAAAAAGGGAGCACGGACAGTGATTTATATGACCAATTCTCTCTGATTTGATTCAGGAGATACATGCAGGGAAAATTTTCATTTTTTGTCCAGAATCCACCATTGTTTTCTACAGACCAGCCCAATAGCCCATTGATTCAATCTAAAGATCCATAGATGTCCTGTGAAGGAATAATCCTGATACATTGTTGGTGTGCTAAGTACCATTTCATTGCACCCTGGAGTGGTTCATTTGATGAGTGTGTGGGTGTCTTGATATGTTGGAATAGCACATTGCTGTAACATTAGAGAGGATTTCTCACTTTCAAATCAGTCTGACCATAAAACGGGGCCAGCTCTTTTGTAAAATAATAATTAATAAGCTAGTGTATGTGTGCTTTGGCCTTTAATTCATCTTGTTTTGTGGGTGAAGGTTGTTTAAAAGGCAAGTTATTGTCAGGGACTGAAATAATAAACTAGGATTCATTTTTCATATTGCATTCAGGAAAAATATTTTCCTTTAATCTGTTTAAGGCGGAGGCCACACTGCAACGCAAAGGAATTGTGCACAAAATCGCGAGCGTTATCACAAAACGCAAACGGACGCGCAATCGCAGGAATTTTCGCGCGCCCGCGATTTCCATTTAGAGAAAAACGCGCTAGTGTTAATTTTTCCCAACTATCACGGTACCATTATTTTGTTGGTCTGCCCCCTATTTCTTTAGATATCCAGCGTTACTTTCAGCTGTCAATCAAGTGCCTAGTATCCTAAACTCTTCGTTGTGTATAGTTTGCTGTAGCTCGAATGGTAATAGTTTGTACATGAACTGCATTGTGGGAAATTTCCTCTCCCAATGCTGCCTCATAGGGATTACTGAGCATGCTTGCCCTCACAGAGAGTCAGACAGTGTGACAGGGGGCTGAGCTTGAGAAAAACAAGTACTGGATTGAAGTCATGCAGCAACACAAACACATCAGTAAGTGCTACTTACATATATTCATTTATAGATTGAAATGAGGCAAATTAATTTTTTTTTAGTGTATAATTCCTTGTATAAGCTGTTTAAAGGGATATTAAATCTCCATTTTTTTATTTTGTAATTTTTAAGTATATGAATTGTGTAGCGTCTGTCATCTGTCTCCATATGCAGTTCATGTACTAACTGAGCTTGTTTGATGTTTCAGGCACGAGGATGGGACTGTGCGCTTTTGGGATGCCTCTGGGGTGGCATTGAAACCTCTGTACCGATTAAGTACTGCCGGGATTTCCAGACAGACTGTGACCACAATGAGAGTTTGAATCAGAAGTAACGAGGAGGACTGGCCTCCCTTCCGCAAGGTACGTGGTCCCTCCCCTTTATTGCTGGCTGTGTTTGTGGAAGGTTTACATATAATCTCAGGGAGTTTTTAAAGGGCATGTTCACCCCTTACATGAAAAATTCTATATAGGTAAATCTCCCACCAAAACCCATAGCTACACTTTTTGGAAAGCTGACAGACGTTGGCTAATCTGTTATGCAGCAAATGATGTTTCCTCTTCTTCTGCCTCTCTCTAGTTTTTTTCTTTTTCAAGCTTTTCTAGTTTTCTACAAGTCGCACATGCTCTGAGCAGGCAGCTAATGGAATAGCATTCAGTCATTGGCTGTGGTGTCTCCTGTTACATCCATGACTGACCGCTGCTAACTAGAGAATGGAAGAGGGAAGAGAGGTAACGGAACATTGGGAAACATTTCAGGTTAGACTTTTCATTTCAGGGGTGAAATTGCCCTTTAACCAAATGAACAGGTAGAAAGTGGCGTTCAAGGCTTGCTTAGTTCCGGGGAAGTTGGTCTGTCTGCCCACTAAGCAACTCCAGGTGTTGGATCACCTGACTGAAAGCTGCGCAGACACTTCCTGAAACAATGAATCGTGTGGCCATTACACTTGCAAGAACTGGTCCCATTCCAGAACTTCTTTATAATGTGTAAGGACATGCAGCACCCAGTTTACTCAAAGTGGTTTATTGAGGTTTGGCTAATCTCTATGCTTTACTATTCTGTAGGTAGGGTGTTTTGACCCATATAGCGATGATCCACGTTTGGGCATTCAGAAGATTGCACTTTGCAAGTACAGTGGGAAGCAGTGGTAGCAGGTACCGCAGGACAGGTAAGTGGGAACATGTCGTCTTGGGAACACAGGTTTATTTTTTTATTATAAAGTATAGGCTGTTGGTTCTGGGCAAACCGGGGAGAAAGTGTCGGGAAAATCACTTCCTAGTGACATCAGCAGGAATGGCCTCAAGGGAACCATTTCACTTCTATTGTAAAAACCTGTCTTTATTCATAGTGAATCCAACCATTTTACACGGCGTATTGGAGCATCTGGGATTAAATGTAGCACCAGTGATACCGATAGTGATAGGGAAATGAAAGTTACTGTAATTAGACTGTAAGGCTGCAGAGGCACCAGATTATCATGGCAACTTTTATGGTATAACCCTTGCTGTCTGCAGGTTATGGGGAGGATCTGAATGATGAGAAATCTGATCACATGATCAACGGTCACTGTGGACCGTTACAGGAAAGAGAAGGGTTTACGTGGAAAGGCCACGATAAGCTAAACCCAAGGAACGGTTCTCTTCTTTCCCGCCTGGATTTCAGACAGCCATGTTGATACAGTGCATTCCGCCTGCGGCAGTCACTGCTATGCACTGCATTCAGAGTGGAATTTGGTAGCGTTCGGTACCAGCCACGGATTTGGGCTATTTGATTATCATCGAAGGAGTCCGGTTCTTGCCAGGTAAACACAAGCTGGTGGAGTGAAAATCAGAAACGCTGAATATTCTAATTCTCCCAACTGATTATTTAAAGAAACATTTTCACTCTCAAACAAATAACTGGTGACTTGTGGTTACCTTCCCAACCCTTACTGCTATGTTAGGTGGGCCCCCAAACTCGTATTGGTGGGCTCCTGGTCTCTAATTTCCTGGTGGCTCTCACACCCAGTCGGCACTGATGGAACTATGCAGGGTCCCAACCTATGGCTTTAAGCCAAGCCCCCTGACACACCCCCTCTTCTACCCAATCGTCCGCTATCAGGTCCACAGTCGCTGTTTAAAACTACGCACCGGACCAGTACGATTGTGCACAGATTTACTCCCGTACACACACCAGCTGTTAAAATAATCAAGGTAATGTTCGGAAGATTGGGGCCCTCTTGGTCCCCCTGCCCTCACGGGGGCTGTAGTTACTCCATTGGATCTTTGTTTAACTGTTAGGCTGGGTACACACAACGGATTATTTGTCCCGAGCGAGCCAGGACAAAGGTCCCTCGGTCATGGCATAGACTTTATTAGTATAAAAAATTAATATTTCCTGGCAAGGAAAAGCCGTCCGTGTTGCCAGTCTCCAGTCTGATCCATTCGCGAGTGTGTTAAACAGATTGTGGGTTTTATGTTCGTTAGTAAAGATTATTGATCCGGTAATCGGGATCCCGTAGCTTCTGCCACTTTCTGTAGCTGTTGGAACTCTGACCACAGGAATGGGTTTAGACGTTTATCGATTGAATCCTCCAATGCCACGGATCATTTCATTAGCTCGACTCATTTATAATTTAAAATGTTGACTTTGATTTTCTTGTTGCTTGTAGTGTTTGTCCTCCAGCTGATCAAACCAATGTAAATGATCTTAAATGCCTATTGGGATATACTTCCCACGTACGGGCAACCTGACCTGATTTGTGCAGTTGCTGGTAAAAAAGCAGGTTTGACATAACGGATTTTTGTTTTGTTGTTGCTTCCTTTCTACAGATGCACCCTGCACCCCAACGATTCCCTGGCTATGGAGGGCCCGTTGTCCGGGTCAAATCTTTAAAGAAGTCTCTGAGACAGTCTTTCCGCAGGATACGGAAAAGCAGGGTTTCTGGGAAAAAACGTCCAACGGGCAGCCGCCAGCAGGGTAAGGAACAATTAACACAACATAACTCGAGAGAAAATCCTGACTGGAATTGTTAGTGACTTGATCAGTGCTGGTTGTGGTGTGATGTTTCATTTCTATAGCAAAGGCGAACGCTCACCTGCAGAACAGGCAGGACCTCACGACCTCGATATGGCCCCTGTGCAGAGGAGAATCGAACCTCGGTCTGCCGATGACTCCCTTTCGGGGGTTGTGAGATGCTTGTATTTTGCAGACCGTTCCTGAGGGATGGCAAGTACTTCTCTCTCTTCTCCTTTAATCTATTCATGGAGGTTAAAGTTCACATTGTGCCTCTGATGGAACCAAAATCTGTATCCTTGGGTTAAGGATAGCTAGGTATATTTCATATTTTGCACAGTGACCTGGAAATGCTATTTCCTCCAACACCAACTGCTTTTTTCAGCACATAATTCGATGTTAGTAAGCTGGCCCCTCCCTCCATGCTGTCAATCAGGCTGAGACTGCTGACCTCACAAACCAATGATTGACAGCTGTTTCACCTGCTGCCTTTTCTGCACATGCTCAAGTTTATAGAAAGCTCATTGAGCAGAGAGAAGATGCAGATGCCTCTTACCAGAAAGGATTGGAACTTATCATTAATATCTGGTTACAAATGCATGTAATAAGCTGGTAAAAATAGCAGTTGGTGTGGCAAGCAGCTGACAAGCCACCTTGTTGGGTTTCTTTTTGAGGGTGGACATGCCCTTTAACCATCATTATGTTCCATATGTGGAAAGCCAGTAACTAAAATGAGAAAAGTGCCACAATACAACAGGTGGCACCTTCCCTAGAATTTAACAAAATATTTTATTTATGGAAAATTGTCTGTTTGTACACTGTGGCAAGGCTGGTAGAGTCTTAAGTAACCTCAATCCTGTGCTCTTTCATAGCTGTTCATCACGGCCCCACTCTGTGGTCAGGCACCAACTCTGGCTCTGTGTACGCCTATGCCTTGGAGGTGCCATCGCGGGAGAAAATTATCTGACCGTTGTGCAGAGGCGGTGCTGGGAAAGAGATCCAACTTATGCATCGTGGCCCAGTGGTGTCTATTGCCGTCCTGGATGGACGTGGAAACCCTTACCAGAAACCCTATGAGGTATACGCGTGACTTGGCTAAAGCCCTGACATGCAGGGAGCCCACTCAGTGCTAATTGCCTCCGAGGAGCAGTTTAAGGTGAGTTAGTTACTATGGACCTACTATGGTCACTGTTTCCAGTCTATATATTTCATGGGTTATTATAAGATATTTTAGATATTAAGACACTTTTAGGGAGATTCAATAAAAGTTGTATCATTAAAATTGGTGCTAATTTTGCCCCAACCATCAGATCTTATTTAACATTTGAAAGCTAACATCTGATTGGTTGGGGAAAAATTAGCACCATTTAACGATCAGAACTTTTATGAATAACCCTGTTATCTATACATCGTGTTAATATGGACTGATTGCAGCTTTTGCTATTATGGCCATGGCAGATAAAACGTCAAAGCAAAAAAACCTCTGTGGTTACGCAGGTGTGAAAACCGTTATGGATCTTTATGTATATGGATACAATGATACTGATGATAATGTGAGTGTGGTGGGATCTGAGTGTGAAAACCGTATATGGATCTTATATGTATATGGATACAATGATCACTGATGATAATTCTGTGAGTGTTGGTGGGATCTGAGTGTGAAAACCGTATATGGATCTTATATGTATATGGATACAATGATCACTGATGATAATTCTGTGAGTGTTGGTGGGATCTGAACTTCCGCAGTCGGCTTTATTTTATTGAAACCCGCAGCCCTAAGGGGAATAATAAAAGGGTGAAACACGATCTTTAAATATCCGCTTCATTTCTCTTTCCTAGGTAGGTTTCATCACCTATTCCAGTCTAAATTCATCAGATAGTAAGTTCCTCCACTGGATTTTATCCATAGTAATTGATCTCATTGAAATCCAGTGGGAGGGGAATCTTTACTATATGTACAATCCGACATTTCCATTGGCTGAAAAATTCTACATTTCCCATCTTATAATGCGACATTAGATCGTAATTACAGTCGGGAAAGTCGGTTTTTTAAATCGATTGGTAAAATGATTGTAGTGTTTTCTGAAGTTCCAATGAACTTTCCTGTTGATTCTTTTCTCAGGTGTTCACTCTGCCAAAGGTTAGCGCCAAGACAAAGTTTAAACTGACGGCACACGAGGGCTGCCGCGTGAGGAAAGTTGCCCTGACTAACTTCACCAGCGTAGCTTCTGATGACTACTCCGAGAACTGTTTGGTTGTTGACCAATCTGGGAGACATCCACGTGTTCAGCGTCCCTGGACTGAGACCTCAAGTACGATACGATTGCATTCGGAAGGAAGACATCAGCGGATGGATCCTGTGTGTTTACGAAGTACGGCCAAGGTGAGCGGACACGGCCTGGTCTGGGATGTTATTTTGTGCCTGGTCCCTTCTGGGAGTTTTGGTAATTGATCCTTTGCCTATTGCACCTGCAGGGTTTTATCTGATCTCCCCATCAGAGTTTGAAAGGTTTTCTCTCAGTGCCAAGAACATCACAGACCCCGTTTGTATAGTGGAATTCGACCGGCCTCAGATCCTGTACACGTAGGGTAAGTCTCCTCTTTGTAACGTGTCTTATCAATACTTTGATAAAAACTGCAGCTTGTAAAGATGGTCGGGGCAAGAAGTTTCGAAGGGGAATTTCAGTGTAAATACAAATGCGGAACCTTAATCTGTCCATCCACCGATATGTCTGCACATGCGCAGGATCAACTGATATTTCCCGTTATTATACTGCTTCTTAACTCTGCTCCCTGGTGCAGTTGCTTATTACAGATCTGAGCACCGGAACATTGTAAAGAAATGAGCATCCTGGGAAGGACCTAGATTGGCCGCACTGCTGACCATGGAGGGAATAGCTACATAAAATTTATTTACAAATGAAGCGTATGTAGAAGTAAAAGAGTATCTGTAATAATAATAGGAGTATCGTAATATATAGGAGGTATCGTAAATAATAGGAGGTATCTGTAAAATAATAGGAGGTATCTGTAATAATAATAATAGGAGTATCTGTAATAATAATAGGGGTATCTGTAATAATAATAGGAGGTATCTGTAATAAAATAATAGGAGGTATCTGTAATAATAATAATAGGAGGTATCTGTAATAATAATAAAGGAGGTATCTGTAAAATAATAATAGGAGGTATCTGGAATAATAATAATAGGAGGTATCTGGAATAATAATAATAGGAGGTATCTGGAATAATAATAATAGGAGGTATCTGGAATAATAATAATAGGAGGTATCTGAATAATATATAGGAGTATCGTAATAATAATAGGAGGTATCTGTAATAATAATAGGAGGTATCTGTAATAATAATAGGAGGTATCTGTAATAATAATAATGAGAGGTATCTGGAATAATAATAATAATGAGAGGTATCTGGAATAATAATAATAATGAGAGGTATCTGGAATAATCATTTTATTAATATTCAAAAAGTTAAATAAATATTTTGTCACTCCTAGTTCCCCTTACATGTTACCATTTATTTACATGCCATGCAATCACGTGGAAAACATTACATCTAGCAATATGGAGAATACAAGGACTAGGACAACCCAATTTGTTGAAGTTTATTGCAGACCCACACACAGTACATGTTTCAGATTGATAGATTTAAAGGGTATCTCACTGGTTTGGTAACTTTCGGAATCATTTCTATTGAAGAACGGGAGGTAAAGGACGTGTGCTTACCTTCCGTTCTTCAATAGAACACACAGGAGCCAGGAGAGAAGGTAAGAAACTTACCCGCTCGCTTCCCCGGCGCGTAGTCTGACAGGTCCCGACGGACCTTGTCTTTCTATGCGCATGGCGATCTATGTGTATAGAAGACAAGGTCCGTCGGGACCTGTCAGACCAAGGCCGGGGGAGCGAGCGGGTGTTCTTACCTTCTCTCTGGCTCCTGTTTGTTCTATTGAAGACCGGAAGGTAAGGCACAGCTCCTTTACCTCCCGTTCTTCAATAGAAATGGATTCCGAAAAGTTACCAAAACCAGTGGAGATACCCTTTAATGCTTTGTATTGATGTCCAAGGAACAAGGACCTACTGAGCAACTGGTGAACTATATAAACCATTATGGGCAGTGATTTGGACAGTGATCCCAGGCCTTACCATCCAGGGATCCGACATTTACCCAGAGTTCTTTATTTTGGTGTTTTGACATTTATTTAGAAATTCCCGCATTGTTTTGTTGCAGTAACAATAGGGTGACAGCGTCTCCAAAAACCAACCAGGCCAACGGAACACACATAACCAGGGAACTGGATTCAAGTCAGCCAATACACGAAGGTAGCGAGCTCCGTTTTATAATCTCCATTAACGTTTTATGGTTCTATATGTAAGGGGATTCGCTCTTCTTTTGTGCAGGGAACTTGTGTGAGCGAGGGAACGAATTTTCTCCTTCTCTTCTCGACTCCCCGATGAACAGTATGGACACCACACTAGACACCACAGGAGACATCACAGTGGAAGACGTGAAGGATATGCTGGGGTGAGGCTTTTGTCTTTCTGCAATGTTCTATCCATAGAATTGGGAAAGACGCAGGCCAGGGACGTCTCATTCAGTCGACCGCTCTGTCAATGGAGCCATTTGAATTATTGAATAGAGATTTAAAGGGGTGTGTTACCCAACTACTGTTTACCAGCAGTTAGAAATATTTCTTAAAGTGATCATTTATTTACAAAAGGTAACTCCCCTATGTAGCACCAATAGCAATAACTGGTAAAGCTATGTACATACACTGGATCCATATTTAAATGATCCCCATATAGAGTGTTTATCTCCCCTTCCCCATAAAGACAGGCTGCTTGGCAGTAGGCGAACAGCCTGTTGTGTACAATGTGAAGAGTAGGAGCTATTGAGGGGCCTCGCACGGTGCAGGGGAACAATGCCTGTCACTTCTTGATATTAACTGACGCAGCAGGATAGATTACGTGATGTTAAGGGGAACCTCTACACAAACTATAGGTCATCGGACAAGTCGATATAAAGCCAACATGAGTAAATACAAGTACAGGGGCTGCACTCTTAATGCATTTTGCTATATGGAGATTTTTCAGTGATGTCACCATCTAGTTACAGGAAAAACTGGCAAAATGTAACACTGGTTTGTGGATGAGAAATAACTGTGTCTGTCTTTAGGTCAACAGAGGAACCTGAAAGGACCATGAAAAAAACAGACGATTCGATGCTTTCCGAGATTCTGGTCAACTAAAGGTGAGTGACCAGCATGAGAGGTGATGTCTGGATGAAGCACACTGAGCATGCCTGGGCCATACAAAGTGGGAGGGGGCAGACACCAGGGGATTGGTTATACAAGTTATGCCTCATTTGCATTAACAATGGGTTATAAATTGTATATGTAAGTCACATCTGTTCTATGGAGGCTTCACTGTGTGAATTCTGTGCATTTAGTGATGTAGTTTGGGTTTCTCTTTTCAGGGCGGAGATATTACTATTCAAGCTGGTTTTATGCCACCACCTGCCCACAATCCTGATACCATCTCATTTCTAACCGATTGGGATTCACACTTACAGGAAATGACATTGTTCAGAGAAGTTTAGAACTAGATCTCTGGTATGTAACTGGTTTCGGGCCCCTAGCCCAAAAGCAACGATTGACTTTGGAGTTACTGCCAGTGAATGGGCCCGAGCTGCTTCATTTCCCAGATAGAACAAATCTACACCTGGTTGTCCCGACTTCCAGGATAGTTCTTCAAAAGAGGCAACACTTTTACTGCTACGCATGGAGCCGCCAAAGGCAGCCGGACTTTCCAGTGGGACTTTGTATGTTTTTATAGAATGTCGTCACTGCCAGGAGAGATCTATCCTACAAGGCTGGGGGGGTTTATATTGCCAGTGGCTTACAATGTGACACCAGTGAAAACGAAGACTTTTCTGTCTGACCCAAAGCCATTTTAACATGGCTGAGATTGTACAGTCAGCCGATGCCAGTGTCTGAACTTGTCGTGCAACCGCTGCCTTTTCTAATCCCTGGAGAGTGTAAGAGTGCCTTGGGGAGCAGGACTGATTGTAGGGGAACCACACCATTTCCTTTTACACATTCTGCACATTATAGTCTCCCCTGTTCACGTGTTGCCTGAACGATCCTGAACCAGATATTGGCGCTTTTCACCTTGATTTCGGTTTCGTTTCTTACACGATTGTAGCTCAATGTTAGAAGCTTTCGTTTAGTTAAAATAAAAAAGGTTTCAATTGCTCGTTAATACTCACTAGTTCACGAAAAGACCTAAGTAACCCGGCAGAGTGGGGGGTGGGTGCGATTCAGACGGAGACTTTATGGGAGGGTAATCCAATAATCCAATGCCAGTCCTTGTATTTCCTGCTTCTCTGCAGATGAAAGGTGCAAAATTCTCTCCAGGACATTGCAGATTGGGGCTGCTCCCAGACACTGTGAGTTAGACTTCTGCAGCGTTGCAGGGGTTAAACCAGGACATTTTTCAGTGACTGTTGCGTGTTTAGAAATATTTTTGTATGCATCCGCCTTCCTTTTCAACGGCAGGCTGCTTTTGGTACTTTTTCCCTTCGTAATCCTATGGCAGTTTGTAATACCCCGAAGGATATTTCACTAACCGCATCTTTTGTCTTTGACAAGTTTATCTTTAAAAGAATTATCCAGTTTACATGGATTTTATTTTACGGTTTAGAATGTTATTTCTTTTGTTAGATTTTTGTTTAGGTAAAAGTTTTATTAAAAAAAAGAGAAAAGAATAAAGGATTCCCGTGTGTGTCTCGTTTTTAAATGAAGCCTTGTGCTGATTGGCCAGTATGTGCTTACACTAGTGCTGTATAACGCGCAGCCCTTCGGAGGGTTTGAAAACTAACTCCCAGGATTCCTTGGTTGCAGAATCTCTCTGGCTTGCTCAGTCTAAGTAAATTCTACATACCCAGAACTTTGTGTTTTCTCTATTGCTGGCCAATGACCATCAACCTTATGGCACATTTTAATACATCTGTCAGTTTTGTTATCTATCGGGGAGATTCACCCAGAATCCCACTTGCTCTGGGCTAACCTCCCATAGCAGGCTGCACAGCTCTGGGTGAATCTCACTTGCAAGTATTTAACACCAGCTATCAGTTGGAATTAAGGGCCCTGTCTGTAAACACAATATTGCAATGTAGCGATACCGTGCGTTACGATGTTACAATGTACGATAGCGGGCTTACATGTACGCCTTACTACTAGGGTCCTAAAATCCTTGGTGCAGCCTCTGGTAAATAGGCTTGTGGCAGGTGCGCTAGTGTCTCTTCTGATATTTTCACCTGGCCTCTAGAATCTATGGGTTAAAGTCACACTAACGATTGTAAATCCGATTGAATAGAAGCATTTCCAATACAGAACACCACGTGAATGATCCCCTATCAAAACCTACACAATCTTTAAAACAAAGAGTCTGATCTGCAATTGTTACCAGTTTCTTACATGCATTTGTAACGAGATATTTAATAAGTTCTATTCCCTTCTGACAGGTATCTGCCTCCTCCCTCTACTCAAAGAGCTTTTATTAGCCTGAGCATGTGCAGGGGAATCCGCAGTAAATCATTGGTTGTGATGTCAGCAGTCACAGCCTTGATTGACAGCATGGAGGGAGGAGCCAGCTTACTGTGCCAGAATGGGGACAATAATTATCCTTAAATATCTGGTTATTAATGCAAGTACAAAACATATTGGTAAGGGTTCCCATTCATTTTGTTATATACTTAAAATGGGGTTATGTTAAATACATAAATACAACCCCCCCCCCCCCAAAAAAAAAAAGAATAAATACAGGAGAAATTAAGTGCAAATTTATTAAAATAGTATAAAGCTTATACTGTTAAAACTCTCCCCCCCATAGTTAGAGACTGGCTGGTCTCAACTCTCCCCAGTTCATGTGCACTTATACCCTTGCAGTGCTAGGCAGTAGCGAAAGGAAAACCCTCACATCCAGGGCCAAGTTAATTCAGCTCAGAAGCATGGGAAACCCAAATGTGTCCGCTATAAGAATTAAATACCAGGCCATTATGGAAAGAAATGGCTGATCCAGAGCTAAGTTATCGGATTCCACAAACCGCATCTGGAAAATGTAAAGTTGTAGAACAGCAAAGAAAATAAATAAAGGGGACGGAGCCAGAGTGCTGGGCTATTGGTTTACTGTATGCTCTCCACTTCCTTATTCTGCAGAACAGGAAGTTGTCCAACTGACCAGAGTGCTGGGCTATTGGTTTACTGTATGCTCTCCACTTCCTTATTCTGCAGAACAGGAAGTTGTCCAACTGACCAGAGTGGTGGGCTATTGGTTTACTGTATGCTCTCCTTGCTCTCCACTTCCTTATTCTGCAGAACAGGAAGTTGCAATTGGGATCCTGTTGTGAAGTGCAGAATCGGGCCAAGATGTCTAAATTAAAGTCTGGAATAGAAAGTGAACATGTCTGGAAAGACTCGATCATTAAGCAAACGCTGCAGACTGTGACCTTAGTCACTGTGCTATAGGAACACGGCAACTTGTGAGTTACGTGGAAGCAATTAATTGTCAGCACTACGTACTGCGGTGGGTTGCTTAAGGTATAATGTGTACGGTACATTAATATTAAACATTATTAAATGATGAAAATTCCTTTAAGGACGGCAGCCTGGTAAGTCCTAATTCGCTGTACCGACCTAGTTAAAAAACGATTCCAGGCCAGCTAAAGTAGCGTGGAATGGGGACACCCGTGCTCCAGTCCTGGATATTGGCTTCTTCAATCTAGGGCCATATTTAGGAAGGTGCAGTAAATTTACAAACGTTTCCCTAAATCTACCAGCGCGATCATAGATTAACGATCACCCATAGAATACAGTTATGGCCGCGGACGTAACCCACCGTACTGCAAACTTGACATATTGCAGGGTTTTAAATACACCACTAGGAGTCGCCAGTGGTAGCTGTTACCTACCTCATGCTGGGAGCTCTATTTGCCATCCATTGCTCTCAAATGGTGGCGTATTTATAAAACACGGGATCAGTAATGTACAACAGCGGTCATACATTTCCACCGAACGTTCAACATACAGTCATAGTATAGCATGTTGTAGTAAACTACCGCAATAGTATTCTACGGGGATCGTTAATTTACGATTGTTAATCAATACCGCGCCTTTAAAATCTGGCCCATGGGGTGGATTTTGTTGAGAAGTGACAGCACTAAATTGCAATTCTGCTCTATTATCAAGGTCACAAAGCACCAGCACCAGTAACATCCCAACTACAGACACCTGCAGTATTATGTAGCAGCCCAGTAGGGCCCCATTGCCAACCATAACAATAGTTTCTGATGCAACAAAACACCACTGAGATTAAGGAGGGATTGCTGCCATTTTCCGATATTGCTCCTTATCAATATTGCCTGTGGAAGGTAACGAGGGTCGAGTTTATATGGAGCTGCTCCATGGGTCTCAGAAATAAAAGATACAGGAACATGAATCGTAGGGAACCTTCTCCCGCTCCACATAGAAACTTATCATGGAAGAAAACCCATGTGAGAATTCACCAATTACCCAACATTCCCCACTGACATCCATAGGCTCTGGTAGATTCCTGCAGGCCGGACAATCCATAAGGTTTTGACGGGTCCGTGAGGTTGGAGTCCCAAATAAAATTCACTCCCTGTCCAACCCCAAAAACAGTTAGTTCAAGGGCTGCAAGCAGCCCCCCGCTCTGCAATAATAACGATATGTAACAATAGTGCTATACAAACCACTCCAAGGTGAATTACAAAGCCACACACTAGTAGTGAAGGTCGGTTCCGTTTTCTCAATATATAAAATATATTTCCTATTAAGGTGCAGACTCCTTCAATGTGAATCCTTAACACTGACCAGAAATACGTTAGGGTCAATGAGCCTTAGTCCACGAGAGGGGGACAGTTTCCCACCCGTTGTACAGCAATATCAGTCATTCCTCTGGTGAGATTAAATAAGAATTATCTTCACGTCCTTGTGTGTAAAAAAAAAAAAAACCCAAACAAAATAAAAATACGATTCAGGCGCATAGACTCTGTGCTATAAAGTCTCAGGCTTTAGGACAGTGGTTTGCGGAAAGCCCCCCAGGCGTGGAAGCAGCGAGTGAAAGGATGTGGTTCGTTTCCCTTCCGGACAAGACGCAGTTTGCGAGGATGTGCAGAGTCTTTGGATCTCATGTGTTGGATATAAACCTGTCAAAAGGTAAAAGTGTTGGTTCTGTTCAGCGTAAAACAACTCATGAACTGCGCATTATGACAAGGCCAAGACTAGGAAGGGCTTTACACTGGCTTTATACAATGGAGAGAAGAAATCCAGTGAACTAACAGTGATGGGGAATCCGACTATCAGGAGATTCCGTGAGGAAGAGAGAGGCTGGATCCCTTTTTGGCTACTACAGTAAAGGTGACATGCCTAAGAAAGAGCAGTTTGGTGCTGTATACATGTGAACAGTTTATCGGACCTATAATATCCATGAGCAATGACAGGTAATGGGCAGTTCATTTAGAATCAATCAATTTAGATTCTATGGGGCTTTTGTGTGTATAATTACCTGACAGGCCTTTAAGCTCAGCTTAATCTCAACTTGACTGGTTTGAGTTCCAACCCACATGTAAACCTGAAAGAAAGAAAGAAAGACTTTAGCCAGTTCGGCTTATCTCTGATATATGATGTAACGCTAAGGAGCCTGGGACTGCAAGGAGACAGTTGGCATTTAGTGTGATCATTACCTGTTTGTTTAAACTATAAACACAAACTAGCGTTCGATCCAAGCCAAATGGCGAATAGATAGTGATGCCATTTGCAGCTGGTTAATGCTTTGCCTTTAAAGTCAGTCACAAAGTAATTGACCAGGAGGTTTTGAGGAACGTAGCAGGAACAACTGACAAGGTTCCTCAATAGAACTTCCTGAACATGCCATGAGTTTGGCAGCCAAGTCCCCTCAGCTGAATCTTTTTTTACAGCCATTTTCCAATCTTGTATTTGCCTTCCCCTGTGTACACATTAGGCAGGAAGCAGTGTGACATCACTCACAAATGTCTGTGCAAAATTTTACTAATCAGACGTTATTAAATGTTTTCTAACTGCAGGAGACCAGTTAAAAGGTAACATTGTTGCTGCAAATTAACAGAGCAGGCAAATGTTTTCACTTATTATTAAAAATGCCATTTTTTTTCTTTCCTAAAATTCTTTAGTGAGCATGCTCAGACCCCAGGCATAGGGGGAGGAGCAGAGGGTCAGATCATATCACTTAAACTACTGGAAACAAAAGTAGTCATTTTTAGCAATATACCTTCTCAGTCAGAGATGTGATTAAAGGGCCCAGGATAGACTGCAGGGTTTTATTTAACCCCAACTTGTTTGGAGATATCGGTTGCCCTTTAAGAAACTAGGAAGCCTGGTCTGTTACCAACTTCATAAACACACTGTACCAATCATTGAAAGATGGCATGGAATAGGGACACCCGTGCTCCAGTTCTATATATTGGCTTTTTAGTCTAGGGGCCATATTTATAATAGCGCAGTATCACAGTAAATTTACGATAAAGATCATAGATTAACAAATGCCATAGAATACGGTCACAGAATTGGCTCTTTACCGGAAATGTGTGTGCCCAGCTTTAGTGTGTAGTGGATTAGCAAAAGCAGCCGATAGAATTATTGGTCCTTTTGACAATTTTTACCTCAAGGCCATTGTCCAGCAACATAATGTCATCATCTGCAAGGTCGTCCTGACAGAAGTCCGAGCACTTCTCAGATACAGAGAAATAGCCCTTCTCATTGGAACACCTGGGGAAACAGAAGAAATGAATGGAAGAGGAGACCCCCAACAAATCACAAGTCAATAAAAGGTGGAAAAGGTTTACCCAGGACCGTCACTCTGCAGACTGTACTGCTCCTCAGTCTTCGAATAGATCCAAAACAAAATGGACGCTCCAAAGTTCTTTGAATAAATTATTGGTTTATTCACCCATATGTGAGATCTCTCCAGCAACGGGTGGACCACCAAAAAGAACTTTGGAGCGTCCAGGTGCATTTTGTTCCAGTTCTATTAATCAGCAGCAACCAAAAATGTTTATCTAACTGCAGTAAACCAGTAAATAGCCAACATCCGATTGGTTGCTGAAAATGAACAGCACGGGCAAACTTCGAATCGACCCCAGTGTGTATCATTATCTTTAAGAGGCTTTTTGGATACAATTCTGGAACAACAAAAAAGACAAAGAAATTTCCCACAAACCTAAACAGGCGGGAATATTTCATGTAGTCAGCGTCTTCATCGTACGGTTTCTGACCTCCTATGCCAACCCAGAAAAAGTTCTCAGGCTCCTCCCCTTCATTTATCACCTGAAAACAGAAAATAAAGTTCAGGATCAAACCAAAGAGTAGATGAGGCACTGATCATCTAAAGACATTCATGGAATTCAGTGTTCTCCCCAGAATTAGGCATGGAAAAGTATCCGGGTGGGGCAGGGCGGGGAAATTTGATCATAGGGAAAAAGAGATTTTGTTCTTACCTGTAAAATCTTTTTCTCTGAAGCTGAAGGGGGGCCCAGGCACCTTAGGGGTTAAGTACTCCACCTCCAGGAGCGGACACTTGAAAATTTGAAGACTTCGCAGGCTGAGGTGCTCCTCCCCTTACCTTATATATCCCAGCACCAGGAGCCTGCTTCAGTTTGTCCCACAGATAGACAGCGAAGGAGAGTAAGTCATAAAGGAAACCTAGAACATTTCTGGCAACAAGCCCAAACTAGAAACTGAGTAACTACACTAATAAGAAACTAGTTTAATTAACCTAAGGGAGGGCAGTGCCTGGGTCCCCCTTCGGCTTCAGAGAAAAAGATTTTACAGGTAAGAACTAAATCTCCTTTTCTCTTTCAGCCTAGGGGGACCCAGGCCCAGCAGGGGACGTCCCATAGTCCCGACCAGCACAGGGTGGGCAGAAGATTTAAACCTCTGCAGCTTGCAGTACCAGGGGACCGAGGGTCGTCTCAGCTGATGCGAACACATCCAGTCTATAGAATTTTATGAATGTGTTAATTGAAGACCATGTGGCGGCCTTGTAAATCTGGTCTATGGAGGCCCCGCGCTGAGCCGCCTATGAGGCACCTAGTGTTCTAGTCGAATGAGCTGCAACTCCTGCTTCTGCATAGCAATGCAAAATGAGATCCCTGATCCATCTGGATAGGATCTGAGCAGATGCTCTGGATCCCCTGAGAGGACCCGCCAAGAGGATGAACATGGCCTTGGAAGAACGAAAAGATTCCGTTCTAGAGACGTATATCCTGAGAGCTCTGACAACATCCAGGGAGTGCAACCGTTGTTCCTTGGGAGAAGTTGGTCGAGGATACAAAGCTGGAACGACAATGTCCTGATTCAGGTGGAAGGAGGTCACGACCTTGGGTAGAAAAGCTAGATGAGGTCGAAGGGCCACTTTATCTTTATGAAAAGACAAACATGATGGTTCCACAGAGAGCTGCTAGTTTGGATGCTCTACGAATAGAAGAGATAGCTTGGAGGAAGAGTCTTCCAGGATAGCAGTGATAGAGCTATGGATGTTAAGAGGTTCAAAAGGTGGGTCTTGGAGGACCCAGAGGACTAGTGAGAGGTCCCATGGCTGTACAGATTGTCTGCGAGGCAGACGAAGATGGGCCACCCCTTGCAAAAAAGTCTGAACATCCTTACGCACGGCCAGTCTTCGATGGAAATAGATCGAAAGGGCTGAGATTTGAACCTTAAGAGCATTAAGAGAGAGCCCTTTGTTCAGTCCCAACTGTAGGAATCTCAACAGTTTGGACAACACAAAAGTGCGATGAGAAAAACCCCTAGAGTTCGTGCTGCCAACATGGTGGGTATGACTGATGATGGAAAATGCCTCTATTCTTCAAGATGGAAGATTCAATCGCCACGCCGTCAAACTGAGGTGGTTGAGATCCGGATGGAATATCGGTCCTTGGGAGATGAGGTCTGGACGAAGAGGTAGAGACACGGATCCTCCACTGACATCTGATCAGTGAACCAAGATCTTCTTGGCCACCTGGGAGCGATGAATATTGTTGGAGTTTGTTCTAGTTTGATAATTTTGAGGACTCGCGGGATCATGGCTATCGGAGGAAAAGTATTATACCAACCGGAATGGCCACGGGACTACTAGTGCGTCCACTAGGCATGCCTGGGGATCTCATGTTCCTGAGCAAAAGAGGGCGACTTTGTGATTGTGACGTGATGCCATCATATCTATGTCTGGTACCCCCACCGATTGGTCAGGGCCAAGAAAACCTCCTCGAGAAGGGACCATTCCCCTGGGTCCAGAGTGTGAGGTAGAGAAAATACTAGGGATACTGGATAGTAAGCCTTACTAGGCAGAGAGTTAGAGTAAGATCTGCACCCGAATCCAAGTTACAGGAAAAAACAGCCTAAGGGCACGGCCACACTGCAATGCAAATGCAATCGCACGCAGAATTGCATGTGATTTCATGTGCGATTTCGTTGCGTTTGCGCATGTGGTTTAGATGCGGGTCTATTAGATATAGAAAACAGCATGCGATTGCGATTAAAAATGCGGAACGCAAATCGCAAGCGCAATCGCACCGCAGACAAAATTTTTTCGATGCGTTGCCTTGATTCCAATGATCGGAAAAAAGCGCATGCGCAATCACAAGAAAAACACAATAGTGTGGCCTAGCCCTAAAAGAAGGTAGGAAAGACAGACAAAAACCAGGTAGGGGAGATTATAGGAGCCCTTGAGCCTGGAGAGGTCCGGAGAGGAAGCCGAAAGATCAGCAGAGGAGAATGAGGAGGCCGATGGTAATCAGGGAGGAAACCTGAAGTCCCGCCCCCGCAATGCGCACCAAGCAGAAAAGGCTTCACGCCAGCCGGGAGGAGCTCCAGCCCCCTTCCTTAAGGCCCGAGGTCCTGTTAAGTGCGGCCAAGAATGTGACTGAGGGAAAAGAGGATTTTTATGTCAGACTCACCTGTAAAATCCTTTTCTCTTAAGCCGTAAGGGGGACCCAGGTGAACGCAGGGGGTTAAGCACCCTTTCTCCAGGAGCGGACACTTTAAGAACTGTAAGACTGAGGCTCCAGTGCTCCTCCCCTCAGTACATTACCCAGAGCACCGGAAGCCTCCTCCAGTTGGTCCCAAAGAGGAAGCGTAAGCCAAATATTGAAAAGGAGATAGTACAATAACAAGGAAATAACAAGTAAACAGGCGAAAAAACATGCCAAAAAAACAATCATGTCAACAATAGGGAGGGTAGTACCTGGGTCCCCCTTACGGCTTAAGAGAAAAGGATTTTACAGGTGAGTCTGACATAAAAATCCTCTTTTCTCTTACAGCCTCAGGGGGACCCAGGTGAACGCAGGGGACGTCCCAAAGTCCCGAATTAAAGGGGGGGTAATCATAAAATAAGAATCCCACTTAGATCTCCGCAGTTCGAAGGATAGAGGTGCCCAAGGCAGTATCCTTGTCTGCAAAAACTTGGAGACGATAAAATTTGATAAAAGTGGAGATAGACGACCAAGTTGCCGCTCGGCATATCTGGTCCACCGAAGCGCCATGTCGCGCCGCCCAAGAGGCTCCAACCGCCCTAGTAGAATGGGCCGTAACCCGCAAGGGAGGAACGGCCCCAACTGCCAAATAGCAGCGAACGATAGTAGATCTAATCCACCTATCCAGAGTTTGCGGAGAGGCTCTGGACCCCCGACGGGGCCCCGCCAGGAGAATGAATAGAGCCTGAGAGGAACGGAAACATTCCGTGCGAGCCACGTAGATCCTCAGGGCTCTCACTACGTCGAGACAGTGCAAATCGCGCTCCTTGGAAGAAGACGGATTCGGAAAGAAGGTCGGAACAATGATCTCCTGATTGATATGAAAGGCTGAGACCACCTTAGGCAAAAAGGAAACATGAGGTCGCAGAATAGCTTTGTCTGGAGTAATTGACAGGCAAGAGGGATCCACAGATAAAGCAGCTAATTCAGACGCCCTCCTGATGGAAGATATGGCCAGCAGAAAAAACGTCTTCCAGGATAGAAGCGATAGAGGAATAGATGGTAAGGGTTCAAAAGGAGGTCTTTTGAGGGCCCTGAGGACTAAAGAGAGGTCCCAGGGTTGAACCGGGGCTCGAATGGGAGGACGCAAGTGAGCTACTCCCTGCAAGAAGGTTTGGATATCCTTTCTGTTCGCGAGCTTTCTATGAAAGTAGATTGAGAGGGCGGAAACTTGAACCTTGAGAGCGCTGAGCGATAAACCCCCGTCATAGCCTTTTTGGAGAAAACCAAGGACTCTGGACAGAACAAATCTGGAGGGAGGAAAACCTCTGGAGGAGCTCCACACCACATACTTCTGCCATATCCTGTAGTAAACCTTAGATGAAGACTGTTTTCTAGCCGCTAACATGGTAGGTATAGCCGATACAGGTATCCCTCGCCTTCTCAGTATGGCGGACTAAAGCGCCACGCCGTTAAATGCAGTCACTGAAGATCTGGATAATGGAAAGGTCCTTGTACCAGTAGGTCTGGTCGTAGTGGAAGAGGCCACAGATCCCCGACTGTCATGGACAGAAGGTCTGAGAACCAAGTTCTCCTTGGCCACCGTGGTGCAATGAAAATCACCTGTGCTCGTTCCCGTTTGATCCTTTTTAGCACCCTGGGTATCATGGGTGTTGGTGGAAAGATGTAGCCCAGATGAAAATGCCAAGGCGCTACGAGAGCATCTACGGAGGACGCAAGAGGGTCTCTTGTTTTGGCACAAAAGGTCGGTACCTTGCAGGTTGGTTCGAGAGGCCATCAGGTCGATGTCCGGGGTCCCCCATCTCTGTGTCAGTTGATCGAAAACCTCCGGATGGAGAGCCCATTCTCCCGGATCGAGTGTAACCCGACTGAGAAAATCTGCCTCCGTATTGAGGACTCCCGGTATGTATATTGCCGATATCGCCGGTATGTAGAACTCTGCCCAGGTTAGTATTCGATGCGCTTCTGTCATTGCCAGATCGCTTCTCGTACCCCCTTGATGATTTATGTACGACACAGCCGTGGCGTTGTCCGACTGTATTCGAACATTCTTGCCCGTCAGGAAACCTGACCAGTGAGACAGAGCTAGGAATATCGCCCTTAGTTCCAGGACATTGATGGACAGTAGAGCTTCTTCCCTGGTCCAAAGACCCTGGGCTTTCTGAGACTCGCATACCGCTCCCCAGCCTCGGAGGCTGGCGTCCGTTGTCACCACTGTCCATGAGGGTGGACAAAGGGATTTGCTCTCCTGGGTCCACCAAGTTAGGGAGAACCGAACCAGCTGTGGGAGGTGTATGAAGGCATCTAACGACTGCAGGGACTTGTCCCAAGAATGAAGAAGATGTCTCTGGAGTGGTCGAAGATGGAAAAGCGCATATGGGACTGCTTCCACCGACGACACCATTTTTCCCACTAGTCGCATTGCTTGACGAATGGTGATCTGATGGGAGAACTGCGCCTGAGTGGCCAGCTTCTTCATGGATTCTATTTTGTCCCGGGGAAGGAAAACCTTGTGGGTCGTTGCGTCGAAGAACATCCCCAGGAAGATTATGTGAGTTGACGGAATCATGGAGGATTTTTTCTCGTTTATGACCCATCCGAACCGGGATAGTATCTTTGTGCACTGAGATACGTGATGTTGCGCTAGCTGGAAAGATGCCGCCCTGATCAATAGGTCGTCTAGATATGGTATGACGAATATTCCTTGAAGACGAAGGAAAGCCGCTTGACAGGTCATGATCTTTGTAAATATACGCGGGGCTGAAGCGAGGCCGAAAGGCAGTGCCGTGAACTGAAAATGTCGGGCGCCTAAGGCGAATCTGAGGAGACGGTGATGACCGTTCCAAATGGGTACATGGAGGTAAGCATCCTGAATATCCAGGGAGGCAAGATAGTCGCCCGGCTCTAAAGCCAATATTACCGACCGTAGTGACTCCATTTTGAACCTGGTTTTTTGTACATAGGTGTTTAGAGCTTTTAGGTCTAAAACTGGGCGAAACGTTCCATCCTTCTTCGGAACCAGGAAGAGATTGGAGTAAAAACCCCGAAATCTCTGATCTCTTGGGACGGGGGCAATGACCCGTGCGTGGAGGAGAGATAGAACGCAGAGGTTGAGGATTTTTCGGCGTTTTGGGCATCTCGGAACGCGGGAAGGAAAGAATCGGGGAGGAGGAGGGGAAGAGAATTCTAATCGGTAGCCGTTGGTCAGGGTATTCAACGTCCAAGCATCTGTGGACGGTTGTTGCCACTCTCTGAGGAAGAAGTGGAGTCGGCCCCCGACCTGTAGAGGCAGAGGATAGTCATGCCTGCTTATTCTTGTCTCCTCCTGTTCTGAAGGCTCCTCGTTTAGAGGGCCAGGTGGTGAGTGGTCTTTGTCCCTGTCGGTTAGGAAAGGGAGCACTAGGCTCTGTCTGCGCACGGTGCGGGGGGCGTGAGGCTCTGGAGGAACGAAAGGAAGGAGAACGCCGAAAGGATGGAAAACGGCGAGCCCTGTTTTGCGGAAGGAAGGTGCTTTTACCTCCTGTAGCTTGAGCGATTATCTTCTCCAGTTCGGGTCCAAATAAGAGGCGCCCCAAAAAAGGTAGGTTGGTAAGGGCTTTCTTGGATGCCGGGTCTGCCGCCCAGGCTTTTAGCCATAAGGATCGCCTGGCTGCGGTCGCGGCCGCTGATGATCTAGCTATAAGTCTGCTAGACTCTAGAGCCGCATCACCAAGATATATAGCTGCATCAGATAGTTGTTGTATAATATCGACCAGATGGCTGTCTGAGGATTCCTTGACCACAGAGTGGTAAAGTTGTCCTAACCATGCTTCCATTGCTTTGGCCACCCACGCGGAGGCGAAGGTAGGACGCAGAGCTGCGCCAGCTGCTGCGAATGCCGTTCTCAGGAAACCCTCCAGTCTTCTATCTGTCGGGTCCTTGAAAGTGGCTACCTCGGCTAAAGGAATGGCTGTGGCCCTGGAAAGTCTCGCCACTGGTGGATCGACTGCCGGAGGCAGAGACCACCTTTCTACATCCGATTTAGGAAAGGGGAACATCGACTGGAAATTTCGTGACAAAGACAGAGCTAGGAATATCGCCCTTAGTTCCAGGACATTGATGGACAGTAGAGCTTCTTCCCTGGTCCAAAGACCCTGGGCTTTCTGAGACTCGCATACCGCTCCCCAGCCTCGGAGGCTGGCGTCCATTGTCACCACTGTCCATGAGGGTGGACAAAGGGATTTGCCCGCTGCTAAGTTGCTCTCCTGGGTCCACCAAGTTAGGGAGAACCGAACCGGCTGTGGGAGGTGTATGTAGGCATCTAACGACTGCAGGGACTTGTCCCAAGAATGAAGAAGATGTCTCTGGAGTGGTCGAAGATGGAAAAGTGCATATGGGACTGCTTCCACCGACGACACCATTTTTCCCACTAGTCGCGTCGCTTGACGAATGGTGATTTGATGGGAGGACTGTGCCTGAGTGGCCAGCTTCTTCATTGATTCTATTTTGTCCCGGGGAAGTTTTAGCTTTTAGGTCTAAAACTGGGCGAAACGTTCCATCCTTCTTCGGAACCAGGAAGAGATTGGAGTAAAATCCCCGAAATCTCTGGTCTCTTGCGACGGGGGCAATGACCCGTGCGTGGAGGAGGGATAGAACGCATTGGTTGAGGATTTTTCGGCGTTTGGGGCATCTCGGAATGCGGGAAGGAAAGAATCGAGGAGGAGGAGGCGAAGAGAATTCTAATCGGTAGCCGTTGGTCAGGGTATTCAACGTCCAGGCGTCTGTGGAGGGCTGTTGCCACTCTCTGAGGAAGAAGTGGAGTCTGCCCCCGACCTGTAGAGGCAGATGATAGTCATGCCTGCTTATTCTTGTCTCCTCCTGTTCTGAAGGCTCCTCGTTTAGAGGACCAGGGAGTGAGCGGCCTTTGTCCCTGTTGGTTAGGAAAGGGAGCACTAGGCTCTGTCTGCGCACGGTGCGGGGGACGTGAGGCTCTGGAGGAACGAAAGGAAGGTGAACGCCGAAAGGATGGAAAACGGCGAGCCCTGTTTTGCGGAAGGAAGGTGCTTTTACCTCCTGTAGCTTGAGCGATTATCTTTTCCAGTTCGGGTCCAAATAAGAGGCGTCCCAAAAAAGGTAGGTAGGTTGGTAAGGGCTTTCTTGGATGCCGGGTCTGCCGCCCAGGCTTTTAGCCATAAGGATCGCCTGGCTGCGGTTGCGGCCGCTGATGATCTAGCTATAAGTCTGCTAGACTCTAGAGCCGCGTCCCCAAGATATATAGCTGCATCAGATAGCTGTTGTATAATATCCACCAGATGGCTGTCTGAGGATTCCTTGACCACAGAGTGGTAAAGTTGTCCTAGCCACGCTTCCATTGCTTTGGCCACCCACGCGGAGGCGAAGGTAGGACGCAGGGCTGCGCCAGCTGCTGCGAATGCCGTTCTCAGGAAACCCTCCAGTCTTCTATCTGTCGGGTCCTTGAAAGTGGCTACCTCGGCTAAAGGGATAGCTGTGGCCCTGGAAAGTCTCGCCACTGGTGGATCGACCGCTGGTGGCAGGGACCACCTTTCCACATCCGATTTAGGAAAGGGGAACATCGACTGGAAATTTCGTGACAAATGAAATTTCTTTTCCGGAGACGCCCACTCTTCTAACACGATCTGTTCCAATTGGTCATAAGACGGAAAAATTGCCGCCGCCTTCTTAGGGCGGCTGAACAAAGTCTTAGATGGATCAGTTGGTTCGATCGGATCTCGAATGTTAAGTACCTGTAGCACAGATCTGATAAGATCGTCCATAGTCTCAGGTGAGAAAGTGGTTTGAAATTCCTGTTCAGAAGTCAAGGAGTCAAGTTCTCCCTCTTCCGATTCCTCTCTTTCCTCCTCAGAGACCGCTTCCACTGAAGGGACTACTGGGATATCTGATGGTCTGGTGGCCCTCAGCGGTCTGGCCTCCGTTCCAGAGGAATTAGCTGACTGCAGAACCTGCGAAAGGGATGCCGACAATATCGACATGGAATCTGCTAATGATTTTGCCCAGGCTGGTTCAGACTCCTGGGGGGAGACCCCCGGAGATACTCGGGCTAAGGCCGACCCCGCAGGTGGATTCTGCAGAGAATCAATGGAAGCCCGAAGGGATTTTGCCCACTCGGGTTCCTGACTGTCCGAAACAGTTTGACTAGGGTCTTGGTTTGCATTGCATGACCAGCATAGGGGCCCAGACAGGCCGGCCGGCAACTTATTCTGGCATAATGCGCAGACATAGGATATCACTTGGACCGATTTGGCTGATTTAGATTTGGGAGCGGGCTTCTCCTTGTTGGACATGATGGATATTGGCGAGACAGCAGGGAAGAAGGAGAAAAAAAATAAATTGTTTTTTTTTTTTTTTGTAAGGATACAGGGACTGGGCGAGGGCAGGGACAGAAAAAAAGACAAGAGACAAAAGGAGGAAACGGCAGTGCAAGAAAAGATCGACTTATCTGACTCTGTAGTGAAAGCAAACAGGAGGAGGCTCCGGACTTGTAGCTGTCTGCAGTAGAAAGACCGAAGACCGGAAGTCCCGCCCCCGAAAAAGCCCGGCAATGGAAACCGGAAGTCTCGCCTCAGGACTGAAAGAGAAGGAAACCCGGCCCCCTCAGCCGGTCCAGTGAGCTCCCTCAGCGTGGTATATGCAGTGCTGAGGGAGCGGGAAGCGGCGGAGTCCGCCGGTTGCCCGCATATGCGGGAGGGGGGAACGGCCCATTTTAGGCCCGTGGGCCATGATGGGCCGCCCTCCCGCAGCAGTCGCACGAGGAAGACCTCTGCTGGCTGCTGATCCCACGGAGGGAGCCGGTGGGGACTGGCACTCACCGGCTCCAAAATATCCAGGTAAGATAGGGGAGAGAGGTCCTACTCCTGAAGCGGACACTTAAAAACTGGAGGAGGCTTCCGGTGCTCTGGGTAATGTACTGAGGGGAGAAGCACTGGAGCCTCAGTCTTACAGTTCTTAAAGTGTCCGCTCCTGGAGAAAGGGTGCTTAACCCCCTGCGTTCACCTGGATCCCCCTGAGGCTGTAAGAGAAAAGGGGACCTGATCTCTATAGAGGTAAGAGGAGGGTTCCGGTACCTGAAAGCAAGTGTAGCCAGTGGGATCAGCAGTGGAATCCTGACTGCAGAGAGCCCCAGCTCTGGTTACCGAATTTGCCATGGTGACTTCTGGGGGTAAGATCGATCCCCAGGTAGCTAGGAGTGGGTGAATAGCCTACTGCTGCTGGGTGTGTGTTGGGGGAAAGCTGGAAAGGAAAAGGATCCAGCTGTTCCTGTCCTTCTCCAAGGTTATCTTGTAGTATTGGGAATAGTAGTGCAACTCCTGAGCGGACACGTGAACTGAAGCAGGCTCCTGGTGCTGGGCTATACAAGGTGAGGGGAGGAGCACCTGAGCCTTCAAATTTCAAGTGTCCGCTCCTGGAGGTGGAGTACTTAACCCCTGTTGTGCCTAGGTCCCCTAAGGCTGAAAGAGAAAATGAGGTGTGCACTATTTTTATTAGTTAAAGGGGAAGTTCAGTGCAAATACATTTGCTTTTCAGAAAATAGAGCAGTATTTTTTCATCCCAATGACCTTAATCTGCCCATTCAGCATTGTGTCTGTATATAAATAAATGCAACCGAAATACTGACTTCCTGTTTGCAGGACCCCTAATAGAGACCGTTATGGTCTTGCCCTTGACCCAGCGCCTGGGTTGCTCAGTAGAGATCTGAGCATGCTTGTCCCACCCAACAGCCAATCAGTAGAAATTACAATGTAGAGTGCATTCTGGGAAGAAGATGGACCGTTATGGAAGAGAATATGTAGAATAACTTGGTTTGCATAATACAAACTAAGAATTGATATTTTCCACTGAGCTTTCCCTTTAATCAGTGTTCTCCACAGTGTCTTAGCAACACACAACACATTATTGTCTCTCTGTCTGTCTAGACAGGGACAGAAAGACACTGACAAAGACACACAGACAGAGACTGACAGACAGAGAGACAGACACACAGACGTTTTGCAGGCCGTTTCTTTTTCCTTTTTTTTCTAACAAAAATGTTCTCTGTTCTCTATTACTATTCAGCTAGAAACTGCAGAACTAAAAGCAGCTGAAAGCTCTCTCACTCTCCTCTCAGTCCTGCCAGTGAACATTGTACCCTCTGCTCCAGGTGCCGATTAGCACAACACAATGTTGAAATTACGGCAGAATAGACAGAGGAGAGTTCGGTACTGCGAGTTCCTTTAGCTGCCTTTGCAGTTTCTAGCTGGATTAGAATGTGACAGCCGGCAGTGGTTCTGTTACCTGTGCGGGCAGTTAAATTAGCCGGGCGGGTCACCCAGCTAGAAGATGCTGGAGAGAACACTGAAATTGATAGAAAAAAAATGACCATGCTGTAAATCATACACCTGAGATTTAACACAGAGGGGCACATTTATACAGTGTTTTACTGTGAAACAAAAATGCCAATGGTAAATTCTGTGGTTGGTATTTACTAAAAGGTAAATTTAGCAGGAAAACCACATTGTACCACAGTATGCCGATTGTAAAAATAAGTCTAAAAAGGGATTATCGAATATGAACTAGGTTTTCCACAAATCACCATGCTCGGTTCTAGATCCAATCCCGTTCCAGTTCTCACCTGTTTGCTATATGTGTCATCGAACATGTGATTCATGATGTCTTCAGACAGCTTTGCTTCATCTGGATCTGCTGCTCTGCCCACCCAAGTGTAAACAATACCCTGGTTATCGATACTCTCAAAGGGGACCTGAAAAATGAAAAGATAATAGCGATAATGAGATTAATACATCCTTTCAGGTCTTCCAATCACGTTAAATCTCACAGAAAGGAGGAAATCTTATTCTGGATTATAGTAATGTTAATGTTACAGACAGTTCAAAGATGGAACATGCTGGATAGACAGACAGATGTCATTATCAGGACACAGTGGTATCTAGGATTGGTGCCACCTAACAGGTTATCCCCCCACAAAGTTACAGACTTCATTCATTCCCTTTATTACCTTATGGTTCTTGTAAAGAAAGCAAAGCAGATACGTCAGATAAACTCACCTTCAGGATGTAGCAAAACTCTGAATTTAACAGGCTGCAGTCGGTGTTAACCTGGATGCACCTAGAGGGATCATTAAAACAAACTTTACCATGTGAAAACCACAATCTACAGTCCCAATAACTGTCCTTACAAATCTTACAGAATAGATATAAATGAAGAATGAATATATCTCTGTAATTTGGTAGGATTGGGTATCAACCATTTGGACTACCCCAGGCCAAAATATTGTGTCTGGGGCTAAAGAATTTAAATTGGATGTTTACTGGCTGCAAACAGAGCCTGGATACCCTCTCCACTTGCAATTCCCAGATGATGCACATGTGCCAATGGTTGTGTCATGGGTCAGAGATACAGTGACTGGCAGACATTGTTACCACGTTACAATAGGACTTTTTGGTGTAGTGGCCCTTTTATAATCTGCCACATCTCATTTCTATTATGTGATACATCCCATTACCATATCACGCATCCAATTTCTGTCCTTAAATAACAGATATAAATACCCGAGCCCTAACCCAATACTATACCTGGTGCAGAGCGCGCTTCCGTTGGTACGCACATGGTACAGGCTTGGCTGAAGACCTACATCCTTTGCTTTCCTCTTCCCCTTGTGAATAATAAACTTCCTCTTGAAATGAGAGAGGAACTTGGCATTTTCCTGCTGCTGGGTCATCCTCACCACCTAGGAAGGAACAGATCCCTAGTTATGATATAGAATGTAAGAATTTCCTACCTTTAAACAAGCGGATTCTCTTTAAAAGGGGAAACTAAAATCTGGAACTTTACAGAAGACTGGGAAGCAAATTCAGCTCGCTGGATCGCTGGCATATTCCCCAATACGTATGTAACATACATGTAACATAGCCCCTGTTCTCTCATGTCATTGACAGATAGGAATAGCTGGCATGGGCAGAAAATAAGATGAATGGGTAAGGGAAAACCATAGTGGTGGATACCTCGAAGTAAATAAAGAACTTTAAGAATAAAGCAGGGGCCCAGTGGTGTGGATTGCAATAGTATCTTGTATTTAATGGGTTATTCTTCTTTAGCATAATTTGGTTATAGTCCGTCAGTTCCCTAATGGTTGAGGGGTAACATTTTCTGTCTCTACCAAATACTGAGTCAGGGCCGTACCTCCAGCTTTCCTGGGAACAGACTTTCAAACTTCTTCTGAAGGCTGAATGTAAAAGTCAGCCAGCCCATGTTGGAGGCCTCTCTGCCCTGCCAGAAATACACCACACACTGGAAATCCTCTTCCTGCTGCTTCTCTTCCTCATCCTCCTCATCTTCATCCTCTTCCCCAGCATTCTGAATTTTCCTCTTTTTGTTCTGCTGTTCTTCTTCCTCTTGTTCGATCGGAACCCAATACCTGAAAGAACCAGAGCACAGATTAGAAGACAGAACAGCCCAATATTTTGCACACGACTGTACATGTGCAACTTCCTTTATGATGTTTGTTTGTTCTCATGCCCCATAGAATGTTACCTGCAAAGGAACACGTAGCAGTCCTGGGTGTGGAAGTGACCAAACTCCTCTTCAGGGAGACGGGCAAATTTCTTCCCTTCCAATACAAAACCTTCCATTCCATCTAGATCTTCATTCCACTCCTCAGTCAACTGCTCCGCCTATAAGAAATCCCAGTAAGTCCCATGTCCCTGAGGTACACAGCGCCCAGTATTTCACGTGGATTACAAGAGCCGTAGTAGTAGAAACTTACCTCAGACACAGGCATTGGTGGCTGACGTGGCAGGAAAAGTGCGGTCAGGTCGGCCTTCATTTGATCCTTCACAACGTCCTTCTTTACTTTTCCCGACAGACCCTCGTTCTTTAGCACGTTCTCTGCATTCCTCGTATAATCCACTTTCAGTACATCATCCCAGTTCTTGAACTTGGATTTAAACACCTGGAAAGATCCAAAAAACAACAGACCTGGTGACATCTATAACAGGTGTAACAAACGATCCTGTGCCACCGGCAGCCAGCAAGCAAATTACCTGACACTCTGTCCCTTCAAGGTTCCTAATGACCGTAGCATGTCTGGGTCTATGTAACATACCGCACAGTTCTTGTCCTAGTTTCAGAGCTGCGGCCCGTACCAAGCGGGAGGATTTTCTACCAATCCAAATGAAAACGTCTGAATTGCAGTCCAGGATGAACACGCATTTCGTGTCCAAAAGGCTTTGAAGCTGCAAAAAAAATATAATTAAAAAGTTATTCCAACCACCTGGTCAGATAGGGTAGTTATTAGTAATGACTTAAGCTAGGTACACACAGGCAGATATTTCAGCCCAGCTGACTGTGTCATCGCCAAAATAGAGACAATGGTCCATAGAATCAGGTGGGATTTACAGACATGTCCAATTTAGACTTAAGAGTGACCAACATCGGTCCGCGAAAGACAAAAAACCTCATCATTTTGGCGCGACCCTGTGTGCCTAGTCTTACATACAAGACGAATTGTTCCCAACCAATTTTTTTCCAAGATTGCTCTGTCCAAATATTCAGACATTTGTAATCTTGGCTGATTATGAAAAGTCTTCATCACTCGAGAATCCCCTTTAAATACACGTCTGCAGAAACTCTCACCAGTCTCATCTCAGGCACCAGGTCAATCTTCGGCCTCTTCTTGTGCTCCACAGAAATCTTATAGTTAATCTGGGGCAATTCCAGGTACCCCAGTCCAAGTCCAACCTGGGGGAGGAAAGACATAAGATAACAGGAAGGTTTTTTTACATAATTTATTATTAAATAAGCAAAGGGGGAGGAGTTGCGAAGGTTTGCCCTTGCCATGAATTTTCAGCAGCCAATCTGATGTTCGCTTTTTACTAGGTTACTGCACTTAGATAATGTTCTATTTGTTGATGCAGTTTGACAGCACAGGCAAACTTTTGCATCAGCACCATAATGTGTGTTTAGGCAGTGACTGGTGCCTGTGGAGAACAACATACAGTTCCCTCTCTATGACTCTGCATTTGCTTGATAGGGACAGTGTATTCTAAGCTTGCGTACAAACACTATGAAACTAGCCTAGTGCATCAGTTTGGATTTAGACACTTCTTGTACCTTGTAGAGTTTAGGACGTGGGGCCTGGAAGTCATCAGGTACACAAGCCTTGATTTCCTCTGGCTGTCCACCAAGTACCTCCCAGAAAGCGTCCACCTCCGTGTCCTGGGTGAGAAGGGTGATCTCAGCCTTCCCCTTCCGCTCGTTTTTATTGATCTTCTCAGCGAACAGCCTTAAACAGAGAAATGAAACCAGGGGAATAAACTAAATTTAAAGCCCAATGTGATTGCCAAGGATACAATTTTCAAAAGGTTAAAGCATCACGGGCAAAATCAACCAACACCAGCATAGGTATTATGGTTCGGTGACTGACCATAACCTTCCAGTGGGCACATAAACATTAACCATGAACATACTCATTAGGAATACAGACTGATCATGTGCAGCTTGGAATCAGGGGTTTAACTGATAAGAGTAGAACATTAAATAATCTGACTTTATTGTAGGTGACATTGTTTCTTTTTAGTTCTCACCTGGCTTTGGTAGTGTTGCTCAGGGTGGCCTGAGTTCCTCTCCATATGTAAATGTCCAGCCCATGATCCAGCAGGAACACATATCTGAGACAGAGGAAGAAAAGGGGAATAAGATCAAAAACCCTAATTACCCATAGAATCTACTGCTGGCTTTGGACTATAAGAAACATAAAATCACAAACCGAGGATCCAGAGAGGAAGACTTTGAAGGAACTGGTTCTAGGTTGATATTTTTCTTGCCATAGATTCTGTACATCCTGTTTGAATAGAAAGTTCAATGTAAGACATATCTACAGGAGAGGCTATAGCCAATTTAACACTTTAGGGCTAATACACAATATACAATTTTTGTCCCTATCCATAATTTATCAATATACAGGAACGTTGAATGAACCAACATCAGTAGCCCACAAACACAGCACATATTTTCAGCCCAGCCAACATCGGAAATATTATATCTGCTTGTGTGTAACCAGCCTTAAACTATCTAGGCCACAACTTCATTTGTTTCCTAAATACACCAAGTCCCACCTACTTACCTGGTGATATACTGGGAATCTTCCACTGTATAAAACCCGCTGGCTGTTCCTCCTTCTATGTAGGAGATCTCATTGTCAAAAACCTGAAGACAAATGAATGTAAACAGATTTAAGGCTCGTTCCCCTAGTGGTCGAAATGCAGCAACACTGATTTTGCATTACAACAATCCCACTTAGATCTGTTGTATTTGTTAGATCAACTGGACTTGAAGTTTAGTTCAGAATATTTGTACAAGAATCTGTGGGCAATAAATACCCTGGAATCTGTCCCAATTAACAATATATACTTAATAATAGGAGACCCCTAGAGAATAAACCTATTTCTCTAGTCTCATTCATTCTCCTCTCACCTGACTAAACTCTTCACTCTCATCCCCCATCTCCTCTCGAATGGTTCGTCCCTCAGCTCCTAGATAGTTACGTAGGTTGACAGCGTGTATGGCGGAACAGGCTTTCTTGTCCAATGTGGCCTCCTGCCCAATCCAATAGTAAATCTCCCAGTGAAGGGCACCGTTACCATCCAAGTAGGTCTGGTTAAAAAATAATAATAAGGGATCATTTGGCTTCTGCCGGAGTTTTCATCTTTATATGTTACTGAACCCTGAATACCAATAGTAATCACAGTGTATGTTCGAACACTATGTTACTCACCTTTAACACTATGTAACAATCGGCCTCATAGAATCTCCCATGGAAGGTCTCATCGACTTGAGTAGGAATGAAGTTCTCAATCTGCCAAACAGTTACACCGGGAATCTGGCCAACATCCTCGGTAAAGAATTCAGAATAATCCAAATGAGGCTTCTCCAAACCTTGATCCCAACGACGTGTCTTCAAGTCTGTGTATTTCATGTCGCCATTCTCCTGGGAGGCAAAAGGATGAATGAACGATAGATGAGAACATAAAGCATCTGTTCCCATAACAGCTAAATAATGGTGGGCCTGACCAATAAGAGACCAATGTTACCCTTGTGGGCCTGACCAATAGGAGACCAATGTTACCCTTGTGGGCCTGACCAATAGGAGACCGATGTTACCCTTGTGGGCCTGACCAATAAGAGACCAATGTTACCCTTGTGGGCCTGACCAATAGGAGACCAATGTTACCCTTGTGGGCCTGACCAATAGGAGACCAATGTTACCCTTGTGGGCCTGACCAATAAAAAGACCAACGTTACCCTCGTGGGCCTGACCAATAAAAAGACCAACGTTACCCTCGTGGGCCTGACCAATAAAAAGACCAACGTTACCCTCGTGGGGCTGACCAATAAAAATACCAACGTTACACTTGTGGGCCTGACCAATAAGAGACCAACGTTACCCTTGTGGGCCTGACCAATAAAGAGACCAACGTTACCCTTGTGGGCCTGACCAATAAGAGACCAACGTTACACTTGTGGGCCTGACCAATAAGAGACCAACGTTACACTTGTGGGCCTGACCAATAAGAGACCAATGTTACCCTTGTGGGCCTGACCAATAAGAGACCAATGGTAACATTGTGGGCCGACCCAATAAGGACCAATGTTACCCTTGTGGGCCTGACCAATAAGAGACCAACGTTACCCTTGTGGGCCTGACCAATAAGAGACCAACGTTACCCTCGTGGGCCTGACCAATAGAGACCAACGTTACCCTCGTGGGCCTGACCAACAGAGACCAATGTTACCCTCGTGGGCCTGACCAATGTTACCCTTGTGGGCCTGACCAATGTTACCCTTGTGGGCCTGACCAATAAGAGACCAATGTTACCCTTGTGGGCCTGGCCAATAAGAGATCAACGTTACCCTTGTGGACCTGACCAATAAGAGATCAACGTTACCCTTGTGGGCCTGACCAATAAGAGATCAACGTTACCCTTGTGGACCTGACCAATAAGAGATCAACGTTACCCTTGTGGGCCTGACCAATAAGAGATCAACATTTCCTTTGATTTCAACAGACCTGTATTTTCTTGTTCTTCTCTTCAGCAACATCGGTCATTCCCTTCAGCACCTGCTTGGCTTGGTCGTCCTGTGTAGAATCCTTGCGCCTGCGGAGTCTCATTTTCCTTGCTGATGGGTCCTTCGTGGCACTGCCTGGAGGATGATGGGATAAGGCACCACCTTAGTAACCCCGACATAGGAGTAAAAGAAGGGATAGGGGCCATCTTGGGTACACTAATGATTTATTTAACTGTTTCTGGGTTTTATTGCATGTATATGCCCAGTAAGCCTTACGCTTACAGTCCTTCTTAAAGGATCCCATCTATCCCCATTTCATATAGGCCACATTACCCATTCGAAGTTCTAGCTCTGAACCTCAAAACACAGATGCGGTCGCAGGGGGCGGCGATCGTTGGCCAAAATGAACCTTAGGTCGGGCCTCGTTGATGACCCAGCCCAACTGAACACCCGTTTTGGCCAACAGAGCGCCCAAACATTAAACGATCGCTGGCCTTGCAATCGTGTGTAAGCAAACAGGTCTCCCTTGGTCCCAATTAGCTTATGGGAATTGGACTAAATCAGACAGAGCTGTGCACAGATCCCCTTACCTCCGGCAGCAGCAGCAGCCGCAGCCACTGTTGCTGGGGAGGCCCCAGCAAGTCGGAGCTGGTTCTGCAGGGAGAAATCAATATTGTAGCATTCGGATGTTCGGTCTGCTGGCTTTGGTGGCATCACCAGGCTGGGGTTTTCTCTTACGTCCAAAACCTGCAAGGACAAGAAAAAGCCGGCACTAGAGTGCAGCTATACAATGCCACAGGGCTGCTGTACATGGCCAGCAGAAAAGCCTTTACACAGAATGCAGACACACAGAGAAAGCAGCAGAAAGCACTGTTCATACAAACGGGTGGGACATTTGACTCCTACATTCGGTTAGTTTGGCAAAATCCATATTCTACTTAATGCCAATACCAGCGAAAATAAGTTAAGGACTTTTTGCATATATCCATTCAATATTCTGTGTAGAAGACCATGTAACAGCACTATCGATTCACAACTAACCCCCCCTCCCATTCAAAAAGCCTCCCAGTTAACAAGTTAGAGCCTGTGTTCAAGACGCAGCTCTAACACCACCTAGTGGCTGAAGAGAAGACACAATTTAAACCAGACAATTTTGCAGCAAATAGAAATCGAGGAGACAAACCTCCAAATCTGTCAAGAAATGAACAGCCTCTGGCAAAGTGACCAAACGGTTCTTATTCAGGACCAACTTCCGCAATTTGCCGCACCTGCGGTGCAAAGAGAGTGACATACAGACTGCTTTTCTTTTTCACATCAGTCAATCAAAGCCACTGCATAGACCTGGATAGAACTCCCCAATTTACCTGCATAGACTCTCTGGGATGAGCTCCAGGTTATTGTTAGAAGCCATAAACTCCTCCAAGCTACAGAGCTTTCCAATCCCAGAGGGAATCCCATCGAAGTCCAGCTTGTTGGAGTTCAAATACAGTTTCTTTAGCTTGGCTAGCTTGCAGACAGCAGACTGGAAAGGAACAGAATCAGCGATTGTTTTACTATTTAGGTATTACGAGGCATTTATAGAAGAAGCTAAGGCCATTTTACAAGTGGTTTCTGATGTTTAACTGCAAGCAAAGTGCTACATGTATCGTTCTGCTATCGGCAGCGCCAAGGGACAGCTCAGAAATGAGCAGAGATTGTCGGCATGCCGTCCGTGGTAAACAATTACAATTTAAACTTACAGGGAGGGAGGTGAGCTGGTTGCGAGACAGGTTCAGGGTCTCCAGCTGAGTCCATTGGTCGATGCACAGAGACAGCTCAGAGATCTGGTTGCTGCTTAGGTTTAGGCGCTTTAGATTAGCAAGTGTGTAAAGGCACTCTGGGATACGTGTCAAGTCATTCATGGACAGGTCCACATCTATAGGATACATACAAAGTAAAGCATAGGTAAAAGGAATTCCGAACTCTCACCCACAAATTAAGGCTTTTACATTCACATATTCCATCCCGATTGGCCAGCACAACAATATTTACTGCTGCAGCCAATAGTTTCCTATTTTTGGGCAAAACCAATTGGTCTAAGTGATCAGTCCTGATGATAAATCATGGCTGATCCTGCAGTTTTCAATGGAACGCAAAAGCATCTATGTAAAATGGCAGCACGGGCAATAAATTGGTAGAAATATCTATCCACTTCCTTTATATAGCACAATCTAAATCACAAAGAAAATGACCAACCAGACAAATTGGTTAGGACTTCCAGAGAAGTAGGTAGATTGCTCTGGGTGCGCTGGGTATTCCGGAGATGCAGTGTCTGCAAGGCTACCATTGCAGGGAGCTGTCTGTAAACATGAAAGAATAGAATAAATTATATGATTACCCAACATGCCCTTAGTTCCATGCGATCTCCCAAGCAGGGGAGGGGCTAATCTGACCTTAGCTGTGCGTGCATGAGAGGATTGTTATTCAGGATGAGTGTTTGCAGGTGCACCAACCGTCTCATCTGAGGGGGCAAACTGTCCAATTGGTTATCACTTAGATCAAGGTAGATCAGGTCCATGAGGTTTATGAACAGCTGGTTTGGGATGTTGTCAATGCTATGGAGAGAAAGATCAATCATAAATATATAATAATGTTTTTTGTACATAGTAATTTATTCCTCCTAGTCTAGTGTGGGACAGTATATTTTTGGTCTCCCATTTGTCAATCAGAAATTTACTTAGAATTATCAGCAGCAGAAATAAACACCAATCGGTAAGCATGATCTGGTCATGTGACAGGATATTCTAGAAATCCGTTTAAAGCTTACCTGTTGTGGCTGAGGTTAAGGACCAGCATGTTTTTTGCATTCTCCAGCTCCCTTGGACACTCATTCAGCTGATTGTAACTAAGGTCCTGTAAATACAGCAGAGAGTTGCAATTGTATGCAAAATATTCTTATGTGAATACAATGCATATTATATCGGTTTTGAGCTGTTCTTGTGTATTATGAATCCAGTAGAGAAATTATACTAACATGCCAAAAGGAACCCATTTAAGAACAAAGCTAACATAATAAAAATATCAAGGGCAATAACAGACTGGTAGCACACACAATGGAAACTTACGGTACATACCATTAGTATTTTCACTTTTAATGTTGATAAAAGGTTTTAGAATCCTAGTTATTAGATTTAAAGGCGAAGGAAAGCAATAAAGCAACTCTCTTCCATTAAGCTGTACCCAGGGTGAGGACTAAAAACTGTGCCCTCACCTATGGGGTATAGCTGGTAGATTGGGTACATACTTTCTAGGTCCCCTCTGTCTCCAATACCTGATTCAGCATGAAAAGTATGATCAAGAATATATTAACTTCTGTGCAAGACAGTAGTTTGTTCAAGGCATCCTACTGTAGAAAATGTCCATTACCACAAATACTGATAACATTTGAAATCTATTAATACCCACCCAAACCAATTACTATTCAGCCTTATCTCCGATCCATTCACCCAAGGACCTTACCAATCCTCTAAAAAGATGTTAAACATCTTTGTCAGTTAAGTACCGTATATACTCGAGTATAACCCAAGGTTTCCAGGCTTTGAAAAAAGCCTGAAAATTGAACCTCGGCTTATACTCGAGTCACTCACCTCTCTGCCGGCTGCTGCTCGCTCCGCATCTCCCGCTGACATCACTACTTGGCGCCGAGTAGTGACATCAGGCGGGGAGATGCAGAGCGAGCGGCAGCCGGCAGAGAAGTGAAGACTCCCCAGGTAAGTGAACCCTGAACTGGGGGGGACTGTATCCATTTTCCTCCCTGGTGACAAGGATGGCAAATGTCCTCCTTTATTGCCTGTGTAATTTGGACTGCAGAAAATTAAAACTAAATAAGGAAGTTCATTCATTCAGGTACATTGAAAACAGACATGGGATCTATTATGAACATGCATCAATGATCTGATCAGTAACCCCCAATAAATTTCCACTATAGATGTTTGGAAACTACAACTCATAGTTTCCCATACAGTAACAGTTATACTGGATTTGGCTATTACTGTATGGGACTACTGTATGGGAATTGTGCTGTCCATTTAAAGAGCAACTAAAGCCCCAAACAATACAGAATCAGAAGGCAGTAGTGGTCATAATTTCTACGGTTGCTATACTCGGCTCAATCAGGTTTTTCTGATTTTTAAGGCAAAAATATGTAACTCGACTTATACTCGGGTATATACAGTAGATACATAAACCATCATGCTATTTAACGCAGTCTCCTAAACAGATTCACATACCAGAGTGGACAGGTCGTCCAGCTGGAAGATATCATCCGGAATTCCGGAATTCTTGAGGCTGTTGGCTCTTGCAATGATTGCCTGAAAAAGAAATATGAAGGTTTCTAATTCTAGGAACCTTATTAATGGTCAGTAGGCATCTTAGTTATAATTAGATATTGTGGATTCATTCCGGTACAGAGTCTTTGCTCTATAATGATAATAAAAAAAAAGATTTCTATTCTTATTTTATTCAAGATCCAAATAATTTCCAGGCAGGAATTAAGTATCTGTGGGTTAAACGGTCTTTAATTTCCTTTAATAGGTAATAATGTAGAAGGGGCCTGAATAAAGGAGAAAATGTTTTTTCAGGTGACTAAAATTATGTATACTTGAACCTGTATATATTTATGGATCTAAACACACTACAACTTGCCTGTAAATCACTGCAATTGTTCTAACCCTCCTCTGATCTTCTTATCAAGGACTGTAAACCTGGGTACACACAGTAACGTTAATAGGCCCATTCTGTATGGTCTAGCCCATTATCGCATGGGTGTGTGGTAAGAAATTGTCCAGTCTTGCAGCTTGCAAACACCAACATTGGTCACTGTTGACTCTTTAAACTTTTATATAGAGAGCAGGCAGCGAGAGACATGTTTGTAGAGGGAGATCGGGCAAACCACAGATGAAATTCAATGGAATCTGTAGGTTATATGCTAGAGTTTGGAAATGTGTGTACCCAGCTTAAAGGGCATGTCACATTGGGGTTCCCTGTCCGCAAACCCAACTGATATATTTAGCACATTATTAGATGTATTATTAACCAGATATTTAAGTATAATTATTGCCTCCATTCTGGCAGAGAAAGTTGTCTCCTCCTTGCATTCAGTCAATCAAAGCTGTGACTGCTGACATCACAACCAATGATTGACTGCGGTTTCCCCTGCTGTCTCCACTGCACATGCTCAAGCTTATAAAAAGCTCTTTGAGCAGAGGGAGGAGGCAGAGACCTTTGCCAGAATGCAAGAGAACCCAGTATAAAATATCGGGTTACAAATGTATGTGAAAAAACATGTAAAAAACGATGAGTCACCAGTTCTTTTGTTTTAAGGGTGGACATTCCATTTAAGAATGGTAGAATTGGCAACAAAAGATGGCAGTAATTTATAAGTGAATTGGAATATAACTGTATAGGAGAGCAGGAGAGAATTTCCTAGCTGTAGATTTGCATTTATATTTAAAGGGTATGACATGTCCTTTAAACATGTAGGCAGCCATATTGCCTGTGTGGGAAGAGGCATGTTTTCAAAATAACCAATTAGGTAAATAAACACAAAATGTCCATTTTTTAAGCTGTAGCTCTCAGAATCTCTACTATAGATTTACATTTAGCGAGCAGCAGTTCCTTGGGAAACATAGCGACAATCTCATTCCTATACAAGGAGTGATGGATTAAACCAGTTCTACAGGTTCAGTCACTTCCTAAGACCTCTAAGGAAATGAACTCCCCCCTGTGTGCTCAGAGTTTGTCATGCAGAGCAGAATAAAGCCTAGAACACTGAATAGGCTAAAGTTCACTGTTCTGTGTATTTGACATTAAAAAAAGGAACATTAGCCACTTGAATCAAGCGTCCTGCAGAAAGAACTCACCCGGAGGCAGGGCAGTGATGACAGCTCTCCATGTAAGGTTGTGAGACTGTTGTGACTGACAGACAGGTGTTCCTAAGGGAAAGGGGAAAAAAAATACATCAAGCCAAATGGATCCTTACAGTAAGAGCAGCTGCTCGTTTCATCCAACAGCAAAACTATATACCAGCAGCTCTTCATTAACCATTGTGCAAGACAATGTGGCAATACATGTTCAGTAATTGAAAGGTAATAGGTAAATGGAACAAATGTGCCATTTTCTTTGTGGCTACAAATGAATCACAACATAATCCCATGTAAGCCATTTTTTCGATTGACCGCTCAACAAAATCTGAGGAAAGATCCATCTGCCCATGTATGGCTTGTCTTTAAGATCTAGCTGATCTAGCTTTAAGATCTAGTTGGATAGCTGGAGAGTGACAGCTGGTTTCACACAGAGCAACTGGACACATTTAGGGGGATTTATTTCAGGTAGGATAGTTGCCCAAAATAGACTAGTGTGTTCTATAATAAAATAATTTAGACAATGGATTAAATTATAGGGACTAGCAAAAATATGAAGTCAAATTGAATGTATTTGGACTTGTCTGCAATCGCGCAAACAGTGTAAAATGAGAAATGCAAAAAGATAAATTGGCTATTGGCTACGGAATGCTGCATTTGTCTGAAAATGGTCACTGATCACAATAGAAGATCTGTTTAAGACCAGGTAATTACCATCTAATCAAGAGCCTTTCACAGAACGTAATAGGAGAAAGGCAGGATGTGAGCAGTGCAATGGTAAATTCTTCCTCTGTAACTAATACTTTAATTAAAGGTGTTCTCATTGTATGAATTTTCCCTGTCGCAGTATGATGTAGACAGGTAAAAACAAATTACTGATTGGATAATCTAATTCCCAAACATTCAGAAGCATATAAAAGAGGAAAGAAGGGACAGGGCTACCCGTTACAATGTTTACGATTTTCAGAGGACGTTTCAAAGGAAGATTAAATTCCCAGACAATGATTACACGTTCATTAGGAAAAACTACCACCTGTGTTTCTATTAAACTCCAAAAAGTCAGAACCCCTGCTGGTCAGGTTCGGAACTTTGGCCAGCGAAACTCCAAAATTTCAACAGATTTTGATTGCCGGTTCCGTGTTGAAATTCTGTTTGTCGTTTCAACAGAGAATTTTAGGCACGGAACTCGGAGTTCTGACCCAAAACTCCGTCTTAGAAGTAACTTGAAACATTCCAACTAAGGCTGAGGCCACACTGCAACGCACAGGAATCCCACACAAAATCGCGAGCGTTATCGCACGCGATTGTGTGTGCGATTCTTGTGCGTTTTTCGTTATGGAAATGCATGCGTTAACGCACCAAAAATGGTGACCGCGTGCGTTACCAAAACACGAAAGGACGCGTTCCCGCAATTTCCATTTTAGAGAAAATCGCGAGAGTGAAATGCGTTCCCAAAAGCCCTAGTGTGGCCTAGCCCTTAACATTAGTTACAATTTTTAAACAAACTATAATAAATCAAATCAATTGTGTAAGGGAACTTTACAATGCATATTATACAGTAAATAAAAACAGCGGTATTGTGCGTGTTCCTAAAAATTTAACACATACATTTCTATGCTGCACAGGTGAACTTCTGATACCTTAATTGGGTTTTCTTAATTGAACTTCCATGCAAAGAGAATCAATCAAGATCATTTCTAACGCTGCCATCTGGGGCAAATTTATACTGTACACGCAGCCCATTGGATTCTTAAAATTGTATATAACGGTTTTACCAGCTTATGCAGGGATGACAACTCCTCTGGAAGATAGCACAATCCAGTCCTGTTCAGTTTCAACCATCGCAGGCTGCTCATGGATTTCACATGCTCTGGAAAATATCCCCCCTTGGAAAAACACAACACATGTTATTATTGTCTAACATAAACATAAACACTGGTTATGAGCTAGGAAAAACTATAACCAACTATAACCTGGGGCTCTTTAACAAGTTACTGATCAAAGAACCAAATTTATCACATACAGAATCTAATGGCTAACCATACACAGACCCCCATACACAGGGTCGACCGACCCCATCTCTACACAGATTTCAAGCAGAAATCTGGGGAAAGATCGGAGCCTCAAGGTGGGGAACTGATTTCCAAACGCTGCTCTCGATCGGAAGAACATCAGGCTGTGTATGGATAGCTTCACAGGCAAGTGAGTCCGTATAAGGAAACCTTTAACTTACGAGGTTTGGTTCAAAGAAAATGAAAAGATTGATCAAGGTGCTCAATTTACTGCTGCCATGACTGTTCATTAAGGGTTAGGCCACACTGAAGCGTTTTTAATTGCGATCCGATCGCGCTTTAAAAAGTGCACACAAGTGTGGCCACACTAGTGCACTAGGGAGCGCTGCGTGTGCGATCCATAAATCGGAGTGCATGTGCTCTGCATTTTTTGCACAATCGCATACGCTCCGACTGCGAAACACTGGCTGATCGCAATTGCATGCCAAAATGCGAGTGTTCGCGCGCAGGTGCGTTACAGTGTGGCCTCAGCAGATTCCTTGCTACGTGTTAAAGGGGAACTTTGGTCTCCATACAGTGCTATAAAAATGAGCACACTCCAAAGTATAAAAAGACTCCAGGATCATACTACAGTCTATCTAAATTTACAGCAGTATAAATGGTGGTGCTTCCTGTTTATACTGTGAGCTGTGACATTACCAGCACTATTGCTCTCCCGCCTTGCCGCTAGCTTGAGCATCTTATATCCTACTGCTCGGACAGAGCATCATCAGCCCCACTCCCAAAATGACTAATAGTTTATAAAGCTAGTCACATGCCTGAAAATTATTCCCCCCCCCACACACACTTTCCCTAAGGTGTCCATAGGCATAAAAAAGCACATATATCGATTGTAAGCCAGTAACTAGCTTCAGAAAATATAAAGCCTATAACTTTAGACCAATAACAGCTAGAGACATCACGCTGGGCTTGTTCACTAGCCTTTGAATTGAGGGACCTTGTATGGGGACTACAGTTCCCCTTTAATAATCTGAAAGGGGTCATGGGAGAAATCACATGACATCATGGACCCTCTGCATGTGGGAAAAGAAAAATGCAACAGAAAGGTGACCATATGTCAGGAGTGATCTGTTAACACCTTACATGCTAATCTATCTGAGTCAGGCACACACAATAAATTATTCAATGACAATGACTATGGGACATGGTGTAGAGTGGTTTTCACTTCAAGTACAGCAATAACAATGCTAACATGTAATAAAAACTTCAATGGATCTGCCTAGCACTGGTGTATGAAAGGCAAAGTTAGAATTATCTTGGTGGCTTAAATTCCTGCGTGACACAAACTATAATTACTGCTGCAGTGAACAAACATACACAGGCCACTTGTGGATTCAGAAACTATAGTCAAATGCAGAATTTTACACATTTTCCCCATTGCGTTTGCATTTACCCCTTTGGATCTAGTTTGGATATCAGTCAAATTCACAACTGGATCTGAACCCTTATATTTGTTGGCTTTGCTGCTATCCAAACACAATAATCAATGCCTTTATATGTCATGGTCTTTATAAGATACATGATTTGCTTTTCCTTGAAAAAGGCGATAATCGATGAAGGTGTGGTATAAGGCCGAGGCCCCACTGCAACGCACCAAATCGCAAACATTATCGCATGTGATTTCTGTGAGTTGTTGCACAAAAAAATGCGTTTTTGTAATTTAATATAAGAACACATGTGTTTGCATTAAAAAAATGGTGCACGCAAAATGCAAACACATGCAAAATCGCGGGAATGTTTGCGTTCCCGCAACTTCCATTTTAACCAAAATCCTGTGTGCAGAATGCGTTAGTGTAGCCTTACTGTACACATACGTATTGTATACCTGCATTTATCTGCATATAAGCCCTTGCTATGCTAAAGGCAAAATATTGTCTTCAAATAAGTAGAAGGTTGCTGCATTATCAACCCCTATGTTAATTTTCTAAGTGTGGTCTGTCATAAGACATGGTGGTTGAAAAGTTAACTTTTCTTACTCCCAGTTGTTAAGTGACAGTGACAATGTAAGCCTGCATATTCTACACCTACTACCAACATGCAGAAAAGGAAAACATTCAAAGGTCTTAGCAAAATTTTCTGTTACCTTTAACAAGCTAATCATGGGTATAAAAAAACTATATGTGCCACTCACCACTTACAGAACACGAATCACAAGCAGAAGGTGGTAAGCAGAATACTAGCTAAACTAAAAGTTTAAATTACTCTTTGCCAATAAAGCCTGACCATTACAGAATTGCTATGCTATAATGCTATATTTAACGTGTAAAAAAATGCTGCTCTTGGCTACTGTTTAACTAGAGTCATATGTTCGATTTAAGGCTGGCATTTAATACAGGCAATATGCCAACCATGGAATACATAGAGTGGGCACATTGTCAAGAATACAATTACAAATCTGTGGTTAGAGAAGTTGAGTCACAAAGGGAGCGGTTGAGCACACAATTAAAATTAGACTAAACCCAAGCTGCCAGAACCTATAATCGAAGTCCCTGCTTACTTTAATTATGGGAAAGGGATATTCATTATATTATATAACAGATATAGAGAAGTACAACACTGTATATGTTTTGGTATAATAGAGGTATCATGTTAGCACACTACATGCACCAGTGGATTGCACATTCCCTGTGGATTTGTAGCTAAATTTTCAGGCAAAAGAGCACACTGTGTAACTTTCAGAGGATTCTTATTAGTCTTAGAGTAAGTGCTGCTTACATGTGTTTATAGATTGAAATGAGACAAAGTTGTTTTATCAGTGTACAATTTCTTTAAGGCATAAATGTCCAACTGGCCCCCCAGATGTTAAACCCTTAGCATGCCTTGGTTGCAGAATGCTGAGAGTTGTAGTTTTCAAACATCTAGAGTGCCTCAGGTTGAACATCCCCTGATCCAAGGGAGGCAATTTGCCATTGCTAAATGTCTGGAGAAAAGCTGCAGCAAACAAATCTCTTAAAAAGATGTGTGAACTTGGCTTGACCAGTCCTAAACACAAATGGGGACAATAGGAAACACTGATCCGTCTGGAGCAATAAAACAAATAAATATATCAATGCTTTACCCAACCCCAGCATGCAGAGAGTAGAAATTATAAATCAGTGGTGTCTTAAGCTAAAATTTATAAATACAGCGGTGGAAAGCCTCCTACATGTAACCAAGGAAGCCATTTATAGCAAAATTAGTGTTGTAAAATGCTTTAATGGTAATATGCAGCACTAAAAGTATTCAATTGTAAAATCTTAATTTAATTTAACAGCAGGCAAACAAGTTCCTACTCTGTATAGCGGAGGGAGTGCCGATTCCATATTCAATGGGTTCCAGGCCATTCTTCTGGAACCCATTATTCTTCAAATTTGTATGATTTTAATTGTCCATTGAAGAGGTAACGTGTACATATTAATAAGCTCATATTCCTCCGGGTGAGAGGGTTTAGAACAAGGCTACGTTCCCACTATGTGATTTTTTTTAACAGCTAAACTTAGTGCGATGTTCCGCTGCATTAATGCACAGCGGCGCCCATTAAATTCAATGGCAACGATGTTCACATTGCATCGCTGCGTTAACGCACAACACCTAAAACAGACAGAATGCTGAACTGTCCACCGACACATGCAAGATAAGGCTGCATAACACAACCCTACACTGTATGTAAAAACTGAAGGGATGAGCTATAAATGAACAAACTCACGCAGCCGACCCCAGCAGTCATTCCCAGAAAGTCAAAAGTGGCTTACTGGGGCATCTGTACCAAACCATCTTACACTGTACCTTTAAAGTGAAAGGGGAGGACGTTGGGTGTGCGGTCTGATGGCAAAAAAGATGCATGGGTTTGATGGTGCGAATTGTAACTGTTCCTTCTATAGGGGAACAATTATGGTTTCCTGTAGACTACTAGATGACAACTCTGCTTAATGCATAATGTATGTATGTATTTTATTTCTTATATAGCACTACATAGTCCGCAGCGCTTTACAATTATTTACTCAATTCACATCAGGCCCTGCCCCAAAGAGCTTACAATCACTTATTTACACATACAACCCATCAGTATGTCTTTATGGTTGTGGGGGAAACCAGAGTGCCCGGAGGAAACCCACGCAAGCACGGGGAGAACATAAACTCCTTGCAGATGTGTCCAAGGGTGGAATCGAATTTAGGACCTCAGCGCTGCAAGGCATCAGTGCTAACTACTGAGCCACCATTGTCTTTTCCATCTTTTGTGCAGTACCCCTGCTATCAAACAGTGACTGTTTACCAGCCCCACTTAGACATGTTTACTTCTCAACTTAACGGTAATATACGGATTTACTTTACCCCAGAGTTCCATGCCCTGTATAAAAGCACTCTGCCTACAGCCTTGTGCTTATATATGTTCATGGAACACTTCGGTGGTGTAATATGCTTATATTACACCGTAGGTAGCATTTTATCCCTTATAGCACCACATATATAGCACCACTGTAAAATACATAAAGCTTACAAGGAAAAAAAAAATATATTTAAAAAAATATATGTACGTGTGCGTGTTCCCTCTTGTAACCCTAAAACAGGGATGTCAGCCCTCCAGATATTAGAAAACTACAACTCCCAACATTCCCTAGCAGAAGCTGTAGTTTTAAAATATCTGCCCTAAAACATGAGTGGAAATGTCCCTGGCCCGTAGAGCTTACAATCATAAAGGTATGAATTAAACTACACACATGCATATATAGGAACAGTTATAGTTACTAGAACATTGTCCTATAGTCTGTAACATGTGGAGTCATTGAGGAGCCCTAGACACCGTAAAATAAGAGAGTTGTAGTTCAGCTATTACTACCCCACAGGCCACGAGTGTTGACATTTCTCATTTCTTATTACCCCACACATTGCCTTATTATCCCACCCATAATCTTGTTACCCCACTCACTACCTTATTACCCCTCCCATAGTCTTTTTACTCCACTAATAGACTTATTACCCCACCCATGGTCTTATTACTCCACTCATTGCCTTATTACCCCGCCCATAGTCTTTTTACTCCACTCATTGCCTTATTACCCCACCAATAGGCTTATTACCCCACCCAGTCTTGTTACACCATTAAAAGGCTTATTACCCCACTCATTGTATTATTACCCCACCACCACTTCCTATCTGCCCCAGGACACAACTTCACCGCCTCCTCCTACTCCACAACAACCTCCAGCAGTCTCACCTTAAAGTCATTCCCGCTCAGGTCCACCCCCCTGATGAAGGGCAGCACCCCGGTAGCCGCCATGTCCCCTCACAGATTAGGACACAGACTATAGATAGAATCAGGAAGTGGTTATGCCGCGACACGCCCCCTTTCCGCGGCAGACAAACATGACTTACCACGCCCGCGGAGGTAACCTAACTTGAAAACGGAATCCCCCAAAACCACTCCCACTTAACACATTAATGACCAGAGGGTAAAAGATTTCTTGTGCATTTAAAGGGGAAGCTCAATTAAAAAAATACATATATATTGTTATTACACATAACTACTAGGTATTTTACATATTCTCTGATATATTAGCCACACCCTCTGTTAAAGGGCAAGTATAACTTCATTCTATTTTCCTCGCGCCTACTATTGTTACTGCATGACTACTGATCCCTTTTAATTAATTATAAGATTCTAATATATTAGATAGAAGTCACCAAAGAGTTCCTTACATAAGCTAGTAACAAGGTTATTCAATAAAAGTTCTGATCGGTAAAAATGGTGCTAATTTTGCCCCAACAATCAGATGTAAGCTTTCAAATGTTAAATAAGATCTGATTGGCTGGGGCACAATTAGCGCCATTTTTAACGATAAGAACTTTTATTGAATTCCGTGTATTGTATATCACAATTAAGGAACTATGGCCTTACTTTCTGTTCTTCAAACAACACCTCAGGAGCCAGGGACGAAGGTAAGTTTTTTAACCTTTTGCGCAGAACTGAAAATTCCTAATCCAAGCGCCACAGAAAATCTGTATCTATTATTCACAGGGAGGGGAGAATGCGTATTCCAGTGTCCCCTAGGCATTCTATTATTCATGAAGGGGGGAATAAGCATTCTTGCCTCCCTGTGAATAATAGATACAGATTTTCTGTGGCGCTTTACAATTACATTGATACATCTTTGTCTAGCCCTGCCCTGAAGAGCTTACAATCGAAGATCTTTGTTTCATACATAGAACTTAGTATATCTTAACAATTGTGGGGGAACTGAAATGCCTGTTTGGAAACCCACACCAGCACAGGGAGAACATACAGTCTTTCATTGCTGCAAGGCATCAGTTCAAACCACTATGTTCCCCTGGTATATTTACTTCCAAAGGCAATATAATGAATGATGCATATATTTAATATATTTAAAGGGCATGTCCAGTCAAAAAAAATTTAGCTATAAATACAGAGGAAACCCCCCCCCCCCCCCAATTATATGCCAAGGGACTTATCTGACCCGGCCCCTTGCCGCTTAGGTGCTGCCCCCTGCTCCTGTTTTTGGGAGCTACGTCATAACGTGCCTTTACTGACAGCTACGACTAGGAATTAGAGCAGCTGTCAGCCACAGAACATATAGGAAGAGAGGTACTGGGTCAGGTAAGCCCCTTCAGGGGCATATTTGGCATATATCGATCGTGCAAAAGTGGGGTTTGGGGCAGATCCTCTGCATTTATAGCTACAGTTTTTTTTGGACTAGACATGCCCTTTAAAGCTGTCAGTGTCAATCTGATTCATAATCAATTATTGTCTAATTAGAAAAAATATTTTTGATATCTGCATGTTTTTACATAAAATGTATATTTGTAAAAGGATCCACAACACTTCCTGATGCCAGTCTCAGACATTACATACAATATCAATATGTCAACATTATTGCTGACAATACATATGACTAATACAGGAAATATGCTACGTTTGGGAAGACAGACAAGCTGGGTGTAGCATGTTTCGAATCTGAAAATAGTACAGTATAATAATGTACAATATCTTGCAGAATTTATTTATCTTCTGGTTTGCTTTCCTTTTACACATGTGCAGTGATGTGAATGAAGTCTGTGTGCCCAAGTGCATCTTGGCTCTTGTGCACCTGCATGTGAAATGAAACATATTGGGTAGAACGCCATGTCCGAGAATACTTTCAAAGAAGATCACTAAAGAAAGAAGAAAGGGAAAAAGTAATATTGGCAAATACCTCCCTATAGTAATCAAACACATGATGAAATTTGAATTATTATTATTTATATTTGTCCTTTAAAGTTTCAACTTGTATTTATATTTACTGCATATGCTGGTTTTGGGAAATAACCGGAAGACCAATTGAAATATTTCACATATAGGATTCTGCACAAATACATGTGTTTTCAAGAAAAAAGTTTAGTTCAACTGTGTAGTAGAGATCTGAGCATGTTTGACCCATCCAGCAGCCAATTAGTAGAAACTAGTAAACCCCTAATTCTTTAAAGAATCGCAAATCTCGTTCCCCCTGCATTTAAAGACCTCTCCCCTCGCTCTTTCCCTTCTCTCTCCTCATCTTTCTCTCTCCTCTCTCCCCCATCTCTCTCCACACTCTCTTTCTCACTCGTCCTCTCTCCCCCTTTTTCACTCCTTCTCTCTCCCCCTCTTTCTCATTCCTTCTCTCCCCCCCTCTTTCTCATTCCTTCTCTCCCCCCCTTTCTCTCTCTCCCCCCTCAGACATCTTACCCTGCTAATTTGTGCTTTCGGGCAGGGTGGGAGAGGGGGCATGGCAACGCTTTGTGATGTCAATGACGTCACGCAGTGGGTGGGGCATGCACACGAGGGGGTGGGGAGATGGACCTATTGGCGTTACGGGGCATGGTGTGGGTGCTCCGGGGACGTGGGTCGTAACGTGGAGATTTAGAACTCCTCTCCGTTGTGGGAGATTGGGGTGGTCTTGCGGGAGCCCACCCAAATTCTCAGGAGACTCCCAGAGGATCCGGGACCCATGGGATACCTGCCTCTTTCGCTCTCCCCCTCCCTCTCTCTCTTCACCCCCTCTCTCCCCTTTCTCACTCCTCCTCTCCCCCTCTCTTTCTACCTCCTTCTCCCTCCCCCCTTTCTCCCTCCTTCTCTCTCCCCCCCCCCTCAGCTCATTTGCCTCAGTTTGCACAATACATCCCCAGCATCTCGCTTGCCTTTGTACGTCATTACTACTTCCTACTATCACGGCCAATCATCAATCACGTGGACGGTGCCTCAGCGCAAGCGAATGGGTCCAGCATCCGTGGCTGACAACTCTGGTTCAGTATACAAGATTACTGTTAGGAAGTTCATAGAAATCAAAAAGATTAGTGCGGAACCCCAAAACTTATATAGCTCCCTTTATTGGCATCGTCTGCTAAGATCAGATTCATTTCATCCACCTGCAGCTCTGTGCCATGTTGTTTCTTTATCTGGATGGTAACAAATGGTAACAATAATATTCCCACTGAACTTCCCCTTTAAATGTACTCTGTAATCCCCCATATACTTTATAATAATCTAGACTATAAACATGAATATTCAGATAGCCACATGCCTTAGATGTGAAATCATTGTTTTATTGTACTACCCAATGTGCACCCTTTTTAATTAAATGCCCTTCCTGGTCAGCGCAGCTAGATGACGCAATCAAAAACCGCAGCTCCGTGCACACAGCTATTGGCTACTTGGGATGTTTCCGGTATCAGTGGAACTTTTGTTATCGCTGTTCCTGTTTATAACCTCTCAAGCACGCGATTGGTCGATCACTTATCACGGTAAGGTCTCTGATTGGTGGCCTCACGCTGTGAATAAACATGATTGGTCTTAGTGTAAGGCGGTTCCGGAGTGGTCTAAGGAGGAGCTTTGGAGTTCCTGGGTCATTGGTGTTTAGTGCAGGGCCCCCAGTGTTTATAGAGAGGGTGTGAGTGAGGGGGGCTACCAAATGACAGCCTGAGGTAAGTAGTCCATTGCCTTCCATTAACTGTGCTTTAACGTTATTTTTAATAATTTAACATTAGATTGAAACAGGTTTCTATTGGTTGAAGATAGTGGAAGATATTATTTTGTAATGTTATTTAGTATTTATTATTCAATTATGTATTTTATTTATATACTTGGGAACCCAGCAATGTGCTTAGTTAATATAGTGGATAATGCACCCCAACTGTAAATTATAAGGATATTAGAAGTCACAGAGGAGTTCCGTGACCATATAAAAGCACGAGTCCACAGGGGTAGGTTATAAGACTATAATCTTACAGTTCCTCCCATAGAAATCCACTACAGGGGTAGGTTATAAGGCTATAATCTTACAGTTCCTCCTATAGAAATCCACTACAGGGGTAGGTTATAAGGCTGTAATCTTACAGTTCCTCCCATAGAAATCCACTACAGGGGTAGGTTATAAGGCTGTAATCTTACAGTTCCTCCCATAGAAATCCACTACAGGGGTAAGATATAAGGCTATAATCTTACAGTTCCTCCCATAGAAATCCACTACAGGGGTAGGTTATAAGGATATAATCTTACAGTTCCTCCCATAAATGCGAAAATTCCCGCAATTTCCTTTGCGCATGCGATTGCGCGTCCCTTCACGTTTTGGTAATGCATGTGTTGACCATTTTTGGTGCATTAACGCACGCGTTTTCAAAACGAAAAATGCACAAGAATCGCGCACACAATCGTGTGCGATAACGCTCGCGACTGCGTGTAAAATTTGGTGCGTTGTAGTGGGGCCTCAGCCAAAGATCAGATATTTTAAACGTGAAGCCTAAGATCGATATTTAAAGGGTATGTCCACCCTTAAAAAAAATTTTTGTTATATGATTCCCCCTGTCCCCCCAGCCCCAACTGCTCCATTTTTATTTTTAGAAAGTGCCCCAAACTCTACTTACCTCCCCTCTTTCCTCCGCCGCGCTGAGCGGCAGCCAATCACGGACGCGGCTGCCGGTCATTCTTTGCGGCGGGGGAAAGAGGGAAGGAAAGTAAAGTTTGGGGAGCTTTCTAAAAATAAAAATGGAGCGGCTGGGGGGACAGGGGGAATCCTGTATTTAAAAGGTTTTACGCTAGGGGGAGGGAATCCTGAGAGGGAGGGAGGGGGAGAAGGGCTGCAGTACGTATGCCAAACTTCTCCCGGAGGCCAGGTAGGAGGCAGAGTCCTATATGGACTGCTATCCTCCTGGTGGGCAGTTTATGGGACTTTGGGGGGGGACTACAGGAGAACCCTATGGAGCTGGGATGTGAGGTAAGGATTAAACTACACTACATGATGGGGCCAGTAGTGGGGGGATTATAGTTTTGGGGGTGGACATGCCCTTTAAGAACTACAACTACCCCCTGGCTGCAGAATGCTGGAAGTCCCAGGATTCTCAATCAACAACCTCAAAACTTTTCTTTTTCCGCTCTCTTTCTAGTCTACTGATGGTGGTACCTTTTATATGAAGATTTTGCCAAATACCCCCTCTGGGATCTTGTTTTTCCACTGAGAAGATGGCAGAGTTGCAACTTAGAAAGAAAGACAAAAAATCTGATGATGGAGTTGGAAGCATGGTTGACTTCTTGTTGGCCAATGCCAGAGTGGTGCTTGGTGTGGGTGGAGCAGCCATGCTTGGTATTGCCACGCTAGCAGTGAAGCGGGTAAGTTGATATTTAGACATATTGTTTTCACCCCCTACCAGTTGTTACTTTTTTGATTTTGGTTATCTTAAAAAAAATGTAAATAAATAAATGACCTGTTTTCATCAAGTATGTTTTTATTTCACAACCTGTAATTCTGCTTCTTGGTGCAGCTGATAGATCATGCAACATCCTCTCCTGGAGATAAAGAAGTCGAAGAGAAGGCTGAACTAAAATCTATAGAGGAGAGCTGGAAAGAGGCTGTTTTGATGAAAGCTTCACCCAAATTCAGAAGGAAAGAAAACCTGGAAACTCAATGTGCTCCTCTGTCTCTGCCTGATCCCAGCCAGCAAATTCCAGGTCAGAACTATTCCACTGTGAAACTCATAGGCTGACTGTTTCCACAATTTGTTCTGTTCCTCAATTCTTCGTATTCATTCAGAGCTCCGCACGCGTGTCTGTATATTAGGGCACCAGGTTAAATCAGATATAGTAAAATCATAGATCTTGCTTAAAGGGCATGTCCACCCCCAAAACTATAATCACCCCCACTACTGGCCCCATTGTGTAGTGTAGTTTAATCCTTACCTTACATCCCAGCTCCATCTGGTTCTTCTGCTATCCCCCCCTAAAGTCCAAAAAAACGCCCACCAGGAGTACTGCAGAGTCTATATAGGACTCTGCCCCCTGTCTCGCCTCCGGGAGAAGTTTGGCATGCGTACTGCAGCCCTTCTCCCCCTCCCTTCCCCTCCATCCCGATTAAGATTCCCTTAATATCCTTAATATAAGAAATCCTTAATATATAATATTCCCCCTGTCCCCCCAGCCCCAACCGCTATATTTTTATTATCAGAAAGTGCCCCAAACATTACTTACCTTCCCTCTTTCCTCCGCTGCACTGAACTTGCATTTTCTCGCAAGCAGAGGGCCTGGCAGTGCGGTGGAGGAAAGAGGGAAGGTAAGTAAAGTTTGGGGCACTTTCTGATAATAAAAATATAGCGGTTGGGGCTGGGGGGACAGGGGGAATATTATATCAAAAAAATTTTTGAAGGGTGGACATGCCCTTTAAATTCTATTTTCTTTACTTGCTCTCATAAGATAAAGTAACTCTTCACTTTAAGGGCATGTCCACCCCCAAAACTATAATTAAGCCCACTATTGGCACCATTCTGTAGTTTAAAATAAATCGTACATTACATCTCTGCTCCTTATGGTTCCCAAGATAAACCTTTTCAAGGTCCAGGAAACTGAAGAGTCCAAGCTGTCTGTTAGGCTTCTGATCCGGATCCATCCTCAGCCATTGTTGCACCTAGCTTGTAATCCTTTGGATGGAATGTAAGTAAAGCCCCTCGATCCGTACTTACAGAGCCTTCTCTCCCGCTGCATTTCCAGTGACGTCAGTCGCGTCTGTGATTGCCTGCCTCTCAGCCACTCACGGACGCGGCTGAGGTTCGGCCCCTACTTGCCAGCAGGAGGCCGGATCGGATCGCTGCGGGAGAGAAGGCACTGTAAGTAGAAATGTGGGGATTTTTTTAAAGGGGAACTGTGGTCCAAAAATGACTTTAGGTAAATTGATAGGAATTGCTCTCCTGAGAGTTTTTGCAATTTATTTCCATTGTTTATTTTACATAGTTTTGAAGATATTTACATTTTTGTGTGTGATATGGCAGCATCATCACCAGGTCCCCTGCACTTCCTGCTCTGAAACCTGTCAGTCAATCTGTCCTGTGTCTCCTCCTCCCCTTTGCAGCCCCCCATGTCCCTCCCACTCATGGACCCTATGGTTCCTCCAGTTGCAGACCCCCCTTGGCCCATTCCCTTACAGCCCCATGTGGCCCTGCCCGCTCACAGGTGCTGTGGGCCACTCTGACCCCCCCTAAAAAAACAAACTCTGTGGAAACAGCCTTTTCAGGCAGAGTGGGAACTCTGCCTGAAAAGGCTGTTTTCACACAGTGAAAGAGAAGGGCTGTAGATTCCCTTACCTACTCTGTCAGGACTTCACACAGCAGAGAGGAGGAGGGACTTCCTGTCTCCCTCACACACTGAGGGAGTCTGAGGCTGTGCTCGCCGGCGGCACTGTGGAGGAGAAGCCTTAGGAATGTCACGTCAGCCTCCCACCCATTAACTTTCTGGTCAGTCATTTCTTTATATCTTGGGCTGTGAAGCACGTAGAGAGTTGTTTGATGGCTCGTTTTAAAGGTAGGAAACTGGCCTTTCATTTAAACTCAACTTGTTTGGAGACCACAGTTCCCCTTTAATGAAATATTGTGGCGGGTTGGGGGGGTGGGAAGCGGTTTACCTACCTTACCCACAAAATAGTTTTTGATGGGTGGACATGCCCTTTAATAACAACATTAATCCTTATGCCTGGTTGTAGAGGGTTTTTTATATAGTCAAATACCACTTTTCTATGTACTGTGCAGGATATGTTTGTTTTTTATATTGAAAAACCCATCCCTGTACACTGCTGAACATATAATGGTTTTAACAGCCGGGTTTACCCAAAGAAGAAAAGTGCATTGGATATTGGATGATACATTTCTTGACTTTTTATGCCAACAAACTCTATTGTCTGTTTTCTCATTATTTTTGCATGTGTAAAGAGACAGAAAGTACAGAGCAGCCCAGTCCATCTGAAGAGATCAAGAAGATACCTATTTGCTTCACTCTTCAGGAAAGGCTACTGGAATATCACGCACATCATGCAAGCATCACACAAGCACAGGCACAAGAATTCAGGGAACTCCTGCTCGATATTATGGCTGAACTGCAAGCTTTTTTGCGTGCCAAGCACCCAGAGATCCCTTTTTCTGCCTTGAGTCTCGGAGGATCTTTGGGTTGCAATCTCCCTTTGTCACGTTTGGACCATGGTAGCTTAATAATGCCTTTGGTTTTAGAATCCGACCTGTGGAGGTTTATACCAGGAGAGCAAACTATCTTGTGTGACCCAAACTTTTGCATGGTAAAAAGGGAAGACTTAGAGTACACCGCTCGTGGTAGCAGCCCCTGGGATAGATTTCTAGTGGGTGGATACCTTTCATCCAGAACAATTGTACAATCCTTGCATAAGACCATAGTCGGATCTATCAACTGGCCAGCAATCGGAACAGTGCTGGAGTGCAATATTCAACCTGTTATTGCCTCTGATGACCTCAGACTGGAAGTACTGCATTCTGACTTTCAGATGGTTATTAAGATACACCCAATGGCAGTTATTAAAGACCAGCACCTCATTGCACATAGCAACGCCAGTGCTCCAGCAGAAAACCTTTGGCAACAGAATTTCTACAAAGAGGAAACCACTCTGATTCAGGAATTGGATAATGCAGATTCTGGTGTCAGACAGCAATGTCTCCAAATACTGGAAGGAATCTGCAGAGACAGTCCATTCCTCTTCCAACTAACTTCCACCCAATTGAGAAATACCATCTTACACCTTAGTAATGAATCATCTGATTGGGCAGAGACTGCTCTTGCTGACAGGTTTCTTCAGGTGATAGAGGAATTGATTGGTTACTTGGAAAAAGGATTCCTTCCTTCTTTTTTTAATGAAGAGGTAAACCTGTTCTCATGTCTAAGAGAGGAGGACATTGATGAAATGGGGTTTGGCCTGTATAAGATTTTCTCTGACCCGGATGACTTGTTAAAGAGATAAGATTTTAGGTTTCTCTCAAAGTACTTGCTTACTCTCGAATCATTGCAGTATGTATGTGTTGCCTGTGATGAAGCTCTGATAAGTGGAAAATGTCTGCTGTCAGGAAGGTGTTTGAGGTATGCTCATACTTAGATCATTGTGTTTTTGCCAAGCTTTATTGTCAGCCAGAAAAATAACAACAATGTCACCTTTTCTTTTGCTAAAATGATGTTTAAAATATTAGTATTTGTTTTGCCAGTATCCGCCTCAAAGCGTAACTTTAACCACGCAAGGGTATAGGAGATACCGTTGGCCTTGAAATGACAAGCTTCTCAGTAATCTGGAATGAATTTCCTACTGTATAATGATTTAAGAACACAGTGTTTCAAATAAGGAGTCTGGCTTGTTATTTTTGGAGATTCTCTTAATTTAATCGCTTGCTTAACAGTGTTTTTTTGCACTCTTTCCAGTGCCAAAATAATAATGGGCCACGTTTATATTGCACTTTATAATCGCTTTGATTAAGTGGTCTATTGAATTACGATATGCTGCTTTTTACCAGTCAGTATGTTGTGAATACTACTGAAATAGTTTCCTTAACTCTGATGGTTTGAGATTAGTTTTATGATTAGTCTCTTAGGGACAATAATATGTTTTTGCTTGAAAGCCAACTTTAAGGTTAAATCAAAATGTCTTCCTTCCTTAGGTCATTTAGGGAAAGAGGAATGCAGACACATTCAGAAACCACAAATCTATATTTTTAATGTTAAATGTCACGTGTCCGACACTGTGAATTTATGTATTTCTTATTGTCTTCCTATGGGAAAAGGTTTACATACTTACCTTTTACTTATGTGTTCTTAACGGATCTGCACAGGAATAACGCTGACATTTTCTTTGGTGCTGGAGCTGGTCTCAAAGAAATGGAATGCCCTAAACTCTTAACTCGCACCCTAAATGTGATTAGAATAGGTGAACATGTTTTTTCCCAGTATTTTCATATTAGGATCACTTTTTTTTGTTCTTATAATGAATTTGTCTATTTTATAATAGGAGATGAAAATCACATTTTCTCTTTCAAGATTAAAACGTAATTAATTAGCCATGTGTATATGGTGGTCTGTCTGCCAACATTTTATATTCGATATTTTCTTTTATTTACATTCCCAAATCTTGTAGAATTCACAATGCAGTTGGGTTATGCAAGTTTGGAATCGTAAATCTGCCATAAAAGGAATAAATGCTGAAATCCCAGGTGTAACTTCCATTATGTGAGTACACTGTCAGTGTTGTGGTTTTTGACGCTTCTAATTCTGTATTTTAAATAATTAATCTGTAATAAAAAAGTTTGGTTTAGATGAATTGTTAATATCTCTTTTTTTTTTTGTGTGTGTGATTCCTTTAGGTTGAGCTGGTACTTTCACACTGTGCAAAAAATGTTTTTTGTGCAACGTTCCTTTATAAAGAAGGAAGTCTGGTAACTAGACGTATTAAGCTGGGTACCCACATCAAAGGTTTATGTCAGACAGGTTCCATTAATAGGGTCATTTGTTGGCTCTAAACATATCTGCAGACTTTTCCAATATGTTCTCCTTATAGTTTGTTTAGGGAGATTATTTGGGTGATCAGCAGCCACTATCATCTCCCTATACATAAATAGAGCGGAGCTATAAATAAGTCACAGCTATATGTTACCCATTCTTCAATTAAACAGCCAGGAGCGAACACAAGAGAACTTGTCCAAGACTGCGCTCCTCCGCTTTTATTCTGACCGGTCCCGACGTGTCTTTCAACGTACATGCATGCGCATACAGTGCAGTGCAAGGTAACGTCGGGACCTGTCAGAGCGTGATCAGGGGTAAGTTCTCTGTGTTCTGCTTCTGGCTGTTTAATTGCAGAACGGGAGGTAAGACACAGCTCCTTTTACCTCCCGTTCTTCAATTAAACTGAATAAAGAGTGGAGATACCCCTTTAAAGAACTATTTTACTGTTCCCAAAGTTAGGAGTCTTCATTTTTTTTTACTTTAATCAGGCCCGACAGGACAACCATACGGAGCAGAAGAGAAAGGGAGGGATCTTTTTACCCTACACAGTGGGGCAAATTTTAGTTGGGGGTGGGGGGTGGACATGCCCATTAAAATTAGATTTTAATCCTGTAAAGAAATCAGTTAGAAAGGCAAGTAAAGCACCATTTAGTGGACATGTTCACCCTTCAGATGCCCCTCCCCTTCCCAAACTACAACTATCTGTTGTGCAGCAAAATGATGCCCTCCGCTATCCCTCTGCCTCTCAAACGTTTCTGCCCCCTCTAAGATCTCCAAGCTCTTTTACATGCTCACCATGAAACCACGACAATGTCGCAGATGCTTTGTTCATAAGCGCTTTATTGCATGCATTCCTAAACAGATAGGTGGTTAAGGAGTGCTTGCAATTTGCAAAAAAATGATCGTATGAGCCTAAAAATGGATTGCATCGCACACCGTGTGGCCACCCACATTGTCAGCCTGGCATCCATTTCTCAAGCACCAACACGTGAGAAAAGCGCTAGTGTTGCCTAGCCCAAAGTATTGGCTCTGTCAGTTGTCACAGCCTTGATTGATAACATGGAGGGAGGAGCCAGCTTACCCTGCCAATAATTATCCTTAAATATCTGGTTAGTTTTTTTGTTTTAAGGGTGAACATGCCCTTTAAGGATGCCATAACTTCTATTGCCCGTTCTGGGACAGTACAGGCTAGGCCACACTATCGCGCTTTGCATGCGATTGTGCATGTGTTTTTTCCCTGATCATTGAAATAGTGGCAACACACTGAAAACGCGTGTTTTGGGGTGTGATTCGATTTGCGTTCCGCATTTTTATCGCAATTGCATGCGTTTTTCTATATCTAATGGAAAACCGCAAACGCAACTAAATCGTATGCGATTCTGTGTGCAATTGCGGCGCAATGTGGCCGTGCCCTAATGGAACTTTACAATTACACAAATGTTAAACATTGGGATGATGTATTCCTAATAACCTATACACACCATTGGCTGCATTTTCATTCATAGAGTCGCAGCAGCTGAAAGTTATTTCTATTTCTTTAAGATGATGGGAAATAGTTTTACCTAGAATGATGACATTACACGCCTGGCAATTTCTACACGGAATGTACCAATCTGGGGATTTCCTAGAAAGGATTGCATACTAGATTTTGGTAGTGCCAAGTCAGCTCTTACCATTTGGCTCTCTTGTATGAGAATGGGCGGATTTTTAAATAGCATCCCATGTTCTGGGTCAGCTTGAAGTATTAGCCAGTTCTCTTTAATAATCTTCTGTATTCTGTTGGACATGTTATGATATGTGGATACAAATGGTAACCTATCCATTTGGATCTGGGGTTTCTCTTTATTTAGCAGCTCATTTCTATCCATATTGAATGCTTTTTCCAAATCTTCAGATAGGCTACTTGCAGATTGGTACAGTGTGTACCCACCTTTAGCCTCCCAGTTCTGGCAGCCCTGAGATCACACGAAGTTTACTTCTTCTGAAATAAGTAAAACCAGGTATGATTCAAGAGACACTTTGCTTGAGTACTGCTCTGACCTGATGAAGAGGGTTTAGCCCTCGAAAGCTTGTCTACTAAATAAACTTAGTCCATAGAAAAAGTATCACAGTACTTATTTTTTACATCTATATATTGGACTAATACGGCACTACAATATTTTTCTATACTATACAGTTACTACTTGTGCAATAACTGAATATTTTTTGTCTAGTTCCCCAGTCTGTCCTCCCCTTCATTAACACATTTGCATTCATTAGAGGTAGGAGGGTAAAGGTCCATAAACACATGTGATCGCGGGCCCAGCCCACGGTGCACAATGGGCTACGAATGCCGGTTTTCCGACAACTATCAGCTAATCTATGGGCGCTTGGACAGGCATCATTAATGAGGTCCGACCAATCGACCCATACACTTACCTATACCCTCCCAAAACAGACATTCGTACACCGTCTGCCTGTGATCACACGTGTGTACAAAGTTTAGGGGTCAATGACTGGGGGAGGAGCCAGAGAGCAGTCAGTTAATGTACACCATATTGAAACAGAGGAATTTTAGTTTCAGTGGGGAAAGGGGTGGCCTTGCACTTTGCATTAGGGTAAAACTATATTTTGAATCACCTTGATGGCCAAGTTATTGTTTCTATTGCTGGTTAGGGCAACACTACCCCCATCTAAATAAAATGAATGGGACAAATCCAGGCACTGTGGGGGGCAAGTTTCTCATCCAGTCTTTATTTCCAGTAGAAAAGAATGACATATCAATGTGTATGAAGCCCTATAGAGCAGTAAAGCCAATCTGGAACAGCTAATAAGTTATTAGTGCTAATAGAGTAACTACCCGTTTGAATGATACAACATATAAACTTACACGCAGGGTTTACAGAAAATATGTTATATTTTAATGTACATACAGAAATAAAAATTGGGGACAAGATAAAGATTTAGATTCTGCCGAGTTCCCTTAACTTATTAGGTCCATGCAGGCAGCCATTTTGTGTGACAATTGACCTGTTGTCCTGATAAAACTTTTCCCCTATTTGTGGTAACTAAAAATGACAGTCCAATTTTGTTGTTAAAGGGTATCTCCACTCATAATTTCAAGGTTTAGGCATCTAGTTCTATTGAAGAACGGGAGGTAAAGGAGCTGTGCCTTACCTTCCGTTCTTCAATAGAACACACAGGAGCCAGGAGAGAAGGTAAAAACCTACCCACTCGCTCGCTCCCCCGGCGCTTGGTCTGACAGGTCCCGACGGACCTTGTCTTCTATGCGCATAGATCGCGCATGCAAGACAAGGTCCGGCAGGACCTGTCAGACTACACACCGGGGGAGCGAGCGAGCAAGTTTCCTAACTGCTCACTAGTCTCCTGCTTGTTCTATTGAAGAACGGAAGGTAAGGCACAGCTCCTTTACATACTTACCTTTTACTTATGTGTTCTTAACGGATCTGCACAGAAATAACGCTGACATTTTCTTTGGTGCTGGAGCTGGTCTCAAAGAAATGGAATGCCCTAAACTCTTAACTCGCACCCTAAATGTGATTAGAATAGGTGAACATGTTTTTTCCCAGTATTTTCATATTAGGATCACTTTTTTTTGTTCTTATAATGAATTTGTCTATTTTATAATAGGTGATGAAAATCACATTTTCTCTTTCAAGATTAAAACGTAATTAATTAGCCATGTGTATATGGTGGTCTGTCTGCCAACATTTTATATTCGATATTTTCTTTTATTTACATTCCCAAATCTTGTAGAATTCACAATGCAGTTGGGTTATGCAAGTTTGGAATCGTAAATCTGCCATAAAAGGAATAAATGCTGAAATCCCAGGTGTAACTTCCATTATGTGAGTACACTGTCAGTGTTGTGGTTTTTGACGCTTCTAATTCTGTATTTTAAATAATTAATCTGTAATAAAAAAGTTTGGTTTAGATGAATTGTTAATATCTCTTTTTTTTTTTGTGTGTGTGATTCCTTTAGGTTGAGCTGGTACTTTCACACTGTGCAAAAAATGTTTTTTGTGCAACGTTCCTTTATAAAGAAGGAAGTCTGGTAACTAGACGTATTAAGCTGGGTACCCACATCAAAGGTTTATGTCAGACAGGTTCCATTAATAGGGTCATTTGTTGGCTCTAAACATATCTGCAGACTTTTCCAATATGTTCTCCTTATAGTTTGTTTAGGGAGATTATTTGGGTGATCAGCAGCCACTATCATCTCCCTATACATAAATAGAGCGGAGCTATAAATAAGTCACAGCTATATGTTACCCATTCTTCAATTAAACAGCCAGGAGCGAACACAAGAGAACTTGTCCAAGACTGCGCTCCTCCGCTTTTATTCTGACCGGTCCCGACGTGTCTTTCAACGTACATGCATGCGCATACAGTGCAGTGCAAGGTAACGTCGGGACCTGTCAGAGCGTGATCAGGGGTAAGTTCTCTGTGTTCTGCTTCTGGCTGTTTAATTGCAGAACGGGAGGTAAGACACAGCTCCTTTTACCTCCCGTTCTTCAATTAAACTGAATAAAGAGTGGAGATACCCCTTTAAAGAACTATTTTACTGTTCCCAAAGTTAGGAGTCTTCATTTTTTTTTACTTTAATCAGGCCCGACAGGACAACCATACGGAGCAGAAGAGAAAGGGAGGGATCTTTTTACCCTACACAGTGGGGCAAATTTTAGTTGGGGGTGGGGGGTGGACATGCCCATTAAAATTAGATTTTAATCCTGTAAAGAAATCAGTTAGAAAGGCAAGTAAAGCACCATTTAGTGGACATGTTCACCCTTCAGATGCCCCTCCCCTTCCCAAACTACAACTATCTGTTGTGCAGCAAAATGATGCCCTCCGCTATCCCTCTGCCTCTCAAACGTTTCTGCCCCCTCTAAGATCTCCAAGCTCTTTTACATGCTCACCATGAAACCACGACAATGTCGCAGATGCTTTGTTCATAAGCGCTTTATTGCATGCATTCCTAAACAGATAGGTGGTTAAGGAGTGCTTGCAATTTGCAAAAAAATGATCGTATGAGCCTAAAAATGGATTGCATCGCACACCGTGTGGCCACCCACATTGTCAGCCTGGCATCCATTTCTCAAGCACCAACACGTGAGAAAAGCGCTAGTGTTGCCTAGCCCAAAGTATTGGCTCTGTCAGTTGTCACAGCCTTGATTGATAACATGGAGGGAGGAGCCAGCTTACCCTGCCAATAATTATCCTTAAATATCTGGTTAGTTTTTTTGTTTTAAGGGTGAACATGCCCTTTAAGGATGCCATAACTTCTATTGCCCGTTCTGGGACAGTACAGGCTAGGCCACACTATCGCGCTTTGCATGCGATTGTGCATGTGTTTTTTCCCTGATCATTGAAATAGTGGCAACACACTGAAAACGCGTGTTTTGGGGTGTGATTCGATTTGCGTTCCGCATTTTTATCGCAATTGCATGCGTTTTTCTATATCTAATGGAAAACCGCAAACGCAACTAAATCGTATGCGATTCTGTGTGCAATTGCGGCGCAATGTGGCCGTGCCCTAATGGAACTTTACAATTACACAAATGTTAAACATTGGGATGATGTATTCCTAATAACCTATACACACCATTGGCTGCATTTTCATTCATAGAGTCGCAGCAGCTGAAAGTTATTTCTATTTCTTTAAGATGATGGGAAATAGTTTTACCTAGAATGATGACATTACACGCCTGGCAATTTCTACACGGAATGTACCAATCTGGGGATTTCCTAGAAAGGATTGCATACTAGATTTTGGTAGTGCCAAGTCAGCTCTTACCATTTGGCTCTCTTGTATGAGAATGGGCGGATTTTTAAATAGCATCCCATGTTCTGGGTCAGCTTGAAGTATTAGCCAGTTCTCTTTAATAATCTTCTGTATTCTGTTGGACATGTTATGATATGTGGATACAAATGGTAACCTATCCATTTGGATCTGGGGTTTCTCTTTATTTAGCAGCTCATTTCTATCCATATTGAATGCTTTTTCCAAATCTTCAGATAGGCTACTTGCAGATTGGTACAGTGTGTACCCACCTTTAGCCTCCCAGTTCTGGCAGCCCTGAGATCACACGAAGTTTACTTCTTCTGAAATAAGTAAAACCAGGTATGATTCAAGAGACACTTTGCTTGAGTACTGCTCTGACCTGATGAAGAGGGTTTAGCCCTCGAAAGCTTGTCTACTAAATAAACTTAGTCCATAGAAAAAGTATCACAGTACTTATTTTTTACATCTATATATTGGACTAATACGGCACTACAATATTTTTCTATACTATACAGTTACTACTTGTGCAATAACTGAATATTTTTTGTCTAGTTCCCCAGTCTGTCCTCCCCTTCATTAACACATTTGCATTCATTAGAGGTAGGAGGGTAAAGGTCCATAAACACATGTGATCGCGGGCCCAGCCCACGGTGCACAATGGGCTACGAATGCCGGTTTTCCGACAACTATCAGCTAATCTATGGGCGCTTGGACAGGCATCATTAATGAGGTCCGACCAATCGACCCATACACTTACCTATACCCTCCCAAAACAGACATTCGTACACCGTCTGCCTGTGATCACACGTGTGTACAAAGTTTAGGGGTCAATGACTGGGGGAGGAGCCAGAGAGCAGTCAGTTAATGTACACCATATTGAAACAGAGGAATTTTAGTTTCAGTGGGGAAAGGGGTGGCCTTGCACTTTGCATTAGGGTAAAACTATATTTTGAATCACCTTGATGGCCAAGTTATTGTTTCTATTGCTGGTTAGGGCAACACTACCCCCATCTAAATAAAATGAATGGGACAAATCCAGGCACTGTGGGGGGCAAGTTTCTCATCCAGTCTTTATTTCCAGTAGAAAAGAATGACATATCAATGTGTATGAAGCCCTATAGAGCAGTAAAGCCAATCTGGAACAGCTAATAAGTTATTAGTGCTAATAGAGTAACTACCCGTTTGAATGATACAACATATAAACTTACACGCAGGGTTTACAGAAAATATGTTATATTTTAATGTACATACAGAAATAAAAATTGGGGACAAGATAAAGATTTAGATTCTGCCGAGTTCCCTTAACTTATTAGGTCCATGCAGGCAGCCATTTTGTGTGACAATTGACCTGTTGTCCTGATAAAACTTTTCCCCTATTTGTGGTAACTAAAAATGACAGTCCAATTTTGTTGTTAAAGGGTATCTCCACTCATAATTTCAAGGTTTAGGCATCTAGTTCTATTGAAGAACGGGAGGTAAAGGAGCTGTGCCTTACCTTCCGTTCTTCAATAGAACACACAGGAGCCAGGAGAGAAGGTAAAAACCTACCCACTCGCTCGCTCCCCCGGCGCTTGGTCTGACAGGTCCCGACGGACCTTGTCTTCTATGCGCATAGATCGCGCATGCAAGACAAGGTCCGGCAGGACCTGTCAGACTACACACCGGGGGAGCGAGCGAGCAAGTTTCCTAACTGCTCACTAGTCTCCTGCTTGTTCTATTGAAGAACGGAAGGTAAGGCACAGTCCACTTTACCTCCCGTTCTTCAATAGAATAGAACTAGATGCCTAAACCTTGAAATATGAGTGGAGATACCCTTTAAAAGAGAATTATACTCACCCCCCCCCCCCAAATCGTCGCTTCAACAAGGACATGTAAAGTAAATTTACACCAGGGTTAGGACCTAAACCAATAGGGATCTTCTTAGAATTGCTGAGGTAGTTAAATAAACTTTACTTTGATGCTTCAGTTCTCTGCGCCTCCCTTGATCTATCATCAATGAGAAGAAGTACATTGCAAGGAGTCCATCCTCCTATTGGCTGCATCATTAAGAGGGACCTGGAGCAGTAAAGGAAACTTTAGGTAAGTATCATTGCTTACAATGGAAAGAAGAGAAGTGGTGGGAGGGCAGTATTATTGTCCAACTGTAAGGGCACCATTTACAATGTAGAACATGTAAGAGAATTTTCTTAGAATCTTATCTGTTCTGGGGACAGTTCGTCCTGTTGTGTCCTGGTTGGTGGCAAATCCCACAAGTTCTTTGTTTTTTTGCTGTCGGCCCAGAGAAACTGTTCTCAGTGCGTTTAGTCTTCTTCCCAAACCCACGTGTAGCGGATCCTGCATTAAATGAGCTGGAAAATTCGCTGGAGGAAGCTGAAAGAAAACATAGGGTTAGTGACGCTCTAGCAAACGCAAAATATACACTGCAAGGAGACAATGGAAAATAAACATTACATATAGGGATGGAGAAAAGGAGCATCAAATTACTTGGACCCTTTTGATTCTTTGGCACAGGTTGTTAATACGAAGGGTCTGCAGAAACAAGTGTTAGGGAAGAACAGATCTAAAATACCCAATCAACCATCAGGGTTATTCAATAAAAGTTATTATTGTTAAAAATGGTGCTTATTTTGCCCCAACCAATCAGATGTTAGCTCTCAAATGTTAAATAATTGATTGGTTGTGGCAAAATTTTAAACTATAAGAACTTTTATTGAATCTCCATGCACGTATATATTATATAATTCATAAGTGTGATATTTTATAATGGGAGCTGCAGTGGTATATATCCTTATAAAAATCACTCAGCTATGTCACTAAGTGACTCATTTCTTATATTTCTTATATCCCAGTACTCCGCCCATTTCAGTGTTCATGCCTGGACAATGACTCAGCATTTTTTGCTGTGTTTAACTTCACTAACAGAACCTGCTGGAGCTGCTTCCTGTCACTTCATAACCAATGTCTCTCTCCTCCTCCACAAAGATTTGTTTAACCGTATAGCTGCTGGGCTGGGATGTTCCTTTCTACTGGGTTTAAGTTACAGAAGGTAGCTTGGGGGATTTAAGGTGGAAATAGTGACAAGGCTAGAATTTAAAATGTGAATGGGGTAAAGGAATCCTATACTTATGTATTATAAGAAATAATGCGCCCCTTCACATTATAATATAAGGATATTACACCACCTCGGAGTTCCCTGTCCTGTATAAAAGCACTCGGCCTACGGCCTTGTGCTTCTATATGGTTAGGAAACTCCTCGGTGGCGTAATATCCTTATATTATACTGTAAGGGGCGCATTATCCCTTATATATTGCATATTGCATCGCAATTTAAAGCATTTTTGCAATACATTGCAATGGGTCGGTTTTAACGTTTCTCTGATTTTGTGTGTTTTGTTGTGCGTTTATAAGTGTTTGTGTTAAATGGCAATAGATGCTTATTTTTATGTGCTTTTGTCTCCTCCCTATATACTTTCATCGAGTGCTTTATCACTCTAAACTTCAATGCATAAACAGAAGTGTGAGTGGTATTATGGCCTGCAGAAATGAAATTAATATCATTGCCCTCCCCCTCCACCAATGCATGTGTGACTACAAGCATGATAAAACAAGTCTGGTGTGAACAAAGCCCAAGATAAAGATCAATAACTATCCTTAAACATCATTAACAAAATGTCCTACCAGGAGGAACATTCTCATCTGCCCACTGGAAGAAGCCACATTGCTGTTCCCTGGGTTTGGAGCATGTGTGGAACTGCCGCCCTTTGTTGCTGCCATCCTTCTGAACTGTGCGGGTGACCGCTGGTTGGTTGCACATGCACATTGCCTGTCCACCGTTTCCTGGGTCCCGGTTTACACTTTCATTTCTAAATCCATCAGGTACCCTAGGGCTGCTGAATGAGTTAGAGGGATGCCCAGTAGAGTTCCCTGCGGGAGCATTTCTTCCAGCATTATCCTCCTGATCCGCCCACAAGAAAAAGTTGCAGGTTCCACCTCTGCACTTGTAGAAGGGGCGGCCTTGGTTGGGTCCCTCCTTACGCACAGTAAGCTGCACCGCACTAACTCCACAGTTACAGACCACTTCATTGTTCTCACTGTTGGCAGGGACAGGTTGAACTCCTCTGGAGACAGGAGGCTTGACCACAGAAGGTTTTTGTTTTTTCGCTTGTGGTTGATATCCTGGTGCATCCCTACCGCCAGTCATTCGATTACCGGCCTGGTTCACCTGCAGGTGGTTGCTGTCCCGTGAGGCAGGCTGGGTGGCTCTGTTACCACCGTGAAGATATTTCAGGTCCAGGATTTCTCGAAGTGTTTCGTCACACCCACCAATGCAGCCCACAAACTCCAAAGGCATAAGAGGCGGAACGCTGCCCGGTTTAAACTTCATTTTTAACCTGGCACAGAAATGAATATCAGAAATCAAATTCTAAACATTTATTGACATTGTCAACAATATGAGCTTTTTATTAACAAGCAAGAAACCGAAGTTCACAAGCCCCCCAGATATTTGCCTTTAACAGAGGGGGTAGGGAGGGGAAAACGGTCATAGTGAATGGAAATAAGGACCTACGGACACCTACCTATGGACCGGATGGGGTCATAGTGAATGGAAATAAGGACCTACGGACACGTACCTATGGACCGGATGGGGTCATAGTGAATGGAAATAAGGACCTACGGACACGTACCATGGACCGGATGGGGTCATAGTGAATGGAAATAAGGACCTACGGACACACTTACCTATGGACCGGATGGGGTCATAGTGAATGGAAATAAGGACCTACGGACACGTACCTATGGACCGGATGGGGTCATAGTGAATGGAAATAAGACCTACGGACACGTACCTATGGACCGGATGGGGTCATAGTGAAGTAAATAAGGACCTACGGACACGTACCTATGGACCTATGGGGTCATAGTGAATGGAAATAAGGCCTACGGACACGTACCTATGACCGGTGGGGTCATAGTGTGAATGGAAATAAGGACACTGACACGTACCTATGGACCGGATGGGGTCATAGTGAATGAAATAAGGACCTACGGACACGTACCTATGGACCGGATGGGTCATAGTGAATGGAATAAGGACCTACGGACACGTACCATGGACCGGATGGGGTCATAGTGAATGGAAATAAGGACCTACGGACACGTACTCTATGGACCGGATGGGGTCATAGTGAATGGAAATAAGGACCTACGGACACGTACCTATGGACTGGATGGGGTCGGCAAGTGCTGCAGATACTTTCATCTCTAGAAATTTCCAAGACAGAACTGGGGAACCAGACAGACGACTTGCAGCTGGGGTATCCTACACAGGATAGGAAGGACCTGGGCAAATACAAGATGGGGTGAAAAGGTATTTTTGGTTAACCAGAAAAACACAAACAGATAAATTCCATTCACAAACTGGTTGTTCACAAAGATATTTAAAGGTTATTTCCACTGCTAAAAAGCAGAAAGTATATGTTACTGGGATGTAGGGTGTACCCATCAACCACAGGCCAAGGAGCCATTGTAGATTGGCCACGGTATTCTGTGTCTGTGTAAAATTTCATATAAATTGGTAGAACGCTTCTTTCTGCTGTTAGTTGTGATAAATCTTAAAGGGTATCTCCACTGATGGAAAAACGTTTTTTTTTTTACATACTTACCTTTTACTTATGTGTTCTTAACGGATCTGCACAGGAATAACGCTGACATTTTCTTTGGTGCTGGAGCTGGTCTCAAAGAAATGGAATGCCCTAAACTCTTAACTCGCACCCTAAATGTGATTAGAATAGGTGAACATGTTTTTTCCCAGTATTTTCATATTAGGATCACTTTTTTTTGTTCTTATAATGAATTTGTCTATTTTATAATAGGAGATGAAAATCACATTTTCTCTTTCAAGATTAAAACGTAATTAATTAGCCATGTGTATATGGTGGTCTGTCTGCCAACATTTTATATTCGATATTTTCTTTTATTTACATTCCCAAATCTTGTAGAATTCACAATGCAGTTGGGTTATGCAAGTTTGGAATCGTAAATCTGCCATAAAAGGAATAAATGCTGAAATCCCAGGTGTAACTTCCATTATGTGAGTACACTGTCAGTGTTGTGGTTTTTGACGCTTCTAATTCTGTATTTTAAATAATTAATCTGTAATAAAAAAGTTTGGTTTAGATGAATTGTTAATATCTCTTTTTTTTTTTGTGTGTGTGATTCCTTTAGGTTGAGCTGGTACTTTCACACTGTGCAAAAAATGTTTTTTGTGCAACGTTCCTTTATAAAGAAGGAAGTCTGGTAACTAGACGTATTAAGCTGGGCACCCACATCAAAGGTTTATGTCAGACAGGTTCCATTAATAGGGTCATTTGTTGGCTCTAAACATATCTGCAGACTTTTCCAATATGTTCTCCTTATAGTTTGTTTAGGGAGATTATTTGGGTGATCAGCAGCCACTATCATCTCCCTATACATAAATAGAGCGGAGCTATAAATAAGTCACAGCTATATGTTACCCATTCTTCAATTAAACAGCCAGGAGCGAACACAAGAGAACTTGTCCAAGACTGCGCTTCTCCACTTTTATTCTGACCGGTCCCGACGTGTCTTTCAACGTACATGCATGCGCATACAGTGCAGTGCAAGGTAACGTCGGGACCTGTCAGAGCGTGATCAGGGGTAAGTTCTCTGTGTTCTGCTTCTGGCTGTTTAATTGCAGAACGGGAGGTAAGACACAGCTCCTTTTACCTCCCGTTCTTCAATTAAACTGAATAAAGAGTGGAGATACCCTTTTAAAGAACTATTTTACTGTTCCCAAAGTTAGGAGTCTTCATTTTTTTTTACTTTAATCAGGCCCGACAGGACAACCATACGGAGCAGAAGAGAAAGGGAGGGATCTCCCTATCTGTTGTGCAGCAAAATGATGCCCTCCGCTATCCCTCTGCCTCTCAAACGTTTCTGCCCCCTCTAAGATCTCCAAGCTCTTTTACATGCTCACCATGAAACCACGACAATGTCGCAGATGCTTTGTTCATAAGCGCTTTATTGCATGCATTCCTAAACAGATAGGTGGTTATGGAGTGCTTGCAATTTGCAAAAAAATGATCGTATGAGCCTAAAAATGGATTGCATCGCACACCGTGTGGCCACCCACATTGTCAGCCTGGCATCCATTTCTCAAGCACCAACACGTGAGAAAAGCGCTAGTGTTGCCTAGCCCAAAGTATTGGCTCTGTCAGTTGTCACAGCCTTGATTGATAACATGGAGGGAGGAGCCAGCTTACCCTGCCAATAATTATCCTTAAATATCTGGTTAGTTTTTTTGTTTTAAGGGTGAACATGCCCTTTAAGGATGCCATAACTTCTATTGCCCGTTCTGGGACAGTACAGGCTAGGCCACACTATCGCGCTTTGCATGCGATTGTGCATGTGTTTTTTCCCTGATCATTGAAATAGTGGCAACACACTGAAAACGCGTGTTTTGGGGTGTGATTCGATTTGCGTTCCGCATTTTTATCGCAATTGCATGCGTTTTTCTATATCTAATGGAAAACCGCAAACGCAACTAAATCGTATGCGATTCTGTGTGCAATTGCGGCGCAATGTGGCCGTGCCCTAATGGAACTTTACAATTACACAAATGTTAAACATTGGGATGATGTATTCCTAATAACCTATACACACCATTGGCTGCATTTTCATTCATAGAGTCGCAGCAGCTGAAAGTTATTTCTATTTCTTTAAGATGATGGGAAATAGTTTTACCTAGAATGATGACATTACACGCCTGGCAATTTCTACACGGAATGTACCAATCTGGGGATTTCCTAGAAAGGATTGCATACTAGATTTTGGTAGTGCCAAGTCAGCTCTTACCATTTGGCTCTCTTGTATGAGAATGGGCGGATTTTTAAATAGCATCCCATGTTCTGGGTCAGCTTGAAGTATTAGCCAGTTCTCTTTAATAATCTTCTGTATTCTGTTGGACATGTTATGATATGTGGATACAAATGGTAACCTATCCGTTTGGATCTGGGGTTTCTCTTTATTTAGCAGCTCATTTCTATCCATATTGAATGCTTTTTCCAAATCTTCAGATAGGCTACTTGCAGATTGGTACAGTGTGTACCCACCTTTAGCCTCCCAGTTCTGGCAGCCCTGAGATCACACGAAGTTTACTTCTTCTGAAATAAGTAAAACCAGGTATGATTCAAGAGACACTTTGCTTGAGTACTGCTCTGACCTGATGAAGAGGGTTTAGCCCTCGAAAGCTTGTCTACTAAATAAACTTAGTCCATAGAAAAGTATCACAGTACTTATTTTTTACATCTATATATTGGACTAATACTGCACTACAATATTTTTCTATACTATACAGTTACTACTTGTGCAATAACTGAATATTTTTTGTCTAGTTCCCCAGTCTGTCCTCCCCTTCATTAACACGTTTGCATTTATTAGAGGTAGGAGGGTAAAGGTCCATAAACACATGTGATCGCGGGCCCAGCCCACGGTGCACAATGGGCTACGAATGCCGGTTTTCCGACAACTATCAGCTAATCTATGGGCGCTTGGACAGGCATCATTAATGAGGTCCGACCAATCGACCCATACACTTACCTATACCCTCCCAAAACAGACATTCGTACACCGTCTGCCTGTGATCACACATGTGTACAAAGTTTAGGGGTCAATGACTGGGGGAGGAGCCAGAGAGCAGTCAGTTAATGTACACCATATTGAAACAGGAATTTTAGTTTCAGTGGGGAAAGGGGTGGCCTTGCACTTTGCATTAGGGTAAAACTATATTTTGAATCACCTTGATGGCCAAGTTATTGTTTCTATTGCTGGTTAGGGCAACACTACCCCCATCTAAATAAAATGAATGGGACAAATCCAGGCACTGTGGGGGGCAAGTTTCTCATCCAGTCTTTATTTCCAGTAGAAAAGAATGACATATCAATGTGTATGAAGCCCTATAGAGCAGTAAAGCCAATCTGGAACAGCTAATAAGTTATTAGTGCTAATAGAGTAACTACCCGTTTGAATGATACAACATATAAACTTACACGCAGGGTTTACAGAAAATATGTTATATTTTAATGTACATACAGAAATAAAAATTGGGGACAAGATAAAGATTTAGATTCTGCCGAGTTCCCTTAACTTATTAGGTCCATGCAGGCAGCCATTTTGTGTGACAATTGACCTGTTGTCCTGATAAAACTTTTCCCCTATTTGTGGTAACTAAAAATGACAGTCCAATTTTGTTGTTAAAGGGTATCTCCACTCATAATTTCAAGGTTTAGGCATCTAGTTCTATTGAAGAACGGGAGGTAAAGGAGCTGTGCCTTACCTTCCGTTCTTCAATAGAACACACAGGAGCCAGGAGAGAAGGTAAAAACCTACCCACTCGCTCGCTCCCCCGGCGCTTGGTCTGACAGGTCCCGACGGACCTTGTCTTCTATGCGCATAGATCGCGCATGCAAGACAAGGTCCGGCAGGACCTGTCAGACTACACACCGGGGGAGCGAGCGAGCAAGTTTCCTAACTGCTCACTAGTCTCCTGCTTGTTCTATTGAAGAACGGAAGGTAAGGCACAGTCCACTTTACCTCCCGTTTCTTCAATAGAATTAGAACTAGATGCCTAAACCTTGAAATATGAGTGGAGATACCCTTTAAAAGAGAATTATACTCACCCCCCCCCCCCAAATCGTCGCTTCAACAAGGACATGTAAAGTAAATTTACACCAGGGTTAGGACCTAAACCAATAGGGATCTTCTTAGAATTGCTGAGGTAGTTAAATAAACTTTACTTTGATGCTTCAGTTCTCTGCGCCTCCCTTGATCTATCATCAATGAGAAGAAGTACATTGCAAGGAGTCCATCCTCCTATTGGCTGCATCATTAAGAGGGACCTGGAGCAGTAAAGGAAACTTTAGGTAAGTATCATTGCTTACAATGGAAAGAAGAGAAGTGGTGGGAGGGCAGTATTATTGTCCAACTGTAAGGGCACCATTTACAATGTAGAACATGTAAGAGAATTTTCTTAGAATCTCATCTGTTCTGGGGACAGTTCGTCCTGTTGTGTCCTGGTTGGTGGCAAATCCCACAAGTTCTTTGTTTTTTTGCTGTCGGCCCAGAGAAACTGTTCTCAGTGCGTTTAGTCTTCTTCCCAAACCCACGTGTAGCGGATCCTGCATTAAATGAGCTGGAAAATTCGCTGGAGGAAGCTGAAAGAAAACATAGGGTTAGTGACGCTCTAGCAAACGCAAAATATACACTGCAAGGAGACAATGGAAAATAAACATTACATATAGGGATGGAGAAAAGGAGCATCAAATTACTTGGACCCTTTTGATTCTTTGGCACAGGTTGTTAATACGAAGGGTCTGCAGAAACAAGTGTTAGGGAAGAACAGATCTAAAATACCCAATCAACCATCAGGGTTATTCAATAAAAGTTATTATTGTTAAAAATTGTGCTTATTTTGCCCCAACCAATCAGATGTTAGCTCTCAAATGTTAAATAATTGATTGGTTGTGGCAAAATTTTAAACTATAAGAACTTTTATTGAATCTCCATGCACGTATATATTATATAATTCATAAGTGTGATATTTTATAATGGGAGCTGCAGTGGTATATATCCTTATAAAAATCACTCAGCTATGTCACTAAGTGACTCATTTCTTATATTTCTTATATCCCAGTACTCCGCCCATTTCAGTGTTCATGCCTGGACAATGACTCAGCATTTTTTGCTGTGTTTAACTTCACTAACAGAACCTGCTGGAGCTGCTTCCTGTCACTTCATAACCAATGTCACTCTCCTCCTCCACAAAGATTTGTTTAACCGTATAGATGCTGGGCTGGGATGTTCCTTTCTATTGGGTTTAAGTTACAGAAGGTAGCTTGGGGGATTTAAGGTGGAAATAGTGACAAGGCTAGAATTTAAAATGTGAATGGGGTAAAGGAATCCAATACTTATGTATTATAAGAAATAATGCGCCCCTTCACATTATAATATAAGGATATTACACCACCTCGGAGTTCCCTGTCCTGTATAAAAGCACTCGGCCTACGGCCTTGTGCTTCTATATGGTTAGGAAACTCCTTGGTGGCGTAATATCCTTAAATTATACTGTAAGGGGCGCATTATCCCTTATATATTGCATCGCAATTTATAGCATTTTTGCAATACATTGCAATGGGTCGGTTTTAACGTTTCTCTGATTTTGTGTGTTTTGTTGTGCGTTTATAAGTGTTTGTGTTAAATGGCAATAGATGCTTATTTTTATGTGCTTTTGTCTCCTCCCTATATACTTTCATCGAGTGCTTTATCACTCTAAACTTCAATGCATACACAGAAGTGTGAGTGGTATTATGGCCTGCAGAAATGAAATTAATATCATTGCCCTCCCCCTCCACCAATGCATGTGTGACTACAAGCATGATAAAACAAGTCTGGTGTGAACAAAGCCCAAGATAAAGATCAATAACTATCCTTAAACATCATTAACAAAATGTCCTACCAGGAGGAACATTCTCATCTGCCCACTGGAAGAAGCCACATTGCTGTTCCCTGGGTTTGGAGCATGTGTGGAACTGCCGCCCTTTGTTGCTGCCATCCTTCTGAACTGTGCGGGTGACCGCTGGTTGGTTGCACATGCACATTGCCTGTCCACCGTTTCCTGGGTCCCGGTTTACACTTTCATTTCTAAATCCATCAGGTACCCTAGGGCTGCTGAATGAGTTAGAGGGATGCCCAGTAGAGTTCCCTGCGGGAGCATTTCTTCCAGCAATATCCTCCTGATCCGCCCACAAGAAAAAGTTGCAAGTTCCACCTCTGCACTTGTAGAAGGGGCGGCCTTGGTTGGGTCCCTCCTTACGCACAGTAAGCTGCACCGCACTAACTCCACAGTTACAGACCACTTCATTGTTCTCACTGTTGGCAGGGACAGGTTGAACTCCTCTGGAGACAGGAGGCTTGACCACAGAAGGTTTTTGTTTTTTCGCTTGTGGTTGATATCCTGGTGCATCCCTACCGCCAGTCATTCGATTACCGGCCTGGTTCACCTGCAGGTGGTTGCTGTCCCGTGAGGCAGGCTGGGTGGCTCTGTTACCACCGTGAAGATATTTCAGGTCCAGGATTTCTCGAAGTGTTTCGTCACACCCACCAATGCAGCCCACAAACTCCAAAGGCATAAGAGGCGGTACGCTGCCCGGTTTAAACTTCATTTTTAACCTGGCACAGAAATGAATATCAGAAATCAAATTCTAAACATTTATTGACATTGTCAACAATATGAGCTTTTTATTAACAAGCAAGAAACCGAAGTTCACAAGCCCCCCAGATATTTGCCTTTAACAGAGGGGGTAGGGAGGGGAAAACGGTCATAGTGAATGGAAATAAGGACCTACGGACACCTACCTATGGACCGGATGGGGTCATAGTGAATGGAAATAAGGACCTACGGAATCAGCATTTTGCTGTGTTAACTTCACTACAGAACCTGCTGGAGCTGCTTCCTGTCACTTCATAACCAATGCTCTTCCTCCTCCACAAAGATTTGTTTAACCGTATAGCTGCTGGGCTGGGATGTTCCTTTCTACTGGGTTTAAGTTACAGAAGGTAGCTTGGGGGATTTAAGGTGGAAATAGTGACAAGGCTAGAATTTAAAATGTGAATGGGGTAAAGGAATCCTATACTTATGTATTATAAGAAATAATGCGCCCCTTCACATTATAATATAAGGATATTACACCACCTCGGAGTTCCCTGTCCTGTATAAAAGCACTCGGCCTACGGCCTGTGCTTCTATATGGTTAGGAAACTCCTCGGTGGCGTAATATCCTTATATTATACTGTAAGGGGCGCATTATCCCTTATATATGCATTGCATCGCAATTTAAAGCATTTTTGCAATACATTGCAATGGGTCGGTTTTAAAGTTCTCTGATTTGTTGTGTTTTGTTGTGCGTTTATAAGTGTTGTGTTAAATGGCAATAGATGCTTATTTTTATGTGCTTTTGTCTCTCCCTATATACTTTCATGAGTGCTTATCACTCTAAACTTCAATGCATAAACAGAAGTGTGAGTGGTATTATGGCCTGCAGAAATGAAATTAATATCATTGCCCTCCCCCACCAATGCATGTGTGACTACAAGCATGATAAAACAAGTCTGGTGTGAACAAAGCCCAAGATAAAGATCAATAACTATCCTTAAACATCATAAACAAATGTCCTACCAGGAGGAACATTCTCATCTGCCCACTGGAAGAAGCCACATTGCTGTTCCCTGGGTTTGGAGCATGTGTGGAACTGCCGCCCTTTGTTGCTGCCATCCTTCTGAACTGTGCGGGGTGACCGCTGGTTGGTTGCACATGCACATTGCCTGTCCACCGTTTCCTGGGTCCCGGTTTACACTTTCATTTCTAAATCCATCAGGTACCCTAGGCTGTGAATGAGTTAGAGGGATGCCCAGTAGAGTTTCCTGCGGGAGCATTTCTTCCAGCATTCTTCCTGATCCGCCCACAAGAAAAAGTTGAAGTTCCACCTCTGGACTTGTAGAAGGGGCGGCCTTGGTTGGGTCCCTCCTTACGCACAGTAAGCTGCACCGCACTAACTCACCAGTTACAGACCACTTCATTGTTCTCACTGTTGGCAGGGACAGGTTGAACTCCTCTGGAGACAGGAGGCTTGACCACAGAAGGTTTTTGTTTTTTCGCTTGTGGTTGATATCCTGGTGCATCCTACCGCCAGTCATTCGATTACCGGCCTGGTTCACCTGCAGGTGGTTGCTGTCCCGTGAGGCAGGCTGGGTGGCTCTGTTACCACCGTGAAGATATTTCAGGTCCAGGATTTCTCGAAGGTGTTTCGTCACACCCACCAATGCAGCCCACAAACTCCAAAGGCATAAGAGCGGAACGCGTGCCGGTTTAAACTTCATTTTTAACCTGGCACAGAAATGAATATCAGAAATCAAATTCTAAACATTTATTGACATTGTCAACAATATGAGCTTTTTATAACAAGCAAGAAACCGAAGTTCACAAGCCCCCCAGATATTTGCCTTTAACAGAGGGGGTAGGGAGGGGAAAACGGTCATAGTGAATGGAAATAAGGACCTACGGACACCTACCTATGGACCGGATGGGGTCATAGTGAATGGAAATAAGGACCTACGGACACGTACCTATGGACCGGATGGGGTCCTAGTGAATGGAAATAAGGACCTACGGACACGTACCTATGGACCGGATGGGTCATAGTGAATGGAAAAAGGACCTACGGACACGGACCTATGGACCGGATGGGGTCATAGTGAATGGAAATAAGGACCTACGGACACGTACCTATGGACCGGATGGGGTCATAGTGAATGGAAATAAGGACCTACGGACACGTACCTATGGACCGGATGGGGTCATAGTGAATGGAAATAAGGACCTACGGACACGTACCTATGGACCGGATGGGGTCATAGTGAATGGAAATAAGGACCTACGGACACGTACTATGGAGGATGGGGTCATAGTGAATGGAAATAAGGACCTACGGACAAGTACCTATGGACCGGATGGGGTCATAGTGAATGGAAATAAGGACCTACGGACACGTACCTATGGACCGGATGGGGTCAAGTGAATGGAAATAAGGACCTACGGACAGTACTCTAGGACGGATGGGGTCATAGTGAATGGAAATAAGGACCTACGGACACGTACCTATGGACCGGATGGGGTATAGTGAATGGAAATAAGGACCTACGGACACGTACCTATGGACCGGTGGGGTCATAGTGAATGGAAATAAGGACCTACGGACACGTACCTATGGACTGGATGGGGTCGGCAAGTGTGCAGATACTTCATCTCTAGAAATTTCCAAGACAGAACTGGGGAACCAGACAGACGACTTGCAGTGGGGTATCCTACACAGGATAGGAAGGACCTGGGCAAATACAAGATGGGGTGAAAAGGTATTTTTGGTTAACCAGAAAAACACAAACAGATAAATTCCATTCACAAACGGTTGTTCACAAAGATATTAAAGGGTATTTCCACTGCTAAAAAGCAGAAAGTATATGTTACTGGGATGTAGGATGTACCCATCAACCACAGGCCAAGGAGCCATTGTAGATTGGCCACGGTATTCTGTGTCTGTGTAAATTTCATATAAATTGGTAGAACGCTTCTTTGCTGTTAGTTGTGATAAACTTAAAGGGTATCTCCATGATGGAAAAACGTTTTTTTTTCCCCCCCTATATGAAAGTTCACCTTCCCCCAACCCCCCTCCTACCTTTTTCCCCCCAAATCAGCTTGTTCCTTTGCAGCAGCCTCTGGAAGCTTGTAGCTCCTGGGGGTGTGTCTGCTACTGTGCTGGGCAGGCTGTCAGTCAATGTGCATCATCACATGCATATTCATGATTTCTGCCACACCCACTTGACCCAGTGATGCTGATGTAAACGTAAACAAAGCCTTTCCTTCCTGTCTCTGCATGATCTATTCACAGCTGATAGTGCAGGGAGAGACAGATGGGGGAAGTTATAAAGTTCAGCCACACAGCTTTATGTAAGGAGACTTTTTTTTTAACAATTGCAAAAGTAATAGAATTTATAGGAATCAAATAGGGGGGAGGTGTGTGTGTTTGTAAGGGAGACAGAAGGTGTATTTCAGAGGGGATGCTGGGATCGTCACTAGCTGTATTGCAGGGGGGGCTGGGAGACTATCCATATCTGTCTATCTATCTATCTGTCTATCTATCTATCCATATCTGTCTGTCTATCTATCTATCTATATCTGTTTGTCTGTCTATCTATCTATTTATCTATATCTATCCATATCTGTCTATCTATCTAGCTATCTATCCATCCATATCTGTCTGTCTGTCTATCTATCTATCTATGTATCTATCTATCTATTTATCTATCCATATCTGTCTGTCTATCTATCTATCTATCCATATCTGTCTGTCTATCTATCTATACATATCTGTCTGTCTGTCTATCTATCCATATCTGTCTGTCTGTCTATCTATCCATATCTGTCTGTCTATCTATCTATATCTGTCTATCTATCTATATCTGTCTATCCATCTCTCTCTCTCTCTCTCTCTCTAAACCAGCCTTTACATTTAACTGTCAGAGCTCGGCAGCACAACAGAAAGTATCTCTTTCTCTCCAAACCAGCCCTTACATTTAACTGTCACAGAGCTCAGCAGCACAACGGAAAGTATATCTTTCTCTCCAAACCAGCCTTTACATTTAACTGTCAGAGCTCGGCAGCACAACAGAAAGTCCCGATATCTCTTGATCTTGTTACTATGGGGATGTGACGCCGACGTTCCCATTGGCTGTCAGCAGTAGACTCGGGGTCAGCCTCTCCCGACTACGGAAGAGGCTTAGTGCGCATGTCCGTCGGGAGCGCGCGCGTCGGCAGAATAGGAGGCAGGCGGGCATGTCAGCCAGAGAAATCTTGCGGCTGACCAGTGTAAAGGCAAGAGAACAGAGCACATATGGAATAGAGTAACCTAACATTCCAGGTATGACCTAGTTTAGCTATAAACTGCTATAATAGCCAATGTAATTTTTCACAGTGGAGATACCCTTTAACCAATTAGCGAGTGGTACAGAGAGAGATACATACTACATCAGGGGATGTGCCAAACCTGTCCCAGGCTGGGGTCACACTACTGGTACCCCGTAACCTCGCCTCCAGCAGCTTAAAATATCAACTTACCCGCCATCCCTCTTGGTCTTTAGCACCATGTCCCTGTTACACTGAGGGCATTTCCGTACAGGTAACGGTGTGTCTGCGTACATCTCCTGCTGTGTAACGGGCTGTGCAGCTTGGCCAAAATACTGAGACAAAGCCTCGTCCAGCCTAATGAATTACACAAACAGATAAATGAAAGATGGGGCATGGAGGACGCTCAGTGTCATAGAATTTCACATAATCCTCTCTGTTCAGTCAACATACAAAATCCAGAGGAACATACTTATTTGCTTTGGCCACTGCCTCGATGAAGACCTGCTTGTATTTCTGGACCTGCGCTCTCAGTACTGTAAACTTGTCCTTCCTTCCTTCGCAGATCAGTTTAAGGTCAGATTCTAACTCTGCTCGCAAGTCTGGTTTCGACATCTCAAAACCCATCGAATCGTACCCTGTGGATACAACAGATAGTTACCAAAAGTCAGGGACATGTGCAGGATTTCCAAGGTAGGATTACCTGAAAAAGTTGAGCTTAGTGCACCACCAACATTTTAACTGCACCCTTCTTTCAAGGCCAATGAAATATACCTGTATTAATCATTCCTTCCCCCGGGTAGGTTTATAGCATCATATAATGTAAACATTCGTCTAACGTTTGTTACAGGTGCAATCCTCATTATAATAAAAGCAATATTGTCATATAAATTCTTATTTTCTTAAAGGGCAACTGTAATCTTAAGAACAATAAACTGTAAAATAAAAGCCTTTTTGGCGTACCATTTAAAATGAACCCTGGATCACAACTAAGCAATATAACATCCTGCTTTCTCCAGCTTGTAGTCACATGACCATTCTCTGCCTGCATTAATAGCCCTCCATTAGCCAATCACAGAACAGAGTAACTTCAGGTAGAAAATAATATTGTGGACATTTTTAAACCTTCATGCTTCTAGTAGGCTTCTAGTGACATCACCTGACCCTCTTCTCCTCCCCAGTCCCCAGGGTCTGAGCATGCTCATTTATCACTAGATGGTTGATAAATTTGGAACCAACAGAATACAATATCACGTAATAGTAACTGCTCCTGTTGAGAAGTTGACCTAGAGATGCATTCACCAGTGAGCAATGACATAAAAAAGGAGATTTTGTTCTTACCTGTAAAATCTTTTTCTCTGAAGCTGAAGGGGGACCCAGGCACCTTAGGGGTTAAGTACGCCACCTCCAGGAGCGGACACTTGAAAATTTGAAGACTTCGCAGGCTGAGGTGCTCCTCCCCTTACCTTATATATCCCAGCACCAGGAGCCTGCTTCAGTTTGTCCCACAGATAGACAGCGAAGGAGAGTAAGTCATAAAGGAAACCTAGAACTTTACTGGCAACAAGCCCAAACTTGAAACTGAGTAACTACACTAATAAGAAACTAGTTTAACTAACCTAAGGGAGGGCAGTGCCTGGGTCCCCCTTCGGCTTCAGAGAAAAAGATTTTACAGGTAAGAACTAAATCTCCTTTTCTCTTTCAGCCTAGGGGGACCCAGGCACAGCAGGGGACGTCCCATAGTCCCGACCAGCACAGGGTGGGCAGAAGATTTAAACCTCTGCAGCTTGCAGTACCAGGGGACCGAGGGTCGTCTCAGCTGATGCGAACACATCCAGTCTATAGAATTTTATGAATGTGTTAATTGAAGACCATGTGGCGGCCTTGTAAATCTGGTCTATGGAGGCCCCGCGCTGAGCCGCCCATGAGGCACCTAGTGTTCTAGTCGAATGAGCTGCAACTCCTGCTTCTGCATAGCAATGCAAAATGAGATCCCTGATCCATCTGGATAGGGTCTGAGCAGATGCTCTGGATCCCCTGAGAGGACCCGCCAAGAGGACGAACATGGCCTTGGAAGAACGAAAAGATTCCGTTCTAGAGACGTATATCCTGAGAGCTCTGACAACATCCAGGGAGTGCAACCGTTGTTCCTTGGGAGAAGTTGGTCGAGGATACAAAGCTGGAACGACAATGTCCTGATTCAGGTGGAAGGAGGATAAGACCGTGGGTAAGAAGGCTGAATGAGGCCGCAGGACCTCTTTATCCTTATGAAAAGATAGACACAATGGTTCTACGGAAAGAGCTGCAGACGCTCTCCGAATAGAAGAGATAGCTAGGAGAAAGAGAGTCTTCCAGGATAGTAGTGATAGCGCTATGGATGTTAGAGACTCGAAAAGAGGGCCTTGGAGTACCCGGAGGACTAGTGAGACGTCCCATGGTTGGACTGCTTGTTTTCGAGGCAGACGAAGATGGGCCACCCCTTGCAAGAAAGTCTGGACATCCTTTCGGATGGCCAGTCTTCGATGAAAATAGATGGAAAGGGCTGAGATTTGAACTTTTAGTGCACTAAGAGAGAGCCCTTTATTTAATCCCAACTGTAGAAATCGCAAAAGTCTGGATAGAACAAACGTGCGAGGAGAAAAACCCCTAGAACTTGCCCAGGTTGTATATCTTAGCCAGATTCTATGATATATCTTAGTGGAAGATGGTTTTCGTGCAGCTAACATGGTGGGTATGACTGATGATGGGATATCGTATATACTCGAATATAAGTCGACCCAAGTATAAGTCTAGGTACCTATTTTTACAAATGAGTAAAAACTGATTGACTCGAGTATAAGTTGAGGGTAGAAATTAGGACCACTACTGCCTTCTGATTTTGTATTGTTTTAAGGCTTTAGTTGCTCTTTAAATGGACAGCAAAATTCCCCTACAGTTGTCCCATACAGTAATAGCCCAATACAGTTATCCTCAATTCCTTAGCACTCCAGATGTTTAGAAACCACAACTCCCAGCATGGCAAGGTTCAACAAGCAACAATAAATCAATAAATTTAGCCCTACAAGCATGCTCCTGCCCACCACTTTAAAAATCCTGTAACCCCAATTCCTTGCCACTCCAGATGTTTGGAAACTACAACTCCCAGCATGCTTTGATTGCTGGGAGTTGTAGTTTCTATACATCTTGAGTGGCAAGGTTCAAGCAGCATTTATCATTGTATGCCCAAGGTAGGAAAAGTACAAAAAATACCCAATACACAGTATATCAAGTTCCTGCCTACCTCTAGCAGATGTTTCTGAGCTCCCTGTAGGCTCCTCCATTGTGCAGAATAGGTACCAGCAAGTCAGGACGTGAGGTGCGTAAGTCCGGGTGTGTGCGCACTTACGTGCCCGCGCCTGGTCTCGTCCTACTGCTCCGGTCCTGTCCTGCGGCTGCATATTCGACGGCATGGTCCACTGCCTGGTAAGGCCACTTTCTTAAGCTTTGCAGCTTCCAACAAACTTAAAAACGCATTGAGGTGGGTTTTAAGGCCCACCTCAATTTTAATTCAAGCGTTTGAGATCCGGATGGAATATCGGTCCTTATGAGATGAGGTCCGGACGAAGAGGTAGAGGCCACGGATCCTCCACTGACATCTTTAGTAGATCTGTGAACCAAGATCTTCTTGGCCACCTGGGGCGATGAATATTGTTGGAGTTTGGTCTAGTTTGATCTTTCTGAGGACCCGCGGGATCATGGCTATTGGGGGGAATGCATATACCAACCAGAATTTCCACGGAACTACTAGTGCGACCACTAGGTATGCTTGGGGTCTCGCGTTCTTGAGCAAAAGAGGGAAACCTTGCGATTGTGACGTGATGCCATCATATCTATTTCTGGCATCCCCCACCGATTGGTCAAGAAGACCTTCTCGTGAAGGGACCATTCCCCGGGATCCAGGGTGTGTCGGCTGAGGAGGTCTGCTTCCACATTCAGGACTCCCGGGATTAAGATTGCTCTCTTAATTAAGATTGCTGATATGGCTGAAATGTTGTGTTCTGCCCACGAGAGAATACGATGGGATTCCTCCATGGCCATGTTGCTCCGCATGCCCCCTTGGTGGTTGATGTACGCCCCCGCCATGGCATTGTCCGACTGAATACTGACAAACTTGTTTGTCAGGAAGTTGGTCCAATGAGAATAATACAGATATAGGTCCGAAGTTCTAGAACGTTGATTGGGAGGTGAGATTCTTCTGGAGACCAAGTACCTTGAGTCGTCTAGGACCCGTACACTGCCCCCCCACCCTGAGAGACTCGCGTCTGTAGAGATCACCATCCACTGAGGGAGACAGAGGGAGTTCCCCTTTTGGAGAATGGTCTTCTCCGTCCACCACTGAACGTCTGACTGGAGAGGGCAGGGAGATGCTGGAATCTAGAGATTCCATTGACCTGTTCCATACTGCTAATATGTGGCGTTGGAGGCCATAAGTGGAACATTGCGTATGGGGCTGCCTCCATGGCTGATACCATCTTCCTGACCAGCCTCATAGTAAAAGTTTTCTAAGGCTCCTGTTCGGGAGCTCGTAATCGATTTCACCTTCCTCTGTGACGCCATCGTCCTCTGAATTGCATTGGCGACTGTTTTTATTTCCTTTCTGGCGGGACGGGAGCGACCCCTTGCTGGCCATTGGAAGCAGGGAGATAGAAGAAAGGAAAGAGAATAGTGATAATTATCAGGCAAGGAGAGAGGGGGAGAAAGAGAGAGGGGGGGAGCATGAAAAAAAGCCCCAAGAGCTGGTACCAACTATCCCTTGCTATATTGCCAAACCAAGACAATATAGAGGAGGAGATTTTACCTATTCTGCAGAAGGTACAGGAAAAGAGAGAGACAGGACCCGGTAGGGAAGGTAGCAGTGAGCCTGGAGAGGTCCGGTAGCAGTTTGGAGAAGGATCCAGCAAGAGAAGAGTCCGTGCCGAGAGGAACCGCGGGAGAAGTGGCCCCCCCCCGCGCAAAAAGCAGGGAAGATCCCGCCAGCTAGGGGGAGCTCTCGTCCCCGTTACTAAGGCCCTGGACTTACCGGATGTATAGGAGGCCAGATAGGTTCCTGATTAGAAAGCCCGATTTCTTATGTGAGGAGAAGGACCGATATGGTGCCTAATCCGGAGCGTAGTGAGGGGGATCAGCAGTGTAGCAGGGCTGCTGAGAGCCCCAAGTGCTGACCCCGTGTCTCTGTCCGCCTTGATCTTCTTCCAGTTGTGGTCTTAGGCAGGTCAGCGAGTCACTACAAGTGGGTGAACAGCCCACTGCTGCAAATGTATTCAGTATGGGAAAGCTGGAGAGGAATAGAATCCAGCTGTTCCCATCCTCTTCAGAAATTCTTTTGTACTGATGGGAATAGTAGTCCAACTCCTGAGCGGACACTTGAAGAACTGAAACAGGCTCCTGGTGCTGGGATATATGAGGTGAGGGGAGGAGCACCTGAACCTGTGAAGTCTTCAAATTTGTAAGCGCCTGCTCCTGGAGGTGGAGTACTTATCCCCTGCTGTGCCTGGGTCCCCCATAGGCTGAAAGAGAATAGAGCATCATATATCAAGTGAATTGCTAAAATGAGTTCCTCACCTTCAACAAGCCCCATCCCGAGTTCTCCAGGAAGAAACCTTTGCTCTGGTGTGAGACCCACATACATACGGGACTTGATGGTCTCAATGTGCTCCGCATGTGTAGCGTCAGTACCTAGAAGAGGAAATAGCACAGTGTGGAGATCCTAAATTGGGCAGAATTCAAAAAAACCTCAGGAAAGTTCACATGGGAGGGACTAAGGCAGGGATGTCCAACCTGCGGCCCTGCAGATGTTTGAAAACTACAGCTCCCAGCATTCCTCCATTGGAGAAAAAAACAAGGAATGCTGGGAGTTGTAGTTTTCAAACATCCGCAGAGTCGCAGGTTGGACATCCCTGGACTAGGGGATGACTTACCAATACCATGTTTTTCCATCAGGGCAATAAGATCGGCTTCCGTCAGAAGTTGCGGTGGGCTGGTCTCACCGTCCACCATTTCTACTGTGGTTGGTTGAAAACTTGCACCCATCTCGTACACAGGGATAATCTACAGTAACCCAATCATGGCAAATGGTTTGGTAAGACAAGTTACTTCTGAAGCAATTTGAAAAGAATGTTAACTGCATGTGTTCACCTTAGTGTTCCATTTGTCATAAGGATAGACATCTAGGTAGTTTCTGGCAATGACCATCAGTCCATGAGCTACAAAACGCTCAGCCGCTATGTCAATCTCCACGGTAGTCTCCTGTCCCTGAGCATCCTGGGAGCAACATGCCAAGAAGTGGCGCACAATAAACTCATAGATCCTCTGTTCATTTCCCTGAGATCAGGAAGGAAAGTTAGAATGAGATACAAATGAAACAGCCCATTGCCAGGTAGAGAATTGATTCTGAATATTATAATCTAGCCAAAACACTGTATGAACCAATCATAACGATTACCAGGACAGTAAATATCGTACAGCTCATGTAATAACAAATAATGTATCTTATACATGTTATTAGCCATGATATTTTTTAGTTTAAAGTACTTAACCCATAATGTAAAGGTGGCCATACACATCGCAATGTGCAGACAGATCACATTGGTATCAGTCGGCACATTGGGAAGGGAACCGCACACACAAGGAACCATCCGATCGTCCATACGCGGTATGGGGATCGGACATCCATAAACGAGCAGACGGTGTCTGTTCTCTCTACTTTAAAGTAAAGGGAGCTGATGCTGACAGATGGAAAATTTTCTGTCTTTCCTGACCGACCGTAATGCGAACATCCGTGGTCCCCCGTAATGGATTTACCAAATATTGCTAATCTGTATGGCCACCTTCAAACACAAACTTACCAAATCACTCGTTTGACAGCGTGAAGGTAACAGCATTAGCATTGCATGTGCTGGGGGCGTACAATTGGATTTTCCCTTGTCCAGTACAAGGAAAAATCTTTTGATTGGTTAAAATATCTATTGCCAATGGCATCAGACTTCATTATGAGATTGTGATAAGTTCCTGTCCCTTGACTGTGTTTTAAAATGCTAATTCCAGTAAGTTACTAGTAGGAGAGGAGGAAGAATGACTGCAAAAGCTCACCTGAAGGCTATTAGTGTATTTAGTGGGGTGGATGGGAGGGTGGGCCTGATCTGTCTTGCTCCCATTTCGTGGGGTTGGCCCTCCCCTCTCCAGAATTCGCTGTGCAAATCCACCCCACTGAGGATGCTGTGTCTGCTGTTCAACCAGAGGCGTCAAGTTCAGATCCTTAGGGAATATGTTGGTCTCTGTACGGGGATAACTGATGTAACTAAAACACAAAACAGGAAGGGAGTCAGTGAGTCATGATTAGTATGGGCTATTACAAGGCATTTCCAGTAGAGGGATTGGCCTACATTTCCTTTACCATAACATGGCAATTGCAAATAATCAGCTTTTATACACATTTATGCTTTTTTTACACCAGAAGTTAATCAAAGAACATTATGAGCAAAACTAATAGAAATCAACAGAAATCCCTTTAAACAGGTTATTTGACGGGTGTAAATTTCTAAGCGCATTGGTTAATGGCTTCTGTGTAAATCCGTATCCCATTTTATTCTTTGGAGTTCTCAAAAGCAAACTAAAGGATAAATGTTTCCCCTCCAATTCACTTTCAGACTAATATTTATGTTTCATTTACTTTTTTTACAGCAAGAACAAATATTTTCCCATGAAATCCACGTCTGAAATCAGAATAAGGTAAAAGAAACAATGATCTTTTAAAACCTGATGTCTAGTTGCTCTCTACCACAACCAAACATTAACTAACACACAAAGGGAACAGATCTGTGAGCCCCCCCTTATATAAATGATCACCAACGTATTACATATTAGAACTGCATAGTATTACCCTTGTGTATACAGTTTTTCTGCAATTTTCATAGTCTCCTTGGCTCCAATTTTCAGCTTACGAGAAGCCAGTTTTTCCAGCTCCTACAAGGCATGAAAGACTAATCAGGGAACCCGTAAATTTTCCTTTTATGCTCAGCTATGTAACTTTAATTGTTCTTCAACAGATGGTACATAAATGAAAATGATCGCCATGCACACCAGAACTGTGTGTATTTTTGTTTTTGTGACGTTTCGGCACTGTCCACTACCTTCTTCAGACAAATTGTGTGCACTCCAATAGCAACAGCACAATAAAAGTCCATCCGGTGCAATGCCTCAGGGTAATGGGGTCAAATTATTCTTTATTCCCCAAACAACATTAATATATTGAATCTGTATCTTACATATCTGAGCCTCACGCTCTCTATCAGGCTCACAGAAAAGTGGTAATCAAATAGTTTCATCACATGATATTTTAAGGGCATGTCCACCCCCAAAACTAAAATTTAACCCCTTACTGGCCACATCAAGTAGTTTAAAACAATCCTTACCTTACATTCCTGCTCAAAATGGTTCCCCTGCTGTGCCCTCCAAAGTCCAGGAAACTGTTGTGTAGGAGCAGTGTGTGACTGCTGTGCTGTGCCTGAGACTACCTCGTCAAGGTTAAGGCATGCTCAGTGCAGCCCTCCCCCCCCTCCCGTTTTCCTCTCCCCCCCCTAACATTAAACCCTTTGGGTTGCAGTAGGGCATGCTCCCCCAGCCCCAACCGCATTAATATAATTGTTAAAAGTCCGCAATCTAACCTTCCCTCTCTCCTCCCTGTTTAGAACTCTCGGCACCGCGACCGTGATTGGCTGCCTCTCAGCCAATCACGGACGCGGCTGCCGGTCCCGCCCCCTGCTTGCAATTCCATGCAAGCAGAGGCTGGAACACTGCGCGGAGGAGAGAGCAGGTAAGTAAGAATAGGGGGACTTTCTAACAATTATATTAATGCAGTTGGGGCTGGGGGAGCATGCCCTACCGCATATAAAAAGTTTTTGTAAGGGGTGGACATGCCCTTTAAATTTGTAACAAGGAAGTGACATTTTACCATAAACCACTGCGAACAAGATATATATATATATATATATATAAAAAATCTTATTGTATTGTAGAACATATCAAAATGATTTCTATTAACACAAATATCATTGGAATCGCCTATGCTTAATTTCTTTTTAGACTTTACTGGTCAGGAAGTGTTTAGAAAAGGAGATTTTGTTTACTCACCGTAAAATCTTTTTCTCTTTCAGCCTTGGGGGACCCAGGCACAGCAGGGGTTAAGTATTCCACCTCCAGGAGTGGACACTTGAATAATTGAAGTTTTGCATAGGCTCTGGTGCTCCTCCCCTTACCTTATATTCTGCAGCACCAGCAGCCTGCTTCAGTTTTGTCCCAAAGAGGGAGCGAAGGAGTTGCCATAAAGACTTACACCTTTGTTAAAATATTCTTTAACTCAATCTAAACTGATTATAAAAACACACATATAATCTATATAACTAGAATAATAGCTTTTAACAACTTGGTAGTCATAACACATAGGTAGGGCAGTGCCTGGGTCCCCCTTCGGCTTCAGAGAAAAAGATTTTACGGTGCTTCAACAAAATCTCCTTTTCTTTCAGCCTTGGGGGACCCAGGCACAGCAGGGGACGTCCCAAAGTCCCGAACAGTAAAGGGGGGGGGGGCGGACGAATTAATCCTCTACTGCTTGCAGCACCAGTCGACCTACAGTCGTCTCTGCTGAAGCAAACACATCCAACCTGTAGAACTTTATTAATGTGTTGATTGAAGACCAGGTGGCTGCTCTGCAAATCTGATCTATGGAGGCTCCCCGACGAACTGCCCATGAAGCTCCCAGTGCCCTGGTATAGTGAGCTGCAACCTGCAAGGGAGGAGCAGTCCCAGCTTCAGTATAACATCTTGAGATGACACTCCGAATCCATCTCGCCAGAGTCTGAGGCGACGCTCTGGAGCCTTTGAGAGGCCCCGTTAGGAGGACGAACAGCGCCTTGGAAGAACGAAAAGATTCCAATCTGGAGATGTATATCCGGAGAGCTCTGACTATGTCCAGAGATTGTAACCTCTTTTCTTGAATAGAAACTGACCGCGGATAGCTGGGACGACGATTTCCTGACTTAGGTGAAAGGAGGAAACGACTTTAGGTAGAAAAGTTGGGTGAGGCAGAAGAACTGCCTTATCCTTGTGGAAGTAGAGACAGGATGGTTCCACAGACAGAGCTGCCAGCTCCGATGCCCTGCATATTGAGGAAATGGCTAATAGAAAAAGCGTTTTACAAGAGATGAGAGATAGGTTAGAGGTTCGAAGGGTGGTCCTTGTAGAACTTGAAGAACCAGGGGAAGATCCCACGGTTGAACAGACTGTCTGCACGGAGGATGAATGTGAGCCACTCCCTGTAAGAAGGTTTGCTCATCCTTTTGTGATGCCAGTCACCGGTGAAAGAAAATTGACAGAGCTTCAATCTAAACCTTTAAGGCCCTGAGAGACAGTCCCTTATCCAATCCTGACTGTAGAAAATGTAGCAGTCTAGATAGAGGTAAGACCCCTGGAAGAGGTCCAAATTTTGTATCTCCGCTATATTCGGTGGTAGACTTTTGCAGACGATAATTTGCGTGAGGCCATCATGGTGGGAATGACCGATGAGGGAATACCTCTCTTACTCAGAATGGAGGATTCAATAGCCATCAAATTTAACCATTGAAGATCCGGGTGGAAGAACGGACCCTGAGAAAAAAGGTCTGGACGGAGGGGTAGGGGACATGGTTCGTCCCATGACATTCTTAGAAGGTCTGTGAACCAAGCCCTTCTCAACCACCTGGGAGCTATGAATATAGTCGTGGTTCCTTCCAACTTGATCTTTTTTAGTTCACGCGGAATCATGGCTATTGGAGGGAAGGCATATACTAACTGGAACCGCCACGGAACCACCAGTGCATCTATGAGGTGTGCCAGAGGATCTCGCGTTCTCGCACAAAAGAGGGGAACCTTGCGGTTGAGGCGCAACGCCATGATGTCTACTTATGGAATTCCCCACCTACGAGTCAGATTTGTGAACACCTCCTGATGAAGAGACCATTCCTCCTGATGAAGAGACCATTCCCCCGGATCCAGAATGTGGCGGCTGAGGAAGTCCGCTTCCACGTTCAGAATCCCCGGAACGAAGACCGCAGAGATCGCCGGAACATAGTGTTCTGCCCAGGACAGAATGCGGTGGGCTTCCTCCATGGCCATGTTTCTCCTCGTGCCCCCTTGGTGGTTGATGTATGCCACCGACTGGATTCTGACAAAGCTGTTTGTCAGTAGTTCTGTCCAGTGAGAATGGGCCAGGTATATGGCCCGTAGTTCCAGAACGTTGATTGGAAGGAGGGACTCTTGTGTTGACCAGATGCCTTGCGTCGTGAGAGGGCCATACACTGCCCCCCATCCAGAAAGACTTGTGTCTGTGGAAATCACCGTCCACGGAGGCAGGCAGAGAGTGTTCCCTTTCTGAAGGTTGTGGTCCTGTGTCCACCATATCAGGGACCTCCGGATTGGGTAAGGTAAGGGGATCAAGGAGTCCAGAGATCTGTTCCAAACTGTCAACATGTGGCGTTGAAGCGGGCGCAGATGGAACATGGCATATGGGACTGCTTGGATGGCTGATACCATCTTCCCTATTAAGCGCATGGCTTGTTGGATTGAGATCCGGGGCTTTGCCAGAGTCTGGCGGGCAAGTAGCTTCTCGGGCGGAAGGAGAATTTGTTGTCGGGAAGTGTCATCAACATGCCCAAAAACGTCATGTGGGGTCTGGGAATGAATGATGACTTGCGAGGGTTGATAATCCAACCGAAGGAGGTTAGGGTTTGAGCGCAAGTTTTTACACGTGTTGAGGCCAGGACGAGGGATGATGCTTTGATCAGTAGATTTCTAAGTAGGGTAGAAGGAAAATACCTTGCAGGCGAATGAAATCTGCCTGACAAGCCATCACCTTGGTGAAGACCCGAGGGGCTGATGCAGAAGGGGAGGGCTGTAAACGGATAGTGACTCTTTCCCACTGCGAATCTCAGAAAGCGATGGGAGCCCTGCCAAATGGACGTCCTGTATGTCGAGTGACGCGAAGAAATCTCCCGGCTCTATGGCCAGAATAACTGAACGTAGCAATTCCATCTTGAAATGGACCTTGTTGACATACACGTTTAGCTCTTTGAGGTCTAAGACCGGGCGGAATGTTCCGTCTTTCTTGGGAACTAGGAAGAGGTTTGAGTAGAAACCTAGAAATCTGTGAGAAGTAGGTACCGGGACTATTACCTTGGACCGCAATAGTAGAGCTATTGCCTGGTTTAGGGCCTGCTGTTTGAATGGTGCTCTGGGTAGGTAGGACAGAAAGAAACGTTTTGGGGGACGAGAAATGAACTCTATTCGAAATCCTTGGGAGATAACGTCCAGGAGTCCGTGGGGTGGTTCCACGCTTCCCGGAAAAATCTCAGCCATCCTCCCACCCTAGATGAGGGTGGATAGTCATGACGATTTTGGTTTTCCACCGGTGGGGCAAAAGAATCCCCTCGTATTGGACCAGGGTCTGGAAGACGTCTGTCTTCTTGGAGGGACCTGGACTGATTGCTCTGCAGGAGTTCTTGGGGCGGGGCGAAAGGAAGGGTGCTTATGGGAGGTAGGTAGCCTACGGGGTCTGTTTTGGGGAAGAAAGGAAGTTTTTTTCCCCGTTGCTTGAGAGATTATTTTCTCTAGTTCGGGTCCAAACAGCTGTCCACCTTAAAAGGGGAGACTGGTTAGGGCCTTTTTTGAAGCCGCATCGGCTGCCCAGGCTTTTAACCATAAGACCCTTTTGTGTCGCCGTTACTGAGGCAGAGGCCTGAGCGATTAGCGGGCCGGATTCTAAAGCTGCGTCTCCAATATAAACCACCGCATCTGATAAATCCTGAATTATATCTAATAGGTGGGATTTTGTCGGGACGGAGATCTTGGTATAATTGATTGAGCCATACCTCCATAGCTTTTGCCATCCAAGCGGAGGCCAAGGTGAGTCTTAGAGCTGACCCTGAGGCTGAAAAGGATATTTTTAATAGTGCCTCAATGCAGCGATCGCTTGGGTCTTTAAAGGTCGCTGCTTCAGAAAGGGGGATGGTGGAGGCTCTAGAAAGTCGAGCAACTGGAGGGTCAACTATGGGAGGGGAGGCCCATCGATCTATGTCTGCCTTGGGAAAGGGGAACATAATGTTTAAGAGCCGGAACTGACAGGGTTGACACTCTGACACAATTTTGTCTGTTTGTAAGAGGGGAATTGAACGGAGGCTTTTTTAACTCTAGAGAAGAGGGTTTTGGAAGGATCCTCTTGGGATTCTGAGCCCTGAATGTTAAGAACAATAAGGACTGACCTTATGAGCGAATCTACAGCTTCAGGGGTAAAGGCAGATTGTGACTCCTGTTCGGGGGTGTCATATTCAGTTTCACCTTCCTCTGTGATCTCATGGTCCTCTTGAGGAGAATCCTCAGTTAAACAGGATGTAATAGGTTCCCGTGTCCTTGCAGGTCTGAAATCTCTGTCTTTAGTCACCAGCTGTCCGGATTGTAGGACCTGGAAGTAGACAAGCTGGTCCCTTCTGACGAGACGGGAGCGACCCTTTGCTGGCCATAGGTATGGAAGAGAAAGCAGAAGAAAGTAGAAAAAAAGTTTTTTTAAATTACAAATTATATATAGGCATATATTTTGTAAGATTAGGCTAAAAGAGGGAAAAAACAGGGAGACTTATAAAGAATGCAGAAGCAAATTCTGCATAGAAGGCAGGAGGAGGGAGCTGATGATCAGAGCCAATCGATATATGTAACTGACCGGTCAACTTGTAGGAGCAGAAGGCATGCTGTGGAGCCAGGGAAGCGGGTAACGGAACTCTTTTGTGAGTGATGGAAGTCCCGCCCCCGTGTGAGGTAAGAGCACGCCAAGGGAGAAAAGAGTGCGAAAACCAGCAGGGAAAAGCTCCCACCCACCTGAGGACCCCAGGGCCTTACCTGAGGGTATGGCTGTCTGTTGGATGCCGGATCCGGTGGAAGGAGAAGGATGGCTGCAACAGTGGAATCTATGCAGCTGTTGAGCTCCCAGTAAGTAGACCTTGATCCCTGATAGATGTAATTGTAAGGTTTTCCCAGGGATGTGGTCTGCACCAACAGAAGAGGGGGGAACAGCCCTGGTCTGTGTGCTCACAATGTGGAAGGGCTGGGAGGGGTTACCTTCCAGCTATTCCTGAGATAGATCTTGTCTTTAGACTTGTGGCATGTGTGTAGTCCGATGGTAAGGGCTGGGAGGGGTTACCCTCCAGCTGTCCCTATTAATATCTTGATAGAAGAGGAGAGTAGTCCAACTCCTGAGCGGACACTTGAAAAACTGAAGCAGGGTTTTTCAATTATTCAAGTGCCCGCTCCTGGAGGTGGAATACTTAAACCCTGCTATGCCTGGGTCCCCCAAGGCTGAAAGAGAAAAGTAGATTCAGAAAAAGAGAAGGAGCCACAGCAACTACATTACTATAGCACAGCTGAGCAGGGCAGGTATTTATTACTGGGAGCAGCAACTACATTACTATAGTACAGCTGAGCAGGACAGGTAGGTATTTATTACTGGGAGCAGCAACTACATTACTATAGTACAGCTGAGCAGGACAGGTAGGTATTTATTACTGGGAGCAGCAACTACATTACTATAGCACAGCTGAGCAGGTCAGGTATTTATTACTGGGAGCAGCAACTACATTGCTATAGCACAGCTGAGCAGGTCAGGTATTTATTACTGGGAGCAGCAACTACATTACTATAGCACAGCTGAGAAGGACAGGTATTTATTACTGGAAGAATCACCAGAATTCAAATGTATTCGAATTAAGTTCACCTTCCTGATTATGTTGTTATAATTCCCAAGATTAAAGCAAGAAGCTGCCTTGCTCTGTTCTAGAAAGGATTGGGTAAAAACCATGCTACATACCACAGTGTCAAGGGCCACAGGTCTCCATTTGCTCTTTGGTTTGCTTCCCACATCCACAACTGTTGCCATTGGATCCTAAAAAAAAAACCCACAAGGTCTCTTACAGTGAAATGAATATGAACACTGTTTGTCTACTCACAAAACACAATTCTGCAGGACTGATGTTCAGTTGTAGCCATGGAACACAAAACACCTAAAGGGGCCCATACACACACTAATAGTGTGATCGCTACATCGTGCGATTGGTATGGTTTAGTATGAGGTTGAATAAAGACATTACGTCCATCTAGTCCAACCTACTCAGCAATAACCACACTGTCTGCCTAACTGCTGATCCAGAGGAAGGCAAAAAAAACCCAAAAAACACCAGAATTATGAAGGGGAAAAAATCCTTCCGGTTATTACCTGCAACATTCATTGTTTGTAAATCCATGCAGACTACTACTAAGATCAGTTCTGGATATAATCCTATATAAAGTTTCCAGCATCTTCCCTACCACTGATGTTAGTCTATAGTTCCCAGATTGGGATCGACTACCCGGTTTGAATATAGGTATTACATTGGCTGTTTTCCAATCCAATGGCACATCACCAGACAAAAGTGAATCTGAGAAGATTAAGAGAGACAGTGGTCTGGATTGATATTAAATTTGTCTAAATGTTTCCAAACCATATCCTCTGTCAACCAAAGTGAATATTCCTCATTTATACCCTTTATACTATTACAGTCCCGCTATAAGGACTAGGATTCTCTATACTGTATACAGAGTGAATATCCCTCATTTATACCCTTCATATTATTACAGTCCCTGCTATAAGGACTAGGATTCTCTATAGTGTATACAGAGTGAATATCCCTCATTTATATGGAATTTATATTGAACATACTGTACATCACACACATAGATAAGAGATTAAACATCTACACTGCATTTATATATCTATTCTATTATAGCCTTCACACCAGTACTATATGTACCTCCATACAGATCTGGTACAGAACCAGGCAGGCTGTGTGGTTAAACAGACGGTGCCGTTTCCAGCTGAATTCCACCAGTCCATCTTCATGCTCGTGTGTCACTAAAGAAACATAAGAGATACAAATTATGGACAAACTACATAACCCATGAATGTAAGTGACAAAGGCCATACACACAGCAATATTAACTAGCGATCGTACCAATAAAATTGTTCTTTATGTATGATCAGGATATTGGACTTATTTCATCCTCAGAATTTACACCTGTTTTTTGTACAAGATTGGGATTGTATAATAGTTATTGTACTGTGTATGGCCTGTTAAGGATTGCCTTACTTAAAGGGCTCATGCGGTTAAATGTGATTTTGAATGGCACCTTTTATCTTGTAGAAAGTTTCAGGAACGAAAGCCTGAATGGATTTAAAACGCTCCACCACAAAGCCCAATGTTGGAAACTGACAACTGCCATAGCTGATGAGCTGATTGGACAGCACAGAGGGAAAGATCTTCTGAAGACGAAGGGTCTGGAATCTTGTAAATGCGGCACCTGTGTAGGAAGGGGGTAAACACATTGACGTGACACATAGAACATGGTGACCTTATAGGAAGGGAAGGACGTTAGCTCTGTTACCTATCCGCAGATCTAGCTCCATTCGTACATCTACAGCATCATTGATGTTCTGGTCAGGCTGTACCAGGTGTTCGCATGCCATTTGTATGGAACGAGGGGTGATTTCCGAGAACCGGGCCCGAAAAACTTGCAAGTTGGGCTTGACTATATTGGAAGAACAAATATAAGGAATCACGGCTTTAGCAACACAGCTAATATACGAAATAGAGTAAATGGAAATATCAAAACCCTATGACAAACATGATCTAAACGGTGTCTAAAGAATCAACATTCTAAACACCATAACATTCTAAACACAACATTCTAAACACAATAACATTCTAAATAACCTTCTAAACACCATAACCTTCTAAACACCATAACATTCTAAACACCATAACATTCTAAACACCATAACATTCTAAACACCATAACATTCTAAAACACCATAACATTCTAAATAACATTCTAAACACCATAACATTCTAAACACCATAACATTCTAAACACCATAACATTCTAAATAACATTCTAAACACAATAACATTCTAAACACCATAACATTCTAAATAACATTCTAAACACAATACTTAACCTGTTTTGCAGACTTGGATAACCTCAAAGCCAATGTTTTCTCCTTCTCTGTCACAATCCGTCCATATAATTAGGGCCTGACACTGTCGGACTTCCCGCTCCAGGGTCCTCTGGAATCAGAGAAGGGGAGATTGTTGAGTTTATACAGGAAGTGTCCCCCAAACACTGTGCAGACACAAATATAAAATTCCAAGCTTACCAATATCCATTACACATAGAATAATCCACCCTCTGTCATTCATATAAACATATTGGTTTTATCCAAGGGAGTAGGGGTAAAGGTAAGTAAGGTGTATACTGCCAGCAATGATTTATGTAATCTCGTTTGGATTATTGTTCTAAAACACATTAAAAACGGTGAACTAGAACAGACCAGGTCCCTGGCGGAGATATTCTAATAAATAAACAACTGGATTGTAAATCATTACAATGGGATATTTAGCATGTAACATATCTTGCTAATAAAGGCTACTATAAAGGACAATACACCTTAAAAGACAAAACGTGATTTACCTTAATGTTCACAAAGTCATCAGGACAATACTTCTGGACCTCCGCATCAAATAAAGAGACAGGGTTGCAACTGTGCCTGAGAAACGAAACAAGGTCCTACAAGTTTGGTCGGTTAATGAAACTACCTAGAAAGTTTAAGCTGGATACACATGGCCAGAGTCATTCTCTTGACAGACGGTTTGGCACTTCTGCCCAGTCAATCGGGCCGAAAAATTGCATTGTGTGTGTACCCATCTTTAAAGTATGTTTTTTCGTGCACCCACACAAGCAAGTTACTTTCTCAGTGGGAAAATGTGCAGAATTTACACTTACCATGGAAGCATCAGAAGCACAGTAAGCTGCTATGCTGGAGAAGTCACTCTGCCTGGATGCCAGTATCTTGGATTTAAGTGATTATGCAACACGTTTATAGTAAAGGCCCATACACATATTAGATAGCTGTCAGCGAAATAATCATTTAGGCAAACAATCTAACGTGTGTACAGTCTGTTACTGACATTTTTTAAGCTGGGTACACACAGGACAGATTCTTGAAAAAATGACAAACAGGATCTGCATGATTGTGTCTGTCATTTTTCAAAGATCAAGACACACACAGTCCTGACTGTTTTCCCTATACACATCATATGAAGATTGCTCGGGACTCTGTGTTTCCCTCGGCCACGACCGACTACCTCTACGGGGAGTCTATCGCGGCTGAATGTGCTGTAGATCCTCAACAAAACAATATTGGGAGGTAGAAATAATCAATCCAACCTCCCTGCCCCACGTACTTTCCATTTATAAAAAGTTATTTTTAAGGTGTAGTTATCCTTTAAGTTATTTGTCTCTGGGAATCACATAATAATGGGAAAAGATGCCTATGTTCTCCTGCACCGTGGGAGGACTTGTAGTTGCTCCTCTCTGCCATGAAACACTACATTCTTCTGGGCCACAGGCATAGCATAACAATTTGTATTTGTAACAATTTTTCCAAATGACAATAATTCAAGGCGATTCAACAATATTGTTGCAAGGAATTTAAAAGGAATGTTTACCCTTAAAACAAAAAAACTGGTCAATTGTCAGTTACCTGCCCCCATCGGATATATTTTGCACCTAATTACCTGCCTTACTAACCAGATATGTAAGAATAATAATTGTCCCCATTCTGGCAGAGTAAGCTGGCCCCTCCCTCCATGCAGTCAGTCAAGGCTATAACCAATAGGGAAATTCATGTTAAGAACCCTATAAATCATTATAGAAAGACACAACCCATGAGGTCATAGATTCAAATTCACAAACGGAATTTTTACTGACATTTTAATATTCTGTTTCTTACATTCATGCTAAATAAGAAACTGTAAAGATTACTTTTATTTTTTGTATGAAAAGCGAAGGTTTAAATCATTGTTAGGGACAGGAGCATTAAATGTGTTTGCAATAAACTCCCCTAAAATTTCTGTTCTGTGTCAGGGAGAGGGATGATCTCTGTGCTGTTACACGATTGGCTGCAGCTTCTGTTAATCTGTTGAGCACCACAGTGTAAAGTGTACTGCATACTCAGAACCCGGTTAATAAAGCTCTCCCATATATGCACCTAATATACGTTGGAAGTTTCTCAAGATATGGGCCACATGGTACAATTACATGGGAATGAAACTGCCGATAAGTGCTTATTACTAAAAGTAATTGCACAATGTTATTTCTACTGTAAATTTGCTATAATAATATACAGGTCACAGACCATAACAATCTCTTGTTTATATACACCCTTACCAACCTCCTCCTTCCCCAATAAAGGTTTAATAAATAGTAAGCTAAGTGGTTATATATTTATTTATCAATTTATTAAGTATTATGATAACTACAACCTTCATAAATGCGTATGGTAACAGATAAATCTTTGATCATGTAACATGAACTATGTTACATCTTTTATTGAAAACATATATGGTTGTACTTTATTTTGCCTTTGTGATAAATAAAAGTTAAAAAAAAAAAGTGTGCCTCCCAGCTAAGGTGGATTATGGGAGCTGACCCCTAGTACCCATAGGTTGATTTCATAAATCACCCAGCAGACACTGCAAAATGAGAGGGGAGACACAGCTTGTTCCAGGTTTCTAAATGTGCTGTCTACTGGGACAATGTTGTCTCAAGACTTTAGTTCCCCTTTAAGTACCTCTGCCTGCCCTTAAACAAATTCTCTCTTTTTTTTTTTTATATAGCAAAATTGCTGGGGAAAAAATCAATTTTATCCTTGTTTAGAAAAGTCTCCCCCACGAAATGCTCCAAAATGGAGACAGAATATGACCAATGTTATAAGAGTACACCTTCTTATGACTCACAGGAAAGGTATGCCCTCTGTTTCCAACGTTGCATTGGCTGGTATTCTGACAGTATCCATAACGGATGATTTCTTACTGCTTGTGGGAAACTTTTCTGAACAGGGAAAAAGCAGGTTCCTCGTGCCTCATCCAGAAAAAAATCATAGAAAAAAAAAAAAAGACCCCTAATTTCAGATACTAATAAATGGAAATCATTAAAAATAAATGTTTTATTTGGTTTGATAGACTGATCTACAACAAATACTTTATACCAACCATTTTTTCATATGATCGAGGAATTCGAGTGCTAACAAATGTCCCGAAACAGAAGTCATCGCCACAGTGACTTCCTGCATAACACAGAGGATGAAAGGACGTGAGAGGGAGATTCAGGGTTTTTAACATTGCAGGCAACTGATGAAGATTGAGAATAACAAGTGAAAGCTACCGTATTACCTTTCCAAACAAATTGTATTCATATTCATAAATCTTGTTAAACTTGGAGAACCCTTCTCTCTGCCAACAAAAAGAAGAATTTACAATGGCAAAAGCAATAAACCATAGTGTACATGAAACCTATGGGTAATTTATTAACAAACTTGCCTATTTTTTAAGAGCGATAGTAAGGCTAGCAATACACAAATCGAGATTATCGATCAAATTGGTGAAAAATCAATTCCAACCCCCATTTCCTAAGCACCCAATGGCTACACTATCTTGAGCTCAAGTTTGCTGGTGCAAGGTGGTACATCGATTACTACCAACACTAACCACACTGATCTAGCCATGTATGGCTAGCTTAAAACCAACAGATACACAAATTACAGCTAATTGCAGACTGGGTTTGTCTGAAAATTTCCAACTTGTCCGATTGCCTTCTGCTTGAATGACTGCCCAATAGTGAACAGACCCTACTGTTTCCAGCTTTAACTAAACTATAGTGCTCATTCCGTTAAAGCCGGAAACAGTCAAGACCTGTAAGAGGAGCCAGCAGTGGAATGGGCTCACGGGTAAGTTTCCTCCCTTCATTACCGGCACCTGTTAGATTATTTGAAGAATGGGAGGCAAGACCTCTTTTACCTCCCGATCTTTAATGAATTAAAAAAGGGAAAGGTTCACTATCTAGATATACTGCTAGATATCTTAACCTTATAAATATAATATATAGAAATGTAAATATAATGCATTAAAGGGTTTAGAACCCCATTCTTACATATATTGTTTTTATTGACAAATCTAAGTTTATAAATTTTATAAGAAACGCTTGCTCCTGTCTACCAAAGTAACTTCTAAGGGCTAGGCCACACTATCGCGTTTTTCTTGCGCATGCGTTTTTTTCCTATCATTGAAATTGGGGCAACGCACCGAAAACGTGCATTTTCGGGTGCAATGCGATTTGCGTTCCGCATTTTTTTTCTATATCTAACAAAAAAACCACACGTGCAAACGCAACAAAATCGCACATGAAATTGCATGCGATTCAGTGTGCGATTGCGTTTGCGGCGTAGTGTGGCCGTGCCCTAAGAAGAGATCACCACACTTACTTATCCACAATCTTGTAGTACTTCTGTCTTTATAATACCTGCTTCCACCTCACCCCCATGCATACGCATAAAGCTGGGTACACACAGTACAGATTTCTGAATCTGCAAGATCCTGTCTGCCATCTTTCATAGATCTGCATACACACAGTCCCGAGTGTTCTCCCTACGCAGAGGGAAATTTTTGTTTTTTCCCAAACGACTGCTCGGCCGCGAGCTCGTTAGTGAAAACCACTACGCACACTAGCTACAACGGTATCGGGGCTTTATCGCTAGTGTGTGTACCTAGCTTAAACCAAAGATGGTCTCTGCTTCATCATTAACAGAACTGCGTCAGAGGGGATCCAAGAGGAGAGAGAGAGAGAGAAGAGATACATGACTGTGGACAGGCAAGTACTTCTGTCTCCCTAAAATTATAGATGGCAATAGGGTCAATTTTTGAGGGTTTGTTGAGCATTTAAAGTAAAGATTCCTATGTGGAAAATAACCATTAATGTAGTCTCTACATGAATAAAATCTCACCCTCCTCATCCTGCTCCTGGACATGATATCTGCAATCCCTTTGGCTGCATCATTTTTTTCTGCCACGCACAGAACCTTTTGAACTGGAATCCTCAACATCTCTGCTGCTTGGTAAAAGCAGAAACGAACTGCAGTGTTTGTCACCAATATTCGCCTGGTTAGTCCTAAGAGCTTGTTCGTTAAAATCATCACCGGGGCACAAAGACATTTACAGATCTTACAGAAATCATGACTGCGAGATGTAGTTTAGCCAGATCTAAATTACCAAACCGCCCATGCAACAGAACGACCTATAAAACAAAAGAGGTACAAGCATAAATATTTTGCAAGACATCTTAACAGGCCATCTAATAAACAAGAATATTTTGTTCAGAATTATGGGCTGTATTAATAAATCATTAGTAATTACTAATTAATATCGATCCCTTTACTGGATGCAAAGTTATTATTTTACGGCACAGTCCTTAAGTAACACCAAGGTTGTAAAATAGTGATCACTTTACTAACACAGCGTTATTTAAGGACTGAGTCGGAAAAAAATGCTTGTGGCCTTCAATTGGCCAATACTGGGCGATATCAATATTTTCCAACCACTAGCGGTATAGTTGACTGCAATAAAGGATCATTATAGGTATCTACTGCTATCAGTTCCTTATAAATAATTCATGCTGAATGGTATTGTTTACACAATAAAGTAAATAGCACTGTTTTAATGCCTTCTAGTTTAATGCAATCACATTTTCTATGCAGAAAAAAAATACAACCTAATTTATTTTTGCATATTTTACATTAAAGGCAATGTCCACTCCCCCCAAACAAAAATGTAAAACTAATCTAATTATGCCCCAAATCCTAGACCTCACTAGATTTAAAAGTGTGTACGAGGCTCCTAAATCAATTAATTGCTGGACCGGCAGCAGCATCAGTGATTGGCCGAGTTTGAGACATCGCGTCTTACCCAATCACTGATGCCGCTGCCGTTATGGCCCCTTCTGCTGCTGCTGTGCACGGAAAGGGCAGGAAGCTGGTAAGTATGTTCATGAGCCTTGCACAACCTTTTAAACTTTGGGTTTGGGGAGTGGACATGCCCTTTAAGCAGAATGCATAAGTAACACAAGAAATAGCTTTCTGATAACCATCACAAAGATAGACAGATTAGTTTAGACATGGGGGGGGGATATGCGATATATTGGGCTATTCCCTAAATGAGCACAAAACCCACACTACCCAATGTACTACCCGATGTTGGATTAGCAAGGGTTTTGCACTCATTTTGCACTGACAACTCCATTTTCAAAGGTTTTTAGAAATAGTGAAATTGATGCAATTAATTTAGCGTTGATTATGAACAACTTGTTAGCATGAAAATTAGCACCTTGGGAAGTTAAAGGCCCACAAAAGGGTTTAAAACAATGCTAAGTTGCCACACGGAATTTAATTGCATCTCCCAAACAACAAACAACACCATGAGCCAGTGTAACACTTTTAGGAAGCCCATTTCCTAGACACCAATAGAAAACCATTTTAAGAGGTGTCGAGGTCTAAATTTACAGGTTAATTGGCTCCTAGAATTTTTCCAGCCCCCCTTCCCCTATCATGGTACTGTAAATGCATTGAATTCTCAGTTTCAAGCACACTATTCCTTTTCCTAGATATATATATTGACAAAGAAGAAGAAACTGAAGATTTGCCTTCTAACTTCTCTGCTTCTCTACAACCCAAAATGATGTCTGGTTTCCGAGTGTCCCCAGAATAATAAAATAAAAGACAGTCAAGGAAGCATTATATTATTTTTATTATAAATGTACAAGTGTTTGCTTTAATTATGCTTAGTTATGTCATCAGTGTCACATGCCTCACTAAAACATGCTTAATATAATGAATAATATAAACCCTACTTTAAAATATAAGGGCATTTCCTGCCCAAAATCTGTCCAATAGATCTACCAATAAGTAAACTTATCAGTCAGGAATTAAGGTCTGAACACATGTCTGATAGGACGAGCGGTGTGCGTGACGAAGGGTGGTTTCGGGCGACAGTCACATATGCGTATACATTCCCTCCAGCGTCATTTGTTGATCCACCACGCCCAAGCGTACACATACACACGTGTGATTATCGCCCAAAACACCCATTTGTTGTGTGTATGCTTGTGCTCGTGGGGAGGCTTTAAAGTGTAAAGGGTGATATTTTGGCCCAACTGTGCATGTATGGAACGTTAAACACACGATTGTCATCGATTTACCAACGTGACAGATTGTCATGACAAAATATCAGTCCATGTACCAGACCTTGGCATCCCATGATTGGTAGAAAAGCACTCAGCCATCTGCTTCTTAGGGGTGGATACCAATAAGAGGTTCAAAAGTTTGCCTGAGCTATTAATTTACAGATGCTTTATATTGGGTTACTGGCATTAGATAACATCCGACTGGTTGCTCCATTTTCATAGCATAGGCAAACTTTTGCACCGGCCCAATATTTTTATATGGTCATGGCGCTTTTATTGTACAATAGGCAGATTTATTATTCACCGTATAATAGTCACTCGCATATATCACAGATCATGTGACCACTGCAAAAAAAAAAAAAAAAAATAGAAACCCTTAAAGAAAAATGTAACCTCGACACATAAAATAAAAAATCCAAAGGCAGCTGAACCACACAAACAGCTCCATAAAACACAGGGTAATAAAACCCAGTGACTTCTTACTTATTAAACGCTAAAGGGCACATTAATGTTTTATTGTGTTATTTGGATTTCTACAGTTACAAATGGTTGCGGGCTGGTAGGGGGAGCTGCCCTTAGCAACAAGTTCTGCTGGAGATTCAACAGTGCCAACAGGGGAGGGTTCTGGGACTTGTAGTTCTGTATTTATATTGCAACAGGTCAGATGTATGGGGTGGGGTGTTGAGTTGTCTTTATGGAATTCAGGGTGATGTTGGCACAAGTTGTGAATACAGAACTACAAGTCCCAGAACCATCCAATGTTGGCACAAGTTCTGCCGAGGCTATAAATACAGAACTTCAAGCCCCAAAACCCTCCACTGTCTTCCCAAGTTCTGCCACAGTTATGAATACAGAACTACAAGTCCCAGAACCCTCCACTGTTGGCACAAGTTCGGCAGAGGTTATGAATACAGAACTACAAGTTCCAGAACCCTCCACTGTTGGTACAAGTTCTGCAGAGGTTATGAATACAGAACTACAAGTTCGAATACAGAACTACAAGTTCCAGAACCCTCCACTGTTGGCGCAAGTTCTGCAGATGTTATGAATACAGAACTACAAGTTCCAGAACCCTCCACTGTTGGCGCAAGTTCTGCAGATGTTATGAATACAGAACTACAAGTCCCAGAACCCTCCACTGTTGGCGCAAGTTCTGCAGATGTTATGAATACAGAACTACAAGTTCCAGAACCCTCCACTGTTGGCACAAGTTCTGCAGAGGTTATGAATACAGAACTACAAGTTCGAATACAGAACTACAAGTTCCAGAACCCTCCACTGTTGGCGCAAGTTCTGCAGATGTTATGAATACAGAACTACAAGTTCCAGAACCCTCCACTGTGGCACAAGTTCTGCAGAGGTTATGAATACAGAACTACAAGTTCCAGAATCCTCCACTGTTGGCACAAGTTCTGCAGAGGTAAGCAAGATAATGAATTTCTACCCACCAAGTGACTCTATACAACCTGCAGATAAACCAGGAGATGTACAGCCCTTTCCCGCGTTATGTATTTCCTCCTCTTCCCTTTACTGTCCCTTCTTGGCTTCCGTACGGCGTAACCTCCCACGCAAGTCATGTAACCAGGAAGTACAGTTCCCGGATCACAACGCGCGAGTGTTTGGGACACGATAGCTGGTGTACAGCTGCCCAATAACATAACCACCCCTGTCCGTATTTGTCGTAAGTACATTTCACATTATACAGCGAAATCTTAGACCGGTCCTGCGTGCTCGGTACCTGGTCATGTGTCTGTATGTGGCGTGACGTCACTGGTCCCCGCCTCCAAGATGGCGTCCTCCCTGTGAGGTGATTTATCGAAGACGTTTCTATTTGTGGCTGGTGGAGGGGAAACTCTGCCGGTACCATTCCGGCAGGGAGGATGATCGGTTCCCCGGATTTGGTTCCTTTTACCATGGAGGATGAATATGAGGACTCCTTAAAGGATTCTCCCGGGCTGCCAGAGGAATACTCAGTCCCCCTGTTCCCCTTCTCCCAAGCCAACAGCAGCCCATGGTCCAGACCCTCGGGTTCCAAATTCAGTCGTGATTTCATCCTCATCTCTGAATTTTCTGAACAGGTGGGTCCTCAGCCTCTCCTCACCATCCCAGATGACCGGCGAGTTCCAGGAGACTTTGACCTCAACTACTTCTCTCTCCGCATCATGTCCGTGGACTACCAGGCATCGTTTGTGGGTCACCCACCTGGATCATCCTACCCCAAGCTGAATTTTGTAGAAGATTCCAAGGTAGTCTTGGGGGACTCTAAAGAAGGGGCATTTGCCTATGTCCACCATTTGACTCTGTACGACTTGGAGGCGCGAGGTTTTGTCAGACCTTTCTGTGTTGCCTACATTTCGGCAGACGAGGAGAAAATCATGCGACAGTTTTCTGAGCTCTCCTGCGACTTTTCCAAGGCCTCCGAGTGTCTTAAAACAGGAAACAGGAAGGCGTTTGCACGCGAGCTGGAAAAGAAACTTAAAGACCTGGAGTACACAAGGACAGTCTTGCAGATGGAAATGGAAGAACAAATGAAGACTGATGACAAGGGATTTTACACAACGCAGACTATAGATAAAGCCAATGAACTTGCCAGTGTGGAGAAATCCATTATAGAACATAGGGATTTATTGAAACAGATACAATTATATCCATATAGGAAAAGAAAAGAGTCTGATTTCCAGCCATATGAACCAGACAGTTTACAAGGTGCAGTCATTGCTACTGAATCTGACCTTCCACCAACCTCTCCTGACCCTGGAGACAGTCTAGTAGAGGAGGAAAACAGTGACTACCTTCCTAGGTCCTCGTATACTCCCAAATTCATAAAGGCAAAATCTTCTAAATGTTTTGATAAAAAACTTAAAACTTTAGAGGAGCTTGTTGATGTGTATTTCTTTAAAGAAACAATAGACCTGCTAACTAGCATAGAAGAAAGATACAGGGGTGACTTAAGCTATCTGCTTATAAGACATATTGACCAGACACTTCTAGAACAGCAAACGGTTTCAAATTTCTTGTTTGAGAATATTGTAACTTGGAATTCAAAGCCAATTGATATACCTTTTGCTAATTGTCTGAGTGGTGTTCAGGCTTTCAGTAGTCCTAAGTTTTTGGAAGAACCAGGCAACCTCAAAAATTCTGCAAGCTTGGAATCCTACAGATCAAGTGTAGAGTCTGTTCCTATTAAAATTGAGCAGGAAATGTTTGAAGATAATGGTCATCCAGAAATGAATGAGCTGTGCCTCTCTGACAACCCAGATAACTCTGATTGTAATGATGTGGACCTTAAGGGGAGCGTAAGCAGTGGAGAAAGCATTGAAGTCCTGAGAACAGAAAAGTCTGGGTCTTTGCTTACAAATTCAGAGAGTCAGCCATGCTTAAGGTTACACCCTAGCCCCCATATACACAAGAGGAAGGCTGGTAGCAGAAGGACAATTAGTGAGGACAGCATTGAAGTCCTAAGCACTTGTACTTCTGACACTGTGGTATCTGAGGATTTTAGGCCTGCTTATCAAAGCGCTATTCATGAAGAACCTGATGGGGATGATGTTGATGGGGAGCAGCAATTTAATCCCAGTGCTAAATATGAGGAATTGTTGGGGGATGACAAGCTCTCAGACTTACCAGTTGACCCAGCTTGTTGTATTGGGGCAGAAAGTTCCATACTTTCAGAACATTCTGGAGATGTTCCACAATTAGCCTATGAGGATGATACAGTGGTCAGTGTTCCCCCACAATCATCCAGACATATGGATCATGCCTTTCAAGTCAAGTTCTCTATGGACAGTGCTGAGAATCATTCAAGCCAAATGGATTTTCATGGCCCATGTACCCCTGAACGAGATCCAACACACTTATTAGGTAGTGCAGAATCTGTAAGACTTGGTATTGAGGAGTATTCAGACTCCACAAGCTATAAAAGCAGCACATCCACTTGTTCTGATAGGACACCATCCCCATCACCTTGGGTAAGAGGCCTTTCTGAGCGGCACAAAAGGAAAGCTGGCCAAAATGCACTCATGTTCATTAGACAATACCCCTTTTCCCATCCTGCCATTTATTCTCTCCTTAGTGGGCGAACTCTTATAGTACTGGGAGAGGAGGAAGCATTTGTAAAAAAGCTAGTGACAGCACTGTCTATTTTTGTTCCCAATTATGGACACTTTGCCAAACCTGTTAACACCTGGATGACCTCCCCACTGAGCATAATGGATTTTCAGAAGTGGAAACTAATTGGTCTACAAAGGTAAAATATATTATCTGTAAACTTATTTTTGAGACATCCCTAGAATTAGGCTATACTGATTTTTTTTTATTGTCATGTGATGATTACTGCAACAGGCAGCTGACTTTTCAATCACAGATGTTGCAATTTTACTGTAACCGGATGCTAGCAGCATTCTTTATTTGTGGGTGTCACATGTAATGTCCAAATTTGTAAACAGCAGTGGGGGTTTTTTTTTTTTAACATAGCAAGATTTCTATGTTACCGAATTATTTGGGCAACTTTGCAGCAAGAAAAACATTTTAGCATGCCCGATAACTGTACCAAGCTTTCTTGGCCAAATTTTCGTTGTCAGGCAGCACACTTGCTATGAGTAATGTATGATATTTTGTACGATGGAATTGTTGCTTGGATGGACTTCTTAAGATGATCACAGCATTTAGAAAATGTGGGTGGGTGCAGTGATTTTATTCTGTAAAAAAAAAATCTCTGAATTCGCTGAGTTACCGAATTCGGATTTACTGTGATTCCTAGCGTGACCTGGGCCTAAAAATCAAGTCATTTCCACTGTTGGAATACCTTTCACATTATATTAAAGGACAACTATGTGTCCAAGCTCCATCCCACAACAGTGGGATCTATCCAATAGGAAGAAGTGCTTTTTACAAGGTCCTTTCCATTGGTTAGGCTTGAGCCACATGGGAAATGGAAAACAACACTACAGTTTAAGGCTTCTTTGTTTTTTTATGAATGTGGGTTGATATAAAGCACGTTTTAGTTAATCCCCGCGCTCCTTTCCTTCAGAGACTTACTGGGTGCTGTTCCTCAAATCCTGTCCACCACATACAGGGTTAAATATTCTTTAGCAATTATATAGTTTGAAGAACGCACTCCTGTAGACCTTGCTCTTTCTTTATATGTTTATTAGTGACATGCGTGCACAATGTTTCGGGGTGTGTCCCCCTTCCTCAGGTTGATATAAAGCAGTTTACACAATATTTATACTGTAAGAATTGTAACTATGACAAATAAACATGATTAGTGATTCATATATTTGATTTTTCTTCTTGTAGAGGGTGTTCTCCTTCCAGCAACAACATCTTGCACTCTTTAAACCGCTACAGCCGCTACGCCAGTGTGTTGGATGCAGACAATAAAACTTTACGCTGCCCTGTGTATAAGGGGAATCTACTACAGAGACTAGCAGACCATCGCACACAGATTAGAAGGGGTAGTACCTACTACATGCATGTGCAAAGCATTTTGACTCAGTTAAGTTCCAAAGCTTTCCTCTTTACATTTTGTCACTACGTACACCTCCCTATCCGGGAAAAAGAAAGCGAGGAATCCATTGCTCGTCGCAGGGAAGCCTTTCTTCACCAGCTACTTGGCCTCTCTGAAGAAGACAGTAGGATAGTGGAATACCTCTCGGAGCTTCTCAAAATGCATTATTTGAGGGTGTCAGGGACACAGCTCCTCCCAGTGCTCAGGTTTGACTACACCCCCAACTATTTATACAAAATTTAACTTGTGGAATGCAGTTGGGAGCCATAGTTACTTTGGAAAGATTTCACTGTCGACTAAAAGTTCCTGCACATCTGTCTGGGATACATCCACAGGGAACGTCTACATAGCATTTTGTTCATTACTTCATGTCCTTCCTATATGGGTTAATACGTGTTTTTACATCAAGCCATAGTAACTTCTAACTTTTGCTCTCAAGATAATTGCCATGTATTCTTTCACACGCAGTAAAAATGCAAGAGAAGTTTATTGTCGACTATGGATTTGTCAAGGATGTGCATGGGTTTTTACATTGTTGTGACCCTTTGATTATGAGTTACAACTCTCAGCCTCCCCACCCTGATCGTTAAGGTTGGAAGTGATTGTTGGGGTTTATGGTTTAATGACCGAGTTGGGACACCGATACTAAAACAATTATAAGTTGTTGAATAGTGTGACAAAATGTAATTTGGGTAAAAGCTTATCCTATGAGTCTGACAGGGTAACGAATTCACAGCCATTTAGCCAACATTTTATTATTCATTTGCACTGAGAAGCTTGATGAGTAGTATTTACAGTGCCTGCTTTATGTGGGAGTAGCATTGGGCAACCTGATCTAATTATTGTACTGTTTTGTTTGTTTGTTTTTTTTGCCTAGGAAATGTATTGTCCTTTGCTGTGACGCTGGTGCCATAAGGTTGGTGCTACTTCTCCACTGCTTCAGTAGGAAGTCATTCAGCATTAATTAATCAGCTTTGAGAATTTGCGTTAACATGGGAAAAATATGCCCCCAAGTCTATAAGCTATGGTGGCCATTTAACAGTTTGAACGGTCTAATGCAGTTGGAATATTGACCTCACAATCTGATTTCTTGTTAACTTATGTGAATATTAACCCACAAATGTGTCTACCTCCCAGACTGTGATGGGATACAATAGGAGATTTTTATGTGTTTTATGATTTGAATGTGTTTTGTGTCATACTGTTCTAATGTTTTGTTCAGCTGGTATCTGGCAATGATACTATTGCTTTTACATAGCTGTTTCCAACTCCCCTGCACTGAGCTTGTAGGCAATATTCTCTGTGCCATTTCCCTTTTTGTCATCTCAAACCATCAATGCTTTATATAAAATACAGTTGACTGTAGTGCCACTTCCTGGCCACTTAAATTGGAAACTATCCATTACCTCTTTTCTTACTTTTCAGTCATAAGACAGACTGGAAATGTTCATAGTGTATGTAGTGTGTGGTTTATAGAAAGCAGAACAAATGCTAAAAGTAACTTTTACTTCAGGCAATTCCTGGTATTCAAAACTTTCCAAACTATAGAGCTAATGGAGATTATCCAGATTGCTCTTTTTCTTCTGGTTTCTGGACAGCCAGTGTTACTGAGAATGACCACATTGTGTAAGTCTAGGGTCTGTACCATGCAGAAACTAGAATGAATGGTAAAATCATTCATCTGCAAAAAATGGTGATCGCATGCACTGTGAAAACAGAAAGCAGTGCATACACGCATCTCACGCATGAACGGATTACTAGCACATGAGAATCTTGCAGTGTGGCCTAGCTCTTAAAGGCAGAGTGACAGCGAATGATGTAAAACTGTGGGTAACCTTCAGAGTAAAATCATGGTATGGTATATCAAGTATATAGGAAGCTGCAGAGTTTCATTGTGATTTACATTTCCTATGCAATATTCCTTTGACTATATTATTCCCCTTTGTGTTTCTTTCTTTTTTTTTTTTTTTGCTGCTATAATAAGTTATTAAATCCATATTAAATCTTTAAACAAAATACATATAACTGGGCCACTCAGATTGCTGAGTTACTAATTTGCACTTCCCTGTTGTGTTTTTGTTTCACAACTCATTCACTATATTTTGTGCAACAAAATCTCAAAGCAATGTTCATTTACGTGATTGGTAGCAGTAGCTATGTTTAGGAGTTGTAGTCATGTGTATGAGTAGAGCCTGCGTCTTTAAAAGGTTTATCCACCCCCTAAACATAAATTCTTGTCCACTGGAAACCCCCCCATAACCTAGACCTTGCATGGTCAAATCACTTCAAATCAACAGCTAAATACAATTACCAGCCCTTGTTTCCACAGCTGCCTTCTGCTTGTCTTCCGTGCACGGAAGCAAGCAGAAGGGGCCAGACCGGCAGCCGCATCAGTGATTGGATGAGACTTTGCATCTCGGCCAATTACAAGGGTATTGCCACCCCTTTTGTTTGGGGGGTAGACATACCCTTTAACAAAGGCCTTGGGGCTACACATTGCCTTCCACTAAAAATACTGCTGGATAGACTGAATGGATTACAAAATGGTAAACATTATACTTTCCTTCTTTATAAGCACTGTGGGTTCTTAGTTATGTGTAGATTGGTATCCAGGCTGCTGCTTCTGAAATGTAAATTTACATTGTTTTCAGTGCAATAATATGCTTGGATAGTTACACCAGACGCAATGATAAATAGTCAGGAAGTCAGTGGCCCGTCAGCTGTTGTAGTTAGTGGTGGTCCACATATCCAGTGATTAATCCCTATTATGTTGCAGAGCCACCTTACTTGTTTTCAGCAGGTCTCCTTGAAAGTTGTATCTTCTGAGCTAATTTCCCCCCAATCTATTATTTTGCACTACCATAGCTTTCTAGCAAAGATATGAAGAAATCGGGTGTGCATTCCTAGCCTTTTCTAATACAAAGGTCAGATTCAGGATGCGTCTATGTATATAAACACTGTCCAATATTAAAGTGACAGCAGAAGGATAACGTTGAACTTTGTATTTTCTTGTTAGTACGGCTTTACTAATTGTTTATTTGCACTTTAAGGTTTTTTCGTTTTAAGATTTTCTGTGTGCTGGTCTTATTAAGGCTGGGTTCACACTTGATGACGTTTGTCCTGGACGACTGAGTGGTCGGCAGGGACAAATCACTGTCGGTCCTGGAAAAAGTAGCCACGTCCAATCTTGCGGTCCCATAGGGAACCACACAATTGCCCCTAATTTACCAGCATACCCAATCCCCCATTCATCCACGGCCATTAGCACCCGCCCCATACAATATTTTCCCCCAGCCCAACTGGGGGAAACGAGAATATTGTACGATTTGTACCCAGCCATAATAGCTTTTCCAATGGTTGTCTTAAATGTCACTCACATTTAGTGTGGTCCATTTCTGTGCCATTTAAATCTTTCTGACTTCAGTAAACCGAAAAATAATTTAAATTGATTTCTTTGGTTGTGGTTTTAATTTATAATCTCAAAAAAAATCAATTTATATGCTACCAAATGGAGTGAGAACTGTATTCTACATTCAGATGGTGTAGGCCAGACATCAAATGTCTGTGTATACAGATCAACCATAAAAATCTTTATTAATACCCCTCACATTGTTATATATGACCCAGTTTGCAGACATGATAGAGTCTAGCAGCATAATGATGGTAGCAGGTTGATTTTTCTGTTGAACCAGGTTGATCAGATCATTATTTGATTGGCTAAATTGCTGTTTTGGGTGGGGGTTCATATCTTTTTTTTTTTTTTTGTAAATTATTTTATACAAAGAAAGGCTAAAGGTGACCATACACATGCGATTTCCATCGGTCGGCCATGCGCCATTCATGGGCCTATTGTATCGGCTCGCTTTACTTTAAAGTAAATGGAGCTGATACCATCAAACAGAACTTTTCTGTCTCTCCCGACTGACCGTACGTAATTCCAACCACGGCCGTTCATGGGCATTCCAATTGGTTGGATTTGCCCCCTACACATTAGCGATATTAGGTAAATCCCGGCGTGGACCAATGGGATTTACCCAATTTCGCTAATGTGTATGGCCACCTTTAGACTTGACCAATTATTCTAATTAGACATTCTCCTGCTTCAAATCATGAGAACTAATTACAGCCAACTATATAAATGCATACTTTTGCACATAATTTTTTTTGTTAATATTGTCTGTGTTTTCTTTATACCCCCAGAAGGCTTCTGTGCAACTGATGCACATTGATCCCGATTTGATATTGCCCAATGTTTTGTTTCTTTAAAGGGCAGCTATATTGATTTTGATCCTATAGTTGTATGGGGGGTTGGATTGAGTATTCCATGTGTAGAGAATTATTTGTCACTCTCTACTGACATCTCATCTCCTTTCTATGGAAGCACAACACATTTACAGTATTAAAAGGCATTCAGGTTGGGTTAAAGAGCGGAGAGATAAAATCTTAGCTCCACTTATCCAGCAGAATGAGAGGTAGGAAAACTCAATTTGCCTCCCCTAAAAATCTAGCATAAGGAAGGGATAAAATATCAGTATAGTTGCCTTTTATGTGCCAAATATTTTGTGTACTCTGTGATCTCTAATACGGTCTTAATGAAAATGTTTATCTGCACTGCTTAATGTTTTGGAATTTGACCCTCTAACCTTTTCTTGTACCCCTGGGATGTCCATCTAAGTGCACAGTGCCCCCACTGGTTGATGAATATTCCAACCCCTTCTTGTCACAGAGAAGCAGGGTTATGTTGGCTGCTTGGTGTCTGGCATTTTAGAGGGCCTGGCTATTCTCTAATAATAAAGAATTTGCAACTCTTGTGACATAATTTACCATCCTGATGGCAGCCCTGTGTGAACCATGTTTTCCACTATTACCTGTGTTTGTGACAAATGGGTCTTTTTATATTTTAAAGTAGGGTCTTAAAATAAGCCAATTTTTGGACCATAGTTGCCCATTTAGTAGGAAGGTAAGAGCCTATACTCCTACCTCCTTGGGTGGTCACAAGCACGAGTGCTGAGCTTTTCCCTACTCCTGTTGGAAATAAGACTGCTATTAAGCACCAGACTTAACTGGATAGTCTTAAGTAAATTATAGTTTATTAAATCCATGTATTGTGATGTACATTCCCTAAGCAACCCTTTATAGCCATATCTTTTTTGATGTGAAACGCATCACTTACCGCTAATCCTGGTATGTACAGATCTGTAGACAATGACCGCTTCCAATGGAATCTGTGTGTACGCCGCTACTTCTTGGGTTAGGGTTTAAGAATAAACTTTTAGAGACTTATTGACTATGTGATGCAAAAGTTGTTCCTATGCTATTAATCTGTAGCATAAACATTTAGGGGCTTATGTACTAAAGGTGCGTACACACAGTACCAATATGTCAAAGACAGATCTTTGACAGATGGGAATACACACACACAATCGTTCTCCCTCATGTCTGACATACTCCTTACGATTGCGGCCAACTCCCTATACCTTAATACAGAGAAGTGGACGCGTCCAATGGAAATTTTTCATCTGAAACTGTTGTTCTCGATGCCGATGCGGAACGTTCTTCAGTTTCGGCCGTACACACTTTAGAGATAAAAGACCAGTCCCATCAGTACCGACGTGATTGGTCCTTCATCGGGAATGTGTGTGATTTAGAGGTGCAAAAATTGGGGTGTGCTATTAATCTGCAGCATCCAATCCGATGTAGCAAACCAATAAAACAAGGGCAATTATACTCTTCAGTCACACCTCTCCAGTTAATAGTACCCAGGGTGAGGACCTTAACTACTGGGTCCTCACGCCTTATTGCAGTGAAGCCAATTTCAGGGCTCCTACCCTATGGCTATAAGCGATCTGACCAATGGGAATACCTGCTCCCATTGGTTTTATACCGGTAAGTGATGGGGGCGAGTCTGAATCTGGGGTTGGGGATTGGACATAATAGTCCTTTAGCATCTGATTAGTTGCTGCAAATTAATAGCACATGAAGACTTTTTGCACACCTTAGAACCTTTAGTATTATAGAATTCATAATGGTAACCATAACTAGCCACAGCATATTAAAGACTGGTGAACATGAATTTGCTGCTCTGGAATGTCCTTAGTAATCGGCTAGAACTGTGTAACATTCCATTCCCAAGCAAACTGTTTACATATGGTAAACCAGGTTTGACATCTGTTTCTGAACCACTGTGCATGTATATAAGTTAGTGAATGGATAAGTATAGGAATGTTTCTACTGCATGATGTTATTTGGAAATAAGCCTATTGTGAGATCCAGTGCCGGAAATTAGATCCTTTATCTTTATCCCAGTATGTTTTCTATAGTGACCTTTTTTTCCCAATGTGAAGTAATATGCACTTTATTTTTTTGTTTACACTTGTGTGTGTATATATATATATAGAAATTAATTAATCCAGTTCTAGATCTTCAGAATTACTGACCAAAGGTATGTGTCAAAAATGGTTTTGTTTTTTTTTACTGTTCCCCATGTATTTCTCCAATTTGCTCTCTGTCCTGGGTTAATAATCCGTTACTGGGTATCCGACAATAAACACTATTAGGCTAGTCATACCTGGAACAGGTTGTGTTTGATCCATTTAGATAGACAGATTCTTGTACAGTCGTTTGAATCTGTTGATCTAATACAGAAAAGGACTTGATTATAAAGGGGGGTGGAGGGGAGTATAATTGTCCTTTTTAATAAACTGAATACATTGATTGATCAAATGGAACAATCCCATGTACGGCTGGCCATAGTATTTAACAGCAGACGGCAGGGAATTCTCATTTGAGTGCAAAATGTGATTCAAATCTTTAGATTTTATTTCACCAAAGGAAAAAAACGTTTACTTGCTATAACTGTGAATAATAACGGCTGTTCAATGCCTCGTAGCTGCAACTGGAATCCATATTTCATTTTTGGTGATTTAAAGTTGTCTAGCCTGAAAGACATTGGCTGGGGTTCTAGAGCAAACTTATAAAAACCTCCTCTAGGTTCTGATTTTAACGCAATGTACTGAGAAGAATATGGCTTAGGCCAAGTGTTGTCACTAGCGGTTCCAGATGCTTGCCTCTAGGAAGACGTTACATGCAGTATTTTCCTACCGGCAACGCTCAGAAACCGGTGGTGACAACACTGCACAGCTGTTCGTCTGAACCTAGCCTAAAGCCTTTTTCTTAAAATGTAAATACAGTAATACTATAACACCCACCATGCCAAATGTGGCTTCCAGGCAGGATGGTGAGGGCATGCCATGGGCAGATTTATATAGGGAGGGGGGCCCAAAGGCAGAGTTAGGGGTGTTCTGAGGGCGGAGGTTGCCAGTCCTTGCAGTCGCGGGAGATTGGGGTGGCCACACGACTGCCAATAGGAGTGGGAAACCTGCAACCCAGTTTCCAGAGTCCAACCATTTTTGCAGACCCAGATATATAGTTGTATGTGCTCAGTGAGTTATCTAGCCCCCATCCTCTCCTGAGGTATCTACTGGATGACCTGTCCATGACATGTCTTTAACCAAAACTGAGCAGTGAAAAAACAATTGTTACACACTAGGAAGGAGGGCTGCAGAATCAGGAAATGCCAGAAGCAGATGATTTCTCCCACTATGGTGCTGGTTTCAGAGATACAAATTACACTTCTCTGTTAATTAGAAATGATCGCAATGTTTCTTTTCTGGGTTTAGTTCTCCTTTCTTTACTTTATTCAATAGGAAGTATTTATTTCTTAGCTTAGCAGTAAGACTTTGGCTATAAAAGTGTTGATTAAACTACCAATGCATTTTAATTGGAATGGAATTGTATACAATGCTCTGTGTGTGACACTAATGATCAAATTCTTCATCCTGAGCGACTGTTCAGCCAGGACGAAGGACTGTCAGTAAGTAAAAGTAGCCACGGCTGACAGTTTGTTGCGGCTGATCGTGTGGTCCATAGAGGGGCGCATGATTTCCATCCGGCCCCTTTGACCGATACACTGAACTATCGCTCAATTTGGATTAGAATGTTTGCACAATCTAACATTGTGTATAAGCAGTTATTTTACTAAGAATCCTGTAGTGGATATACTAGAGTTTCTAGTTTACTGTCTACAGCCTGAACTTTGAATTAGGCCTCACTCATTATTCTCTTATATACAGTTCTAACTGCTTCATGGTTGGTAAGGATAGTTGATGAGATTGTGACATCTGTGTGCCAATTAGTGTTTTCTAGATCTACAAGAGGTTTGTTTTTTATTTTTTAACTTTCACAAAACACTCAGGGTTTAAATTACAAAGAAAACTGGAAAGGGTTTAGGCCATAAATTATCTAACAGTTTGGGGTTAATCTGTTTTATTGTTTATCCTTTTATCATTGGTCTTAAGACTCGTACATACGTGCGATTGCTGGTCCCGACGTGCGACGCACGATGTGTATGAATGAACGTTTCGGCCGTGTGTAGACGCTTTATCGGCTGAAACCGTCGTTAGTTCAGGGATCCCCCAAATCGGTCGATCAACGATCCCCGAACGAACGACCCTTTCGGCCGATAAAGCTCCTAAACACGGGCCGATTATTGGCCGAAACATTCGTTCGTACACATCGTGGGTCGGGACTCGCGATCGTATGTGTGTACGAGCCTTTACCTAAGACAAAAGGCGCCTGTCTGGATCGATCTGTCAGGGGACTATGTTCACTCACTTAATGCTGCATGAACTTTATAAAGTTGTGTTGTCTAATTATGTGTAAAGTTGGAAATCCGAATGAATAAAGAACGATTTAGCCTTATGTTTCTTATTGTTACTCTTTGTGAAAGTAACTACAAAAATACTTTCTGGGTCTCAGTTTATAATATACTGGTTTTACAAAGTATTGGAAAATGAATAAAGACATACGTCCATCTAATTCAACCTTCAACCCTACCTAGAATGTCTAACAGTTACATAGTATTGGAGGTTGTATAAAGACATACGTCCATCTACTTCAGCCTTTATACCCTACCCATAATGTCTACATAACAGTTATATAGCAACATAGTATTGGAGGTTATATAAAGACATACATCCATCTAGTCCAACCTTTATACCCTACCCATAATGTCTGTATAACAGTTACATAGTAACATAGTATTTGAGGTTGTATAAAGACATACGTCCATCTAGTCCAATTTTTATACCCTACCCATAATGTCTAACAATTACACATTATTGGAGGTTGAAAAAAGACATAGGTCCATCTAGTCCTATGTTTATATACCAACCAGAACTACAGTATATGTATTAATACCAGTAATTCTCAATATTCTACAGTATCCCCGTACCAACCAGAACTACAGTATATGTATTAACACCAGTAATTCTGTATTGGTATAATAGACATTTTACTCGTGGATTCGATAATTCGATATTTACTCGTGTATTGGTATAATAGACATTTTACTTGCGGATTCGATAATTAGATATTTACTCGCGTATTGGTATAATAGACATTATACTCACGGATTTGTTAATTCGATATTTACTCGTGTATTGGTATAATAGACATTTTACTCACGGATTCGTTAATTCGATATTTACTTGCGTATTGTTATAATAGACATTTTACTTGCGGATTCGATAATTCGATATTTACTTGCGTATTGGTCTAATAGACACCTTACTTGCGGATTCGTTAATTCGATATTTACTCGCGTATTGGTATAATAGACATTATACTCACGGATTCGTTAATTCGATATTTACTCGCGTATTGGTATAATAGACATTTTACTCACGGATTCGTTAATTCGATATTTACTTGCGTATTGGTATAATAGACATTTTACTTACGGATTCGTTAATTCGATATTTACTCGCGTATTGGTATAATAGACATTTTACTAGCGGATTTGAGAATTCGATATTTACTCGCGTATTGGTATCAATCAATGTTTAGATAGCCAGGAACGAACTTCAGAAGATCTTGCTAATACATACTGCTAATTTTGCACACACTACAAGTGCAGGAGTGTCTCTGGGGTTTTTGCCACCTGAGCCAAACTTTTGAATGCTGCCCCTTGTTGTATACTAGGCACTAGTATATTTTCCTTCTGCTCTGCCTCGCCTCTTTTCTAAAAAAAAAAAAATGTAAAGTGTGCTTGCTGCCGCCTCTCTCATATTTAGCAGGGGCGCCACCCTGAGTATTTTGCTCATTAGAGAGACACCCCTGTACAAGTGATCGTGCAAGTGGGAAGAGTAAATTTGCACTTTTATCTACCGAGAAGTCAATGGTCTGCAAAGTCCTCAAAACCAGCACAAAGCAAGAAGAAAGTATTCTGGGGGGGAAAAAAGTTAATATTTTGCAATGTGTAAAAATCTAATCATTACACATGTGGCTTTTGTCCCCTTACCTAATTCAAGGATCGGAACAGATTTTGCCTATAGTATAAATCAGACACACTGATAGTCATCTGTGGAAAAAAAAATGTAAAAATCCAGTTATTGCACTAAAAAGCAAACACCTTTTGAAAAATTGTAGTTGTACTTACTGGAACAAAAATCTGTATGTCAAGAACGTCACTATTGAAAACACAAAAACACAAAAACGGATATGTAAAAGTTACAAACATAAATAAAGGAATTAACATGTAATTGTGGATGTATTATTACATGTCCACCCTTCTTGAAATTTTTTTGAATATGATTCTCCCTGTCTCCCCAGCCCCAACCGCTATATTTTTATTATCAGAAAGTGCCCCAAACTTTACTTACCTTCCCTCTTTCCTCCGCCACACTGCCAGGCCCTCTGCTTGCGAGAAAATGCAAGCAGAGGGGTGGGACCGGCAGTCGCGTCTGTGATTGGCTGATCGGCAGCCAATCACGGATGCGGCTGCCGGGAGTTCAGTTGGCGGAGGAAAGAGGGAAGGTAAGTAAAGTTTGGGGCACTTTCTAATAATAAAAATATTGCGGTTGGGGCTGGGGGGACAGGGGGAATGTTATAGCAAAAGGTTTTTACGCTAGGGGGAGCGAATCCTAATCGGGAGGGAGAGGGAGGGGGAGGGAGGGGGAGAAGGGCTGCAGTGCGCATGCCAAACTTCTCCTGGAGGCGAGACAGGAGGCAGAGTCCTATATGGACTCTGCAGTACTCCTGGTGGGTGTTTTTTTGGACTTTAGGGAGGGACTACAGGAGAACCATATGGAGCTGGGATGTGAGGTAAGGATTTTATTACACTACATGGTGGGGCCAGTAGTGGGGGGATTATTGTTTTGGGGGTGGACATGCCCTTAAATATCATAAGCCTAAAGTTTGTACACACCTGCCAGTCGGACCCGCGACGAACGATGTGTAGGAACGAATGTTTCGGCCGATAATCGGCCCGTGTGTAGGCACTTTATTGGCCGAAACGGTTGTTTGTTCGGAGATCTGCCAGGTCGGTCGGTCAACGTTCCCCGACCGAACGTCGAGATCTCATGTGTGTACAAACTTAAGCTGCTAAGGCCAGAAACATTGCGAAAACGCTGCCTACGATCCCCTCTATCCAGGGATGCCCTACCATGAGACAAAGTGAACATTTGTCAGGGCGCGCCCCTGCGGAACAATGAAAAGGTGGCAATTAAAAAGCAATTAAAAAAATCCTTTTTCCTGCAATACTGCATTTAAGCTCCAGTCCACCAATCAGAGTTAAGGCAGCCCTCCAGTCCACCAGTCAGTGTTAAGTTAGTCCTCGAGTTCACCAGTGTTAGTCAGCCTACCATACCCACCTATGTTCCCTGATGAAGCCATGCCTCCTTCACCTGCCCCCCAGACCCCCCCCCCCGCCTCTATCATCGACCAAATCACCTTTATGCATTATATAGTGATGATAATAGTTATTGAGCTGATGTGTGGATGGCAGCAAACTAAAAAATAACAATTCTCTAAATAGTGCTGCAATCTAGATTTATAGCTAATTATATTAAAAATAATACACATTGCAAATCATTTTAACCACATATTGTGCGGGTGGTGGGGATAGGTAGGTTTACAATAGAAATGAAGGTGATCCTCTGCACTCGTCCACCTGTGGGTGCACACTCCTCCGAATAGTCCAACCCTTGATGGACATATATCAATAGGAAACAGCAAGGAAACGGGGTCGCACTCAAAGTAGAGAAACTTCAATTTATTATAACCACAACATATATCACACGTTGGGGGGAAACATGCCCCTCCTCAGGTGATGTTTCAACAGTAGTGCAACACATCTATATAGGTCAGCCAATCTTAGGGACGGCCCCTCCTGGGTAAATCGTCCCTCTGATAGGCTGGCAAAAAAAGTGACTTTGTGCCATAAATTAGTGCAAAAAGCATTCTTAGTGCAATAGAAACATAGAATTATTTAACTAAATCAAGTAATAAAATTGATCAATTTGTGAGTATGTTAGTGACCTTTTAAAAGTTTTGGCCTTTGCTGAAATCTCGATAAAAGGTATTAAAACATTTTTAAAGATTACTTCTAAGAGTATATAAAAAGATAGAAAGTGACCGTAGAGTGTATTAAAACCTATTTCACATTATGAGAACTACCCAAAAGTGTATATCAATGGCCACTAACATACTCACAAATTGATCAATTTTATTACTTGATTTAGTTAAATAATTCTATGTTTCTATTGCACTAAGAATGCATTTTTGCACTAATTTATGGCACAAAGTCACTTTTTTTGCCCAGCCTTCAGAGGGACGATTTACCCAGGAGGGGCCGTCCCTAAGATTGGCTGACCTATATAGATGTGTTGCACTACTGTTGAAACATCACCTGAGGAAGGGGGCATGTTTCCCCCCGAAACGTTGTGATATATGTGTGGTTTATAATAAATTGAAGTTTCTCTACTTTGGAGTGCGACCCTCGTTTCCTTGCTGTTTCCTAGGTTACAATAGAGATGTTCAATCTGTTGAGTTTCGTTCCATTTTCCGGAAAATTCGAAGATTTGAAATCGGACCCATAGAAGTTCTATGAGAGGAAAAAAATGTGAAAGTTTCGGTCTTTTGTGGGACAAATAGTAAGTTACTGTAAATGACACAGAGACCTGGGGAATGGTCTGGGGAACCCGGAAATAGAACCAAAACTTATTTTACAACTACTTTCCTCACAATCGGACTGTTTTCCAGCTTCCGTTATTCCACTTTCGAGAGTTACAAAAATCAAATGCTAGAGGGTTCGATTTCCGATAATCGCCTACTAACGATTTCCGATAATCGTCTACTTTCCATTTTCAATTTTTGATAAAAATCTAAAAATTCAAAAAATCTGGGTTCCATGAAATCCGGGAGTTCCTTAAAGTTTCGTCAGGACTTCGAAACCCTAAGATTCGATTGGAACCCACATTACATCTCTAGTTTACAATGATTGAATCAAATCAAAGCCAAAAAAGTGAAACACACTAGTGAAACATGAAATAAACATGTTATAAAATAAAAAATACTATTAAAATACTATTAAAAGCAAGTATTAATAATACAGCAACATTTTTGTTACGATTTAGTTCTCCTTTAAACATGTATAGCAATATACTTTGCTTTGCCTATACAATTTTATTGGATATACTGTGTCATGTGACCAATATTGTTACCATAGCAACCATATTATGTAAATTAGCTGTGGCATCAAAGAAAGTAATCTGAAGAGTTTTTTGTGTGTGTGTGTGCAGTCACGTACAAACTCTGTGCGACAGCTTTAAATTTCTTTAATTTTGAACATCTTACTGCAGAGGTAATGTAATTATTATTCATTTAATTTGTATGCTATGCTTAGAATGCTATTTTACATTAATAAATTTAATGTCTTATAATTTGGAACAACTACTTCATAGTATTTTGGTGCAATTTTATGCGGTAAAATGGCACCAAAAATAAAACGCACGTGATGATTTAAGGCTTAGTATATACAACACATACTTAAACATGCATAGCAATATGCTTTGCTTTGCCTATACAATTTATTAGACATACTGTCATATGACCAATATTGTTACTATAGCAACCACATTATGCAAATTAGCTGTGACATCACAGAAAGTAAACACAACAGCTGTTTTGGTTTTTTTTTTTCATTTTATGTAAGACTTTCAGAGTGTGCAGTCACATATAAACTGTGCAAAAATTTTGGAAGATTTTACTGCAGAGGTAATGTAATTATCACTAAATTCATTTGTATGTTATTTTATATCCATTTTATACCTCGTACTTTTGTTTTTGTTTAACATAAAACTGTTAAAAATGCTAGTTAATCAATAAATCTTTAGACAAAAATAGATGAAAGGATTGAGAAAATACAAAAATAACTGCAATGTTACCTTTTATTTGTACAGTTTGAGACTTGCAGAGAGAATCCATTTACTATAATGCAGGTACAGTTATTTTTATCTATTAATAAATGTATTTCAATTGTTAAATTATCCATTAATAGTTGTAGTTAATAGTGATTGACTATTCATTGATAAAACAGAGTTAGCTGATGATAATCTCCTATCATTATAGTTACAATCCATAATATAGTGACCTGCATGGGAATTGTTCATTTTTCAACATCTTATAAAACATCATTTTGGAAATTGCTGGTCTAACTCTTATTGGCTATTGTGATAGTCATGTGACCAACTGCTATTTCCCACCTGCTAAAGTGACCAACTGCTTTTCCCATTTGTATTTCTAGAACAATTTATCAACCAAACCCAACAGGAAAATGATAAAAATGTTTGCGAATCTGTTCAAGAGGAAACGTAGCGTTAAGAATCTATCAGGTAAGTGAAATAGCTAAACTAATTCTCTGTGCTTATTGCCGTATATATTGTATACTTAGTCCTATAAACAATGCATTGTAAATGTCAACTGGTAACATTGTATCGTGGTTTGTCATTCACAAATCGTAGCTGAGGAAGTAAAAGTGAAGGAGAATGACAAGATGCAGATCCAGGGACAGACTAGAGATTTATCCTCATCAGATCCTCAGGAATTTAAGGTATAAACAGATTTCTAATTCTATTTTACTAATAGTAAAGATTATTTTTTTTTATGTTCATTAATGTTTCACTTTTACAATAAATTATATTTTATAACCTTCTATCAACCTGTTAACCTTCCCACTTCTTATTTAATCTTTTTCATGCAGATTGGCGTACGTATCATTAAAGCCCGGCAGTTACCTGGTAATAACCTGAAACCAGTCGTGAAAGTCAAAGTGGGTCAGCAGAGCTTTCATACCCACGTACAGACAGGGAACAGTCCCTACTACAACCAGGTAAGTCATTAATATAAATCAATGTAAAGCACCATATAATATTAGATTTGTATGTTTATCTGTTTGAAGAAAATACACCAATTACAAGTTCATTTATTGGTTTATTTCACTTTTCCAATTAACAGATCTTCATATTCAACATAAAATCTACAACATCAGATCTTCTGGAGAAATCTGTAACCATCAAGGTAAGACAAACACAGCTAAGGATTAAATAGGCAATGATATCTCCAATGGTTTTAATGGTGCATTAAAGGGACATCCTATTCCTATACCATGCCATGTATCTATTATTCACATGGAGGGAAGATCAATTATTCCCACCTCCCTGTGGATAATAGAACTCCCGGGTTACACGATAAACTTACCTACTGGCGCCCACTTGTAGCTCCTCTCCAGCAGATGGCGTGCTGTCCCGACCACGCTCCTAGCCTTGCGTATGCACGCCATTAAACATTGGAGTGAGATCGGGACACCGCGCTGATCATCTGGAAAGAACTGCGATCGTCGGTAGGTAAGTTTGTCTATGTAACCCGGTGTTCTTCTGTGTCCCTTTAATGAAACATTTGTTATCTCCTATTTGTAATGACTATTGTAATTATCTGAATTAAAATGTTTTTTTTACTCGCGTTTCCTCAGGTTCAGAAGTCCCGTGCTTTTCGAGTGAACAGTTTAATTGGTGAAGTTAAGGTAAACATGAAATCGGTTTTATGGGTAATGTACAGATGGATGGAATGGGCTTTTTCTTTGTAAATTTCTAGCAATATTTTATTCTACTTTCCTCTCTTTTGACATTTGAAGAACGTTCCTATTGTTAAAGTGTTTTAGGATTATCCTATGGGAATTGAAGGTGTATGGGGGGAGAATATTTATATTAGGAACCATGGGCCATTAGTATAGTATTAAGATGAAGCATGGGGTTTTATAAGTAGTTTATCCAACGAGTTATATCACCAAAACTGTTATACCTGCCAATTTACACATTTTCTTTTTTTGTGCTTGAACTCACCTCCGTTTATACCTTCAAGGTAAGATTAGTTTCTTTTTAAGAATAAATGAAGTTGAAGTGTCCCTATTGCAGATATAAACTAATAGACCATATCTAGTTTTTAACTAATTAAATTTGAGATTGTTTATAATTTTCGTCTTACAGATCATGCGGTTATGAACAAATGGTTCGCTCTTTCCGATCCTAATGACCCACCCAGCAGGAAAGGCTATGTAAAAATCAGCCTGTATATCATAGGGAGAGGAGATCAGCCACCTGTAAGTTTCATTTGCTTTTTAATATCATTGTATTTTGTGTATGTGACTATATGTGTGTGTTTTATATCTATAAAAAGACATTGTACATATTATATTGTATATTGCACATATTATCTGCAGGTTGAGCCCATAGACAGAGATACAGATGACGAGGAAGAGGAGAAGCTTTTACTAAGTAAAGCAGACATCCAAACTGTCAATGCTTCTCTCCGTGTTTACCGAGCTAATGATATCCCCCAAAGTAAGTTCTTTTTTTCCCTTTAAATGGTAAAAACATAAATAAAATGTATTTTCTTCTTAAATGTCATCACACTGTAAACTTTACAGTACAAAGTGTTTGGTTCTGTTTTGTAAATTTACACCCACTTATTGGAGCTGGTGAGTTTATATACACATAGCGTCTCTCAGTGCATTGCGAGTTGAATTTAACCATTCCGGTACTCTAAAGCCAGTCATTGCGACAATTGTTAACTGCTATGTTATTTTAACGTTTGCGGTGGAAAGCTTTTGGAATGTTAAATATAATCTGATTGTTCAAATGTAAAGAGTTCAATATGTGAATGTGTTCTAAATAAACCAAGTGTTTTCTTTCTTCTTTTAGTGGAGATCACATTCTACAGTGTCTAAGAAGCACCGAGAGACAATAAGAACTGGGTAGATCCATATGTGGAAGTGGCTTTTTGCCGGTAAAAGGTAAGAACTTATTTTCATGAGCAGATTTCTATTGACTAGAAGCTAAAGTTAACCACATCACACATAAGAAATAGGCATTTATACTGTAACCTTAAATGGTAAGATGTAATATAATTTTGTAATTACAGTTCCACTAAAGTAATCAAAGAGGATCGTAACCCCAGTAGAATGAGGAAATCTTGCTACCTATAAACGTAAGAATAAAAACTATATTAAGTATTTGTGCGAATATATTTTTATTTGTAAATGATTTATCTGAATGATATATATACTAAGATGGATTATTTCTTTCATCTTATATCCCATCAATGTACGAAAAGATCAAAATAACCGTATATGACTGGTAATACATAACCTATGGTCTTCAATGTGGATTTTATTCTTGCCATAAATATTAGACATGTCTATGTTGCATTAACCTTGTCTTTATAATTATTCATATTAATTATTTTCATTTACTAACACCCACATTATTGTAATTTGTATTCTTCAACTTTTCTCCATATTTATGCAGGGATAAAGCAACGAAGGACGACGTTGTAGCTACTGCGGCATTGTACTATCTAATTAATGTAATGTGACGTCTGAAGTAATTTACTACAATAGCTATTCATTTAATCTCACATTCTATAAAAATTTAACATTGATTCCTAAACATGCTTTACCTTATTATAAACTCTCATATATTTTTCAGTTGTTTGGATTGATCATTGTTCTTTTTCCATTATCTTTGTAAATAAAGCAAATCAACCATCTTTGGACCTGCATGTCAATCTGTACGGAAGCCCAAGAGAACAAAAGCTCCTTGACGATCGGTTACAATAAACTTAACTACGGAAAGGTGATTGGTTTATTTCTTCTGTGTTTTTTTCTTTTGCTGAACACATTTCCTTTAAAGACAATTATACCCACCTCCACCTCGTTCCTTCCCCCCATTCCTGCAAAGTACTCAGGGTGAAGACCTACAATGCTAATTCCTCCCTCTGGGTACTTTACAAAAGTCCTGCACACTTACTTGTAATCTCCCTCGTTGCTCCGGTCCGATCCTCCCCACAGCACTTTGAGTGACAGGTCTTGAGGCGCAATGGGAATACGCACTCTGCAAGGAGGCGTGCCTTCCCATTGGCTGCCTCCCGGACTGTCACTGACAGTCCAGTAAGTAGTACAGGACTTTTGTAAAGTACCCGAGGTGAGGACTTAGCGTTTTAGGTCCTCACCAGGTACTTTGCAGGAGTGGATCGGGGAAATGGTAAGTTAATTGTCCTTTAAGGAATCTTCCAAATCTATTGGTTAGGTTGAAATCATGCAATAGATGATTTAAATCACAAGTATAAACCAAGGAAATTTAATATCTAATAGAATAAATATAAATTAAAAATGGTTTGAGCACATTGACTATTTTTAGAGAATGTTTATTTATAATGATTCATTTTGCAGGAGGAAGGAATCGCTTACAGAGGAAATATTTGGAACTCACGACAAACCAACAACCCCCAAACATCAGGGCATTCCTCCTCAGGACATTCTGGAGCAGCTGAGGTAATTCTAAAAAATTCACAAATAATCGGGGTTTCAGTAAAAGTTCTAATCGTTATAAATGGTGCTAATTTTGCCCTAACCAATCAGATGTACTTTCAAATGTTAAATAAGATCTGATTGGTTGGGGCAAAATTAGCACCATTTTAAACAATAAAAATTTTATTGAATCTCCCTGATAATCTTTTATATTATATGTATATATACTAAAAATGGTGTTCTAAATTAATTCTTTGTTTTATTGGTTCTTATACAGATATATCAGCGTAAACAAAAATACTGCCTATGTGCAGTATTTCATTCACGCACCATGATTGACAGTCCTGAGCCCATTCAGTTTGAAGTCAGCATCGGAAATTAGGGCAACAAATTTATGGGACCTGTGTGGCTCGCCATCAACAACATCGTATATCCAACCTGAGTTTGATGGTATGTACATTATGACTGCATAATATACTCTATACCTTCCACATACTTGTCTTTATTTAAATTTGTCGCCGAAGACAGTGTTTTTTTTATTGGTGTTTAATCTTTATTTATTTTTTTTTCACAACAAAGCAAACTTTCATTACCTCCCTTGGCAGAAACAAAACCCACTGTCACTTTAACTTCATATTGGGTAGGGATATCAGCCACCTTCTGGACATGGTTAATATATTCCAGGCCAGGTCAGAGCAACTAGTAAGTATTTCATATGCTGTCATTTAGATTAACGTCTTTTCCAGGGGATGCGGGTAATAAGTTAGTTTAAAAAAAGGGAGGGAACATAAACGAATATTTTAGTTTACAGTCACTTCTATTGGTCCTGTATATTACACTTTATTTCTGGATTTTTGATTATTTTTTACTTTACAGATTCAGGCCTTATGTGCATATTTGGTCTCTGAATTATAATATATATTAATATATGCTTTCTATAATTAGTTATTGAATTAGATAACGGTGAGATCATTTTATATTTTCTCTACAGAAATCCAGGTGTCCAACCTTAATTCAGCAATCAGAAAACAGCCCTACCGTTCTACAGGAATGGCTGAAGTCATTGAGCTGGTTATAGAATATCCACGTAAGGGTCCTTTTGTTAGTAAGAATAACATTGGATTATTTCATGTTTAGTGCATAGAAAATCAAGAAAAATCTTGAGATGATACGAATTTATTAGAGAACATGAAAAGGCCAATGGCAGCATCACAGAAATTCATTTGTGAATATATTATTTTGTATACTCCAGATGCTAAATAGCTTAAACACACTGCTTAAATAATTCATGGAATGGTAATGTATTGGAAAAAACAGTATTATCTGGCCCCACAATTAAACTTAAAGTAAAATGTAAGTCAGCAAGAACATAGATTTTAAACTGATAACTTGGTATTAGTTTAATCCACATGGTACACATATCCCTATTTTAGATATATGTGAAACCCATCAACACAAAGAAGAATACAATACATATAGTAAAGGAACATTACTTTTAAAAACTTCAGGGTTATTCAATAAAAGTTCTTATCTTTAAATAAGTGCTAATTTTGCCCCAACCAATCAATGTAGCTTTCAATGTTAAATAAGATCTGATTTGTTGGGGAAAATTTAGCACCATTTTTAACAATAAGAACTTTTATTGAATCTCCAGTAAATTATATTAGTTCACTTTTATGTTTTGGAAATGAAATACTATTTTAACCACAATTTGTCTTTACTGTCAATAGTAAACCAGTGTTGTCCATGGAAGACCAAGCTCAATGTTACGGAGTTAGATAACGATACGCAAAACTTCGGAAACCTTCCTTAAAAACACCAACAAAGAAGCCACAAACATGAAAAGAATGTGAAGATGTAAGGAAGCTCAGGCAACTGTGTCCAAGATTGAGCAAGGATAAATCAATTACAACGTCGTCAGAGGAGGTACTAACAATATTCCATCTTTTCTTAGAAAGAGACGTTTTATACCTGGACCTCATTAACAAACTGCTAAACTCATTGCATGTTATAGCCACCAACAGTCCGCCTGATGTATTCATCTGGATGATACAAAAAGAGGAACGGGTCGCATATATCCGAATACCCAGCCTATCAGATTCTGTATTCCACAACCAGTAAAAGAGCTTGTGGGAAACTGTGGAAGGACCAAACCATATTTGAAGTCCTTGTGGTTTCCATTTTTTGAAAATACGTTTTAATATACACAGTTAAAATTATATTAAATGATTATTTTTTTTTTTTAGTATCCTCTGATAAAGCGAAGGCATCCATCTTCCTGTCCAGCTTCGGTTGAACCTGTGGCTGGGAGCTTCTGAAGATAAGAAGAATTCAGCAAGCAACATTCAAGGAACCTTCACTTTAATGCGAAAAGTATGTTAAGGGCATGTCCACCTCCCAAACTATAATTTAACCCACCATTGGCCCCACTATGTAGTGTGAAAAAATCCTACCTTACATCCCACTCCAAATGGTTCTCCTGTAATCCCTCCCCAAAGTCTCAAAAACTGCCCAGCAGGAGGATAGCAGTCCATATAGGACTCTGCCTCCTGTCTCCCCTCCGGAGATGTTGGCATGCGCACTGCAGCCATTCTCCCCCTCCCTCCCCCTCCCTCTCCCTCCCTCCCTCCTCCCGATGTTGTACTGCCCCAACCACATACTATTATCACAGAAGTGCCCAGATCTTTCTTACCATGCCTCTCTCCTTGCCGTCTAACTCCGGAAGCCGCGTCAGTGATTGGCTGCCTTCAGCCAATCGTGGATGCGGCTGCCAGTCCCGCCCCTCTTGCTTTCCGTGCAGCAGAGGCCGGGGCAGTGCAGCGAAGGATAGAGGCATGGTAAGTAAGATCGGGCTCTTTCTGTGAATAATAGTAAGCGGTTGGGCTGGGGGAAGGAGCAGTACATAATGAAAAAATGTTATTATAAGGGTGGACATGCCCTTTAAATCTAGATCTAGATCATAGTTTGGTTTTTACTTTTTGCAATATTAAATGAAATAGTTTTATTTAAAAGACACTAGCAGAAGGTAATAGGAAATAAAGAACTTTCTTAATTTTACTATAACATTTTATTTATTTTCTATCTCTAGTATGAAAATCAGGCCAGTCACTACTCGGATGGAGCTCAAGATGGATGTTTCCCACCATAAATATTCTGATGCTACCGGCAATATGAAAATCAAGGAGAAGAGCATCGTGCTTCCCAATGGCTGGAAATGGGAGAGTGGCTGCAGTAGACCCTTCAAGAAGTTGGTTTTTTTCTGTATCTTGTTTGTATTATTAGATTTTCTCACAAAATAACTTGCTATTTGGGGCCAATTTAAAATGGACCATTTCCTTATTATATTGTCACTGTAATCTCTGACTGAGTTATTATATTCTCTCATGTTCCAGATTGCCAGCTGAAGATAATCCTCACCACCATGAAAATGGCAAATGGCAAAACAAGGAACCCTACACAAATGCTGTAAGTACCGAATTTGGATTGAAAAGCTTGGTACACACTTATCCACGCTGACCGTTCATTCATCTGAACCAGACAACACATAAAGAGCCTCCAAAGAACACTGCTGGTTGTACGGTCCCTAGGGCCTCCCACGTGGCAGTATTGGTTATCCTGTATTTCTAGAATTCTTTTTTTCATACTTAAGTATTTTCTATTTTCTCTTGGCCCCATAGGAAGCATTACCTATAGAAGAAGACAAAGGATGGGAAATTCATCACTGATTGGGTGGATTTCCAACAGAAAGAATGCAAGACTGATACCTCCGACGCAGAAGGTGGATAAGGAACATGGTTCCCTCTGAACAGGGAGACACACCATGGATATTTCACCTGGAAGAAGATCTTGTAAGTATAGAGAATGAATGTTAATTCTTTTTATTTTATTTCATGATGGAATCTAAAATAGCTACACTCAATGGCATTACAGAGACTAATGAGGGGACTGGACTATTAGTTGTATTTCTGGTTTTGTGTCTGTCATAAATCAGGATCTAAAGATCACCTACTGGTCTGTTAGCAGAAAGCACAATGAAAGATTTACTTGTTTTAAATCCATTCTGATATCATTCTAATGCTAATTCTTACCTGTTTTAGGGCTATCATGTCAACAAAAGAGGACCCAAGAAGATCCTTCCATTCATTTCCTATACGCCTGGAAGGAATGTGTTTAGCTTTTATTCATACAGTGTTTTAGTGTGATGCCAACTAATATGTTAGATTGATCACTTTCAAATGTATTATATGGATAGATTGATGTAAAATGTACATTATGCTTTCTCCAGATTCCAACATATACCACTGAGATGCTATGTGTACCAGGCTCGGAATCTCATTCCTTCCGACAGTGACAGACTTTTCAGGTAATCAACTAAATTACTAAGCGAGATTAAAGGGTTAATGAACTATTTTGTTTTTAGTTTGTCCTTCTTTACTGACCAATTAATATTCCTCTTTACTCTATAGATCCATATGCTGTTGTTTCATTTTTGAACCAAACCAAGAGGAGGAGATTCATATTCCACCCTAAATCCAACATGGGACCAACTCTTGTATTCAATGGCATTGATATTTGTGAGAACCCCCATGAGATGCCAGGACCCTCCCGTCATTGTAATTGACATATATGACAGTGACCAAACGTGTAAGTACAAAATACTTTATGTCTCCTTTCTACTCTTCCTACTCTTACTGATTTTAAATAGTTCTGACATTTCTTCTTGATTTTGCCAACAGGGAGAGGATGACTTTCTTGGTGAAGTTTGTTTTCCCCCACTCGTCAAATTGGGTCTAGAAAACGAGGCCACACCAAATCTTTTCTGGTGTCCTGTGAAAAGGGGAAGTAAAACACTGTGGAGATGTTCTAGTTAGTGCTGAGCTTTTCCATCAGAAACATGTAAGTTTTTAAAGCTACATAGTTTTTAAGTACATAGCAGTATATAGAGACATATTCGTTAAGGAAGTTTAAAATAAAAAATGATGCGTGAATTGACTACTGAATCCATGAAGATATTATGTTAAATATGTGAATTCTGTTTAACAGGAAATCCAATCTCCCAGTTTATACCATCACAAAGGGCAGCTGAGATTTATATGGTGCCAGAAGGAATTCGGCCTGTGCTCCAACTTACTGCCATTGAGGTAAATCTAGAATATTAGTGATATATTTGTTAATGCCATGAGCTAACATAGTATTAGTGATTATTTCTCTTTTCACTTTCAGTTCATTTTTCCTACTATATATTGCCTGTGGATTATTTGAAACATATATGTACATATTTAATAGACTGGTATATATATAAATTTCTACAGATACTTACCTGGGGTCTACGAAACCTTAGGAAAGATATACGAACACTTTAAATCCCTCTATATAATCATCGAATGTGGAGGAGAAAGTGTGGAATCAACTGTCATCAACGACTACAGAAAATGTCGGAATTTTGAGGATCCTGTCCACTGATCAAATGGTACTAATTACTATTATTTTATTGTTCTGGGACTGAATGAAGTGAAATAGAAAATGGTTTTCACCCTTGAAAGAGACGGTGATTTCTCATTCACTTTATGACTGATTTCTAATTGAGGTTGAAAATAACCAAACTTGACTTTCATATATAACACACAACTAATAAATAGCATATAGACACTCTATGTAAGTCAATATGAATTTTTGTTTTGTTTTATTTCATTGAACATCAATCCAATATTTCAATTACTTACTTGCTGTCATCCTTTTATAGTATCTACCAGTGGAAGGAAAGTATACACCACCAATCGTAGTTTAAACTTCTAGGCCGAAATCATTTTGGAATCAAAACAGTTTTGGGACAATGTACAGTTATAAATACAAATGAGTTCCGCTGCGATTCCAATGGACATAGGCAAGGAGCTAGAGCACAACAGATAGGTAAGTCATCACGGGCTTTGGTCCCTTTTGTAGGTAGGTAGGGTTTATTTCGTTTCTATGACAATAAATAAATATTTCACTTCTGTTTAGATGCTCCCACTACAGTTACACCCCTGATGTGGCGTTCAACATTAAGACCCACACGTACGTCTATTCATATAAAAATTGAATGAAAACTGGCGAAATGTAGCTAGTTTTTAAATTTCCCCTTATACTACCTTTCTGTTGGTTTGTTTTTCAGTTTTAATGAGGTGTGATTTGTAAAATATTACATGTTTTTACAGGAGGAAAAAGAAGGTGTTGATTGGTGGGGAAAGTACTATGCCCTAAGGAAATAGAGCATGGAATTGTGCCCTGTACAAAGAAAAGGGATACCCCACCCTAAAGGTAACTGTACTGATTTCATCTCTCTCTTGTTATTTGTCAAAGACCACTTTCGATAATCATCTACTTTCGATTTTCGATAATCATCTACTTTTGATAATCATCTACTTTCGATTTCGATAATCATCTACTTTCGGTTTATTTTCGATAAAAATCAAAAACTCTGAAAATTCGGGTTTCGGAATTTCTGGGAGTTCCGAAAGTTTTGTCGGGACTTCGAAACCCTCAGATTCAATTCGAAACTGGGTTCTATTAGAACCCACAGTACATCTCTAGTTATAATTAGATTATTTAGTAATATTGACAGTATGGCAATTCGTATGGACACTTTTACACGAGGAGAATCCATGCAGTTAGACTCCAAGCAATGATATACGATATATGACTTAATTGCAAAAACAGCTCAATGCAAATTCTCGATTTGAACCATAGGGGGTAACTGTGCGTAGAGAATATATCCAGAAAGCCTCTGTCTTGAGGAGGCCCAACTCCATATCCCCCTAATTCCTTGTGGTCCATGGTCTATAATTTGAAAGCTCACTTCTAGCTTCCCATTATGGTTATCCATGACATGGGCTGATATGGCTGTATTATAAGCACCCTTAGTGCTGCGTTAACATGTTCAGCAACATACTGTTGGCCACATGAGCACGTTGCCAGATATTTCCCATACATTGAGCTGCAATTGAAATACCTATTGATGGAAAAAGTTTTATCTGTTCGGCTGCTTTTAAAAATCTTGGACACATGGATATATTTGTACACATTGCAGCATCTCTGGACCCATTTATAGCATCCCTTATATTTTAACTATGTGGGAGTTGGTTTGGCATAAGGGCCCTTAATGAAGAGGCTTGGGGATACAGTTGTTCCTATAGTTCTGCCTTTTCCGTAACTCAGTTTAGGGCAGGGAGGGAGCGTGCCTTTCAGAACCGGGTCCATAAGTAAGATGGGCCAATATTTGTGGAATATTCTGCGAACCTTGTGGCTATCTGTTTAAGAAATTACAAAGCTAGGGTTCTGGGTCTCCAACATATTTTCCTTTCCTTGAATACGGTCTCGTTTGTTACCCAACAGTGATATTCTATCACTGCTCTCTCATAAGCCCTTCTAATGTCCCCAGTGGCATACCCTCTTTCTATGAGCCTGTCCCAGAGTTCCATTAACTTAATCTGGAGCCTCTGAGGAAGTGGAACCCTTTCACGAAACGCGTAGGGCGGAGCTATCTGTGTATCCATCTGTGCTTTTGTTTTCTAATAAAATCTTTGATGCTTTTATACTTTACCCTTGGACTCCGGTTGCCTACCTCTGATCTTCGGGTTAATACCCACTGCTACATATATGTTGGATCTGATTGGGGGACGGACCAACGGAAGGACCACCTGAAAAAGGGGGCCAGTACCCTGAAATGTTGTACTCGTGTTTGGTTTTCAATAAATTCACAATTTGGAGAGCGACTACAAGTATCTGTTTCCTATGATTATATTGATTCCACTGGAGTAGGAAGCCTTTTTGTAGTCTGCACCCATGCAGGCGGTGAGCACCTGGACATTTTTGTATATCTCAGGCCATTAACTAACCCATATGGGACCAACGCATTAGTGAAAATACAGAAAAAAAAATCAAACAGCTGTTTTCAACAGCTTACAAATTTTTCAAAGGAAGAGCCCCTTAACCTCCCACATGTCCTGAATATAGCAGTTTGCCACATGCGTGGGTGTCGTAGGTAGGTGGATACAATTTACAGATGCAAAAAAAACCCTTGCTCTGCACTTTAAACATCGTTGGTAACAGCGTACTGCAGCAGTTTGGTGCAAACAGTCCATGTAACCAATGGACACTGCCAGTGGCGTAACTAGCAATCACTGGGCCCCCCAGTAAAACTATGATGGGGCCCCCCAGCAAAACTATGATGGGGCCCCTATCCGTGCTATCCCTGTGAATAATAGATACATTTGCAAGGTACATGTATATGATGGTTTACTGTCCCTTAAAGTAGTACATACAGGTACAGTAAATGAAGCATTTTCTTCATTATTGGCTGCTGGGTAATTCAAACATGCTCAGATTTCTACAGAGCAACTAATCACCCAGTGGGCTGAGTCAAGGGGCAGGACATTAATTGACACTATTAGGCACTACTGTATGGAGGAAGAAACCTCTAGATATAATGTTTAGTTCCCCGTTAAAATTAGCAAACTTTGAATGTTCCGTTTAAATTTAAAAAGATATTCTTCTATATAAACATATGGTTGGGAATTGAGTTCCCTCTTAAGGATTCTACAAAACATTTTTATTGTTGTTCCTTCAGTATGAATGAAATGTTGTGTTTCCAGAATAAAATAAATTAGTCATTTTGCTTCCAGCATTTACTTTTTAAAAAAAAAATCCATCCTTAGTATGACAGAAATGTGATATTTCCAGTAAAAAAAAAAGGTTTATATTAGGCAGTTAGCTTTACAAAACAAAGAAAGAAGAAAGCAGTTTTAAAGGGTGCGGAGCTGTATTATTATTATTATAGGTTGATATAGTGCCAACATTTTCTATAGCAATTATAATTGTAATTGTAATACATTCATGTTACATCCAAGGGTAGTGCAAATAATACAAAGTCATACATATTAGATACAAGGGTAGCATATAATAGTCATACATGTTACATAGAAGGGGAGTGCATATAATACAAGTACACACATCACACACAAAGTGATGAGTTAGTTTAGAGCAATACCGTGATACAATAGGAAGGGCCCTGTCCAAGTGAGCTTACAGTCTAGAGGAAATGCGGATGACAGTGAAAGTGAAACGTTAGGCTGTAAGTTGATTGGTACGTGTACAGCAAACCGGCATGATATTGGTACTTGTACTGTGAACAATTATGTATAGCATGCTAGGCTCAGGAATTTCTGTTTTATATACCATTCCCTGTCTGCTGCCTGTAGCAGTCTCATGATAATCCTGTATGATGTACCAGCAATACCAACCCCCCTTCCCACACTGAGGTCCACAATCAGCTGTGTACCGTAGGAGGGCCCGCCACAAGCCCGTTACCTGTTTAAAAACAGCTGATGGCGCTTATGAATGAAACATGAATAGCAAAGAGATATATATAGGGCACAGGTATCTTATAAACCCATAATAGGGGAGGTGCAAGTAAGTGGCCATAAAATACAATAGCGAACAATATAGAGAAGCCACACTGCAACACTCTACTTATTAGAAAATATAAAAATCCTTTAATAATATATGCAGGGATATTATAATTAAAAACATATACATTCCACCTTCAACAGTTGTATATTATAAAATACATGCAGTCACATAAAGGTAGGTACCCTTTGTGTATCACACACAACTATACCGTATCGTTGTACAACAAAGTAAGTAAAGTCATAGTCACAGGGTCCAGTAACTTGCAAGTCAGGTACAAAGTATCCACAAACAATGTGAAGGCAGAGGGCCTACAAAAATGGCGGGCAGCCGATTAGGACGCGTTTCGCTCCTCCTACATCGTGGGAGCTTTCTCAACTACTTGTTGTTTTCACAAATAAATATCTTGGATTCACCATAAGTAGTGTGCTCCCCTGTATTTTCTTTTGCAAAAGGAACTACAGGGACATCTTTGGAAAATGTTATTAATATGAAGCCTAGGTTTGGGAGGCAGATCTTCATTCCTAGCTAAAGTTATTTTTACACTGGACATGCCCTTTGAAGCAGTTAATTGAAAAAAAGACAAATAAAATAATAAATAAAACTTAAGTCACATAATTGCCTAAGATTCTTGTACAAGTCATTCTGAATTGAGAGATCCAGTCGGATTAGCGAAACGTCTTCAAGAACTAAACTTCAAGTCCAGTTGATCTAATTGAATACAACAGATAGATGAGCCATGACATCATTTATTATACATAATTGGTCCTTATCTTATGGAAGTAATAACATAATTGGTAATTAATCTAACGCCGGTCAGCCCGTAATCAGTCACTGCACAGATAGCATATCACCTGGCAATACATACACTGGGAAAACAGGTTTATATGTTTATCAGAAAAAGACAAAATAATCTTGCTAACCATATTAGTACCTAAAAGGCAGATAAATCTTTTATATTTAATATTTTCCTTTCCAGGGAGCACATAACAAAATATGGCTTTATGGCTTCTGAAAGTCATACTGAAACCATCTATTAGATGTCCCACCCTGGGATCTGTACAATGGGAAGACAGCTTCTTGCAAAGCAGACCTTTCCATTGGTTAGGCTCCAGACACAAGATGGTGGCGGGACGAACCGGACCACCAAGTCTAACTTTCAAAGAAGATTGATGCCTATTGAAAGTGAGCCCAGGGGTGAGGACTTATCAGTTTAAATCCACACCCTGGGTATTTGTAATGTGGGGGAGGTTGGAAGGGTTTGTGTATAATTGCCATTTAATGATGGTACGGAGAGGAAAGTATATGTGTTTGGTGATGACATAAAACTGTAGGTCATGAAAGGAAAAATGATGTGCCGAGTGATTAATGTAGGCGATAAGGAAAGGAGAAACTTCTGGGTAATTTCCATGTTACCCGTTATCTATTTAATAAGAGGAGTCTGTAGCAACCAATCAGATGTTGGTAATTATAATAAATAAGAAAATAAACTGGGACAACTTATTGGTTGAGTAAATAAACACCAGGTGCATGATGCACCTGACAAAGGGGGAAACCGCGGAATGTTGCACATACAATGTCACAATAAGTCACAGATAAAAGTTTGTTCGTCCCTCGTCGTATGTTTGGATTAAAACAAATATTTAATGCCTCCCCTCTATCTTCCTGCAGTGCTTGGGATGTGGCTTGTGAAGGTGGGCATGGCTGGTGAGGTAGAGGGCTGACTTTCTACTGGCTGGTGAGCTGGAGGGCTGACTTTCCACTGGCTAGTGCTGGAGGGCTGACTTTCCACTGGCTGGTGAGCTAGAGGGCTGACTTTCCACTGGCTGGTGAGCTGGAGGGCTGACTTTCCACTGGCTGGTGAGCTGGAGGGCTGACTTTCCACTGGCTGGTGAGCTGGAGGGCTGACTTTCCACTGGCTGGTGAGCTGGAGGGCTGATTTTCCACTGGCTGGTGAGCTAGTAAATAGGAGTGCACACAACACAGACTGGAAAATTTGAATTAAAGGACATGCCCTTTAATTAAAATATCACCACAGGTGAGATATTTTTAAAAGCTATTTACAAGATGGATCTTTTTTTTTTTTTTTTTGGCATGTATGCATTTTTGTTAGGTTAAACATTTTTTGAACAGGAGGTAAGGCTTAGCTCATTAACATCCCGGGCTTCAATCAATGTAGAAAAGGGATAGTTCACTATTGCAGTGAACTATTCCTTTAACATACTAATGGAGAGCCGTACGTTCAGCACTGTAATCCAGTGCAGACACAAACCCTGTGTATATCCCTCGAGGGTCTGGGAATTGTGTGCGAATGTGATGAACTACATAGGATGGAACAGGCTGTCTATTTTGGGCCCCTAGGTAGCCATCTACCCATAATGTCTTATAAAAAATATAAAAATAGAAAACACAAGTTCCACAATAAATAACACCTCATTACAGGTGATAAAGACAACTGTGCAATTAAACACCTTTTGATGTGTCGATTGTTTTGGCTTCTTTGGAAGTTTTGTGTTAATAACTTTAAGTGCTCAATCATTCTCGCATCTGTACATTCTTCACAGGAGTTACCATGCTGAACTATACAATACATGGCTGGAGGTACCATCCCCCTTATGAATGGGATTTCTTGGCAACACTCTCTGTGTAGGCATTGGCAAACAATTTCCACAGGTGCAACACGAGTTATTCCCAAGGTGTGTGGGTCCGCTCTTGCTTTGTGCATTGCTAGTATCTGTGGAGGAATCAGAAGGGCTGGCACCTGGAGACTCATCTTCGGGAGCAGATCGCTTCGTCTTTTTCCGATGAGGGTTTTCTGGGAAGCAGTCTGCAGAATTTCTAACTTCTGCCTCTGTTGGCTAACATCACAATAGAATCATCTGGTGGAATACTGTATCATTTTCAAGGCTCATATAGAGATGGCCGAACCTTTGAAAGTTTGTATCTGTTGTATTCAATTAGATCAACTGGACAGGAAGTTTAGTTCTTGAAGACGTTTCGCTAGTCATCCGAAGTCGGATGACTAGCGAAACGTCTTTAGGAACTAAACTTCAAGTCCAGTTGATCTAATTAAATACAACAGATACACCATGACCTGGATGAATGAGAACTTTCACAAGCATACTATTGGTTTTCGAACTTTCGAACTATATGGAAGTTCGAAAACGGACCCATTAAAGTCAATGGGAGTCAAATAGTTTGAAAAGTTCTAATGAAATACAATTAAAATATCAATGGTAACTTAATGTAAATGGCTGTGGGACCTGGGAAATGGTCTGGGGAACATGTTCCAATATCCAGGACTTTCGAAAGATCTCACGCACACTACTTTTTAGCTCTCGCGTTCGAACATTCGATATTTACTATTATTATTATTAGTATTATTATTATGGATTTATATAGCGCCAACATTTTCCGTGGCACTTTACAATTACAAAGTCATACATTACATACAGGGTAATACAAAATATGAGTAAACAGCATGATGAGTTTCTTACGGCAATACCGTGATACAATAAGAAAGAGGACCCTGCCCAAAGAGCTTACAGTCTAGAGGATATGGGGTGAGACATAAGTTTGCAGGTATAAGGTATAATAGACATTTTACTCGCGGATTAGATAATTCGATATTTACTCGCGTATTGGTATAATAGACATTTTACTTGCGGATTCGATAATTCGATATTTACTTGCGTATTGGTATAATAGACATTTTACTCACGGATTCGTTAATTCGATATTTACTCGCGTATTGGTATAATAGACATTTTACTTGCGGATTCGATAATTCGATATTTACTTGCGTATTGGTATAATAGACATTTTACTTGCGGATTAGATAATTCGATATTTACTCGCGTATTGGTATAATAGACATTTTACTTGCGGATTCAATAATTCGATATTTACTCGCGTATTGGTATAAAACACATTTTACTCACGGATTCGATACTCGCGTTTAGGTATAATAGACCTTTTACTCCCGGATTCGATACTCGCGTCTAGGTAAAATGGACATTTTACTCGCGGATTCGATACTCACGGATTGGTATAATAGACATTTTACTCGCGGATTCGATACTCACGCATAGGTATAATAGACATTTTACTTGCGGATTCGATGCTCGCGTATAGGTATAATAGACATTTTACTCGCGGATTCGATACTCGCGTATAGGTATAATAGACATTTTACTCACAGATTCGATACTTGCGTATAGGTATAATAGACATTTTACTTGCATATTCGATTTCCTCGAATGGTCGAACATTCGATAATTATCGAAAGTCTGGAAAATATTGAAAATCCGGGTCCAGGATAGTTCGAGAAGTCCGAGTCCGTCCAAACTAGGTTCCAGTTCGAGTTCTAGTCCATCTCTACAGTGAAATGACATAACGGCCATCACAACAAAATATTTCACCCAGCTCTGTATTTGACTTGTTTCCAATCTAAACACTGAAATACCCCCAACAAATACAAACCTGAATGCAGTTCTTCATAGATGTTTGGGCTTTTAGCAGATTTCCTTCAAATGAATAAAGGAAAAACAGCAAATAAATGTATCTAATAAAGAGGCGACCAGTCTGCAGGATGAACCATTAATAACCTGATTCTGATACATCCTGTGCAGCCGAAAACATGCATCCCACTGTGATAGACCAGCAATAGCCTTGTGATCAGGAGGTGTGCCAAAGGAGAGGGGCCTAAGCAGCCAGAAGAAAGGCAGAGCAGTCGATCTGCAGACACCTGATGGAATCTGGTACTTTAAGCGTGTGGAACAGCGGAGAGGTTCTTCTGAGCAAACACAGCACACAGTTGGTTTCTATCTGATTTACTGAAGACCAGGAGGTAAATGCACTCTCTCTTACCTCCCGTTCTTCAGTAAATCTTACAGGAGAGGAGGAGACACTTACCCGCGGACCCGCTCCAGCTGCGACTTCACTGACAGTCTCCGACGCGTCCTCTCTCCTTCGCACTGCGTGCGAAGGAGCCAAATTAGATTTCCCCCTCTAATCCCTATATGTACTAGGAATGCTACAAAATTACTATCTACATGTTACTGGGTACAATGCTTAACTGTAAGTACACACTTACCTGTGAAATGAGCCACAAAAACCTGTTTTAGTCCAAGGTCACTCTGTGTTTCACAAACGAATTGCAAGACAAGATTGTAAGTACGCGAAGAACATGCCTATTTATATACATTACCTATAGCCAAGCTATTTAGTGATGGGGTACATTTAGGAATTGGTACAGAGTCTTTAGCAGGATAATCATACATTTGTAATACAGATAGGGATGAGTGGCCTGGCAGGCTATAACCCGACTATCCTCTAATCATTTTTCTTTCTGTGTGTTGGGCACCACTGCTCTTGAATATTACCTTGTTGGCCAATGCTGTTTGATTGTGTGTGTTTTCAGAGGTGAAAGATAAAGCTGTCTGTCTGTTATAAATTATAGAACTTCTGTAGGGTCATTAGTATTTTAGCTTCACTTCTCCTTTAAAGCAGAACACAATGGTTTGCAAAATGGACCTGGAAAGGGAAAGTTTAGGTAAGGGCTTGAAAAGCTGCATTTTAGGAGAAAGAGATGCATTTAATGGTGCATTTAATCAAGAAAGTGGCGGGTGGGTTTTAATTAGATTGTCATTCAACATTGAAGGGTAAAAAATGTCAAATTTCTCTAATATGTCCCACACATCTGTAACGAATTATGTGTCTCTACCTCAAAAACAAAAAAATGGAAAGAATGAAAGAAGAAAAAATAGAAAGCCCTTTTCAAATCAAATAAATTAAATGGAACCTGCAGGAACAGACTTCTCTCTGGCTCCTCCCATAGTCAGTGTCCCTGACTCCCTCCTATCTCTGAGGATATATTAATGAATGTAAGGGCAGACGGGGGAGGAGCCAGAAAGCTGTCAGTTACTGCACAAGTTCGGTCTCAAGCTTTGCACAGTTAGCAATGTCTCCACAAGATGGCTCGGTTTACCTAAAATAAGCATAGCAAATCCCAGGGCTTAGTGAAGGCTTTTCAAGCTGCAGGCGCCTGTTATCAGACCTTAACTCCCATCGCCCCCTGTTAATAAGCAGATATCAAAGAGTTGGGGGTAACTTGGTGCATTGTTTCTTTTGGCTTCCAACATTTACATTTAAGAAAGATGTTAATTAGAAATATAAATGTAAATAGATGATTGATTGGCCAGTCTAGTTATAATAACACACACACACACACGGGAAAGGTCATTTTCCATTGTATATTTATATTGTAAAACGTACAGTCCGGTGACCATTTTAATTTAGATAACAGCGCCAGTACTTCCTGCAGGGACACTGAGTGACACAGACAGGAGCTGACACACATTAGATTGTCGGAAGACGAGGGTCTTTGTATATTCGCCACAAGCTCAGGTCGACGATATCTAATGCGTCTACGAGGCTTTACACTAGGACCGGCATCCATGTCAGTGAATGACTGAGACGAAATGTCTCACTGACGCGGACACTGGTCTTGCCCTTTCTGCTTCTGTGCACGGAAAAGACACGGGAGACAAGCAGAAGGCAGCGAGGGAAAGATGGCTGGTAACTATGTATAACGGCCATTTTGAACCCTTTATACCTGGCACGGTCTAGATTTTGGGAGGTCTTTTGTTCCCAGATACATTTTTGTTAGGGGGTAGATATACCCCTTTAAATGCCACCACAGCTTAACCCACTCTGCAATTTACAGAGAACACACAGAGAAATCCAAACAACCAGCACGCACCTGCATATATTGGGAGCACTAACCCAGTGCTGCAACTCCTCCCATTGGTCCGTCGGGTATTAAAGTGTAGAACATCAAAGGTTTTATTAGAAAACAATTAAAAGCCCTGCTCGGCCTCGCTACAGGCAGACATCAAGTAGCACAGATGGGTGCACACATAGCTCCGCCCTACGCGTTTCGTGGAATGATTCCACTTCCTCAGGGGCTCAGAGGGTGCGGCCACCTTAGGACATTTATACCACCAATATAACAAGTAAAATATATACAACGATGGGATAGTATACATCCACACGGAGTGCAACTAGCGACCAAATTAATTCAATACATACAAGCCTAGTGCACATCCAACTAATTGGCTTACATTTTAATTTACCATTGAATTGCAACTTAAAAAGCCCGCCCTTAAATTAAAGCAATAAGTTCAATAACTTGGCCAAATTATTTTAAGCCACCACGTCGCGGTTTGCTTTATTCTGCCGGGTCCTAACCTTTAACCTTAGTAACTGTATACCACCAATATTAACCCAATAGTAGTGAATAGGAAAGTTAAAACACACCCTTATTAAAAACTAAAAACATACAGGGAGATTCAATAAAAGTTCTTATCCTTAAAAATGGTGCTAATTTTGCCCCAACCAATCAGATCTTATTTAAAATTTTAAAGCTAACATCTGATTGGTTGGGGCAAAATTAGCACCATTTTTAAGGATAAGAACTTTTATTGAATAACCCTGATAGTGTCCCTTATACCAAGAAAATTTGAGTTACCACATATATATTATACTCATGATCTGAAATATCTGCTTTAAGATTATACACCCCATAATATTAGATCTATTCATACATATAGTACATTTAAAAGTTAAATACATGTTATAATTAGAGATATTCGAAACGGTTGAGTTTCGTTTTCGAAAGTTTCGATTATCGAAAATCGTCTACTTTTGATAATTATCTACTTTCGATTTCGATAATCATCTACTTTCGATTTTCGATAATCATCTACTTTCGATAATCATCTACTTTCGATTTTCGATAATCATCTACTTTCGATAATCATCTACTTTCGATTTTCGATAATCATCTACTTTCGATTTTCGATAATCATCTACTTTCGATAATCATCTACTTTGGTTTCTATAATCATCTACTTTCGATTTTCGATAATCATCTACTTTCGATTTTCTCTAATCATCTACTTTTTATAATCATCTACTTTTCGATTTCGATAATCTCTACTTTCGATTCGATAATCATCTACTTTCTGATTTCGATATCATCTACTTTTGATAATCATCTACTTTCGATTTCGATAATATCTACTTTCGGTTTCGTAACATCTACTTTCGTTTCGTAATCATCTACTTTCGTTTCGATATATCATCTACTTTCGATTTTCGTAATCATCTACTTTCGATTTTTCGATAATCATCTACTTTTGATAATCATCTACTTTTCGATTTTCGATAATCATTACTTTCGGTTTCGATATCATCTACTTCGATTTTCGATAATCATCTACTTTTCGATAATCATCTACTTTCGATTTCGATAATCATCTACTTTCGATTTCGATAACATCTACTTTTGATAATCATCTACTTTCGATTTTCGTAATCATCTACTTTCGGTTTCGATAATCATACTTTCGTTCGATATCACTCTACTTTTGATAATCATCTACTTTCGATTTCGATAATCATCTACTTTCGATTTTCGATATCATCACTTTTGATAATCATCTACTTTCGATTCGATAATCATCTACTTTCGGTTTCGATAATCATCTATTCTTTCGATTTTCAATAATCAATCTACTTTTCGATTTCATATCTACTTTCGATTTTCGATAATCATCTACTTTCGATTTTCGATAATCATCTACTTTCGATTTTCGATAATCATCTACTTTCGATAATCATCTACTTTCGGTTTCGATAATCATCTACTTTCGATTTTCGATAATCATCTACTTTCGATTTTCGATAATCATCTACTTTTGATAATCATCTACTTTCGATTTCGATAATCATCTACTTTCGGTTTCGATAATCATCTACTTTCGATTTCGATAATCATCTACTTTCGGTTTCGATAATCATCTACTTTCGATTTCGATAATCATCTACTTTTCGATATATTCTTACTTTCGATTTAGATATATATCATCTACTTTCGATTTTCGATAATCATCTACTTTCGATAATCATCTACTTCATCGATAATCATTACTTTCGGTTTCGATAATAATCTACTTCGATTTTCGATAATAATTATACTTTGATAATCATCTACTTCGATTTCGATAATCATACTTCGATTTCGTATAATCATTACTTTGTGATTCATCTACTTGATCGATAATTCAATCTACTCGGTTTCGATAATCATCTACTTTCGATTCGAAATCATTCGACTTTTGATAATCATCTACTTCTGATTTTCGATATATCATCTACTTCGATTTCGATAATCATCTACTTTTGATAATCATCTACTTTGCGATTTCGATAATATCTACTTTCGGTTCGATAATCATTCTACTTTCGATTTTCGATAATCATCTACTTTTGATAATCATCTACTTCGATTTCGATAATCATCTACTTTCGGTTTCGAATCATCTACTTGATTTGATAATCATCTACTTCGATTTTAATCATCTTACTTTGATATATACTTCGATTCGATAATCATCTACTTTCGATTTCGATAATCATATACTTTCGGTTTCGATAATCATCTACTTTGCGATTTTCGATAATCATCTACTTTTAATATCATCTACTTTCGATTCGATAATCATCTACTTTCGATTTCGATAATCATCTACTTTTGATAATCATCTACTTCGATTCGATAATATCTACTTCGGTTTCGATAATCATCTACTTTCGATTTCGATATCATCTTTTTTATATCATCACTTTCGATTTCGATAATCATCTACTTTCGATTTTCGATAATCATCTACTTTCGGTTTCGATAATCATCTACTTTCGATTTTCGATAATCATCTACTTTTGATAATCATCTACTTTCGATTTCGATAATCATCTACTTTCGGTTTATTTTCGATAAAAATCAAAAACTCTGAAAATTCGGGTTTCGGAATTTCTGGGAGTTCCGAAAGTTTTGTCGGGACTTCGAAACCCTCAGATTCAATTCGAAACTGGGTTCTATTAGAACCCACAGTACATCTCTAGTTATAATTAGATTATTTAGTAATATTGACAGTATGGCAATTCGTATGGACACTTTTACACGAGGAGAATCCATGCAGTTAGACTCCAAGCAATGATATACGATATATGACTTAATTGCAAAAACAGCTCAATGCAAATTCTCGATTTGAACCATAGGGGGTAACTGTGCGTAGAGAATATATCCAGAAAGCCTCTGTCTTGAGGAGGCCCAACTCCATATCCCCCTAATTCCTTGTGGTCCATGGTCTATAATTTGAAAGCTCACTTCTAGCTTCCCATTATGGTTATCCATGACATGGGCTGATATGGCTGTATTATAAGCACCCTTAGTGCTGCGTTAACATGTTCAGCAACATACTGTTGGCCACATGAGCACGTTGCCAGATATTTCCCATACATTGAGCTGCAATTGAAATACCTATTGATGGAAAAAGTTTTATCTGTTCGGCTGCTTTTAAAAATCTTGGACACATGGATATATTTGTACACATTGCAGCATCTCTGGACCCATTTATAGCATCCCTTATATTTTAACTATGTGGGAGTTGGTTTGGCATAAGGGCCCTTAATGAAGAGGCTTGGGGATACAGTTGTTCCTATAGTTCTGCCTTTTCCGTAACTCAGTTTAGGGCAGGGAGGGAGCGTGCCTTTCAGAACCGGGTCCATAAGTAAGATGGGCCAATATTTGTGGAATATTCTGCGAACCTTGTGGCTATCTGTTTAAGAAATTACAAAGCTAGGGTTCTGGGTCTCCAACATATTTTCCTTTCCTTGAATACGGTCTCGTTTGTTACCCAACAGTGATATTCTATCACTGCTCTCTCATAAGCCCTTCTAATGTCCCCAGTGGCATACCCTCTTTCTATGAGCCTGTCCCAGAGTTCCATTAACTTAATCTGGAGCCTCTGAGGAAGTGGAACCCTTTCACGAAACGCGTAGGGCGGAGCTATCTGTGTATCCATCTGTGCTTTTGTTTTCTAATAAAATCTTTGATGCTTTTATACTTTACCCTTGGACTCCGGTTGCCTACCTCTGATCTTCGGGTTAATACCCACTGCTACATATATGTTGGATCTGATTGGGGGACGGACCAACGGAAGGACCACCTGAAAAAGGGGGCCAGTACCCTGAAATGTTGTACTCGTGTTTGGTTTTCAATAAATTCACAATTTGGAGAGCGACTACAAGTATCTGTTTCCTATGATTATATTGATTCCACTGGAGTAGGAAGCCTTTTTGTAGTCTGCACCCATGCAGGCGGTGAGCACCTGGACATTTTTGTATATCTCAGGCCATTAACTAACCCATATGGGACCAACGCATTAGTGAAAATACAGAAAAAAAAATCAAACAGCTGTTTTCAACAGCTTACAAATTTTTCAAAGGAAGAGCCCCTTAACCTCCCACATGTCCTGAATATAGCAGTTTGCCACATGCGTGGGTGTCGTAGGTAGGTGGATACAATTTACAGATGCAAAAAAAACCCTTGCTCTGCACTTTAAACATCGTTGGTAACAGCGTACTGCAGCAGTTTGGTGCAAACAGTCCATGTAACCAATGGACACTGCCAGTGGCGTAACTAGCAATCACTGGGCCCCCCAGTAAAACTATGATGGGGCCCCCCAGCAAAACTATGATGGGGCCCCTATCCGTGCTATCCCTGTGAATAATAGATACATTTGCAAGGTACATGTATATGATGGTTTACTGTCCCTTAAAGTAGTACATACAGGTACAGTAAATGAAGCATTTTCTTCATTATTGGCTGCTGGGTAATTCAAACATGCTCAGATTTCTACAGAGCAACTAATCACCCAGTGGGCTGAGTCAAGGGGCAGGACATTAATTGACACTATTAGGCACTACTGTATGGAGGAAGAAACCTCTAGATATAATGTTTAGTTCCCCGTTAAAATTAGCAAACTTTGAATGTTCCGTTTAAATTTAAAAAGATATTCTTCTATATAAACATATGGTTGGGAATTGAGTTCCCTCTTAAGGATTCTACAAAACATTTTTATTGTTGTTCCTTCAGTATGAATGAAATGTTGTGTTTCCAGAATAAAATAAATTAGTCATTTTGCTTCCAGCATTTACTTTTTAAAAAAAAAATCCATCCTTAGTATGACAGAAATGTGATATTTCCAGTAAAAAAAAAAGGTTTATATTAGGCAGTTAGCTTTACAAAACAAAGAAAGAAGAAAGCAGTTTTAAAGGGTGCGGAGCTGTATTATTATTATTATAGGTTGATATAGTGCCAACATTTTCTATAGCAATTATAATTGTAATTGTAATACATTCATGTTACATCCAAGGGTAGTGCAAATAATACAAAGTCATACATATTAGATACAAGGGTAGCATATAATAGTCATACATGTTACATAGAAGGGGAGTGCATATAATACAAGTACACACATCACACACAAAGTGATGAGTTAGTTTAGAGCAATACCGTGATACAATAGGAAGGGCCCTGTCCAAGTGAGCTTACAGTCTAGAGGAAATGCGGATGACAGTGAAAGTGAAACGTTAGGCTGTAAGTTGATTGGTACGTGTACAGCAAACCGGCATGATATTGGTACTTGTACTGTGAACAATTATGTATAGCATGCTAGGCTCAGGAATTTCTGTTTTATATACCATTCCCTGTCTGCTGCCTGTAGCAGTCTCATGATAATCCTGTATGATGTACCAGCAATACCAACCCCCCTTCCCACACTGAGGTCCACAATCAGCTGTGTACCGTAGGAGGGCCCGCCACAAGCCCGTTACCTGTTTAAAAACAGCTGATGGCGCTTATGAATGAAACATGAATAGCAAAGAGATATATATAGGGCACAGGTATCTTATAAACCCATAATAGGGGAGGTGCAAGTAAGTGGCCATAAAATACAATAGCGAACAATATAGAGAAGCCACACTGCAACACTCTACTTATTAGAAAATATAAAAATCCTTTAATAATATATGCAGGGATATTATAATTAAAAACATATACATTCCACCTTCAACAGTTGTATATTATAAAATACATGCAGTCACATAAAGGTAGGTACCCTTTGTGTATCACACACAACTATACCGTATCGTTGTACAACAAAGTAAGTAAAGTCATAGTCACAGGGTCCAGTAACTTGCAAGTCAGGTACAAAGTATCCACAAACAATGTGAAGGCAGAGGGCCTACAAAAATGGCGGGCAGCCGATTAGGACGCGTTTCGCTCCTCCTACATCGTGGGAGCTTTCTCAACTACTTGTTGTTTTCACAAATAAATATCTTGGATTCACCATAAGTAGTGTGCTCCCCTGTATTTTCTTTTGCAAAAGGAACTACAGGGACATCTTTGGAAAATGTTATTAATATGAAGCCTAGGTTTGGGAGGCAGATCTTCATTCCTAGCTAAAGTTATTTTTACACTGGACATGCCCTTTGAAGCAGTTAATTGAAAAAAAGACAAATAAAATAATAAATAAAACTTAAGTCACATAATTGCCTAAGATTCTTGTACAAGTCATTCTGAATTGAGAGATCCAGTCGGATTAGCGAAACGTCTTCAAGAACTAAACTTCAAGTCCAGTTGATCTAATTGAATACAACAGATAGATGAGCCATGACATCATTTATTATACATAATTGGTCCTTATCTTATGGAAGTAATAACATAATTGGTAATTAATCTAACGCCGGTCAGCCCGTAATCAGTCACTGCACAGATAGCATATCACCTGGCAATACATACACTGGGAAAACAGGTTTATATGTTTATCAGAAAAAGACAAAATAATCTTGCTAACCATATTAGTACCTAAAAGGCAGATAAATCTTTTATATTTAATATTTTCCTTTCCAGGGAGCACATAACAAAATATGGCTTTATGGCTTCTGAAAGTCATACTGAAACCATCTATTAGATGTCCCACCCTGGGATCTGTACAATGGGAAGACAGCTTCTTGCAAAGCAGACCTTTCCATTGGTTAGGCTCCAGACACAAGATGGTGGCGGGACGAACCGGACCACCAAGTCTAACTTTCAAAGAAGATTGATGCCTATTGAAAGTGAGCCCAGGGGTGAGGACTTATCAGTTTAAATCCACACCCTGGGTATTTGTAATGTGGGGGAGGTTGGAAGGGTTTGTGTATAATTGCCATTTAATGATGGTACGGAGAGGAAAGTATATGTGTTTGGTGATGACATAAAACTGTAGGTCATGAAAGGAAAAATGATGTGCCGAGTGATTAATGTAGGCGATAAGGAAAGGAGAAACTTCTGGGTAATTTCCATGTTACCCGTTATCTATTTAATAAGAGGAGTCTGTAGCAACCAATCAGATGTTGGTAATTATAATAAATAAGAAAATAAACTGGGACAACTTATTGGTTGAGTAAATAAACACCAGGTGCATGATGCACCTGACAAAGGGGGAAACCGCGGAATGTTGCACATACAATGTCACAATAAGTCACAGATAAAAGTTTGTTCGTCCCTCGTCGTATGTTTGGATTAAAACAAATATTTAATGCCTCCCCTCTATCTTCCTGCAGTGCTTGGGATGTGGCTTGTGAAGGTGGGCATGGCTGGTGAGGTAGAGGGCTGACTTTCTACTGGCTGGTGAGCTGGAGGGCTGACTTTCCACTGGCTAGTGCTGGAGGGCTGACTTTCCACTGGCTGGTGAGCTAGAGGGCTGACTTTCCACTGGCTGGTGAGCTGGAGGGCTGACTTTCCACTGGCTGGTGAGCTGGAGGGCTGACTTTCCACTGGCTGGTGAGCTGGAGGGCTGACTTTCCACTGGCTGGTGAGCTGGAGGGCTGATTTTCCACTGGCTGGTGAGCTAGTAAATAGGAGTGCACACAACACAGACTGGAAAATTTGAATTAAAGGACATGCCCTTTAATTAAAATATCACCACAGGTGAGATATTTTTAAAAGCTATTTACAAGATGGATCTTTTTTTTTTTTTTTTTGGCATGTATGCATTTTTGTTAGGTTAAACATTTTTTTTTTTGGCATGTATGCATTTTTGTTAGGTTAAACATTTTTTTTTTGGCATGTATGCATTTTTGTTAGGTTAAACAATTTTAACAGACACACAAACTATGGTATATACTGGAATATAAGGGGGGAGGGGTAAAGGGCTCCCCTGCACATGACACTGTCCTCTCAGAGGACAAGGAGGAGGCAGAAACCTTTCCCACAGGAAGACACCTCCTACTCTTCACTTTCCTGGACTTATCCATAGGAAAACAGATTTCATATATTAATAGAACAGGTTTCGTGTTCCTTTTATTTTATTTTCCTTGCCCCTATATTTTTTGCGGTATTAATAATAATGCTCCAAATGATTTTAAAATGAAAGGATAGAGGAATACACTTAAGAATAGAAGTCACCAAGACCATCTAAAAGTATTAGATAATGGTTTGTGTATAATATCTCAAAATGTAAACTTTATTCAATCCTCTGGTAGGGCTAGGCATAACTTTTAACATGCAATCCAATGTGATATGGCCTTATCCTTACAGGAGTAAACCTCATTATAAAATATCAAGAGTATCATATAAATCCTTCCTTCTGTCCCTGTATACAATGTTAGTACATGTAAGGTCAGTGGTCTGTACTGTGGACAGTGGCCGTAGTAAAGGGTTTAATGATGGGACTAAGAACCATAAGCATGAAGGTGATAGGTTCCTATTTGTGCTACTGTAAGACCTCTGTCAGTGACCCCAAATATGTCTGAATCTTGGTTCCCATTGTCTTAAACACTCCTTGCACCTTCTGATGACCTTAAGGCTGGGTACACATGGTAAGATACTTTTGGCTGGCCTAATTAACCAAAAAACAATTAACTAGTTACACACAACTACCGTATATTATATAAAACTATATAATATATAAAGTATATATATAACTATATAATATATAACTACTAAGTATATATATAGCTATATAATATAACGTATATATGTATATAAAACTATATAATATATAGTGTATATATATATATAACTATATAATGTAAAGTATATATATAAAACCATATTATAAATTATATAAATATAATAAAAAGTATATATATATTTATATATATAACCTTATAATAAATTATATAAATATAATAAAAAGTATATATATAACCATGTAATAAATAAAAATAATATATAATATAAAGTATATATAAACATATAATAAATATATAACTAATAACTATAACCATATATAATAAATATATAAACTATATAAATATAACCCATTATAATAATATATAAACTATATAATATAACCATATATCATAATATATATAAACTATATAAATATACCCTATAGATATACCCGATAAATATATAAATATACCCATTATAATACCCTATATAACTATATAATATAACCCTATACTAATCCCATATAACTATATAAATATAAACCATATATAATAACCAATAAACTATATAAATATAACCCTGATAATATATAACTATAAATATCTATATAAACCTATAACTTAAAATATAACCCCTATATAATCACCATATAAACTATATAAATATTACATATATAATAACATTATAATAAATACTATATAAATAGTATACTTCAATATAACAGACTATATAAATATAACCCTATTAATAACCATATAAACTATATAATATAACATATATACATAACATATAACTTATAAATATACCCTATATAATAACTATATACCACTATATAATTTAACCCTATATAAACATATAACTATATAATATGAACCCTAATTATAACCATATAACTATTAATATTACCATATATAATACCATATAAACTATATAAATAACCTATATAATAACTATATAACCTATAAAAACCCATATAACCATAACTATACTTACGCTAATAATACCATATAAACTATAAAATCATAACCCTATATAATAACCTATACTATATAATAACCCTATATATACCATATAAACCATCATACATATATAAATATTAAACTATATAAATATAACCAATATAAACTATATAAATTATAACGCCTATAGAATACCATATCAACTATATAAATTAACCCTATATAATCACCATATAAACTAGATAAATATAACCTATATACCCATATAAACAACTATATAAATATAAACCATATATAATAATATATAAACTATATAAATATAACCATATAAACTATATAAATATAACCCATATAATAACTAACCTATATAAAAACCTATAAAATAATATTATAATACTATATAAATATAAACGCCTATATAATAAATATATAACCTATATCAATATGCACCCTATATAATAACCATATAAACTAGTTACATATAACCCTATAATATACCATAAAACTAATAATATAACCCTATTATATAACCATATAACATATAAATCATAGCCCAATAATAACCTATAAACACTATATAAATAATAACACCTATATAATACCATATAAACTAAATAAATTAACCCTATATAATACCAATAAACGTATATAAATATACGCCCTACTATAATACCATATAACTATATAATTATACCGCCTATATAATGAACCATAGAACTATATAAATATAAGGCACTATATAATAACCATATAAACTATATAAATATAGATATATAATCACCTATAAACTATATATAAATATATAACCATATAACTATCTAAATATAACCCTATATATAACCATATAACTATATAAATATAACCCTATATAATAACCATCATAAATAGATAAACTATACCCTATATAATAACCATATAACTATATAACTATAACCCTATATAATAAACCATATTAAACTATATACATATAACCCGATATAATAACCATATAAAACTATATAAATATAGCCCCTATATCAATACCATATAAACTATATAATATATAAACCCTATATAATAATCCATATAAACTATAATAATATACCCTATATAATAACCATATAAACTATATAAAATAACCCTATATCAATAACCCATATAACTATATAAATTAAACCCTAATATAATCATATAATATATAAATATAACCATATATAATACATATACTGATATATATACCGTATATACTAACTATAATATATATTAACCTATATAATAACCTATTTATACAACTATATAAATATAATCCCTATATATATATACCATAAAAACTATATATATAACCCTATATAATAAACATATAACTATATAAATAACCCTATATAATAACCATATAAACTATATAAATATAGCCCTATATAATAACCATATAAACTATATAAATATAACCCTATATAATAACCATATAAACTATAAGAGTTCCCTTCTATCCCTGTGACACATGGTACAGTCCTGGAGTTAGCGCGGGAAATAAATCTTAATTGGCCTGGGGAAAGGGGCGTGTCCTACTGTGATTGGCTCCCCCTGTAAACTCCTTCTTCGCTATTGGCTGCGGGGTTTTCCCGGTGTCCTCGGAAGGTCTGGAGGAACTGGAAATTGTGAGGAACTGGAGTTCAGGGAGTTCCTGTTCTCTGGGGACAGCGGGTGACCGGGTGAGTCGGGGCGGAGTTGTCGGAGGAGGTGGTGAGTTTACTGGAACTCTCTGTGTGGGAACGTTCACTCCACGTGGTGACAGGCCGCAGTGGTGAGACCGGGGTAACTAGGCGACTGGGACGGGTGGGGGAGTCACTTACTGTGGGTTTCAGGGGCCAAGTTCCACCCATTGTGGGGCCCTATAGGGATCCTGCTCATTACCATGTGTAACACGGTCCAGCTGGATCGTATGGTGCACACTGACTGATATAGATTTATAATCCCCAACCAGTATAATGGAACCCCCCCCAACCAGTATAATGGAACCCCCCCCAACCAGTACAATGGAACCCCCCCAACCGGTATAATGTACAATGGAACCCCCCCAACCGGTATAATGTACAATGGAACCCCCCCCAACCGGTATACTGTACAATGGAACCCCCCAACCAGTATAATGTACAATGGAACCCCCCCCAACCAGTATAATGGAACCCCCAACCAGTGCCAGTATAATGTACAATGGAACCCCCCCAACCTGTATAATGTACAATGGAACCCCCCCAACCTGTATAATGTACAATGGAACCCCCCCAACCTGTATAATGTAACCCCCCACCAGTATAATGTAACTGGTCAGATAAGATATTATGCAACTGCTGCAGAAATGTGAAAAGCTTACACCTGATTGGTTACTGCGGATGATAAGCTTACACCTGATTGGTTACTAGATGATTACAGACTGTAAAATGTCGGTTGGGCCGAATTATTGGATGATGTGTACCCAACTTTAAAATCTAAAACTCCCAGCATGCAATATGCAGTCATGGACTGCTGGGAGTTTTCAAACATCTTGAGGTCCGCAGGTTTGACATCCCTGATATAAACAGATGATTATTTATTGTATGTTAGTGTGCCACAAGGGTCATTTCTACATAATCTGTTTATATATGATTTAGAAGTGGCTATTGAGTAAGGTCTCTGTTTGCTAATGACTCAAAACTATGTAGAGCGTTGGAAACTACAGACAATGTGCAATTTCTACAGGTAGATCTAGACAGATTGCCAAAATGAGCAACACCATTGCAGATGAGCTATAATGTTGATAATGTAAGATGATGTGTTTGGGGTTTCAGAATACTTTTGCCACCATAAATGGCTCTGTGATAAACGAGTCCTTGTTGGAAAAGGATCTATCAACATGTATAGTATTTGAGGTTGAATAAAGACACCTGTCCATCCAGTCCAACCCATCTAGCAATATCCTCATTTCCTGCCTAACTGTTGATGCAGAGGAAGGCAACCCCCCCCCACCACCAAGTTTATGAAGGGGAAAAAATATTCCTTCCTGAAATTTTTTTTCCTGGCAATCGCCAGAGTTGATCCCTGGATCAACTCTACTTTATGTATCAATACTAGTAACTTGCAACATTCCTTGGTTGCAGAAACTCATCCAACTTTTTATTAAACTGACCAATGAACCTGCCATAACAACGTCCACTGGAAGACAGTTCCATAGCTTTACCCTTCTCACAGTGAAAAACCCTTTCCCAACTTGAAGCCTAAACCTTTTTTCTTCAAGTCTTAAGGGATGTCCTCGTGTCCTTTGACATGTTCTATTGGTGAACAATGCCCCAGATAGTTTATTGTATGGCCCGTTAATGTATTTATACACTGTAATCATATCCCCACACTAGCTCCTTTTCTCCAGCGTACATAACTGTAACTTTTCCAGTCTCTCTTCATATTCAAGCTCCCCCAATCCCCTTATTAATTTAGTTGCCCTTTCAAAGATGTCCTTTTTGTACACAGGATTCCAAAATTGCACTTCATATTCCAAATGAGGCCTTACCAATGCTTTATAAAGAGGGAAAATAACATTTTCCTCCCTTGAATCCATACCTCTCTTATACAAGACAATACCATGCTGGCTCTGGCCGTTGCCGCCTGGCACTGCATGCTTCCTTTAAGTTTGTTATGCACCAAAACTCCAAGATCCCTTTCCAACAGGGATTCACTTAACACAGAGCCATTTATAGTATAAGCTATATAATAACCATATAAACTATATAAATATAACCCTATATAATAACTATATAAACTATATAAATATAACCCTATATAATAACCATATAAACTATATAAATATAACCCTATATAATAACCATATAAACTATATAAATATAACCCTATATAATAACCATATAAACTATATAAATATAGCCCTATATAATAACCATATAAACTATATAAATATAACCCTATATAATAACCATATAAACTATAAGAGTTCCCTTCTATCCCTGTGACACATGGTACAGTCCTGGAGTTAGCGCGGGAAATAAATCTTAATTGGCCTGGGGAAAGGGGCGTGTCCTACTGTGATTGGCTCCCCCTGTAAACTCCTTCTTCGCTATTGGCTGCGGGGTTTTCCCGGTGTCCTCGGAAGGTCTGGAGGAACTGGAAATTGTGAGTAACTGGAGTTCAGGGAGTTCCTGTTCTCTGGGGACAGCGGGTGACCGGGTGAGTCGGGGCGGAGTTGTCGGAGGAGGTGGTGAGTTTACTGGAACTCTCTGTGTGGGAACGTTCACTCCACGTGGTGACAGGCCGCAGTGGTGAGACCGGGGTAACTAGGCGACTGGGACGGGTGGGGGAGTCACTTACTGTGGGTTTCAGGGGCCAAGTTCCACCCATTGTGGGGCCCTATAGGGATCCTGCTCATTACCATGTGTAACACGGTCCAGCTGGATCGTATGGTGCACACTGACTGATATAGATTTATAATCCCCAACCAGTATAATGGAACCCCCCCCCCCCTATAAAAGAACCCCCCCCCCCCCCCAACCTGTATAATGTACAATGGAACCCCCCCAACCTGTATAATGTAACCCCCCACCAGTATAATGTAACTGGTCAGATAAGATATTATGCAACTGCTGCAGAAATGTAAAAAGCTTACACCTGATTGGTTACTGCGGATGATAAGCTTACACCTGATTGGTTACTAGATGATTACAGACTGTAAAATGTCGGTTGGGCCGAATTATTGGATGATGTGTACCCAACTTTAAAATCTAAAACTCCCAGCATGCAATATGCAGTCATGGACTGCTGGGAGTTTTCAAACATCTTGAGGTCCGCAGGTTTGACATCCCTGATATAAACAGATGATTATTTATTGTATGTTAGTGTGCCACAAGGGTCATTTCTACATAATCTGTTTATATATGATTTAGAAGTGGCTATTGAGTAAGGTCTCTGTTTGCTAATGACTCAAAACTATGTAGAGCGTTGGAAACTACAGACAATGTGCAATTTCTACAGGTAGATCTAGACAGATTGTCAAAATGAGCAACACCATTGCAGATGAGCTATAATGTTGATAATGTAAGATGATGTGTTTGGGGTTTCAGAATACTTTTGCCACCATAAATGGCTCTGTGATAAACGAGTCCTTGTTGGAAAAGGATCTATCAACATGTATAGTATTTGAGGTTGAATAAAGACACCTGTCCATCCAGTCCAACCCATCTAGCAATATCCTCATTTCCTGCCTAACTGTTGATGCAGAGGAAGGCAACCCCCCCCCACCACCAAGTTTATGAAGGGGAAAAAATATTCCTTCCTGAAATTTTTTTTCCTGGCAATCGCCAGAGTTGATCCCTGGATCAACTCTACTTTATGTATCAATACTAGTAACTTGCAACATTCCTTGGTTGCAGAAACTCATCCAACTTTTTATTAAACTGACCAATGAACCTGCCATAACAACGTCCACTGGAAGACAGTTCCATAGCTTTACCCTTCTCACAGTGAAAAACCCTTTCCCAACTTGAAGCCTAAACCTTTTTTCTTCAAGTCTTAAGGGATGTCCTCGTGTCCTTTGACATGTTCTATTGGTGAACAATGCCCCAGATAGTTTATTGTATGGCCCGTTAATGTATTTATACACTGTAATCATATCCCCACACTAGCTCCTTTTCTCCAGCGTACATAACTGTAACTTTTCCAGTCTCTCTTCATATTCAAGCTCCCCCAATCCCCTTATTAATTTAGTTGCCCTTTCAAAGATGTCCTTTTTGTACACAGGATTCCAAAATTGCACTTCATATTCCAAATGAGGCCTTACCAATGCTTTATAAAGAGGGAAAATAACATTTTCCTCCCTTGAATCCATACCTCTCTTATACAAGACAATACCATGCTGGCTCTGGCCGTTGCCGCCTGGCACTGCATGCTTCCTTTAAGTTTGTTATGCACCAAAACTCCAAGATCCCTTTCCAACAGGGATTCACTTAACACAGAGCCATTTATAGTATAAGCAGCACAAGGATTTTTAAGTCAAAAATGCATTACCTTACATTTATCAACATTGAATCTCATCTGCCATTTGGCAGCACAATGTGACAATCTATCTAGATCCCCCTGCAACGATTGCACATCCTCTGAAGATTTTAATGGTCGACAAAGTTTTATGTCGTCTGCAAACACAGAAACCTTGCTGACAATACCCACTTCCAAATCATTAATAAATAGAAGCGGCCCCAACACAGAACCCTGTGGCACCCCACTTAGCACTTTAGTCCATAATGATGAAGCCCCATTAACCCCTACTCTCTGCAGCCTATTCATTAACCAATTTTCTATTCAAGTACAAATGTGACTCCCCAGACCAACAGACCTTAGCTTATACATTAGTCGCCTATGGGGGACTGTATCAAAAGCCTTTGCAAAATCCAAGTAAACTACATCTACTGCTATGCCAGAGTCTAAATTTCTACTTACTTCCTCATAAAAGCCAAGCAAGTTAGTTTGACAAGATCTATTCCTCCTAAATCCATGCTGGTTACTACTTATGTCAGTCCTTGAAACATACTCTAGAACATGTTCCCTTATTAAACTTTCCAGTATCTTCCCCAACACTGAAGTTAAACTTACAGGCCTGTAATTACCGGGCTGTGAACGACTACCCTTTTTGAATATTGGAATAACATCAGCCTTTTTCCAATCCAGAGGCACACCTCTGGATATGAGGGAATCTGCAAAAATAAGAAACAATTGCCTAGATAAAACTGAACTTAGCTCCCTAAGTACCCGAGGATATATTTTATCCGGTCCAGGAGATTTATTAATATTAACCTTATTTAGTTCTTTCTGTACCATATCCTTGGTTAACCAAAGTGCACGTGAATCTTTTATACTATTATTGCTACTATACTCTCTGATATCTGTACTTGGATATTCTATATTGTATACAGAGGGAAAAAAAATATTCAAGACATTTGCTTTATCGCCAATCTCCGTAACTAATTTATACCCATTAATTAATGGTGCCATATTCTCAGTCCTCATCTTCCCCTTGTTCCATTCAAACCAATCCTCTACAATACTGATGTGGTTTATTTGACACTGCAAAGGATCATTATAGCCCCATACACCTTGGCAATGGATGGAAAATCCAGTTGGATCCTTTTAATGTTTATGGTCACCGTAAGTGTTATTTACACTAGAGAAAAGGTTTTGCGTGTAAATATGGTCATTTTCTTATACGGCCTGTTAATGTATTTGTATAAACTTTCTGGTGCTTTGTTCACTAATAGATTCACTAATCTCAGAGGACACGTGGACATCCTTTAAGATTAGAAGAGAAAGTGTAATCTTCAGGTTAGGAAACCCTTGTTTACAGTATGAACGGTAGAACTGTCTTCCAGCAGATGTGGTAATGGAAAGTTCATTGAATAGCTTTAAAAGTGGGCTAGATACATTTCTAAAACTAAAACATATTTTATTAGATATATAGATATAGTTTTTGTTGATCCAGGGATATTTCCAATTGCCATTTCGAGTCAGGAATCCCCCCCCCATTCAAACTATTTCAATGCCTTTCCACTGTGCCAGTAATCTTGGGTAGATTTAGCAGTTCTAACCTATAATTAACATTTTTGCATTTACTGTAAGACCTTTGATACCTGCATAGACAGATTTTTTTGCCAGACGTTGGCTGCCCCACGTGAGTTAATGTTTATGGTCTGTTTTCTTGTTCTGGCTGCAATTTAACAGCCTGTTAATATTTAATGAAACATTTATTAAAATGTAGTTGGAGTTGTTGCTGTCCTATGGCGCTTTGCATTGTGTTGCAATCAAGGCCCTGTCATTTGGATTTTTAAGCCAGTCTTGTGATTGCAGGGTGAGTTTCTCGTGGTTTTTTTCCACCCCATTTCCAAATTTAAAGTTTTCTAGATCAGAATTTGGAATGTTGCAGCTGTTCCCGCTAGAGATATGGATTGTGTGATCTGCATTAACCATGTGACAGCAGGATCAGGCAACTCAACAAGACGAAAACCATGATTGCCTTTAGGCCTCACATAGAACACAGTTGGAGTGGATCTTGCAGCTTTACCGATATAAATTCCCAAAGGGAGGAAGCCATTGTGTCTTGTGTTTACTATGCATTTAGGGGGCAGCCGTTTAAGTCATCAATACTGAAGCTGGGTACACAAAGTACATAAAAGGGGCAATACTGTCTGTTCTGTTGGGATTGGCTACGTGTGTATCTGAAAAAGTGAAACTTTCTGAGGCCAACAAACGTTTAGCATTAAAACCATTGGTTTGGATTCTCTGTTGATCTGGTATATGTGTACCCAGTGAGGGATGGACAAATCAGTGGATAACCTTTTAGACCGTTTGTATGGATGTCTATGGACTTGGAAGGATTTAGTGGATTTTTATTTCATTTATTTTAATTGGGATTAAGCAATTATGCAGTTTTGAGCTGTCAGGCTCCCCTACCGCTGTCAGTAAGAGAATGGTTTAGTTGTAGTTCACATTGCTAGCTATACGTTCCTGTGTTTTATCTTGATTAAGCTCCTGTATCTGTTCCATATATAAGGGTTTTGTGTGACAACTCTTTGCAATACATCCTTCAGACCATACCAGTACCAACAGAATTACCAGTGATCTTAAGTTTAAAAAACAGCCATTTGTGAGGTTCTTGTTAAATCCAAAAAAAGCACATGTACTGGAACCCCACGATTTCTGCTACTGTTGGATTCCTAATTAGATCAAGGCGATTCAATTCCAGATGTCACTGTGGGTTTATGTGCTTATGGGAGATTGTTTGTTCCTTGGTTCCAGCAGGACTGAACATACCATGTCTGACATTCGATTGGTTAACGGTAGTGCCAACCATGATCTCTGGGAATCTCACAACAAGATGGTGCTAGAACCCCTTGATAAAAATGATCCAGAGGTGAGTTTTTATACTTCTATTTGTATTTGACCAGTGGCTTTTCTAGTCACTGGTTGTATAAACCAGGTCCCAACAGATTTAAAAGCCAATTTTTGACTTCTACGGTCAAATATTCTCGGTACCATAACAATAAAAGGCTGATCACTATATTTTAATATAGGGAGCCACCCGCATGCTCTCCCTATGTTCTTCCCACCTGGGATTTTTTTGGTGAGAAGTACATTTGAGCATGGTAAAATTGGCTATTGACATTAATGAAGGTGTGTAATGCTGGGAGTAAAGTGCCATTGCTTTGCTTTTACACTTCCTGCTTTAAAAGGCAAGTCCACCCTTTAAAGGAAAAATTGTATATATGTTTAACAACTCCCCTAACCCCAAAACTGCATTAGTTAGTTGACATCACAGCCAATGACTGAATGCTATTCCCACTAGCTGCTTCCTCTGAGCACGTGCGAGCTTGGAAACCTTTTGTGAGGCAGAGGGATGGGAAATAAGAACACTTTGCCATATAATAGGATAGCCATACACATTTATTAAATGTTCTGTTAAATATACTCTTGAATCATCATGTATTATATTCTGTACGGAACTTCAATTTGTCTCTCAAGGTATATGAAATTATTCGTAAGGAGAAAAATAGGCAACAGTACGGCTTGGAGCTCATTGCTTCGGAAAACTTTGCGAGCTGTGCCGTCTTACAAGCTCTAGGGTCCTGTCTGAATAACAAGTATTCTGAGGGCTACCCTGGGCAGAGGTAAATATCTCTGTATTCTGCATGTTTACATTCATCGGATTTACTACACCTATGCCTAAAAAAAGTAATGGATAAAACATTTCTCTGTATTGGGATGTGTAGCAGGATTTCATTCATTGCCTATCTTTTCAGCATCAAACCTAACAGATGTGTTAAACGTGTGCAAAAGTTTGCTTGTGCGGTTATATTCTCTTAAAGGGTATGTCCGCCGTGAATTTTTTTTATATAACATTCCCCCTGCCCCCCCCCAGCCCCAACCGCTTTATTTTTATTACTAGAAAGTGCCCCAAACTTTACTTACCTTCCCTCTTTCCTCCGCCGCACTGCCAGGCCCTCTGCTTGCGAGAAAATGCAAGCAGAGGGGCGGGACCAGCAGTCGTCTCTGTGATTGGCTGAGCGGCAGCCAATCACGGACACGGCTGCCGGGAGTTCTGTGCGGCGGAGGAAAGAGGGAAGGTAAGTAATGTTTGGGGCACTTTCTAAAATAATGGCGGATGGGGCTGGGGGGACGGGGAATGTTATATGTAAAGGGTTGTATGCTAGGGGGAGGGAATCCTAATCGGGAGGGGGAGAAGGGCTGCAGTGCGCATGCCAAACTTCTCCCGGAGGCCAGATAGGAGGCAGAGTCCTATATGGACTCTGCTATCCTCCTAGTGGGCAGTTTTTGGGACTTTGGGGGGGGATTACAGGAGAACCATATGGAGCTGGGATGTGAGGTAAGGATTTTATTACACTATATGATGGGGCCATTACTGGGGGTGGACATACCCTTTAACAGCTGTAGAGCATATTTTTTTGTTCTAAATAAGAACCCAAATATTTGGATAAAATTAATGTTTATTTGAAAGCTCGGTATCACGAGCAGCTGGTAGTGAGGAACTGCTTGTAGTTTTAATGGTTCTTTTTTGTTTTTGTCCCGCCAGGTACTATGGTGGAACCGAGTTTGTAGATGAGATGGAACGACTTTGCCAGAAGAGGGCGCTAGAGGTTTATGGTTTAGACTCTCAAAAATGGGGTGTGAATGTGCAGCCATACTCTGGTAAATAACATGCAGAGAACCTTTGCATATAAATATTGTGCAACTGGCTTCTTTAACATAACTATAATGTGCATATGCTTTCCCTTAGGGTCACCTGCTAACTTTGCCGTTTACACTGCCCTGGTTGAGCCCCATGGGAGGATCATGGGACTGGATCTTCCAGATGGTGGCCACTTAACCCACGGCTTCATGACCGACAAGAAAAAGATTTCTGCCACATCCATTTTCTTTGAGTCTATGCCATACAAGGTAAAACACGTCAAGAAGTGTCCACTTTTTAAAAAACATGAATAAATATGTTTTACTTACCAATGCCTCTCCAGAACAAGTAGTATTGCTTTGCTAAGTTTTGTAACCAACTAATAGGGGACTGACGCCATGGGGCAGTGTTCCGTCTAAGGTAAATGGCGTGTGTGCAAAAAACTGCTGGATTGTTAGCAATGTTTGTAGCTGCACTTAAATAATATGTTAGGAAATTGCAGCTTTTAAGCCTCCTCCTTTTAAACCTCATGCAATCTCTATTTGCTAGAGCTTGATACCAGGTTTGTAGAGCACTAAATTAAAGTGCTTGTATTTGTTCTGGGGTGATAAAGGTAGATGAAAAAACATGTTTATGGATTTTTCTTCTACTTTTAAAAGGCATCTCCACCCCAAAATTCTATTTCTTATACAGCTAAAGAGCCACTTGAAACCCAGAAACTGTAAAACTGTCAAAGCCCAGCAGTGCTGCTAACAGAAGATATTCAGCCATCTCGGCTCAGGATCTTACCAACCAGTCATAGCTGTGATGTATGACCTCACGGACAGTCACTAGAGTCTATACCCAGATATTCCTCTATTGAGCCTGCACGAAAGCTCTTTGAGCTAGCAGATCACAGGCAGAGGCGACGGAGATTGGACTGAATATCTTGTTAGCAACAATGCAGGGTTATGCGAGTATAATGGGTTCTGGGTTGGGGGGGTTCTCTAGTTGTATAAGAAATATAATTTGGGGGTGGACAATGCCCTTTATCAGCAAATCAATTGATAATTTTTATCTGTTTTCTATTTGTTTACTGCATTTAAACTTGTCACTTCCTTCTAAAATACCATCCGAGAGTCTCTAAAAAGAACTTTGCCCCATTCACTGACCTTCGTAGACATTCCAGTACTTTGTTAATGAACAGCGTATGTAATTAACTCAAAGAGAGAAGCTTGTATTATACCCCATGGCATTGTTGTAATATTCCACCATGTTTGTTATCCTCATTCTGAAATACTGCTTGGTTAGGAAATGCCTCTTTTAAATATTCTCCCTCTCTTCCTTTTAAGGTAAATCCTGACACAGGATACATTGACTATGATAGACTAGCAGAAAATGCAAGATTGTTCCATCCTAAACTAATCATTGCAGGTAAGTACTAAACAGGGCAGTGAAACGGAGCCACAAGACATTGTTTTTAGGATCTGCTTTAATTTCTGGATAATACTTTAAAGGAGATGTTATGTTGATGCATTTTGTTTGAGCACCATCTGCAAGTAATAACATGACATATTTGCCAATACAGACCAATGAAATAGCCAAGCAAAGAGGTTGTATGATTATGTATATATGTATTCTAGTTTTTATTTATATCTTCCAGCACTTACACCTACCCTTTAGGGCATGTCCACCCCCCCCCCCCCAAATAACATTTGATATTCTTATAGAGAAGCCCCCAAAACCCTAAGATCATTATACTCGCACTGCCCAGAACTGCACACAAAGCTAATTATTCTGCCTGATCCCTGTATCGGATACTAGCACGTTTCTTTCACTTCCTGGTTAAACCGGAGTCACAGCTGTGATGTATTATATTGCAGCCAATGACTGAGTACCTGGAGGCTTGTCCATTGAGAGCAGTGGAAAGCTCACCTGAGCACCTGTGAAAGCTCTGAGCTTTCTCTGCTCTCTTCAAATTGCCTGCAGGGATAAAATAACTAGCTTTCTGTGCCGTTCTGCATAGAGTTTAACAATCCTTAGGCTGGGTACGCACCAGAAGATATTTTCGGCCGACTGACCGATTCATGGCACTTTTTGGTCGGTCAGCCGAAAATACCTCCTGGTTTGGGGCGACCGACCTTGATGTGTCGGAAAATTCCGATCGATCGTGCGGTTCCCTGTGGGGCCGCACGGTCGAACGTTTACAATTTTAGCCATGGCCGAATTTGCCGCGACACTGACATTTGTCCCGGCCGAGCGATCGCTTATAGCGAGCACTCGGTCAGGACAAAAAGTCCCTCCGCGTGTACCCAGCCTAAGGTATTAGTGGCTTCTCTATCAAAATATTTAAGGTCATTTTCACATCCGGCCATGCCCCAAAGCACTTACAATGTAATCACTTAATCTCACACACACAACCTATCAGTATGTCCTTGTCATTGTGGGGAGGTGCTAAAAGAAATGACCGAGCAATGAGGAAATATTTTTCTAAGGGGATTTCAGGCACGGACAAAGTAGATGGACTAAACTTGTAAGTTATCATTTAGCTGTTGAATGTTTTAAAACCACCCAGTGTTCCTTTACAAACACTCTACAAGGAGACAGGGAATGTTAAGGTTTTCAAACATCTGGGTGGCCACTATTAGTTCTATTTATCATTGCTTTACAAACCTAATTAAACAAATATTTTTCCCCCTTATGTTACTTTCCTGTCCACAGGTGTCAGCTGTTACTCACGTAACCTAGATTACCTTCGCATGCGGCAGATAGCAGATGAAAATAATGCCATCCTCATGGCAGACATGGCGCACATTAGTGGCCTTGTGGCAGCAGGAGTTGTCCCTTCTCCCTTTGAACACTGTGATGTGGTGTCCACAACCACACACAAGACTCTCCGTGGCTGTCGATCAGGAATGATCTTCTACCGCAAAGGTTTGTTGTTGTTATAACAGTGGCTATAGGGTTGTTGTTAAGGGTGGCTATAGGTGTTCTATAAACAATAGAAATATTATGCAGTGCTTTACAATGAGTTTAACGAGTAGCTTACAATCCAAATACCTGGTCACCCAAACAACCAATCACACAATTAGGATGTCATTAATTCTGTATTGGAACTGCTTATTTTAAAATTCTATTGAGATCAATGCAAATGAGCACATGTGCCCTTTCTTACTGACCTTTCACAACCGTTGAATCTTGCCTGATTTTTTATTTTTTTTAAAATTAGGAGTTCGCAGTGTGGATGCAAAGACCGGAAAGGAAACGCTCTACAACCTGGAGAGTTTGATAAATCAGGCAGTGTTTCCTGGACTGCAGGGTGGACCCCATAATCATGCTATTGCAGGTAATTTGGATGCAGAAGGCAAACAGGGTTATTCAATAAAAGTTCTTATCGTTTAAAATGGTGCTAATTTTGCCCCAACCAATCAGAAGTTAGCTTTCAAATGTTAAATAAGATCTGATTGGCTGGGGCAAAATTAGCACCATTTTAAACGATAAGAACTTTTATTGAATGTCCCTGAAAGTGTTTGCACACTATCTGGAGATGAGATGGCGCTATCTTGCTTATCTGTCACTTTTCTGTCTTTTAGGTGTGGCTGTAGCCCTGAAACAAGCACTCACACCGGAATTCAAACTCTACCAGCAACAGGTTGTTGCCAACTGTAAGGCTCTTTCATTGGCTTTGGAAGAACTTGGCTACCATATTGTCACAGGTAATAGGAACAAACATTGCACAAACTCCATTGTGGGATTTGGGTTCTGGAATAATGTAAAGGGAGAATATCCATTAACATTTGATAATCTTTGGTTTAGTGTTTTCTTAACAAGTATTTTAATCACAGGTGGATCTGACAATCATTTAATTCTGGTAAACCTTCGAAACAAAAAGACTGATGGCGGCAGAGCTGAGAAGGTGCTTGAAGCTTGCGCCATTGCTTGCAACAAGAACACCTGCCCAGGTGAGCAGCAGAGCAGAACTCTGTGTTGTGCAGCAGAGTGAAATGTAGTCCGTTGGCTTTATAAAATCTTCTTATAGGGAGAACAGTCTACTGAAGGGGAGCTGTAATGCCTTGTACTCTCCCTATCTTATTAGTGACGTCTGTCTATAGGCGTTTCACATTGCAAAACCAGAGGCCTGCGCTACATTGATGATGGCTCAATAAAGCCGAGACCAGTCAGTAGCTGCTGCTCTGGTTTTGCATTTGGCTTGTGGAATGCTGTGAAAACATTTTAATAGGTTTAACTTTCCTAAGAGAATTACCCGGAAGTCTCCGTTCCTTATTTGCAGGTGATAATTGTTCTACTATAGGTATTGAAGTGTAGTCTCATGATTATCATTGGTTGAACCAACAAGAAAAATATTTGAGTGTTGTACAGTTCAACATAACTTTTTATTGCCTTTACACAGGTTGTATCTTTCTTTAGGAATCACTGAGTAAGGCAGTAAACTAGTTTGTTCAATCTAAAATATGTTCTTATTTTCAACCCAAAACATTCTGAATTGCTCATTTAGGTCTAGGCAACACCAACGTGATTTCTCACACGCTAACGATCGCGATTGCATGGGTGGCCACATTGCATATGCCGCAATCCGTGGGGGGAATGTGGCCACTACTTTTTGCAGGACACATGCTCATATTGCACAGATCACAGTGCAAATGGACAGTAACGCATCCATCATAGTGTAGCCTCGGCCTCAAAGCCGATTCCACTCTTGACACATCTTGCAATCTGATGTACAATACTTATATTATCATGCAATATCATGGTTACAACCTAGAGTTTATTTTATTTTTTATTTCTGCAACTTTCCTAAACAAAATAACCCATAATGTTGACCTTGTTTACATTTCAAAACATTACAATACAAGAGAATCCTCTCTGTTCTAGTTTAGCAATAACTAGACTGCAGTTCTTTTTGTATTAAAGTAAAGAATCTAATTACTTGTTTGCGGTGTGTGCTAGGTGACAAGAGTGCGTTGCGTCCTAGTGGTTTACGGCTTGGGACACCAGCCCTGACATCTCGAGGATTTAGAGAACAGGATTTTAAGGTGGTGGCAAACTTTATTCACAGAGGTAAGTTCGAGTATATTTTCTTATTCCTATCTCAAAGCTCCTCAAATTTTTGCAATTGGATTTTTCTATTACTTTATAACCCATAATGTGGGATTTTTCTTTAAATATTGGTGATCTTATCTTTCTGCATACTTTTTCAGGGATTGAATTGACCCTGGAAATTCACAATACAATGAGCCCTAGTGCTACGCTGAAGGAATTTAAGGAGAAGCTGTCCTCTGTAGATGTCCACACCCCGAAAATTATGGCTTTAAAGGAGGAGGTGGAGAAATTTGCTGGCACCTTCCCAATACCTGGACTTCCTGACCTATGAATGGCACATTTAGATTTTCTCTTATACTGTATTCAGTGCGCCCATTGTGGTGCTCGCAAATTATGAAACACTTCAGTGCAATCGTTTTAACTCTTGAGAATCTAGAAACATTAAGAATGTTATGTATCAAGCAGTGCTGGGAATGTGTGTGCTCTTACAGGGATATTTAATTCAAGTTCTTATCATTAGAAATGGTGCTACCTTATATACTCGAGTACAAGTCGAATTTTTCAGGCTTTAAAATTAGCCTGAAAATCTAACCTCGACTTGTACTCGGGTCAAGTCCTAATTTAGATGCAATTTCGGATAGTAACCAGTAGGTGGCGATGTGTTAACCTGCATAGAAAGTTACAGGAGCTGTTCTTGCCTTTACAATCGTTCCTGCTTCCTGTAGTCTGGCTGCTGGACTCAGTCAGCACTGTCACTGCTCATCTTGATGCTGTAAATCTGATGGGTCTCCTCAGTTTGGGGCAAAAAACAGCTGCTAGTTCAGTGCAAATGACAGCTTGAAACTACAACTCTCAGGTGACATTTTTAACTATTGGAGTCAGTGCCCTCTACTATATGGGGGTCAGAGTGCCCTTTGCTATATGGGGGTCAGGAGAATTGTAAATGATGGTAAACTTAATTAAAAGTTTATTGAACCATACCACTCCACATGTTTAGAAACTACAACTCCCAGCAACAAAAGCATGCTGGGAGTTGTAGTTTCCAAACATCTGGAGTGCCAAGGAATTGGGGGTTACTGGTAATGGATTTGGCTATTACTGTATGGGATTCATGTAAGGGAATTCTGCTGTCCATTTAAAGGGCAACTAATTTCTTCCCTCGACTTATACTCGAGTCAATCCGGTTTTTACAAATTTTTCAGGTAAAAATAGGTACCTCGGCTTATACTCGGATCGGCTTATACTCGAGTATATCCGGTAATTTTGCCCCAACCAATCGGATGTTATCTTTCGAATGTTTTCAAAAGATCTGATTGGTTGGGGTAAAATTAGCACCATTTTAAATAAGAACTTTTATTACATCTGCCTGATTATGTATAGTAGTAACTATGATAGTAAAGGTTTTATGCAGCACTGTTTAAAATATAACCTCATTGATTTTAACGGTTTTAGTAACACTTATTCCCTGTTGCTTAGGGCCTAATATATCTAGTCCTTCTCCACTTGGACAAACTGTCAGTAATAGTAGAGCCTGGTAATGGTGTTGATACAATAATTGTTGCAAATCAAGGGTTTTAATATCCGAGTGGTCTGGACAGAAGGATTGAACCCAAAGGGCGAAATCAGTATCTCTTGGTACAGGGGGCACATTTGCATGTACCAGATTAATTAATACATTTTGATTGCATGTTTTACATGAACTGTTTAGCTTTAAAAAGTCCCACTAAAGTGCTGCAATTACATTAGTACACCAGCTGCAGCAAATCCCATCTAAATCATGCGGACTCTTGGTACAGTGCCACAATCAGAAAAGTGTGAATTTTTAAACTGATTTCTTAATAAATCCCAAAGGCTACTACTGGTCAGAGAACTGCAATTATATTAGCCCAATTACACTTTTCCTGACATTCTACTAATTCCTACAGTCTGTTATGAAATTAATAACTGACAGTCTGTCTGACTACATATTCATTATAACTGGAACCACTAAGGCTTGGGTACACACGGGATCGTTCATCAGAGCATGTCCAATCACCTGTTTATCCGATCCTGGCAAACAACATCGGTAGCCGCCTCCAGCAAAATCACTTCAGATTTTCCGGCCTAACCAAATGATACATGGAAATATCAGATGGTTGAGCCAAAAAATCTGCTTGTGTGTACCCAGCCTAAGAAAGCACTTACAATATCCTTAAGCTCCTTAATAGACCTCAGAATCCTAGCAAGCACACATATACTTTGTGTATTATAATTTGTTACCAGGTGTTTGATGCAAACCAAACCAGTTTCTTTAAAAAGTATTTTTTTCTTAGACCTCCAGTGTCACTGCTTTGATCGGAATAAAATGGATATAACAGTGACTATTGTATTGCACAACTGACAAAAATATATTTTTAATAGGCGATTAAACTGTTTGGTTTGCTGTTTTTTTTTCCTCCAACTGGTTCTTACTGTGACGTTACCCGGCCTGAAACGTTGATCGATAAATTATTGGCCCAGGCGGTTTGTCCAGAATGTCAAGGGAACGTTTGCAAGTAGGAACTTATGTAAATGAACAATATTACGATTGTGTGATGCGCAGATGTGGTTGTTATTTTACAACCATGGTGCAAAATTACAAAACCGTTCCTTTTATGGTTGCACCACTCTTTATAAATACCGTCCCAATACCCCTTCTCATATTTTGCAATGAGGGCTAGGCCCCACTCCCGCGGTTTTTAAGCGTTTGGACACACGATAGTGCATGAGATTTGGTTATAATGGAAATCGCAGGAACGCAAAAATCCCCACGATTTCGCATGCGATTGCGCATCCGTTTTGGTAACGTCTTGTGCGTTTTTCGTTTGTGCATGCGATTTTGCCGTGCGTTAACGCACCAAAAATGGTGAGCGCAAACGAGAAACGCACAGATGCTATTTTCTTCTAAATTGCTTAGTAGACCTCCTCCTAAGGGTTTCCTACTTGCCTTTCTGCAGGCACTAGAACACATGCCGACTCCACAATAGCTTGACATTTAGTAATTTTCAGTGGTGGTTTTACCTGCTGATGTTCCCAAAATGGAATATGTGATTAACATTAAGGGCATAATGTCTATTGGATAATTGGCCCAGATGGTTGTCAGAATGTGGGGGGGAATAAAGTTGATTGATGTTTGGTCTGGAATAACTGTATCATCCATGATGGGATGGACAACCAAGATTAGAGGATGTAGTGTGATGGACACCAACGGCTGGTTAAGTCTGTGGTTGCTTCCCCAACAATCCTTTACCATTCAAGCCTATTATCTGGGGGGCTTTCTTATGAAATCTTTGGAAACACTGGTATTGCGGTGTGGGGCGGGACACTACCCTCGGCTTCCCGATATGCTAGGAGTGGCTGGAAACATCCAAGGTGAGCCGGATTCTCCTTACCCGAACGAGCATGACGCTCAAGTACACAAAGCGAAATGGATTCTGCCTCCTCCAAGTCTGAACACTGGATCCAGTCAGAGAGAATTAAAATATAGTTTTTATTGGAACATATAAAAACACGGCATCTGTGAACGGCATACACAAACCATCCCTTAGGTGTACTCGAGTCTGACGCGTTTCATGCCAGGAAGTTGGCACTTCATCAGAGAGAACACACGAGTAGTAGTTGTACTGTTTAAATAGTAGTGATTGGTATTACTCCAAACAGGTGGATCATATTAACCCCTAAGATGACAAGAGGAGCAACTGCATCAAAAACTTGTGTTCAAAGTAACATAAAATCAAAATATATACAAAACATTATTATTGATAAAAACATCAATGAAAATGTGTAGTTACAACGTAGTATCCAAGTGATCACTACCATATGCTAGCCACTACCATATGCTAGTGAACATATGTATCAATACCATTAATATGGTTATTATTGGAACAGGTTATACAAATGTGGATTAACAGAATTATTATATTAAATTAAATAGTTAATGATAAACATGTTCCCATCCATATGTATACTCTGCAAGTCAAACGATATAATATGTACTTGTACACATGGGGAACCTATACATCCTAAATTGATTAGTATAAAAGGACACACTTGAGAGTGTGTCCTTTTATACTAAAAAAAACTGTTATACTAAAAAGTAACTGTTCATAAAAAAACAGGATATTTCCCATTCATTATTGAGTGCCTCTGGACTTCTGGTTTTTAGCTTCAAAAATCCAACTAGCTTCTCTGCGTTGTAGGATTTTATTTTTATTACCCCCTCTTATAGGCATTTTTATATGTTCAATACCTTGAAACTTAAACTTATGTGTTACATTCTTATCTGCCTCTAAAATGTGTTTGCTGAGAGCTGAACGAGAATCTCTTGTGTGTATACTATGAAGATGTTCTAAAACTCTGTTTTTTAGTTTACAGGTGGTTAAACCTACTTACTGTTTTAGGCAGGTACATGTAGCCAAATATACTACTACTGTCTTAATACAACCCCCAATAATATGTAATTGTTAGACATTATGGGTAGGGTATAAAGGTTGGACTAGAAGGACATATGTCTTTATACAACCTCCAATACTATACTATGTAACTGTATACGACATTATGGGTAGGGTATAAAGGTTGGACTAGATGGATGTATGTCTTTATACAAGCTCCAATACTATACTATGTAACTGTTATACAGACATTATGGGTAGGGTATAAAGGTTGGACTAGATGGACGTATGTCTTTATCAACCTCCAAACTATGTTACTAGTACTGTTATACAGACATTATGGGTAGGGTATAAAGGTTGGACTAGATGGACAATGTCTTTATACAACCTCCAATACTAAGTTACATGTAACTGTTAACAGACATTATGGGTAGGGTATAAAGGTTGGAACTAGATGGACGTATGTCTTATTTAACCTCCAATACATGTTACTATGTAACGATTACAGACATTATGGTAGGGTATAAAGGTTGGACTAGATGGACGTATGTCTTTATACAACCTCCAATACTATGTTACTTGTAACTGTTAACAGACATTATGGGTAGGGGGTATAAAGGTTGGACTAGATGGACGTATGTCTTTATACAACCCCAATACTATGTTACTGTAACTGTTATACAGACATTATGGGTAAGGTATAAAGGTTGGACTAGATGGACGTATGTCTTTATACAACCTCAATACTATGTTACTATGTAACGTTTACAGACATTATGGGTAGGGTATAAAGGTGTGGACTAGATGGAGTATGTCTTTATACAACCTCCAATACTTGTTACTATGTAACTGTTAACAGACATTATGGAGGGTATAAAAGTTGGACTAGATGGACGTATGTCTTTATACAACCTCCATACTTGTTACTAGTAAACTGTTATACAGACATTATGGGTAGGGTATAAAGGTTGGACTAGATGGACGTATGTCTTATACAACCTCCAATACTGTGTATAGTAACTGTTATACAGACATTATGGGTAGGGTATAAAGGTTGGACTAGATGGACGTATGTCTTTATACAACTCCAATACTATGTTACTATGTAACTGTTATACAGACATTATGGGTAGGGTTTAAAGGTTGGACTAGATGGACGTATGTCTTTATACAACTCCAATACTATGTTACTATGTAACTGTTATACAGACATTATGGGTAGGGTATAAAGGTTGGACTAGATGGACGTATGTCTTTATACAACCTCCAATACTAGTGTTACTAGTAACTGTTATACAGACATTATGGGTAGGGTATAAAGGTGGAACTAGATGGATGTATGTCTTTTACAACCTCCAATACTATGTTACTATGTAATTGTAAGACATTATGGGTAGGGTATAAAGGTTGGACTAGATGGACGTATGTCTTTATACAACCTCCAATACTATGTTACTATGTAACTGTTAGATAGACATTATGGGTAGGGATAAAGGTTGGACTAGATGGAGTATGTCTTATACAACCCAATATGTTAATATGTAACTGTTATACAGACATTATGGGTAGGGTATAAAGGTTGGACTAGATGGACGTATGTCTTTATACAACTCCAATACTATGTTACTATGTAATGATATAGACATTATGGGTGGTATAAAGGTTGGATAGATGGAGTATGTCTATACAACCTCATACTATGTTACTATGTAACGTTTATACAGACATTATGGGTAGGGGATAAGGTTGGACTAGATGGACGTATGTCTTTATACAACCTCCAATACTATGTTACTATGTAACTGTTATACAGACATTATGGGTAGGGTATAAAGGTTGGACTAGATGGACGTATGTCTTTATACAACCTCCAATACTATGTTACTATGTAACTGTTATACAGACATTATGGGTAGGGTATAAAGTTGGACTAGATGGACGTATGTCTTTATACAACTCCAATACTATGTTACTATGTAACTGTTATACAGACATTAGGTAGGGTTAAAGGTTGGACTAGATGGACGTATGTCTTTATACAACCTCCAATACTATGTTACTATGTAACTGTTATACAGACATTATGGGTAGGGTATAAAGGTTGGACTAGATGGAGTATGTCTTTATAAAACTCCAATACTATGTTACTATGTAACTGTTATACAGACATTATGGGTAGGGTATAAAGGTTGGACTAGATGGACGTATGTCTTTATACAACCTCCAATACTATGTACTATGTAACTGTTATACAGACATTATGGTAGGGTATAAAGGTTGGACTAGATGGACGTATGTCTTTATACAACCTCCAATACTATGTTACTATGTAACTGTTATACAGACATTATGGTAGGGTATAAAGGTTGATGATGTGGACGTATGTCTTTATACAACCTCCATACTATGTTACTAGTAACTGTTAGACAGACATTATGGGTAGGGTATAAAGGTTGGACTAGATGGACGTATGTCTTTATACAACCTCCAATACTATGTTACTATGAAATGTTATACAGACATTATGGGTAGGGTATAAAGGTTGGACTAGATGTACATATGTCTTTATACAAACTCCAATACTATGTTACTATGTAACTGTTATACAGACATTATGGGTAGGGTATAAAGGTTGGACTAGATGGACGTATGTCTTTATACAACCTCCAATACTATGTTACTATGTAACTGTTATACAGACATTATGGGTAGGGTATAAAGGTTGGACTAGATGGATCTATGTCTTTATACAACCTCCAATACTATGTTACTATGTAACTGTTAT